>OY282390.1:2710000-3910000 GCA_958295455.1 Coleophora deauratella | reverse complement strand
ACATTTATTGGCATGGAGAAACCAGAATATGAAGGGAAAATGCTGTTTGATAAGTCTCATGAAGATTTGATAGCCAAAATAGCAACTTCTCCGAACTATTATCACTTGCCAACTCCGTATTCAACATTTCCAAGCAACAGTAAACACAGGGAGCCTATTCCCATACACGCCGCTAGTTTGCAGAATGTTGAACTGGAGCAGTACGATCAGTACTCAGATAGCAGTCCAATAAAGAAATCGGATGAATTATCAACGGAAGATGAAGATATGCTTCCGCAAACGACTCATATTTGGCCAGAAAAGATAGCAGGCCTTGATACTGAAGTCGATACGCGTGCAGCTAAAATTCATAGTTACCAAAGACGTCGTTCCTCTGATACTGTGTTTAGCTTTGACAAAGACAAGATAGAATCTTTGACTCGATCAATTAGCAAGGAAAGCGCTCCAGCTCCGCCTTCTCACCTTGTGAAAGAATCATCAAACGAATCCGATGTAAATGTTCGTATACTGCCCGCTATGGACAGTATTGAGTATGCTAAAAATAAAGCTAACAAAGAGGCTGGTATGTCTAGTGCTGCATCGATCCTACAGTCAGAGTTTGATAAAAATATGCGTGGCAAGGTGCATACTCATATGATTAGAAAGGAGAATCTAAAAGAGGAGCTCATGGCTAAGACACACTTTGACGAGTACAGTCCAAAACTAATAATGGAAACTAGCTCTAGCAGTCGTCTTACTGATAAGGCTGTGCCATACGTTCATGCTACCGTTGAAAGAACTAAAAGCGACCCTAACAGTCTGGCCAATAGGCCTCGCTTCAGCAGTGTGAACTCACGCAGACACGTCCTTATGCATCAAAAGTCTATAGACCTAACACCTGCAGAATCTAGTGACGAAGATTATATATTCCGCCAAATACCGAGCGCTCCACCTATTGCAACTAAACGATCCCATTTTGAATTGCCGTCAAGGCACCCGGACTACACGCGTCCCCAATTTGACTTGCCCAAAAACTACTTCAAGGAATTTGATGATTTCAAAGCTGGTTTCAAAGACAGCAAAAAAGTTGTCGATGATGGTTATGACATTCCCTATGTGTTGCACAAACGACATGTCATGAACGGGACAGCTCCGTCTCCATTGGATGATAAAAGACCACCACCAGATATAATAATGCTTCCGCCACAAAACGGAAGGCACATCGTGAGTGCTCATCCTAGATGTAAGTACCATGACCACCCTAAGTCTCCAAGGTCGCCTAAATCTCCCAAGTCACCGAAGTCACCAAAATCGCCCAAATCACCGAAATCTCCAAAATCACCAAAGAGCCCAAAATCACCAAAGTCACCGAGGAGCAGCATACAAATCGACCACAGTTCTAAATTTTTGGAAGTTGAGAATCGTGATTTCCTGTTCACACAGAATATTGATTTGTCTAAGGTTGATCCGATTACACTGGAAGTCGATAATAGTGGTAAACTCCAACATATGCCAAGTCCAAAGCGGGATATAACTAAGAACTTGGACCCGTTACTGCTGGAGACTCTTAATTCAAAACTAAGCCAGATTGAGAGTGATTCGGCTACCAGTCAGACTGATAGTCTTCACCAGGAGCCAAAGTATCAACACGACATAAAATTCGCTATCAACGGCCGCAATGTTCAGCAACCACCGATTTGCAAAGAACCTAAACCAATGACAGCGGCAGAGAAACTGCGCGCAGATATTAAATCCAAATCTGATAAATTACCGCCAAAGAGAGGCATTAAAGGTAAAGGCAAAAAGGGACCGGGAGGAAAGATTAAAAACAAGAACAGTAACAAAATCAGAATAACTTCGTTTTCATCAGACGACGAAAGTGTAGATTCCGACGATGTCTTTGGAACCACCGAAGCAGCACCTAAACTTGAGTTTTCGCCACCACAATCCCGCAAAGAGTTGGAGCCCATATTACAGTTGGAATACGACAAAATAACTTCAGGGGCATGGCATAGAGGACAGACTATGAGCTCTACCGAAATTGAAGGATCACCACCACAGTGCAGAAAGTTAGCTGAGCTAGAAGCCAAATACAATCCAAAGCAACAAGTTCTGGATAATGTTACAGGCAATGCTACAGAGCTAAGACGTATATCTGAACGCTCAATATCGATTCCAAGTTCAGAAGATGACGTCGCTATTAAAGTGCCTGAAATAAAACAACAAGTAAGCAAGGAAAGTTCAACATGGGAATATAATGAAAACATTCCTTCTCCAATACTGGAAAGCACGGAATTCCTCAAATCTGATGATGAACATTTCGCTGACATGGAGGTTCAAAAAGTAACTGGCACTGAAACGCAGTCTGAAGAAAAAACGGGAATGTCAAAAGACGATAAGAAAGACAAACTTGACATAAAAAAGAGTTTACGTGACGAGTTGATCTCGCCAATGTTACGCAAAGCAGGAGGCACTCCCATTCTGTTTGCTCATGCTCGACTGAACCTTTCAGAGGGATCCGTATTTTCACTTCAACGTCAAAAAGCACAAGAGTCTCCTACTTCGGGCCGCAGAGCCAAAAGTTTAGATACGCCAGTGATTCAGTTACACAGACTTCCGCCTATGAATGCGTTTTCCTCCAAAGATGACACTGTTGAGGATATAAACGAGGAAGGCGAAATACTAGAAGAGAAGCCATTGATCGATGACAGAACGAAAGGTGTAAAGAAAGAGACAATTGAAAAAATTGATGAGGTTGAAGAGGAACAGGTAGCAGATGCTCCTGAAGAAATTAAATCCGTTGTTATTGATAACGAAGAGTTACAGTTATTGGAAGATTTAGTTGAACAAAGACGGCCGCGTTCATTCAAACGTAGATATGATCTAACCAAATTGGGATCACAATCAAAATCTCCATCGCGATCCCCTTTGAGCAGGTCTCCACTCTCACGTTCGCCACTTTCGAAGTCTCCTTCTAGATCTCCTACCTCTTCTTTGAACTCTCCTCGAGGTAGTATCAGAAAGTTATCCGACCTGAGTGAAGATCAAATAGTTCCCGATATAGAGAGAATTAAACGTAAAGATAAGAAAAAGTTAACTTTGAAACCTAAGTCGGAAGAAAAGCAAAAGTTGACAAGCAAACTAAACAAGGGTGGGTCTTTAGATACAAATGCGACTAAAGTTAAATCCTTGCAGACTCAGAAATCTTTGCCATCATCTCTAAAAGAAAGACCTGACTTTTTAACTGTTCCGCCTCTGGAAATAACTCGCCATAAGAGTCAAGAACTTGAACAGACTGCCAAAAAGATGGGTAAAGAGAAGTCTAAATCTCTCGAAAAGATGGAAGTAAAACGAAATGGTAGTAAAGAGAGAACGAAATCTCAAGAAGAGAGTGACACTGAAATCGCAAAGCGTAAGGAAAAGCAGCAAATGCTATTTGAAGCGGCACTGAAACAAACCAAAACCCTGATTAGTCCAGTAAAAGATACTCTACCGCCCTTCCCGCCTCCAGAGGATAAAATATTGGTCAAAACGGATGGAGACAACATAATTATAGAAACTAAAATTACCAGCAAAGCTGAAGATCATGTTTTTATTGCAAAATCACCTAAGAAGCTAGACAATAAACTAACAGGTAAAATAAGCAGAAGTTTTGAAGATCAGAAAACCACAAAGACGAGCAGCAAAATAAATAAGAGTATGGATGATAAATCAAGTCAGTCAGTGGAAGATAAATGCGACGATTTGTCAGCTCTACAAAAATCTCCCAAAACGTTATCGAAAAAACAAGAAATTAAACAGCTCATCGAAGGAAAAGTTGTATATCAAAAAATTAATACCGGTGCTAAATCAAAAAGTTTAGATAGAAAAGCGGATATCCATCTTGAAGCAAAAGCTAAATCGAAGAGTCTCGACCGAAATTACGTAACGCCTTTAACAGTGACATCGCCAGATACGAGTGGATATTTCAAACAAGAAGTTGTTAAAGTAGACGTTCATCCTAATTCAAAAGAGGAAACAGATTTAATTAAATCAAAGGCAACTATACAGTATAGCAAAGAACACCTGACTACCGAAGTCTCTCCATCTAATAGCTACAAAGAAAAGACAGACGATGACTCTTCCATCGAATGGATGACGAATTCTCAACACACTATCATAGAAAATGATACCCAGACTGTTATTATGGAACGTCGCAAAATTGACATCTACAATAAACAGAAACAAAATGAATTGCAAAAGAGTAAAAGCGCTCAAGATATTCACAATTTAGTATCTCATAGAAAACCAGAGGTGGCTAGATTGACCAGTGAGGAAGAATCACTTACGGAAGTTAGTGAATTAAAAGTATCAGATGAAAGTAACATGTTGGGCATTTCACTACCTTACATAGACGCTGACGGTTCTTCAGACCAAGATGGTTCTAGGAGACAAAATAAAACGAGACTTGCTCGAGGAAAGAGTGATGACACTGGCTCAGTTGATAACGAAGAGTCTACGGCGGATACTGATTTACCTATTTCAGATACAAGTAAGAAGTCTAGGAGTAAGAAAGGCCTAGAGACGCAAAGCACGTTTGATGAGTCTTCAGCTAGTATGGTAGAGTTTTTGAAACAAGAAAATCAATCACAACTTTCATATGAAAATGAAGTTGAACGAGATCAAAGGTTACCTCCGAAGACAATGGACTTTACTACCTTAAAACGAAAGAAAAACAAAAACAGGATAATTGTAACACCCCCACAAGAAAATAGTCCTACTATGGAAAATATACCGTTTATTGATTCAAGTTCAAAGTCTACCAAGTCTGAATCAGGAGAACAAACTGGAAGTTCTGGAAGTGCCAATGATAATTCTCCCACGGATCTGAAAAATGAACAAAAAGCTTTGTTGACAGCTAAATCAAGACGAAGCGAGCTTCTCAAATTGAGCGCAGAAAGGTCTCGTAGTTCAGAATCGACTTCTTGGACTAGCATTGAAAAGGATGCCAGTCCTTCAAGTGCGCACATTAAAGGTAGCTCCATAGAAGACGAATCGAGTGTAAGTTGTTCTATAGCAAGGCCTTTGGGTATATCTCAAGATATTGAAAAGTTAAACAAGAAGGATAGAGAATGTCTTGAAGAGTTAAAACAAGCTATGGATTACGGAGAAGAGCATCTTCAACACACGCTATCCAGCGAGCATTCCAAATCAAACTCAAAGTCTCCGTCACCAGTACCTGATAGAATTGAAAGTCCACGCAGTCCTTCAAAATATGGAACAAGAAAGTCTCCAACACCAACATTAGAAAAGCAAGGCCCAGTGGATTCTCAGAAGGCACCGACCGACTCCGATTCCAGTTCTGAAAGCATTGAAAAAACTGTGGAACAGTTATCAAGGCCAAGTGTCAAGAAAACTGGGTTGGATAAAATAGGAAAATGCGTTATTGAGGAATCTGAGTCTAGTCAGTCGGCCGCATCGAAGGCTTCTGATGTCAAGAAAGAAGGACCTAAACCTATGAAGAAAACAAAGATTGCTATAACAATTTCACAAGAAGACCAGAACACTACTATCGATTTTGACGACGATGGTAACATGATAACGAGTTCTTCCTTTGAAAGAGAACTTATGAGAAAGAGGTCTTTAAGAGACTCTGATCAAAAGAGCTCCTCGAAATCAAGCATGGACACAACAACTACTACTACCCCGTCTAAGGGCTCCCTCAGTGTTGATGATTCCTCTTCAAGACGGAGGCGCCTTGACGATCAAAAGAGCTCATCAAAATCTAGTATGGATTCACGAGGTTCACTAAGTGTAGAATCTAGGGGTTCATTTGAGACCACGGAATCTACTTCCGGATCTTTGGGAGAAGCGTATCGACGTGGCGAAGAATTAAAACCGACTTGGCGACCGTTCTTTGGGGCTTCGGGTAGTGAGAATAGTACCAGTATAGAAGAAGCTTGGATACCACAGGACCATGAAGGGTATGAGAATCTGTCACTTAACAAAGAATTCGAATACGGTAACCAAAAGTTACTAGAAGACTTCCAGACGTTTTCCAAAAATCCACCTTTATCCTCGAATAATTCTAAAGATTCCACTGAGGCGGATTTCACGGATGATTTGAACGATTTTCCAGTAAATTTCTTATATCCAGCTGCATCAACTTCAACAGCTGACGTTGTGATAGGCTACGGCCACGTCGGTCGAACATTATCTCGAATATCAGAACGTAGTACAGCCTCTGAAAAGACAAGCGCGGATGAAGATTCAACTAAGGCTTGTTCACGGTCAGAAAGCATAAATGAAGAGTCATTAAATTCCAGTGATCATCAAGCTAGTTTAAGTTCAGACCCTCCTAGTAATGCCAATGTAGCTTACATCTCTGATACTGATAGGCGAACATCAGCTGAGATGCCCGATATACCCATAGATCAAGCTAAAATAAGTGAAATGTATGAAAAGAAAAATTTGGAAGGAAAGAAATCAACTGATAGCCCTAAGATGAAGAAAGCTCCAGTCAAAGCACCATCGAAGCCCTCATCACCAAGTGATTCTGAAGACTGGCCATTACCAGAACTACCTCCATTACCAAAGCCTGACTTTGAAACTTCTAGAAGAAGGTCTAGCGAGGATTGGCCTTCCCTGCCGTCTAGTTTGTTAGAAACGCCTATCGTTGAAAAAGTGCATATTTATTACATGAGCAACGAACCAGAGCAGGCCACACAAGTGACAATACAATCAGAAAGTCCTAAAGACCAGTTGGATGATTCTGATGACGATAGCAATACATTGAATAATGACGACGAACTTGAAAAAGATATTCCTGAATCTGAAAAATCTACAGAGCGAAGTCTCGATTCAAGCGAGAAGAAACCTAGAGCAATACCGTATGACAAGTCTGGTTATATGGTAGACCCTTTGGACAACAATGCAGAATTTGCTTGTACAAAGGGTGTTGTGCCAAATTATGATAAGTCGTGCTTGAGTGGGACCTTGACTAAAGCCACTTGCCTTATGAGTGACGTAGGTTCATGCTGCACTCGAGCTGAGCATAAATCTTTCAATGTAAAAAGTAATATAGAAGAAAAAGTTATTATAAGTCAGCCTCAGAAATCTCCTAAATCACCTTCCAATACTAGTCCGTTATTCGACGACGAACACTTGTTTTCGGACGACGTTTTCGGTGGTGATAGCAAATCCCTGTCGCCTGATTTTGATAAATTCTCTCTTTCTGGTGGTATACATAAATTTTCATGCGGGTCTAACAATTCTGATACGTCTGTTGATGATCTTTTGTCTCAAACAAACGCTGATGAAACTGTTCGCGCTGTTACTAAGCTGAGTACTAGCAGCGCTGGGACTTGCAAAAGATGCAGTCATAGTAGCCACTCAGAAGAGGAAACCAGCTCCTTTGGTACAGATTTAGATGGTACAGTGAAAATAGGTTTGCCGCAAAAGAAGTGCACACATAGCTCTCATTCTGAAGATACGTCAATTTGTTTGAGTATTTCAGAATGGTCCACTGGGACCAACACAGTTCGCCAATACGCTAACCTTTCAGCGTCTGAAAGTATATCTGCTGTGTCCGTTCACAAGAGTGATAAATCTGATAATTTGTCCGGAAAAGTTTACTCCGCTTCTCACGGAAGTAAAAAATCCGAGCAGAAACTTAAAATAAATTCTCAAGGCGAACCTATCTCAAAAAGTAGCAGCTTAGATAAGAGTTCTGAAAACATCAAGTATGATAAGTTGTGTAGCTCAGAAACAACTATTTCTCGGAAAGGCATTGATAGTAGCTCCGGCACAAAGAGTGACAGTACTTTGACTCTGGCGCAGTCTATATCGGAGTGGTCTGCTAGCACGAGTCATACACTCGTTGCGACTGCCCGGGAGGAAGAACAAGAGGTGGAAGATACTAAATCGGATGCTACGATTGTCAAAGATTCTGATACATTCGAAGTTGAAGCCTCAACGTTTAAGAAAACGTCTCCGACAAAAGATACCTATGACACTAAAGAACCTGTGCTTAGGTTAACAGCTCCCTACACGGGTAAAACAGACAAATCATCATCTATAAGCTACAGTGATAAGTCTGACAAATCTAGCTCTAGCTCTTTGAGTAGTCTTCAGAAGCACGCTAATGGAGTGTTAAGGTTCGAGCAAAGACTCAAAGGATTTCCACCTCCACAAGATGCAACTCATGAAAGATATCAGAAGGCACCGCCTAAAAGCATGAGTTACGAAGAACAAACACAAAGATATGCGAAACCAACTGTTCGCTGTCAAAGTGAAGATAGTGGATTTAAACCGTATTTTGTGGCACCTCAGCCTGAGCTTGATATAGATATCCCATCGCAGTTATATAGCCAGGAGGAAAAACATAGTGAACGTTATCAAAGCCAAGAGTTTTCCAATATACTTCGCGAAGATATCGCCAACCAATTTATAAGATCTGACTATAAACCTCTAGCTAAACATGCGAGTTATGATGACAAAACTTTATCCAAGATTCAGATAAAGGAGTATAAAACATCTCAGCAGTATCGTAGCAAACCAAAGAGCTGGTCATTCCACGAACATTATTTAGCATCTTCGGATTTGCCTGTTATATCGGTGCCAGATATGCCATCTGTGCACCGAGATTTGCAAGAAAAGAAGGGTGATCGATCGGCTAAGACGCCTCTTTCCCGATGCTCCCCTTACTATTCGAGCAGCTTAAGTTCTGAATCTCCTCCTATACAGCCTTTAAAAGTACCTGTCAAAAAGTCATTTTTAGTGAGAAACTTGTCTTTGAAAAGTCCTCCTAGTGGTAATGACACGGATAGTTCTATGGATGTTACTAGAGACCCGAGAGAACGTATGAGAACGTTTAGGCGTAAGAAACAAGTATCGGGAGGCCGAAAAAGACAGGAAAGGATACAGGATGTGTTGGAAGAAGATTCGACAAAAAGCCAATGTTCATCTGAAAGTGATAAACATCAAGGGACCCAGTACTTAGCGGTTGAAGATAATCTTCGCCGAATGGAAAGCTCAGAATGTTCTGACAGCTATCTTCCAGAAGTCGAATCTGGGTCTTCCGAAATGTCGAAAGGTGATTCTAAAAATTACGAGCAAGAAGCTGCTAGTTATTCAGAAGACGAAGGCCAAGAAGAATATGTCAAATATCAGGGCAGTACTTACGAAGCGCAACAGTTCCCTATCAGCATTACACCAGTTCAGTTCCAAGGTTTCGGTTCTTCTGCAGATGAGGATGAAATGGGATTTCCTCGTTTTGACAGATTAGGTCGCCTTCGCCATCCTTATCTTGATTCGCAAGAGCCACAGTACGTGCCCGAGGATAGTCCTCCGCGAGTGTCTTACTCGAATAAAAGTAGTCGTCAATCTTCTTTGAAAAGAGCTAAGTCCACCACGCAATATCGCAGTGATGACACTCCTCTTGGTGAGACCTCGGGACAGCATCAGCCAAGACAAATGTACTATGAGGAGCAAAGCGACAGAGACGATTCAGACGATTATGCTTACCCGGTAGATACTATCAAAAGAGCTCCCAAAATGACAAAGTCTGGAAGCAGTTACTTGTTTGAACGCGGAGAATCGGTGGCTTATTCCGATACCGAATTGCCGCACGATAAGGACGAATACGAGGATTATAGAGGTAGCCCATATCCGGAACATTACGAGGAAGTGGCCATGTTTCAGACACAAGAGTGCTATCCTCAGTACGACCATAACTTGGATGAATACAGGGAGGGCAAAGAAGAACACTACACGCGTGATCTCGACCAACGATTCAGTCTGAATAATGTGGAAAGATTCTATTCTAGTCATTATGTAGATTCACAAGCTTCTAGCGACAGTCCAGAGCAAAAATTCGATGTTTCCACCCTCCCCCCGCCGCTCTGCTCTGACGACGAAAATGATTAAAACACTTTGAATAAAAGTTAGCTAATTTAGTGTGTAGTATTGTCTCCCCTCGTGTTGTCGATGGATGTCCGTTGCGGTGTGAGCGTGTACTGTTTTGCTCTGCGTTTTTTTAATTCTAACGCAATTGATCTTTATAATTGATAGTTACTTATTGTATTGAATATTTACATTGTCACTTTGAATACCTATTTAGAGAAATTATGAAGAATATACTACTTATCTATTTTAATAGTGCCAATTCCCGAAATAGCGCGCCCCTCGACTACAATCGTGCTTAGATTACTAAGTAACCAGGTAGCAATTTGTACTGGTTCATAATTACTTATCTCATTAAATACTCATTGAAAACTAAGTAAAAAAATATATACATATATATAGCGATTCCATATAAACTGGGTACGAATTTAATTAGCAGCAGTACAGAATTTGTTACTGAAAGATGAAAGCAATAATTTAACTCAAAGGCTCACTTCTACAATTTATTTGTTAGACATTTATTTTTACGCTTAATATACGCTTGGGAAGTGTCGTTTTTTAAACGCCTCCAGTAACAAATTAGGTATTGAAATATTAGAATGTATTGATTGATGTAATCAAATTTACTCCCAGAGAAATAGTATTATGTAAAAGCTGTGATTTTATTTGTGTGGTGAATTCCTGAATCTTGTTTTACTTAGGTAATTACTTCTATGACTACCATATAATATAATAAAATGTTATATTTATTGCATAAATCTCACTTAATGATGTGACCAACTAACAGAGAATGCTAACTAAAACACGAGTAAAAAAAGATTTAAGGAGATTTTTAACTTCTGGTGCCAGCGAGCTCCCAGAAAGGTTCAAGTTCAAGGAACCTTTCTAAGCAAATTCATAACTTATATAAGTAATCAAAACGCGGTATTTAATTTTGTTATCTGTGATTTTAAGTTTAGTTATAATAAACATAAGTCTCCTTGGGTTAAATAATGTAACATTGGTGTCGATTCGGTTTTAACGAATTAACTTATTTGACAGGATTAATTTAAGTGTTCTGTCTTTTTTTATGTATCGAAAAGACAAGGACAGGACGCTTAAATTTAGTTTAGTCCTGTCAAATAAATTTAATCGTAAACACCGAATAGACACCATTATGGAGTTTCCGTATACTTCGCGGCCTTCTTTCTTATGTGGGGAGATTTGTACAGCTATTAAAATCTCTGTTATCTGGTCAATTTAAAAATATATTCATAGGGCAACAAAAAATCCTAGATTCCTAAAAATTATGCTCAATTTCTTTTACTTCTGTTATTATTTATTCGTTATTTGACATTTTGAAAATATTTTTGTCAAACTTTTAAAAATTACATATTTGAATTAGGTAATGAAAATTTTGTCGTCATTCATCGTATGCTCTCATCGAAAATACATCATAGGTTTATTAAAGTTATTCATGCCAAAAGGACTAAACATAATTGTTAATTTATTAATTGGTGTTTTCTGAAAGCGCATACATTTTTTATTCGAAATTATCATCGATATTTAATAAATTGGCTTAAAAATATCGAAGAATTTGTTGAACGAGTACAGATTGATTGCTCTCCTTTAAGTAGTTACTATATTATTGTTTGTATTTTAAAGTTTTTAATCTTTGTTGTTTATTGTTAGTTTAATGTTGATGAATTAATGAAGATTTCTTAAACTAAAGATGTTTCTCTCATAACTACGTATTAACAGCAAGATGAGTGTGTGATCTATGCTATCCGGTTAATACAATTTCATTGCTTTTAGCATTGTTTAATGTTTTTGAATAATGAAACGAATCGTTGAAACTTCTAATTAATGAGAACACTTTAATATTTTTCGTTACCCAAGTGTAAATTAAGGACCATTTAAAGTTTAGTTTTTTGGAATTCGGTAAACAATAAGTGAGTCAATTCTTAACAACTCTTTTTGTACAATATTTAAGGTTATCGCTTTATAACTGTCAACATTACATAGTGCCAAAGTTGTTTGTGCCAAAAAACCAACGATAAAAAGATATTTTGACGTTTTTAGAAAATGTATAAATTACAGGATAATTACAGGATGTTGTTTTTGTTGCCGACCACCTTCTTTGTATACGACAAAAAATTTTACTGTTAAAATATTTAACTTCTGACACTGGGTTTAGCCACCAGTGGCTAGCCCCACAAGGTTGTTGAAGTTGGTGGAGGTCTCCAAACTGGACTTGGCTCCGTTTTTGGAGTATGGCCCAATCTTTCCAAAGTATGGGCACCCATGTGGACGATATGGGTTGTTAACGATTTTTTTTGCCAACCGTATCATGCACCAAAACAACACCTGTATTGTAGTGTATCTTATCGATTGCCTAATGACAGAACGGCGGACATTTTGTCATAATTTCATCGTCTCCCGTAACAAAATAAGATCTTGTGATAGAGTGTTGCCAAATGTTTTAGTATTATAATTTATATATTTTTAAAAAGAAACATACTGTGAAATCCTTAACCCACTGGCTGCATAGTGTTCAAACAAGAGGACAATTTGTATTATCTTGCACGAAGCAATTTTAGACATAGTTATACGGGGTTCAAACGATCCCCTAGTTATTGCAATAACGAAAAACTTGTAGTTGTTAAGTACTTTGACTTTTGGACGTGTACAATCCGAATAGACTGTAATACTTTTTATTTTATTGTATTTTAATGTATTTTAAATTTAGAGGGTTGTTATAAGGTACTTTTCAATTGAGACGTCGCTATAGGTAGACCCGTGGGTGTGAAACGTTTGTACAACACAACGATGATATATTGTACATTAGAACTTCATAAGCTATGGACAACCCTGCCCCTCTCTAAAGGTGTCCCTCCCCCCTGCGGGTAAGATCCTGTGATGGCTGCTTAGTGCAAGCCACGCAACACATATTCCGCGTCATACTTTTTACACGACTACGTGACAGCAAAGACAGGGTTATACTTTTTTATGCAGTAGTAGTAGGTAATGATAACCGCGACAGTTAGAGGGCCTGATAATGCTGTGCTACGTTACTTTTTAGCAAATCTGTAGCAAGTATAACTATTAACGTATGAGATACAGACTGAACATCCCCCCCCCCCCCCCCGATCTTGACGCTCGAACGTTACTGCGTCTAACAAACGTCTCGCACCGCGCTTTGCCGATAGGCGACTTCTCACTTCATCGGTACAAGTGTCAGCGTAAGAGCGCGTAATAAAGCTTACAGTTATGCCATCTTTCGGTTTTTCGTGATATTACGCGTCTATTAACATGACCTTTACGGTGACACTTCTAAAGTATCAAAAATTACTGCATTGACAATTGATCCATTTATGAGATGGCATAAGATTTGTCTTACGCACAGCGTACGTTCTCGTCTATGCAGTGACATTGATACTGTTAATGTTACTTATTTTCAAACGATGACGTAATCAGAACTTTACCTGAAATCTATGATGTAATCCGTGTTGGCGAATACAATTTTCTTTCAGTTTACAATAATTAATGCCTACAATCGAACAGCAGTATCACAGTGCTCAAGAGTAGTGTTCACATCTTTTCAGTAATAATGGAAATACAAGCCAGTAGTTGACTGCTGGTCATATGAGATACTTTTTAATTAATATCAAAATGAAATTATGGTCTAAAAATAGTTAACTATGACGTCATAGTTCGGTATAGATAGTCCTTTCCGTACTTAATACGAAAAGTTTAATATTTGAAGAAAAGCCAAGCGAATAAGTTTATGCGCAGTTTCAATTAAGTATTTTTATTTAACAATATTTCTTTTTTTTATGCAGTCAACTACCCAGTCGTACTTTTTTAACCAACTGTGTTTATCCAGATATAGTTAATGCCAAAAAGAAAGCAATTTGGAAATCTTAAAGATACTCTCTCAAAACAACCTGTTGAAAAATCATAGGATATCTTGTGTGATTGATGATATGTCATCGTTGTTGTTTTGAATTTTTTACTTCTTTTATGAAATTAAAATAAATATGTAATTGTGTACTGTATCCCTACAATACACGACACTGTTCTCAGGGTTGAGGATAGGTAACTATAGATAAATAAATAAAAAATAAAATCCTACCAAGGAGTTTTCATTTGTGCTCTTTTGGTTATGTTTGAATATTTTTTTTGATTTCAACCCTGAGATTTTACTAAGGCTGCCAGGAATTGAGATGTAAGTTGTTAAAAATATTGGCATGAATTACGATTTGTATTGTTTTTAATTAAATTTTATTTGTTGTAATTTTAGTCCTTTTAAATTTTATATAAACATTCATTACAAGTTGTATTAGTTTTATGTTAGTCACTGTACATATTAACACATTCTACTCTAATTTAAAATATGTTTTAAGTTGAACTATTTTATTTTAAGCATTATTTACATATTATTTATTTAAGTCTTTCTCATTGTTATGATTATCCTATTTCCAAAAATCTTATAAATATAGATAGTATTTCTAGTAGTCTCATTCCCGCTTTCAGAATAAGGCCTTTATTTATTCCCAATTGGTACATAATCTCACCTGATGGTAAGATTGGCAAGTGACGATGATGCCGAAGGTAGAAGCAGGCCGCAATGGATTCATAAACGCAACGCAACGCTTACCATACACTTAACGTTAGTCGCCTCCTACAACGTGGACTGATGGTCTAAACCAGTGTTTTTCAACCTGTTTTAATACCCGACCCCTTTACAAGTTAAAAAATTCTTGCGACCCCCCTAGAGCCATAAAAATACAAAATGTTAGTGATTTGAAAGTCTACGTTTATAATTTTCTTCACTTAGAAAATGATATATCATAGTTATTAATGAACGACTCAAAAATTGAATCACGTTTTGACAAATTATAAAAAAATAAACAGGCCCAGCCTTCTCACTGAAATCGTATTTTTTTCATTGCAGTGTTAGGACCTAGAAACACTTTTTCTTTTACCCGCGACCCCTCGAGAAAGGCTTCGCACAGGTTGAAAATCACTGGTCTAAACCTTCAAAAAGCTGCTGGATCCACGAATCACTATGAGTGGTAAAGATTAGTTTATAACCAGAGATCGGAGTAGGCAGATTGATTTTTGGTACTTGCATCGTGATTTTATAACATGGACAATCCTTTTTTTCGAAAAGTTTCGGTATTTCCGGATTGAGCTGAGTATTATTAAAGTAAATCTGATTCAATCAATTGGTTCTGAAGGAAGCAATTTATTTATGTTTAGAATAACAGAAAGAATATTCGTTTTTGTTCGCTTAAAAATGTTAAACTCCCGGAATCCGAGCAGCATGTCCATATTAACATATACTTTTGCGGTCATTGACCCTAAATTAATCTACCTACACCGA
This sequence comes from Coleophora deauratella, assembly GCA_958295455.1. Classification (NCBI taxonomy): domain Eukaryota; kingdom Metazoa; phylum Arthropoda; class Insecta; order Lepidoptera; family Coleophoridae; genus Coleophora; species Coleophora deauratella. The sequence goes on along the minus strand of OY282390.1, from coordinate 3,894,771 downwards.
TCACTGTTTATAACACTGATCCTTGGTAAAATTTTATGAAATTTACCAACTAACAACACCTTTTCCTATACAGACGACGATACCTCGCCGGAAGATGACACAGAGATCACGGTATCCTCGGCCAGTCTCTGCATGTCACCGTCAACCACTATGGCGGAGGAGCGCGTTCCCGTGTGTACGTCCACGCCCATGGTACGAGCTGTCAACGGTCATGATGACGTCGACAATGGCGCCTCGAGGTGCGACAGTGTTAATGGGAATGTCAGTGGTGAGTGAAGATCGAAGATAATATTTATCATCTCATCTCACTAATATTATAAGTGCGAAATCACAAATATTATAAATGCGAAAGTATGGATGTTTGTTTGTTTGCGAGTTTATTTGTTTGTTTGTTCCGCTTTCATGCCGAAACTGCTACACGGATTTGGATGAATTTTGGTAGGTAGATAGATAACTTTTTATCCCGGAAAACTTAAGGGATCCCGGAAAAATGCTTAAAAACGCAAAATTTTCACTTCGTCACTAGATGGCGCCACCTTAACATTTTCTTTCTCTCTTGATCCAATTCTAAAGTCCTCGCAGATGAAGTCGCGGGCGGAAGCTAGTTTTGTATATTTAGTAATAAAGAGTCATGTAAATTACTATAGGTATAGGCTACTATGGATTTCTTGGTTAAGGATATCCTATTAGGGTTTGTTCCCTATTGATTTAGGCCTTATTTCCTTAACTTGACACTGTTGATTGGATTGTTTACAGTGAATATAGCAGAATATACCAGCAGTATGGATGTCTTGAGTGGCGGGGAAAGCGACGCGGGAGATACTTTGAATAGAAGGAACAATAATAGGTAACTGAATTGACGTAAAGTAGTATCTTTAAGTAAATAATAAGACACTATGTTATAAAACTATTTATACAGATACCTTTTCATACATTATAAGTATTGGCTTCGAGCAATTTTTTAACAAATAGACTAGATTTTTCTCTGACGAATAGTTTTGTTTCGCAATTAAAAGTCCCTTACAAAATTATTGTAATACTTTTTATTCTTATCTAAAAGTTGTATCATATACAACTGTATCAATAATTTCCCTCGCAGTATATCGTCGACGTTAACTGATACACTGCGCGAGAGCGGCGAAGCGGGCAAGCGGCGGCCGGGGCGCGACGCCGCGTGGCTCGTCGCCGACGAACTGCTCATGACCGAGCGCACTCACAAGCGGGACCTGGAGCTCGTCACTGTGGTGAGTTGGTGACTGAGGCACTGTATATAGCGGCGAGGCGGGCAAGCGGCGGACGGGGCGCGACGCCGCGTGGCTCGTCGCCGACGAACTGCTCATGACCGAGCGCACTCACAAGCGGGACCTGGAGCTCGTCACTGTGGTGAGTTGGTGACTGAGGCACTGTATATAGCGGCGAGGCGGGCAAGCGGCGGACGGGGCGCGGCGCCGCGTGGCTCGTCGCCGACGCACTGCTCATGACCGAGCGCACTTACAAGCGGGACCTGGAGCTCGTCACTGTGGTGAGTTTGTTGACGACAGCACACTAATATACAGTATGGACACTTGCTACCCTTCTCGAAAGGTGATCTCATCCCCCTGCGGGTAAGATCTGGTTACGAGTAATAAAAATATGATGCTGTTCATTGGTAAGTTCATAACTTGAGAAAGGTTGGACCGATTTTGCTATTTTTTGTTTTAAAATTTTCGTAAAAGTCCGAATCAAGATTTTATGGAAAGAGAAATTAGAAAAGTTTCCCGGAAATATTATTTACACGCTCGCGAGCGGCATGCGAATCGCGCACTGCTCACCGTCACTTTCAATCTTAAAACGGTATACACGCGGTCGAGCCACGGCCTAAAGCTGATTACGTAATAATAGTAGGTATTAATAACATGACAGCGAGTATCCAGGGTGTGATATCGGCAAATTGTAATTTACTTCACAGACGTGGTCATCGCGCGTGTCGGCCATAGCGGAGGCGGAGGCTGGCGGGGGCGGGGGCGGGGGCGGGGGCGGCGGGGGCGGGGAGGCGGCGGCGCTGGCGCGCGCGTGCCTGGCGCTGGAGCCGCTGGCGCTGCCGGCCGGCAAGCTGCTGGCGCGGCTGGAGCGGCAGCGGGGGCAGACGGGTGCGTCTCGTCCTACTCATAACTTGTTCACTCAATTAACAACCCATATCGTCTCCAAGGGGCACGAGTCTCTTCCCTTACATCGGGGAGGTTAGGCTATACTCCACACGCGAGGACTAAGTCCGGATTGGTGGAGGTTGTGGGGCTAGTGGCGAACCCTAGAAGTTTTCAAGGCGCCTATAAGGCCTCCGACATTGGCTTAACGACTGCCGTCAAATGATAGCAGCCGACACCGACGGCTTAACGTGCCTTGCGAAGCACTAAAACGGTGGAGGTAAATGCCACTAACAATCAAACCCATCCAGGTTATGGCCGTGTCTGTAGTCAGTTAACTTGCGTGATCGACGAGATCACGCAAGCCACGACCGCTTCACGACACGGTCGCTCCGCTCAATCAATGACAATGCAAAAGAGACAGAAAGGTACAGGTACGATATTCCTTATAAAGCTCTGTCTCTTTTCCACTGCCACTAATTGAGGAACAAGGTTTACCTCTTGCATTACCCGGGGGTTTGCTCCTCTATTTCCTAATAATAAGTTTTCAGTTTATTGAAACAAACAGATTACGGCTATGGGATTTTCTGTTTATTTCACTTTTGATTAAAACTGATGTAGACTGAATTTCATGCTACCCGGATAACGACTAGCCAATGAATACTCGGGGTATTTCAACAGTTTACTTTAACGTTTCTTGTACGAGTCGTGAACCTTTATTTGTAACAATTTTTGTTCACAGATGAAGAACAACCAGAGTACAAAAAAGTAGCTGATTTACTATACGATTACCTGTCAAGTACATACGACGTAAGTGTCCTGTCAGTTCTTATTGAGTATACAATTTGCATAATTAACTGCATGTTATGGTAACACCACCAGTATAAACTGACCTTCGTCATAAAGAGAAACTACGTACATACGAAATAAATCACATTAGTAGAGAGGCCAATTGGAAAAACGGCAATTTTCGTAGGACCGAGCAGTATTATAGCGACAACTGGTACCGTTGGAATCAGCGTGGTCTACTGATTATCAAACCACTTGTTGTCGCTTTCTAAAGTGGTGGAGTGAGTATCTATGACGTAATCAAGATGGCGGCTGAACGGTTTGGTTTTTCAATATTTTCTCGAGAACCACTAAGTTTTATCCTATGTGTGTTATATCATTTGAAAGCTATTGAAAAGACCTACAAATAACATGTATGCACTTACTGTCGTAAATATTCTATTTACGGAGCTACATTGAAAAAACTGACTTTTTTCGATAAGACTGTGTGTTAATTCTTAATATAAGTCGAAAAGTAAGGGGTTTATCAAAAATTTGGTTATTATCTTTTTTGTAGAGCGGTTACTAAGGAATTAAAAAATGTACATTTCAAAGTTATACAATAAGTATTTTTTAACCAAGAGCCAATAACAAGACGCAAGTCGTAAAAACAAAATACGAAATCGGCAAGCTCTGTTTAGCTATAACTATACTATGTCTGTGGTATCATTTAAAAGCTACTAAAACCTTCTGGTTTAATACGGATTGCATGGTCACATCGATCAAGTAGGTTAACTAACCATATTCAAGGTCATAGCCAGGATGGGTTTGTAGCATAGTAGTGGCATTTAGCTCGGGCGTTTCCGTGAATCGCAAAGCACATTTGAACGTTTATCACAAAATTATAACTATTCTATTCTATTTTACCACTGTCGGATTTTATTGATTATCTATTGAAAAAAAAAAAAACCAGTTACTACAAACAAGCCGTCAATTACTGTATTATACGGGTATACTTTGTTAAAAAAGGCAGATTTGTATTTATACATTAAGAAGAACTATCATATTTTTTTTTCTAACACTTAACATACTTAAGTTATTATATGGATAACGTTTTGACAGATAAAATCAAATATTAAGTAGGTTATAATTAACTAATAAAACTATACATCCTACTTTACAGCAAATCTAGATTTTCTTCAGTGTAATTGAACTGGATACTGAGAGAGGAATGCGCGGGGTAAGCTGCTGGCCGGCTTTATGGAGAAGGAGGGCCTCTTCATGATGAACTCTTTCTTCAAAAAGCCAAAACAGCGCATGTGGACATGGTTGCATCCCAATGGCGTAGTAAAAAATGAAATTGACTTCATCTTGTCGACAAAAAGGCAAATATTCAATGATGTCTCTGTGATCAACTCGCTGAAGACAGGAAGCGATCACTGAATGGTAAGAGGCACATTGAATCTAAAAACAAAGCTAGAAAGATGTCGACTTGTGAAGTCCACGCTCTGACCAGCGCCTATCCAACTCCAAAACCCCGAAAGCTTTCAACTCTAGTTGCACAACTGCTTCGAATGCCTAGGAGAATGCAAAAATGTGGACAATTATAACGACAGGTTCATGGAAATTGTCCAAACGGCTGGGAATAAGGCCTTCAAAGCCAGCCGTTTAAAAAGAACATCTCGTATCTCGGACCTCACCAGCAAGCTCATGGAGAAAAGACGAAGCCTGATTCTGAAATCCTCTGAAGCTGCTTGTCAGTATCGTCGACTTAACAAACAGATCTCCAAGTCCTTGACCCGCGATATACGCCAATTTGATACCAATCGTATTAAAGAGGCTATCGAGCGCAATAAAGGGTCAAAAGTATTCGCAAGGGGTCTGTCTGCTGGTCAAAGCCAACTGACAAAGCTGAAGACCGAGGATGGCAGAGTCGTATCGTCCAAGCCCGAGCTGTTGGAAGAGGTTAAGAAGTTCTACGGACAATTATACACGACTACACGCTTACCTGTCAGCAATCTGGCTGAAGACCCGAGAGCCGGATTGACCCGACACTATACCGAAGATATCCCAGACGTCAGCCTGTGCGAGATTAGACTAGCTCTCAAACAGCTTAAGAACAACAAGGCACCGGTGATGATGGAATTACGGCTGAGCTTCTGAAAGCAGGTGGAGAACCGGTACTTATAGCTCTTCAGAAGCTATTCAATTCCGTCATGCTCGAGGGACGAACGCCTACAGGAGTGTGGTGGTGCTCTTCTTCAAGAAGAGTGATAAGACTCTGCTGAAGAACTACAGACCCATCTCACTCCTGAGCCATTTCTACAAGCTGTTTTCGAGAGTCATTACGAATCGTCTCGCACGCAGGTTTGACGACTTCCAGCCTCCCGAACAAGCCGGTTTCCGAAAAGGCTTCAGTACCATAGACCACATACATACGCTGCTTCAGATTATACAGAAGACCGAAGAGAATAATCGGCCACTATGCTTGGCGTTTGTGGACTATGAGAAAGCCTTTGATTCGATCGAGATCTGGGCTGTGTTGCAGTCTCTCCAACGGTGCCAAATTGATTATCGATACATCGAAGTGTTGAAGTATTTGTATGAAAACGCCACCATGTCGGTCCACCTCCAGGATCAGAATTCGAAACCTATCCGGCTGCAGCGTGGGGTGAGACAGGGAGACGTTATATCTCCAAAACTGTTCGCCGCTGCACTGGAAGACGTTTTCAAGCTTCTGGACTGGAGAGGACTCGGCTTTAACATCAATATCGAGTACATCACTCACCTTCGATTTGCTGACGATATCGTGATCATAGCTGAGACCTTGGAGGACCTAGGCGTAATGCTCGAAGGACTCAGTAGAGTCTCCCAACAAGTGGGTCTTAAAATGAACATGGATAAGACAAAAATCATGTCAAACGTCCGTGTTGCACCCACTCCTCTGAAGGTTGGAGACTTTACACTCGAAGTTGTTGACGAGTATGTATATCTGGGACAAACAGTCCAGTTAGGTAGGTCCAACTTCGAGAAAGAGATCAATCGTCGAATCCAACTCGGCTGGGCAGCACTCGGGAAGCTTCGCAATATCTTCACGTCCAAAATACCGCAGTATGTCAAGACTAAAGTCTTTGACCAGTGTGTGTTGCCAGTGATGACATATGGATCCGAGACATGGTTTCTTACTATGGGCCTCATAAGAAGGCTCAAAGTCACCCAAAGGGCGATGGAGCGTGCTATGCTTGGTGTTTCCCTACGTGATCGAATCAGAAATTAGGAAATACGTAGGAGAACTAAAGTTACCGACATAGCTCTCAGAATCGCTAGATTTAAGTGGCAATGGGCAGGGCAAATAGCTTGTAGAACAGATGGCTGTTGGGGCAGTAAAGTTCTCGAATGGCGACCGCGCACCGGAAGACGCAGTGTGGGCAGGCCTCCGACTCGGTGGACCGACGACCTGGTAAAGGTTGCAGGAAGCCGCTGGATGCGAGTCGCACAGGACCGGTCGGTGTGGAAATCCTTGGGGGAAGCCTTTATCCAGCAGTGGACATATTTCGGCTGATAGATAGGTAGATATAATTGAACTGATTGAAACATTAGTCACCGTTATGACAAATATCCTCCATACATTTTTGTTTCCGTTCAGCACATCCACAACGGGATGTTCTGCATCCTGTCTTGCATTTACAAGAAATTAATTCCAATTTTTTAAGAGTGATAGGCTCTTGCAACGATGTAATCGGACGTAGTTGCCTATCTTCTAACTTCCAGCCATTATCAGTGGGTTTAGGTAAATTCTGGATTGGCAAATCAGCAGTATGCCAACAAAATGCTTGGTAATTTGCCCTTTTAAGGTGTACCTCCAGAACATGTTTCGATGGTGGCAGTTTCTCAAGCGCTTTAACTTGCTGGAACATAGATGGCCTCAAATTATCTATGTTGTCTAACGTATTGAATGTATACGTTTATAAGCACGTATATGCTTAGGATTTTAGTGGTTTGTATTGAGCGGACACTCTCTTATGTATACTTTGTGGTGTGGCGATGTAGCCAGTAAAGTGCGTTGACCTCGGTGCGGCGGCGTGAAGTGCGGTTTCGTATACCTACTTCTAAAGTTTTTTTGCAGTAATTTGAATAAATAAACTAGGTATATGTTATTTTTGCATTCAGTGAAACAAATAAACTCAATGATATTTTTGCAGTCATTTGAAAGGATAAAGAAGCAACTAATCCTTAAATTGTAGGTTTTTCACTTTAACAATGTACCTATATCATGTACACTACAGAAGCACGGGTTCCGTCTCGTAGCACGGGAAGGCATGGTTAGGCTATACTTCACAGAATGGTCCAGGTCGAAACTGGTGGAGGTCATGGGCTAGTGGCCAGCCCCAGTGTCAGAAATTTCCAAACCACCCATAAGGCCTCTGACACGGCTAAACCTACCATCTAGTGATAAAAGCCGGCATCAACGCTCAAACGTACTTTACAAATCAAGGAAACGCTCGGGATAAGTGCTAATAATAGTAAAACCCATCCATGTTATGACCGCGAATGTGGTCAGTTAACCTGCGTGATCGACGCGACCACGCAATTAAACCAGAAGGTTTTCAGTAGCTTTTAAATGATACCACAGACATAGTATAGTTATAGCTAAACAAAGCTTGCCGATTTCGTTTTTTGTTTTTACGACTTGCGTCTTGTATTTGGCACTTGGTTCAAAAATACTTATTGTATAACTTTGACATGTACATTTTTGAATTCCTTAGGAACCGCTCTACAAAAAAGATAATAACCAAATTTTTGATAAACCCCTTACTTTTCGACATATTTTAAGAATTGCCACAGTCTTATCGAAAAAAGTCAGTTTTTTCAATGTAGCTCCGTAAATTGAATATTTACGACAGTAAGTGCATACATGTTATTTGTAGGTCTTTTTAATAGCTTTCAAATGATACCACACACATAGGATAAAACTTAGTGGTTTTCGAGAAAATATTGAAAAACCAAACCGTTCAGCCGCCATTTTGATTACGTCATAGATACTCACTCCACCACTTTAGAAAGCGACAACAAGTGGTTTGAGCATCAGTAGGCCACGCTGATTCCAACGGTACCAGTTGTCACTATAATACTGTTCGGTCCTACGAACTTCGTAAATAAAGCACTTTCGACGAATCGGCCTCTCTACTACATAAAAAAATATCGACTTCAATCGTAACAATTGCAGTTTTGCTATGCGTTTTTTGTTTTCGTTAATTTACCAAAAACAAAACGACTCAACTGATTTTAATCTTATCTTACTAATATTATAAATGCGAAAGTATGGATGTTTGTTTGTTTGTTCCGCTTTCACGTCGAAACCACTGAACGGATTTTGATTAAATTTGGTAAGTAGATAGATCAAATACTGGATCAAATGCATGGTTCCTGAAGGATACCTTAGAGACAGTCAAAAAGCGACATCTATGCGGGCGGAGCTGCGGGCAAAAGCTAGTAGTACAATTTATATGTAACTCCGGCATAATCTATCGAATCAAAAAATATTTTTTTTTATCTACTATTAGTAAACCCTTGGCATTATCTCACTTGATAATAAGTTGTAATAATGCCGAAGATGTAATCGTGCTTATCACATGCACTAACGCACGAACGTACACACACTTATAGATACAAAAACCTTTCAGTCAAGAACCTCACCCATTTTGGAAGTGTGTTTAGAAACATACCACTTATTAACAGTTTTCATCTCACCAGGCGTATACAAACTACATGGAGCGAGCTCCAGCCCTCGTGGCCTTAGTTGAAAGCGTGCGGCGGAGAAGTCCCCTCGTGGAGAAGGAGATGAGTGCCTTTGAAGCGTCTTCTCCTTTGCCGCTGTCGTGTCTGCTGCTGCGGCCTTTACATCGGCTGCTACATATCGAGCGGCTGGCTATTGGTGAGCATGGTATACCTTTGTACACACACAAATTGGAGAGGTTTTTTGTCATCGCTTAATACTTTAACTTAAAAGCGGGGTCACTTAAATCTTAACCCTTTAAATACAAACAATAAAAATATGAGGTATTGAAATTAATTAATTTAAGTTTGTTGGGCTAATCCTCTCCTTAATTTTTTGTTTTAGTTATATACATACGTAGTGAAATTTGGTTTAAGAGAGAAATGCACAACATTCTCCAAACAACCAAAACAAGGGAAACAAAAGAACTTTGAGACTTTCAAACAAATTTTTTACGTTCTGAATTACCCTATTATGTATGTGCAAAAAAAATATATAATTTAATGGGTGGCTGAATAAACATGTATCTCAGGCAACAAAATTCTTACATATACTTGTGAGCATAATTGTGACAGGTGGCAAACGAGCAGACGGATTATCGAGATGACGATAATATATAAATTATCTGAATAAATATTAGTTGTGAATAGGTTCCTTTGAGAAAATTGATCAATATCGCGATAAGAAACCACATTACCGGGAACGGAACGACTCAAAATGTAGGTGTAGGTATATTTATTAACTTGAAGCGTTGTTCGGTCCAGAACTGGCCGAGGCGACGAACAGCGCGGCGGCTGTGAAGGCGCTGGAGTTGTCGCGGTCGCTGGCGCGCGCGGCCAGCGAGCAGCTGCGGCACGGCGAGCACCACGCCGCGCTCTGCCGGCTGCAGCGCGACCTCGTGGGTGAGTGCATTAGTGGGGCAGGTGACTGCATCAGCGATAGGGCAGTTGACGGCATCAACAGTAGCAGTGACCAGCTGCGACTCAGCGAGCACCACGCCGCGCTCTGCCGGCTGCAGCGCGACCTCGTGGGTGAGTGCATTAGTGGGGCAGGTGACTGCATCAGCGATAGGGCAGTTGACGGCATCAACAGTAGCAGTGACCAGCTGCGACTCAGCGAGCACCACGCCGCGCTCTGCCGGCTGCAGCGCGACCTCGTGGGTGAGTGCATTAGTGGGGCAGGTGACTGCATCAGCGATAGGGCAGTTGACGGCATCAACAGTAGCAGTGACCAGCTGCGACTCAGCGAGCACCACGCCGCGCTCTGCCGGCTGCAGCGCGACCTCGTGGGTGAGTGCATTAGTGGGGCAGGTGACTGCATCAGCGATAGGGCAGTTGACGGCATCAACAGTAGCAGTGACCAGCTGCGACTCAGCGAGCACCACGCCGCGCTCTGCCGGCTGCAGCGCGACCTCGTGGGTGAGTGCATTAGTGGGGCAGGTGACTGCATCAGCGATAGGGCAGTTGACGGCATCAACAGTAGCAGTGACCAGCTGCGACTCAGCGAGCACCACGCCGCGCTCTGCCGGCTGCAGCGCGACCTCGTGGGTGAGTGCATTAGTGGGGCAGGTGACTGCATCAGCGATAGGGCAGTTGACGGCATCAACAGTAGCAGTGACCAGCTGCGACTCAGCGAGCACCACGCCGCGCTCTGCCGGCTGCAGCGCGACCTCGTGGGTGAGTGCATTAGTGGGGCAGGTGACTGCATCAGCGATAGGGCAGTTGACGGCATCAACAGTAGCAGTGACCAGCTGCGACTCAGCGAGCACCACGCCGCGCTCTGCCGGCTGCAGCGCGACCTCGTGGGTGAGTGCATTAGTGGGGCAGGTGACTGCATCAGCGATAGGGCAGTTGACGGCATCAACAGTAGCAGTGACCAGCTGCGACTCAGCGAGCACCACGCCGCGCTCTGCCGGCTGCAGCGCGACCTCGTGGGTGAGTGCATTAGTGGGGCAGGTGACTGCATCAGCGATAGGGCAGTTGACGGCATCAACAGTAGCAGTGACCAGCTGCGACTCAGCGAGCACCACGCCGCGCTCTGCCGGCTGCAGCGCGACCTCGTGGGTGAGTGCATTAGTGGGGCAGGTGACTGCATCAGCGATAGGGCAGTTGACGGCATCAACAGTAGCAGTGACCAGCTGCGACTCAGCGAGCACCACGCCGCGCTCTGCCGGCTGCAGCGCGACCTCGTGGGTGAGAGGCGTAGTAGTAGGGCAGTTGACTGCATCAACAGTAGGGTAATTGACGGCATCAACAGTAGCAGTGACCAGCTGCGACTCAGCGAGCACCACGCCGCGCTCTGCCGGCTGCAGCGAGACCTCGTGGGTGAGTGCATTAGTGGGGCAGGTGACTGCATCAGCGATAGGGCAGTTGACGGCATCAGCAGTGGGATAGTTGACTTCATCCACAGTGGGTGCATAAACAATAGGGCAGTTGAATGCATCGACAGTAGCAGTGACCAGATGCGAAGTGGGGAGCCGGCTGCAGCCCGACCTTGTTAGTGAGCGTCAAGTGACCACATTAATAAGGTAGTTGACTGCATCACTAGAACTCGCTGAAGAAGGAACGCGTCACATGGGTGGCATCTGTCCTCCTGCCGTTGACATACAGGTCGTTTTCTACCCTCAAATATGGTTGAGGGGAGCGATGGCTGACGCTCGCGTTATACTCGTGATTGCATCAACAGAGTTGACTACATCAATAATAGAGTAGTTGAAGGCATCAACAGTAGGGTAGTTGACGCTATCAACAGTGGGCAGTTGACTGCATCAAAAACTAAGGTAGTTGACTACATCAACAGTAGAACAGTTGACCACGTCAACAACAGGTTAGTAGTGGTTTTATCAACAATAGCGCAACATCACCAGTTACCACATTACTAACACAGGAACTTTTGTGATTTTTAGAAATGTTTGTTTTTGTTGCATTCAGCATAGAATAAAGCAAAAAAAATTTATATCGTCGCTCCGCTTCTCTGTTATCATGACCGTTGACAGAAATATACTGAAAGACGAAAATTTCAACTCAAATTTAACTTGGCCATCTGTCCACCTTGCGGCGAGCGACCGATGCCCTGTATTGCTAGCCTGGGGGGCGGGGAGGGGGAGCGGGAGCGGGGTGCATGTCTGTGGAATAAAGTTATAATATCTAATTTGTAACTGTCCACCGGCAGGGTACGACAAACTTCTAGTCGCCGACAGAGAGTTCGTTCGGCTGGGCTGCGTGTACAAACATTCGACGAGAGGGCTGCAACAAAGGATGCTTTTCTTGGTACGCATTTCAAAATATTCTTTTAAAAATTGAAAAACTTAAACCGACTTGGAAAATGCACAGTAGAGCAAAATGATTTTTTTTAAGCTTCTCATTCAAATGGATCACGTTGATAAACCAACTTTGTAGAGTGTCGAAAAATGTTTTGCTCGGAATGTTGTTGGGTTCCTTGGGGAATGTTATTCAGTTTTCGGTAACGAAAAGAATAAAATTCCACTTTTTTTACCTTGTAAAGATGGATGATTTTCTATTCATTGATAAGGAGAAGAAGTTACTAATGAAATTTACCAATTTTTCCCATAGATCTAAACAGTAGAATCAAAATGCTTTAACTTTCCACAAAAAGTTTGGAAATCGACTGTTCAACGAATAACAATTGGTTTTAGATTTTTTCTTCCCATTGTATAGGACTTTTTTCCAGTTTCGTAGATAGTGGTGTGCATTCGGTTTTCACGATTAAACTTATTTGACAAGATTAAATTTAATTAAGGTGTTCTGTCTTAGGTCTAAATTTAGTTTAGTCCTGTCAAATAAGTTTAATCGTAACCACCGAATCGACACCAATATCTACAATTACCATTTGTAATTTTTCAAAGAAATAATAATTCATCGAACATTATTTTTTGGATCCAGTTCAGCGACATAGTAATAGTGACGTCCAAGTCGGAGGCGAGCGGCCAGTTCCGGGCGCACGCGGTGCTGCCGCTGCACTCGCTGGCTGTACAGCACCACGAGTTGCCGCACTCTTTCACTGTCACCGGTAAGTTGCATTACACGATAGGATAGTTGACTGCTATTATTATAGATAGTGCTAGTCATTTGTGTTTCTTTTTATCGAATGTCAGAAACGACAGTTTCTGCGAAACCTGCATAAATAATATCATAAATATGAATTTTTGGAATAGCAACCTACTCATAATTTAGTATAGTCATTTCCATATTTTTTACTATTTTTATAAAACAAGAAAAAATAAAATATAATATACCTAGTAAAAAATATTTCATAATTAATTGTAATTTTAGTCAGCTAACCTATTGTACTACGTGTTTAAAATTTATAAACTGCCTATTAGACGGGCAGCTTGTATATTTCTGTAATTGGATTCGCTACTACCTAGCCATACAATCTCCACCAGTCCGGACCTGGCCCCTGTGTATTATTAAATTATTATATTAATCTCCCCGAGTGTGCGGGGAAACCTGTGTTCCAGCAGTGGCGACGTTACCCGTTGTAAAATATTTTGAAGCTGGCCAATAAAAGAGTGTTTAATCATTAATATCAAACGTTATCTCCAGGCGAGGAAGTAAACATCCTGTTCAGCTGTAGCAATGAGCACGAATTCGCCGGGTGGCTGCACTCTTTGGAGCTGACGATAGAGCGCGCCAGAGACAATATCGTCTCGGTGGACACGGAGCTGACACCCGTCGAACAGGACTCGGGTATGGACGAAGGAAACTAAACTAAAGGGATGAGCGCTTAGAAGGGATGACAAATCGGCCCAGGTTGAAGCACACATGTGGTGGTTCCATCTCCTTTTATCCAAGTACATCTTACTAATATTATAAATGTGAAAGTTTGGATGTATGTTACTCAATCACGCAATAACGGCTGATCGGATTTTGATAAAATTAGGCATACATGCAGAATATTACCTGAAGTAACACATAGGATACTTTTTATCCCGGAAAAGTCAAGGATTTTCCATGTGTCAGGCGGAAATCAAACCTGCCTTACTGTTGTCAGTTTGTCATATCATTCGATTTTGATCATATTTGTGTTGGCAGGCGCGTCTTCATGCAGCCAGTCGGCCGGCGGTGGCTGCAGCGGCGGCGGCACTCTGACGCACGTGTGCTGGCATAGAGTCACTTCCTTGTCGAGGGACCATCTCCATCTGGCTATGCGAGTAAGTGCTTTCTCCGCGTAAATATAATAGTCATATACGCAAAACTTCATGATTATTTGGACGGTAGATCGTTGAGAAAGTGACAGATGTGAAGCTTTCATTCGCAAGGTTGACGGCGGTTGGCTGGTGCCAGGGCTTGGAACCGGTACCAAATATACCGGTTCCGTACCGGTACTTAAAGGTTCTTGCCATTTCTGTACCCGGATACCGGTTCCAAATGAGTACCGGTACTGGAACCTAAAAAGCACCGGTACCAAATTCCGGTACCTGCCAAGGTTGCCATTTCGTGCAGTTCTCGCTGTTTGTAGGTAATACACGGATTACTATGTCGTAAATTTTTATTGTGCCGTGCCAATAATGCCAGTGCGACCTTATGACGTGTGCCCAAAACGCGGAATTAAGGGCTTCCACAGAAAAACACTCCACCGATGCGGGGAGAAGGGTGGTGAGAGCGGTGTGCAGAGGAAGGGGTGAAGTTTCGGGTGGGGGGATGAAATGTGCGGGAAGGGAGGTACGCATGGAATGGTAAGGTTTTGGATGGGATGACGCAAGTGCGGAGGCATGTTTATGTGTGGTAACCTTCACGTCTCTATTCCACGTCACGTAGCCCTAATTTTCTCAATATAACGTAAAAATATTTGTTTGGTACCGGTTCTAGTACCGCTATTAATAACGGTACCATTGACTTCGATGTGGTACCGGTACTACGTCTGGTACCGGTACCGGCATTTAGATTAACACCAACGGAGGTGTGCAACGCAACCATTGTACACATCTACTAATCAGATGTGTAGGTTTTCTCACGATATTTTCCTTTACCGTTAAAGCAATCGGAATGATAATGCACGTAAGTTGCGAAAACTCGTTGGTATATTGGCCACGATTTGAATCGAGACGTTTGCATTGGTTAGCCCGTGGGTCCATCGAGCTTCTTACCAGTTAATTTGTACGATTTCTTTTTATTTGCTTTAAGATTGCTATTGGGTTGATTAAAAATATAAATACATATATGTGTTTGTTCAGAGCCAGCTGTCAGGATGCCTACTACGCAAGTTCAAGAACTCTGTGGGGTGGCAGAAGCTATGGGTGACGTTCGCGGCGTTCACGCTGTTCTTCTACAAGAGCTGGCGCGACGCCGCGCCGCTCGCCTCGCTGCCGCTGCTCGGGTGAGGCAAGCACGCACTCACACACGCACACGCAAACAGGCACACGCACGCTCGCACGCATGCACGCACGCACGCACACACGCACGCACGCATGCAAGCCGACAGGCAAACATGCACTCAGTGTACACTACGACCTACCTGGATTAAAATACTTTATTTCATTACGGTGAAACGTTGGAATTGGATAACTTTGTCTACGAATTTGCTAAAAAATCTCTTACGCAAGCTTGCCTGCACACGCAAACAATTCTAACGGAAAATAATTTCAGTATATTGGGTAGAAGGCAAACGAAATCTATTGTTAGTAGACCTTTGTTACAACCTTGTGTAGACTATCGCTTGAGTCGATGAAAAGCGGAAAGTAATGTCGAGAGAACTAAGATTAAGACAACAATCAAACGTTTATTAGGATAGGGACACGACTGCCAGTATTTTTAGTTGCTGGCAGTCGTATCCATGTGCTAAACGTTTCATTGTTTTCTTAATTTTGAATATATTCGATAGACTAGAGGAAAAAAATGAACTACCTTTATCTATTATTTCCATACAGATACAGCGTTGGCCCGCCAACCGAGAGTGACAACATCAACAAGGAGTTTGTCTTCAAGTTGCAGTTCAAGAACCACGTGTACTTCTTCCGCGCCAACAGCCAGTTCACCTATAACAGGTGAGTGTAATTTGACACTTGGGCGATTTGCGAGTGACGTTCGAAATGAGACGAAATCGTAACGTTCCGATTACCCCCTTATAGATATAGCAGCATATTCAATATTTGTTCCTGCTCAGTCACGAAAGCTAGCGGCATGCGTTCGGCTTACCTTTGTGCGTTGGTTTAACGAAAACAAATGCAGAATTTATTCAACAGACCTAGCATAGTACGAGCACACCCCGGACAATTCATGCAAATCGTCCGAGTTGTTTGCCTACTACAACCCCCCTTTCCAACACGTAGGAGCGAGATAACTGAGTGACGATTGTATTAGCTTCACCAAGTCGTTCTCACAGGGGGTTGATTTCGCCTTCAGAGAGAGGCAGGGAGTGTCCGTACTGATATGTAATATTATTTAATATACTGTGGCGCGAGCTTTAGTGAATCGATTCGGAACATTTCGATTATGGTTCAGCCCTAGACCCTATAATTGAGTTGCCTTTTTATCATGGTCATATTTGAGAGCTATAGGTATAGTACACATTGGAGCCTCGAAGCATATGCTTATCGTGTCCAATCTAAGTTCCTGTGATAAAAATTTGGTATTTTCTCTTGCCCAGAAGAAACTAACTTGAATTATTTCTTTGCAGGTGGACAGAAGTATTACAGACGGCGATGGTTCGTCCTCATCACAATTAAATACCTCCGGAAGTGTCTAGTACAGTTTGGTACCAAATCCGCAAGTAAGTCCGGTATAGCAGATGCCATATATTTCTAATTTTCAATGAATTTGAAAGACTAACTCGAACATGAATCAAATGTGGCGAACGAAAGCAATAAATAATGATCTTGCCCTTTATATTTTTGTTATGGATTTTAAAGTTCGAAATCGATATTTGTATATAAAAATGACATGTGCCTTAAATCGCCTATTGAAACTGACTATAGTATTAAAATTTAGGATATGTATTAAAATAATTGTGATATATTTAGTAGTTTTAGTGTTAAGTGGTATTATGACGTCACATGTTATGATATTGAATCCACCTTTTTGAAAGGTACATATTTTAATAAATAGACAAATTTTAAAGAAGCAAGAGAAACTGACTGATTTATACCGCCATTTCCAGAATAGCATAGGCTGTGTGTTATTTATATATGAATAATTTCTGACAATAGTTATTTATATTTTATTGAAAAATATTAAAATCGAACTGCATTTTCGTAAGGTTAAATTATGATTTTAGCATAGCAAATGATGGTTGATGGGACAAAATAACTGCCGTTATTATTTTGACAATCGGCGACATCGCAATTCTTTATTATTACACTGAATGCGTTACTGTTAATTCGCTGACAAGCGGGAAATGGTAGATTCGATTCATGAAACTGAAAACTATACAATCGGAGGATCCCATACATCGAGACTTGCGCATACAATTTGTAAACTGTATTGAAAGGTTTTTGTTCCGAATGTAATACATCGCTTGGTGTAAGATGATTAGTATCGCCGACTACCTTTGCTGCTTGTCAACGAAAAAAGTCAACTTGAATATCACGGAACTAAATAATTATACATGTATAGTACTGAAAACTCCTCGTATGTATACGATTAAAGTCCAGGTTGTTTTATACACACTGAAGTATATTTATTGAAATCAATGTACAATAAAATACTATAATTTATTTTAGATGAAAACGCTTGAAGTGTTAGTTGTGACGCGTATCCAAAGCTAAAAATTAAAAATAGATATTTTAGATATTAAATTATTCCAAGATTGCTTGTTTACAAGATATTATGATATTATAATTTTTATTTTTAAGTGGATGAAGTGTGGTTGAAAAGCATAATAAATATACTGAAAATAAATATTGTTTTAATCTTTTGGTTTCTGGTTTTATAGGACAAAAAGAAACACGGTTTTTGTAAAATAATGTTCAGTATAATTTGGCTTTGGTAACATTTAGACATTTCGGTACAAATCTAAAACATTGATACAAAGTAATTTCCAAGTTTTAATACGCAAAAATAATTTGCGAGTGGTTACGCAAAAATGGACCTGAAGGGATTGGAAACGGTTTTTGTTTTTCATGAGTTTTGTTTTTCTGAGTTCTTGCAGCTTTGTTTTGGTCTAATCAGAATATTTTTAGGTGCCGTAGTTTATTTTAATAGATTTTTTGTGAGCCGAGGAAGTTTTGGAACTGATATTGACTCAAAACTTTAAACGCGATTTACTCGAAATCAATTATTTTCCCTTGAGGTCCCTTTTTGCGTAACCACTCATATTTGTAGAATGATAACTTATCATAGCCATCAAGTTGGTGCGTAGCTCATTCGCGGGGTAAAGATACGTGCTTAGTGTGGTCGCCTAGCCCTGCCAGCGTCGTCTGTGGATTGAGTGATCTTTTTAAAAATCTTATTCAACCCGTAGGCGAGTTACGCACAAATTTGACCGGCTATGCATTACAGCAATAATAATTATTTTAATACGAGCTGAGTTAAAAGTACAAATAAGTGTAAAATGCTTATTGAGATCATTGGCTTTAGTCACTCTTTAGGTCATTCCGACAGCGCACTTTTGTGTTAGAGATACAATATACGAAAATGTACACATATCAGTGGGAGCGTAAAAGCGGGCTGGATCACGAGCCGTTGAGCAAGCCGATTTCAAGCATTATTATGCTACATCGCGTCCCTGTGTATACTAGCCCTTATATCGATAGGGGTTGCAACTATGAAGGTATTTTAATAGGGTGGTCATCCGATTTTTTCAAATGTCTATAACCACAATTTGCTGCGTGCTGATTTGTTGGCAATTCAATTTTTGATACAAACTGAAATTCCATTTTACCCACTCTTTAACATTTGAAAAATCACACAAGGAGTTCACAAACTAGCCCTTATATCAGTAGGGGTTGCAACTATAAAGGTATTTTAATATAATCATCAGACTTTTCAAATGTCTATAACCACAATTTGCTGCGTGGTGATTTGTTGGCAATTCAATTTTTGATACAAATTGATATCCTATTTCACCCACTCTAAGATTAACATTTGAAAAATCCTTTCTTAGTGCTCTCATGAATTACTGTGCGTTTGTCAGTCCGTCAGTCACGGTATTCTTTTGTATCTATAGAATAATGTTAGGATTTAAATGAATCGTTTCTTGCTTCTCAATCTAACCTATTTTATGATAGACTTCCCCAAAAACAAGAGGTATACAATACAAGTCGTCTGTATATATATATTTTGAAGTTATACAAACTAAATTTAATGTTATTAAAAATGAATTTAAATACACCTATTAATAATGGTAATAATTTAAAAATATATTTACAGTTTTGTCTTCTCGTGGAAGACAATCATACATTAGCGTTTCTTTTAATCCCCTTCATTTCTTAAAATACACTTACAAACTAATAAAATAAATCTAATTTGAAAACATATATTACTTTAATTATACGTCAGTTGTTGTGCATTACCTAAGGTATTGTCGGTAAATAAGTAATAATTAATTCTCGTTGTGCATGAGATTGTAAAAAAAAAATATAGATAGTAAAATTAAATAAACATGCTAACTAAACCATTAAAGACTTAATTATTCTATAACTCTGGTATATTTTTCTCAGATATTTGAAAACATAGCTTTCGCGCACGAAAATCAAAATCTTTCGGTCAAATTATTTTAATATATTGCCCAACTTCAACTATTGGAGACTTAACTAATAATTGCGCTAGGACCCGTTTAAGTAATAATAAAATTTACTATGGTTTATTCCCATCATAAAAAGCAAAACGTAAACAAACTTACTATGGAACTGACACATGTCAATGTCATCTGCATACTACGTTTGTTTACCTTTTGCTTTTTTTTTGATTGGAATGAACTATACTATTACTAGCCCCAGACACTTCATACCAGTCGGCCAAAAGATGCACCTACTACGTGCATCTGTTTCTAATACGACCGATGACTATATGAAAGTGTCACTGAGTCGCAGGCGACGGTATATTGGCGGCGGGAGGTGAATGTCACTTCTATGCTTAGTAATATTTAGAATTCTTTGGTATAACTACATACACAATATATTATTATTCTACTAAACGATACATAACTAATAATAATACTTTTAGGAACATAGGAACACTGATCAATGTACAAAGTGACTCATCAGATCTCTAAATTAATCTAAGTGGTTAAAACTTTGAAATAATGGCACATAGGTCGCAATTCCACTTTGGTCTTAACACCAATTTGTAATTCCATTGAAGCTACGTTAAAAAAAACTCGTTTATTCTCACTTGCGGGGTACAGGATGTTAGCGGGGGCGAGGTAGGGTCTCCATACAAATAGTCGGGAGTTATGTAGCTTTTACGACCACACTCCGGACTCTCTGTTTTTAACACGTAGGGAGGAGCGACATAATTAGTGACGACTGGTATTATTAACACGCATTTCGCCACGATAACTCCTACATAACTTCCCTGTAATTACTTATGACATCCCTGTATATTATGACTGATGCAACCATTCTCCGCCTTACACTAATCCATCATTTTTTTATTATTTATTTCTCATTTTTTAAGAAATTACGTTTTGGTTATACATGGGTGTTTTTTCTCATTCCAACCTTTTTCTATAATATACTTATTTGCCTACACCATACATTTCCTTATGCAACCTCGGAACTTCAATGGAATTTCGGTACTAACTTGGTAATGGTAATTCATACGGTGCATAAACTTCTTTTTCTTATCTTGTCGTCTTAATTATTTATGTGGCACTTTCTATATTTCTTAAAGAAGTAGCAGAATTGTCAAACTCCATAGCAAGACGCGTTTCAACAAAGAACTTGTATATCTAGGTACTACATATAAATTCCTTGCGTTTCAATTACTGGACCGACGTGCAAGCGACTTCACTAAGAAGAGCGGATATTCATATCTCGAAATGAACTCTCCTTTTGCTTGTACCTACTTTTATACATCTGTCGCGACGACGATGACGTCAGTTCTTTTTGTGTTCGTACCATACATTTGTATCAGATAATATTTGAGTTTCCCTACTATCTGGTCACTCTTTGTAGTAGTTATGACGTCATTTTTTTCTGTAAAGCTTAAAATTCCTTGTTACATTAATTAATTACCCGTAACACAATACTGGCAGCCTTGATACTGCCTTTTACATCTTGGTAGTGATGACGTCACCGTTCTCCCTGTGCTCATCGCCAATGACGGATACGCTCTTCTCTCGCTTCTTCTGCTCGCGGCGGCTGCGGAAAAACGAGCCGGTTGTGACGGACCGGAATCGGAACGAACCAGGCGCGCCGTTCGCTATGGACGTCGCTGAACCTGTGGAAATGTGATAATAACAATCAAATATATTTTTTTGAGAAGTTCGCTGCTTTCCATGATTACCAAGTTCAACTAAAACCTACGCTATGTAATAGCCATGACAATTAAGTACAAGTATGTGAGTATTACTTGTGATAACTCGACAGATGTTTCAGTTCTGTGTAGCATGTGAGTATCAACTTTTACTACTACTGACCAGTTAAGGTAGAATGTTAAGCCACCTACGAGTATATTTGAAAACTTTTTAGTAACCTACCTTCGTAGAACAGATGGCCGTTGGGGCAGTAAAGTTCTCGAATGGCGACCGCGCACCGGAAGGCGCAGTGTGGGCAGGCCCCCGACTCGGTGGACCGACGACCTGGTAAAGGTTGCAGGAAGCCGCTGGATGCGAGCCGCACAGGACCGGTCGGTGTGGAAATCCTTGGGGGAGGCCTTTGTCCAGCAGTGGACGTCTTTCGGCTGATAGATAGATAGAACCTACCTTCGTTAGGTTGTTCCTTGATCTTAGGTGATCTATCCCTCGGTCGCGTTCTATAGGAGAAACTCGCTGCCTTCAACCTAGCCCCGATCCCCAGTTTGGGTTCAGGTATCACCGCGGGCGGCGCGTGATGCGTTGTGGGCGTGTGCGGCGCAGACATGGAACCCAGGACCGAGGGTGCCATGTCGGGGCGACGCACTACCATGCTACTGGCGTGGGGTCGCATGCCCAACTCCAGGTTACAGCTGGAATGGAATGTAAGTTCTAATTTTGTAGCAATGGTCGACCTAAAGCTATTTATTGGATACTAGCGACCCGCCCCGGCTTCGCACGGGTGCAATGTATTATATACATATAAACCTTACTCTTGAATCACTCTATCTATTAAAAAAACCGCATCAAAATCCGTTTTTTTTTTTTTTTTTTTTATGTGATAAGGACGGCAAACGAGCAAGTGGGTCACCTGATGGTAAGTGATCACCACTGCCCATAGACACCTGCAACCCCGGAGGGGATTGCAGATGCGTTGCCAACCTAGAGGGCTAAGATGAAATGCCTCTTGTGCCTGTAATTTCCTCGGCTGTCTTACTCTCCACACCGGAACACAACAGTGCAAGCACTGCTGCTTAGCGGCAGGATTAGCGAGTAAGATGGTGGTAGCGATCCGGATGGACCTCGCACAAGGTCCTACCACCCGCGTTGCGTAGTTTTAAAGATCTAAGCATACATAGGGACAGACAGACAGTGGGAACTCGGGAAGCGACTTTGTTTTATACTATGTAGTGATAGTGATAACTTTTAAAAACACACGTGCGCACACGTTGATACACACACATTTACACACCTTTTAGGACAATAAGTACATATTAAGATCACAATACATAAGGCCTCCACGGCTTTGCCTAGTGTAGGAATCAATGGCAAAAATTTTATTTTATTTTATTTTATTCTATTTTATTTTATTCGGAAAACCAACAGTTTAATTACAATAAAATAACAAAACTTAAATTAAATTCTAGACAGCTAGATAAAGGTTTTCACAGATAGTTTTAAAATAATAACTAAAGCAAACAAAGCAGTTATCACTAGGCAGAATATAGGTACTTTAAAAGAAACGTTCACAAAGAGTATAAAAACAAAGAAAAAAGAATAATAATTTCAAGAAAAGAAAAGGAAACAATAGAAATTTTGTAAACATTAAACATCATAAAGTTTAAATTTACTTATAAGATTAAGATATTAGTGAGAATAAGATTAGATAAGTTAACTTACTTGTCTTCGGTTCGTCGAGACCGGGTGCGGCGCAGCTCGGCCGAGCGATGCCTCGAGGGCATGCCGCTGTGCATACTGCCTCCTCGTTTTGCTGTAAAGAAATCGTGACGTGAACATATGCATTTCATTTTATATGAGATTATATAGTATAAAAGTGTTTTACGCCTTATTTTTATAATTCAGGTCCTTCCTACACAAGTACGCAGGTGTCTCTCGTAACTGGTCACATGAAATGTACGTATATTTGTATACTTTCGTAAATCGTGAGTGCACTACGCATGCCTGTTGAAATGAAATGAAATGAAATAATATTTATGCGAAGTAGGTATCTCTGGACACTTTTCGAACGTCATATTTTTTCTACCTAATACGAAGTTCCTACCACTCGGAACTCGTATACCCAACGTTTCGGGAAGTGTTTGCGGAGAAACGTCGGGCCCTAAAGAAACTCCCTCCAACACATTTGTTATATATAGATCCTCACCCAAAAGCATGCATGTAGATCCGCATTGTGTAGTGCAGTTGCTCGCCGGTGATTGCTGTGGTCAGTCCTTCAACTAGAACTTACTAGCATTGCTGAAGCACTCCAAAGCACGCATGGTGTTGAGCCGCTTCATTACGCTTGCAGCGTTATAGTGTATATTAAATAGAATACCTATCATACCATACCATCTTACCTTGTGGATAGACCTTGTGCCACACCATAAGGAAGGAAGGAATATAATAGCGCTTGCAAGCCGGTGGTTGCATGAGGTCTATATGGTCACCTAGAACTTATTAGCTTTGCTAGTGCACCCAAAAGCACCCATGGAAATGATCCGCTTTTGCGCTTGCAGTCAGTGTTAGCTGTGGCCTCGGGCGATTAAGAACTGGACCCGCCTTAACCTACAGGCGATACCCCTCTGCCAAACTAATCTGTACAACCGTACAGGTTTCCTTATTTGTGTGACAGATTTTTCTAAGTGTACGTTCATAGCGACACGTTTAAACCATTTGATTGTGTGGGTTTGCGTGCGTATGTGTGCTGTGCGTTTAACCTGGTCCCCCGCTAAAAGTGGCAGAAAATATCTCGAATAAACAGCGCATAGTGGACCCACTTTTTATTTGTCCGAGGCTGTGGCCTATGCGCACTGTCTACGTGCTGCATTTGTCTGGATCCTCACAGGGTAGTACTCACGCGCGTGCGCCGCGGCGGCGGGCAGCGCGGGCGCGGCGGTGTAGATGCGCTTGCGCGCCTGCAGCATGGTGTACACGAGCGCGGCCAGCGAGCGCGCGGGCGGCGCGGGGGGCGCGGGGGGCGGGGGCGGGCGCTGGCTGTGTGTACTCACGCGCGTGCGCCGCGGCGGCGGGCAGCGCGGGCGCGGCGGTGTAGATGCGCTTGCGCGCCTGCAGCATGGTGTACACGAGCGCGGCCAGCGAGCGCGCGGGCGGCGCGGGGGGCGCGGGGGGCGGGGGCGGGCGCTGGCTGTGTGTACTCACGCGCGTGCGCCGCGGCGGCGGGCAGCGCGGGCGCGGCGGTGTAGATGCGCTTGCGCGCCTGCAGCATGGTGTACACGAGCGCGGCCAGCGAGCGCGCGGGCGGCGCGGGGGGCGCGGGGGGCGGGGGCGGGCGCTGGCTGTGTGTACTCACGCGCGTGCGCCGCGGCGGCGGGCAGCGCGGGCGCGGCGGTGTAGATGCGCTTGCGCGCCTGCAGCATGGTGTACACGAGCGCGGCCAGCGAGCGCGCGGGCGGCGCGGGGGGCGCGGGGGGCCGGGCCCGCGCGCGGCCGCGCACCACCCACCACGTCTCCATGCGCCCCTTGCCCTTCACGGCCACCGCGCCGCGCGCCTCCAGACCGTAGCCGCCGCGCTCCAGCAGCTGGGTACGTATTATAGTTTTCCTCATTATGTTTATAGCATCAAACTGTATGCATTGTAACTGTAAGTCCCTGTAAGATGTAAGTATGCTTCTGATATGGAAGATGTTAGGTACGACATAGATGAGCTCAGAGCTGGGTATTCTGGAACACTAGGTGTCTATACTTAAAAGGATGCCCGAAACACATGTTTTAAAGATATCATACACTGAATACTAGTTACTATCCGCGTTAAAGACAGATTGTCAGACATTTACAAAAAAATCCGAACTCCAGAACAGAAATAAACAAATCGCGCGCTTTAAAACAAAACACCAGACCGAGCCGAACACTGTTCTTACGCATTGCTACTCCCATTTCGAAACCAAGTTAATGAATCCTTTACGTATAGTTTTACGTACCTGTTTCGTGTACTTGGTGACCTGTATCCTGCCCATAGCGCCCGTGCTCTCCATGCGCGAGGCTTCGTTCACGGTGTTACCCCAAATGTCGTACACCGGTTTTCTCGCACCTATCACCCCGCCCACCAGTGGTCCACAACTTATACCTGTAGAAGAAAAGTATCTCCGTCATATCCTACGTATCCACATAATATCCTCCACTGCTGAACATAGGCTTCTATCATCGACTTCCACCTTTAGCGGCTACCACTAACATGTGTCTAAAACTAGATACCATCAGTCTACCTGGTCTAGATCTCTAGACTAGAATGTATGTTTTAGAAATAAAATCGGGAGTCTTACCTATCCTTAACTGAAATTTGTTAAAGCTATGTTTGTTGATGTCTTCGAGAGCATCTTTCAGCGCGAAAGCGTAATCCACTAACGCGCACAAATGCTCACTGTCATCGTCTCCAGTCTGAAAGTAATAGAAAATATAATAATACTTAGCGAATAGGTTCCGATCATAATCACACGTTTCATGGCTACAGAATCATATTCATTCATATCACATTTTTGGGATCATATTTGTGAAATTTCACAAACCTTATGATTGGGATTCAATCCCGAAGCTGCCATGTAAGTAGCTCCAATTGTTTTAATCTTTTCTATAGCCTTAAATCTAGGCTGCATTAGTAACTTGTCGAAATCAACTGCAACAATAAAAAATTCAACTTATTAATTCTTGTTTTACTTAGAAATATCCCAATCTGAGCCTGCGTCCCCTTTCTCTCTCAATCCTCTCCGCTTTTTAACATCTTCGACATTCTCCCCGATCTATTACATTTGTCCATCGTCCACCATCACAGCGTCAAGCCAGTGATTCTAAAACCTTACAAGATCGCTTACACGGGACATTTGTTACATCTGTTTAATCTGGCTTTCTAACATAACAAAATATGGAAAGATTTCGATTGGTACATTACAAATGATCTCGTTAAGCAGTCTCATGCAATCCACCGCCTTCTGCTCGGAGTAGAACTCGTGGAAGTTTGGTATCCCGGCAAACATCACCCCCACTTCGTCCCGCCATTGGGAATATAGTTCCTGAGAAGAGAATTTTTGATAATCAGCAGATAGGATCTTTCAAAGTATAAGGCTAGGTCTGTATCTATGTTCCTATGATTGTTAATTCCGATTCAAAGCAGAGACCCGCCTACTACATCATTTATATTAAGTAGGAGAATTTAGTAGGAGCACAAGGACGGAACGATAACATCAACTGGTTGTTTCAAGTAATATGACTAACCTTGTAGATTCATTTTTATTCTTCTTTTTCCGTTATTAGACTAATCTGCGTAGAATTATTTGTTAGCAGTTACAAGGAGTTGGTCGACTTATTCTTTAATACTTACATCAGGACACCTGTCTTTGCTAAGAAAGTGGTTTATAACATGATCCGGCAGTATGTGCTTGAGCAAGTGTCGGTTCGTTTTCTGCGTGTCTTTCATCTCGTCCAAATCCGTCTCCGCCTGCAGCTTCCAGAGGAAGTCCAGCCTAGCCGTCACCTCCACCAGTCGAGCGTGGTATATCACCACGATTAAGAACATCGCCATTAGTATAAGCATTTGTGCGTAAAATGGTAGTTCTCTGGAAGAGACATTACATAAGGTTAACAGGTATGAGCGCCATGACGTTCACAATCTATAATTTAATGCCCCTAAGCAAGTCCCCACTTCTAGGCATAGAGGGGGGTCAGGTCGCTCATTTTTCAACAGACGAAGACTAAGTACGGATAAGTGAAGGTTGTGTTGTAAATAACGTTGTGTAGAAATTACGTGACTATAGTTTCCCAATAATTAACTCCAAATTATTGTTTCATTGCCATTTTAGCCCTAATTTCCAAATAGACATCAGGACAGTTACTTTACATAGGGCAAAGCTTCTGATATTGGCTATGTACAAGTTCCATGAGAAAGTTTGTATAATTTCACGAGTAACTGAAAGAACCCTTAAAATTTCACTGTCATATTATGAATGAAAACACTTCATAATGTGACACGTCTTTAGGATTTTTATGCAATAACGTAACAGATCAATAAAAGATCAATACTTACGCAGCAGTATTGGTCCAATTCATATAATATACGTCATAGTAGATCAACAGCAGCACAGAGTACATAGCGACGTTAACTATGGCCAGACAAGTCTTGATCAAGTAGTACAGCTTCAGTATTGACGTCAGCGCTATGAGGCAGAGTATCCACGTGAAAACGACGTACTCTGGGGTGTAGCATTCCCCGGCCAGTTCTTGTGTACTATTCAATGTTGTTAAATTAAGATGCTGACTGGGAAATGACGCTGGGCACATGTAGAGTTTTGTTGTGCTGCAGAAAAAATATTGTAGTTTTAGTAATTGAAGCTTTGTGATTGTTTATGCTAGCGTGAAAATTCGCTTGCCAAGTTTGTTAATGTGGAAATTCGCTTGCCTGGAAATTTGCTCAAATATAAATTCGCTTGCATGAAAAAATATTTTTGAAAAAAGTCTAACTAGTGCCGTAAATTAAGAAGCTAATTGCTTGCGATAGATTTTGCGGGTGGGTTTTTTATTTTATTTTACAATTTGGGAAATCAAACATCTTAAACCAAAAGTAGTCGTACCCTAATTTAATTTTATAATCAATACAATTGTTTATCCATGAAAACATTACTTAAATCCTTAATACATATAAAATCTTTTCCGGAGCATACAGTTGAATATTTATTTGAATAATTTTTTGTTTAGTACATTTTTCGAAACACATCTCACCTGCATATAGACATGATAGTGATGAAGCAGCATATATGGATGTTTCTCCGCCTTCTGCTCCCACTGACCCAGGAGGACACCCGGGAGAGCCGCGGCAGGATGCCGGGGAACTCCTCGATCATCACCATCACAAAGGAAAGTGTCAACGGTATTGTCATTCCTAGCAGCACTAGTGCCAGATACCAGCAGCTGGAAAAGACACATCAATCCTGTCGGTTTATTGGTAAATTGAACCATGAGAAGGAAATTGCGATTGTTATGGTAGGCCTGCCTACGTAAAGTCCTTCGGTGCACGGTTGGCATTCGAGAAGTTTTCTGCCTTAGTGGCCATCTGTTCTATTGCCACTTCAGTTTGGAAATTGTGTGATATGATAACTCACGGATCACCTCATTTCTGATTCGATAACGTAGGGGAAGTTCGAGTGTTATAGCACGCACGCGCATATCGTTTACACGCACATTATGATGGCATATAGCGACACTCACTTGTAATGGATCACATACTGTACAGCCACAATAAAGAGCCACAGCACGAGGCAGCACATGACGTTAGACTTGAAGGTCTGCTCGTCGAGCTGGCCGAAGCGCACCTCCAGCTCGCGCCGGCGGAAGCGCAGCGACCAGCCGCGCATGTTGTCCACGCGCATGCGCCGGTTGCTGCTCACCTCGATCGAGTGGTTTATTATGTCGTCCTCCTGAAACGCATGTAAGTTTAGTAGGCACGGTGAGACAATGTTAGCAGACAGCAGTGAGACTTTTTGTATCTGTTTACTATAGAATGAGAATAAACCACACGGTTCGCTGGTTGTTCTAAGAATTTGTCACATAAGTGGGTTATGTTACTTATGTTGTTTTTTGGTTACTTTTATTAGCATTTTTACGGCACTGTGTTGAGAATGAGATGCAGTCACACACAACATTTTATCCGAAATCGGTGTCCATGAACGGAATATGGGTAGAGACTCTTATCCCCGGAGTAAGGACGATTTTGGGTTGTTAACGTAACAGCAGCGTTGCCTAACTAAGTTATTCGTATTATGAGCTCTAACTGGCATTACTACTTGCTTACAAAATTGTTTTCTCATCTCATTGCTCTTCATACATTATAGATGACGAGGATCACTTATTTCATCATATACTTACGAACTTAAACGCAAAGAAAGCCACTTACATCAGAAAGAGAAGGCACATCATCTTCTTCCTGTCCTTGTTCAAGGTCCACGCGCCGCTGCCGCCATCGCTTGCGCGCCAGTCCCACCGCCGTGCTGCTGAAATAGTACTGCGAAAACATGCAGTCGTCAGTATAAGTTTGGCATTATGCAGAGGATTCAACGAAATAAATATGTGTATCATCCTTTACCTGGGCCATCATAAATCATAATGAACAACTTTCTCCATGAGACTCATAGTAGTCAGATGTTTTATATTTCATTTTCATTCAAAATTGTAAAAACAGGTGACTGATATGTATGGCTTGTCAATTTTCCAGTTTCATCAAAGTACATATAATAAAAGTTAATTAGTTTCATTAGTAGAAGCTTCAGTTAATCCGTCCTATGCCGAACTCTTCAGAACCTTTAAAAAGAATAACCCATTCAGCCTTAAATATTTTATCGTTTATGGTGCTAAGGCATTATGGCTCACGTTTTGGAAAGGCATCTCCGGCGTCCAGTCCACTGTCGTCTCATCGTCGATGCTGCCGCTCGGTCTCCGTGGGTTAGATTCAATGATCTGCTGCTGAATTTGTACACTAAAAAAGAAATTAAAGTAGTCTTTATTATTAAGTTGAAACTCTAAAGGTAGCGATTACCTAATCTCTCAGATCGCAGATTCATATGCAAAATGAATGAGAACTTCTCGGTATCAGGCGCCTTCTGGTAATCTGGAATTACCAGAAGGCGCCTGATACTCCATACAAGTCGACTATATGGCCACACTCCCAACCGTACACCTTCGTTGTTGCGAGTGAGGATATACATAGGTATTGGCGGGGAGTGCTGCTTCTTTATGTAGTATTCTTTGCTATCGGCAATGAATCTGGAATCTATCGGTATGAACTCCGGAACCGTTCGGTTCGGATATTGGAACCTGTTCGACATGGATGCTGGAATCTTCGCTATGAGGTACGTACTCGTTTTTATCCTGAGCTTACTCACTTATTGTGCGACTTGTGGCGCGTACGCCGCGGCGGCTCGCTGCTCTTGACGAGGAAGGTGGTGAGGTTGTGGTCGCGGATGTAGGGGTCGCGCGCGCCGCCCTCGCCGGGCTCCACCTCGAACGCGCCCTGCAGGCACTCCAGCGTCGCCGACGATATGTGGACGCGCCTGCAGAACAAAGGTTTACCTTCAGTTTTTCTGAATTATTGAAATAAGGTCCCTGGAAGAGAGAAGGACCAAACGTCTATAGGACCAAAAAATGTGCTGAAGTGAGTTTCTTTTGGGCTCGACGTTTGTTCTCGCTGCGCTAACTCTTTTCAAATCGTTGAGTGTACAAGTTCCGCGTGGTGGGCCGTGGCCGCGTTAAATAACAAAAACTTTTGGAGTTTGAGTTTTCAAAGTTTATTATTTGCTGAATATATTGGTGCTACTTAAAAAAAACCTTTTTCGCACATTAAAAGATAACATCTAGTTAGGTATTTAGTTAAAATTTCCCTTTTTCACACATTTCCGCAAAATACATAAGTAGTTCAGAATCATGAGTTTGAGAAAGTTTTCTTTTCAGATATATTCTTCAGATTTATGTAAGTTCGTTCCAGACCTCGTCCCATGGGCTAGGATCATTATTCAGGCTTACCCAGGCAGCCCGCCGCTCTCCATGTGGTTGGCGACGGTGACGTCATGGGACCACAGGTCGAACTGCCACTTAAGCAGCCCCAACACGCCACACAGCACCGTGCCGCTGTGGATGCCGATCCTCATGTCCAGGTCTACCTGGAATTAGAAGCTGGGTTAGTCATTTTCTCATCTACTGCACTCAGAGACTACTTGGTCACAACCCATATCGTTCCCACTGCAGGGGCACGGGTCTCTTCCCATAAATCGGTAACTTTAGGCCATCTCCACACACGGGGGCCAAGTCTGAATTAGTTGACCAGAGAGTACTACTACATAAAAACACAAGTAAACGACATCGTAGAGGTGCAACGTTGCCTTAAGAGAGGCGCAGGAAGTGGCTTTACTTATTGTATGACAGTACAAAACTAATATATGTAAGTAGGTTCTCGAAGGTATACACTGTGTCAATGATTTTGAAGTACCTTGTTTTGAAGCATAATTATGGATTTTGTGTAGTATTTATTTTTGGAGTATCGGAAACAATAAGCACGTGTCCTTCTCAGTCTTACATTTAACACATCACTGTTTCTTACACATCATTGCAGAGTAACACCAACTGTAAATGCAGCCTGTATGGTTCAAAGACCGCGCACATTTTGTTTACGTAACATATCGCGCGTCATCGTTATTAAATTTAAGTACAGCTAATCAATATATTTTTTGTATGTATTAAGTTTGCAATTAGCATTCAACGGAATCGGAAGTCAACTTTAAAACTGTGTTGTAATTTTATAAAATAAACGTGTTTTAACTTCAACTAACATCCTGCAAACTTCACCTGTGAATGGACTGAGTCAAAGACTTCAACTAAGCTGGGGCTCGTACACATCCATTAATTGACTATTTAGATGAAAGAGAGCTCGAGAGCGTTCAGTAGAGCTCACCTGTGCATTGTACCGCACGTCTCGGATTGCTCGGATCATGTGCAGCCCCATGTTGACGCAGCAGTGTGCGTGGTCTTCCCTGTGTTCCGGCAGTCCACTCACGCAGAAGTAGCAGTCGCCTAACAACTTTATCCGGAGACAATGGTTTTCCTGGGGGTAAGTGGGCGGGAGTATAATAATGTTTTTTTTTGAAACATTTCTGTTTTGTGTCATAAACTCGATCGTCCTAAAGTCATGTTTGATATATAAATACATATATTACGATCTTAACTTAATGTTTTTGTTGCCTAATAATAGCTAAGTATGTGCTTTAATTTATTTAAGTCTTGAGACCCGCAATTGTCCAGCATATGACAATTATGATTTGATTTTGTCCAGCATATTTGTTATAATACTCAATAAATCATATTCAAAACCAACACTGGATATCCGAAGATTTAACTTTCTTCTGCCATAAATATACAAGATCAAAGTAGGAATGCGGGATGCCTCAGTGTCCGTGCCAATATTTACTTTATAAATAGGCGGTAGTAAATAAATCTCACCGATGCCAATCTGTCGAAGCGAGCAAACAGCTCGTTCAGAAGCTTTACTAACTGTTGAGCGCTGCATTTGCTTGATAATTCTGGAAATAAAAGACCACATTAAGTCATCATTTTGAGTATTTTACTGGACACTATTTTCAGCTGATAGTTGATCTAAACATCGGTTGGCAGGATGACATCTTGGTAACTACAATTTTGTGCTATTTGAGTATAATAGTATCTTCTTCTGATTTTCACACAATGTTTATCAACCTGGGCTTTGTCTCTTGTGGATAAAATCAAAAAGCGGTGGAAAAGGCCAATTTAGATTTTGATTGTTTTTTTTGCTATACAGCAATATATTGCGCATGCCCAGCATCTGCAGAGAAGTTTAATGTCTAAGAGCACGTCTGCTTATCAGTTAGTGGGAGCATATAATAATAATATTTGGGACAAATCACACACGGTCATCTGGTACCAAACTAGGATTCTCTGTATCTTGGGAACCAGATACATATATAGATGAAATACACCCATATATATATTTGTCCTGTTAGTTTATCATCATCATACTATCGGCTGAAATATGTCACCTGTTCAACATAGGCTTAAGACGTCGAGTACGACTTAGAACAATTCTGAAGGACAAACATCCAGTAGCTTTCTACTAAGCTAACTTCATCATCATTCCATCGAGTGGAAGGTCGTCCAATACTATAATACGTTCTTTGCCACTTTTGCGACTTCAACTTGCTCCTTGTGTGGCTTTAGTTTTTCAAGGGATTTTTAGGATTTTATTACGCTATGAATTTCCAAGCATACCTGTCTTCATAGTTCGTTGAGCTAGTGGGAGAGCAGAATTTTAGTTATTGTGCTTAAGTGTGATGTGTTTAGTTACCTGTAAATCCCTTGATATCCGCATATAAGATGGAGACGTCTTGGTGCTTTTGTATATACAAATTGTTGAACTGCTGCTCTTGGAACTCGCCTTTTACTCGCGACACGTGGTTGTAAATCTCTTTGGCTAGGAAATCTGGTATCACTGCCAAAATAAACATTGTCTATTTCACAAAGCTGAAATATCTTACGTACGATGAATGAATCGTAGCAGATAAATTGCAGTTTATCTACGAGATCTAAAAATATTAAATTAAAGCTGTTTTTTGATTAAATCTCCAGAGAAAAATAATGTTTACGGAATGATTTTTTTTATATAAGCAAGTTATAAGATAAATATACACAGTGAGTAACTCACCACTTTGAAACAGTTTCCACTGTCGATCGCTCTCCCGTTTCGTCCGCTGCCTGGTGACCATGGATCTATGTGTTTCTAGGAAGGCCTTCCTCTGTCCCCAGTCGGCTAAGTACTTGGCGTACATGCCCGCAAAGTTAACAGCGCTGTAGAGCAGCGCATTGGCGACCAGGATGCGGAGACCGCAGGAGTGTGCCTGACGTACAGAAGACATTGTTTACTCAACCTTGCTATTAAAGAAACGAGTATGCAACTCATAAAGGAAGAGTTCTAAGTGGGCACTTAAATGGTGTATAAGTGTATAAGCTGCATTCAATAAATAGATTAAGCTAGGAATCGATCTCTGTTTTCATTTTTGTTTACATCTATTCGATCAACGTTAAAAAACTTCGGAGCGTGAAACAAGAAATTGATAGTTCTCTTTCAACATAAACATAATTTCAAAGCATATGAAACACTGTCCTTAAGCGTACGTCATTCCTCTTTCTACTTTACAGTAAGCTAACCATCTTGTCATCGACAAAAAAGAACAAGAACAAGCCAACTCACCGCTCCAATGTTATTCTCCACAATCTCCTGGATGTTGAACGCTGTCGCCAGAACATGCGCGAGAGACGACAGCAGTCCGATCACGATGCACCAGCCGAGGGACAGCGGCAGCATCGCGTAAGGCACGAAGATGATGAATAGCATGTACCAGACCTGGTTCTCGGCGGCTTGGAACCCTATGCCTTGACCGGAGAGTCCTGTTAAAGAGGTAAGTCATTTTATAATTACCAGTCCTAGAACAATCAAACATCAGCAGGAAGACATCAATTATTGGAATAGGTATTGGATATAAGTCTATGGACATAGTATTGAGCCAGAAGTTGTCCACTGTGGAACATAGGCCTCCCCCAAGAACTGCAGTTAGCATGGTTCTGAGCCACCATGCATTCACTGACTTCCTGCAGACAATCCGTCTCAGTGAATGACCGTCCAACGCTACGTCTTCAAGCCGTTAAGGATGTTACTCTAGTCTAGACCCTCTTTTCCCCATCGCTCATCCATTGTGCGAGTTTCATAGCCTGCCCACTTTAATTTTCTTATTCAATGAGCTGTGTCGATGATCTTATTTTTTCTACGGAAATAATATGAAAAATTTTAGGTAAGTATACGGACGTTTATAAGAAACAACAGAAACATTTCCACCGTTACGTTTTTGCGGTTACAAATATTTTGTGGTTTCATTCTTATGAACAATGGGATCGCAATGTCTGAGACATACGGGTAGGTATGAGATGTAAAGTGTTGGCATGTCTATATGCCTCATAATTCGCTCCAAAAATTAAAACAGCTCAAGTGGTTTATTGAAGCAGAAACATGTTAATGCTTTACAGCCGCATACCACATACTAGTTGTTGAGTCCCAACCCTGGCTCCTGAGCTCATTAATCTATTTTACATGTATATTACTGTATATATTGTATGTATGTATGTATGTATTGTATATATATTATGTTTTAGGATATAGTATTTCAAAAGTGTTTATAAGTTTCTTAAATTGTATTATGTCGTGTTTGTGACTTTGCTCCTACTTTTAAATATAATTCCTTTCAACATATAAGGTTGACTGGAAGAGATCCCGTAAGGGATAAGTCAGCCATTGCGTATTTTTACAGTTACTTTTAAGTTTTGTACATTTATTTCTTTTTGCAATAAAGAGTTTACAAACAAACAAACATACTATGATACTAGTTGTAAGTAACCTGTTCAACCTTCCTCCGAACAGTCAACCTATATAAACTCCGACTCCGAGATACAAACTCCGACTCCCAGTTACAAACGCTTCACTACACTTTTAATGCTCAGTTATAAAGACTCCTTTACAATCGCATCTAATGCTAACGCTTTATAACGCTTTTGAAGTTTATAAGGATCCCATTACAATCAAATCCAATGCTAACGCTTCATAACTCTTTTAACGTTTCACAATTAAAATAATAATCGCCTGAACGCTTAGGTTTTAACGTTGGCCTGTTTCAATGTATTCAGTCTCTTTAATGAAAATCCGTTCCTGTGAGTGCTTTTTTACTCATTTTTCAGGTTATAAACTTACCTTTATAAACTTTTAAGAATATATCTTTGTACAGCGGAGACAATACTTCCCTCGAGAACAAAGCGATGGCGGCAAATAAGCATTATATTTTCGATGTTTTCTCAGGTAAACAGGTGCTCGCTTAGCTACCTACTTACTTTATCACCAACTTTGCCATTGAAGGTTGCTTCCCGAAGGGACTCTCGATCCTGATAAAATCCGCTCCTTTAGGTAAATAAACTGCCTGACACAAAAATGAAATGCCCATCACTGAGAAATATTTAAATGCCTTGTAAAGAGAGGGTTCAGGTAGTCTTATTTTACTACCTACACTCATAAAATTGCTTAAATATAATAAGTTGATAACAACTGACAAATATACATATAGGGGGTAAAAAAATAGGTATAGGACCCGTAAACTGGGGCTTCTACCATCGTAGTGAAGAACTTTTGTTTATTCGATTTTGCTGAATTCGCAAGAAAGTTTTTAGTTCCTCGATACAAAATTGGGGAAACAGCTGATCAGTTTATACGGAGGGTCCAACATTTCTTTATTATTTCAACATAGTCGTGGAACAAAAGTTCAGTGTGATAATTAGAAACCCCAGTTTATGGGTACTACAACTATTTTGTTACACCCTGCTATACACACTTGAAAAACATTACCTTCCACATGGGAAGTCGGGTAACAGGCTAACAACTATTTGTAGTTACGTTTAAAAATCCTTCACAAGTAGCAGTATCCAGGTGCAGTACCTTGTGCAATGAGCAGTATCCAGGTGCAGTACCTTGTGCAATGAGCAGTATCCAGGTGGCGGCGGCGGCCCAGTGCAGGTAGTTGTTGGCGAAGCAGCGCCAGCAGCCCAGCAGACTGACGCCAACGTTCAGCGACGCGAAAGCGACCGTCGACGCGATCTGGTACGGGTCACGCTGTCCCCCTACGGAGAAAACAGAGGAAATTAAAAATAAATAACTAAACACGACTGCTGTGACAAAAGGTGAACTAGAAAGTTAAAAAGAACCTAATTGCTTGGGATGTCACAAGGATTCTAAAGATACTATAAATATCTAAATCGGTTCAGCCATTTAAAAGTTATGGTTATCATCCACATAAATATATAGATATGTACATAGATGAACACCAAAAAAATTAAACTCCTTTCTTGGGATAGTCGTGTAAAAAAGAGGCCGAAATCTTGCTCAAAGAGGAACACGAAATACGAATAGGTTAACTGTGCGAAATACATCCATCCATACATAGCCTACTAAAAAATAGATTTTTTTTTATATTTAACGATATAACCTTGGTTTAATATGTCATGGCTAAATAAAGTGTAACTTACCACTGTTATTGTTTATTGTATAGGTAATCGATAGACACACCTGAAAAGAGATATACATAGTATTTTTAAGTACTACATTTTATTATTTTTATTAAAAATAGCATACATCTTACAGAGCATCGATTGGTGTGAGACACCTTTCGGCAACTTATTGCCATAGTCCCGGAACTACCGGATATTGATAGCGGCCACGGTTGTTTAAAGTTACCATTATACTGGGATAACAATATTCAGCGCAGTACAGTAATACACATTTAATAAGGCTTGCCGATGTACCTGAGCAGTAGACAATATTTTAATTACGCGGGAAACTGATGGACCAATCAAGTAGCTTCATTGTCACCCGTCATTACACGTTCCAAAAATCTCTGCCGCTATTAGTTGATTGATTTCGCGCCTGATTCAATAAAATTGTCAGCTGTCAGAAAGCTGTCACCGTGCGTTGATTGTTTCGGGTGTTTCCGTTGATAGTTTGTTCTTGTCTGCGCGATCGTTCGCGCAGACAAGAATATAACCGACGCGCCTTATTTTTTGTGTACTACTGTACAGTATACTTAAATACTTAAATAATACAATAAGTTGCGTGAATGATCTACAGTTGCCGGTCTCAATGGCCTCTAGGGCTGTTACAGACGATTCACTACAGCCCTTCGTTCCTAAGGGACTACTCAAACCATGCACTTGGGTTGTTACGAATTTTGTTCTTCTCAAGATCGTTATGGAGGTAACGTTTACTGCCACTTCTCGTGTAGTTATCCACGCAGCTATATTGCCGTGGTGGAGTTACTTTTCTACAATCACTAAAATTATCGCCTGGGTTGCCAGTACTGAGTAAACTAACTAAGGATTGGAACTTTTTGTATACTGTCTCAGAAGAGTGTAGATGAACGAATGAATGTTTTTCAAATATCGATCCCTAAGTGAGTGAAATGAGGTCTTAAAGTTTGTATAGAAAATTGAATTTCCAACGGGTTCGACGCTCTGTTTATATTCGATATCTACATGGAAGAAAATTGCTGGCTCTCCACTTTAAACTTATATGTAAAGGGTCCAATAAAAATACCTGAAAAAAAAAATTACCACGGCTTCTACTCATGAAACTGAAGAACTTTCCCTAAGAAACCTTTACTCAATTGGCAAAAAAAAAAACTCCTTATACAGGGTGTAACAGAAAGGTGTGATAATACTTCGATCTGAACAACTTTTGTTCTACAACTTTGTTCAAATCGCAAAAATTTTTTGGACTTTTCATACAAATCGATCAGCTGGCAAACCAAGTTTGTATGAAAAGTCCGAAAATTTCTTTGCGATTTCAACAAAGTTATAGAACAAAAGTTGTTCAGTTTGATGGGTAAAAGCGCACCTTGAAGTATTATCACACCTTTCTGTTACACCCTGAATACGTACTTTTTGTTAATCTAATTATAGATTCTTTGGGAAAAGTGGTTCATTTTAATGAGTAGAAGCCATGGTTACTTTTTTAGGTATTTCTTGCTCGTACTCACTTTAAGCCCTAGGTCCACCACGTTGACCATGATGAGGGACTTCTGCCGCTGTCTCCGCGAATACCTCTGGTACGATGACTCGATAGTTTCGTCCTGAAATGCGATAATCTTTACAATATTCCGTAATGCTCATGATGGCGGTAGACCATGTTTCTGCATTTATTTTGCAAGTCTATACTTACAGTTGTTTTAACTATTCAAAGTCATTTTAAACATATTTTGTTGGATCTCAGGTCATCAGCTATAAAATATGCCTTTTATCTATCAGCAAACACAAAGTAAAAAAATAATATAAGGTGCTACTTTATTAGTGCCCGATATTTTAGTCAGTGCTCCTACTCCTGATTCTGATCAACTTTCCCCAAGAAACCCATAGTCAAATCGAAAAAAAATTTTTGGACTCTTCATACAGATCGATCAGCCGAGCGGCTAAATTAGTATGAAGAGCCCAAAAAAATTTTTGCGATTTGACTATGGGTTCCTTGGGGAAAGTTGATCAGAATCAGGAGTAGGAGCACTGACTAAAATATCGGGCACTAATAAAGTAGCACCTTATATTTCACTTGATTTAGTTGAAAAAAGTTGTGAGGTAACTAGTAAAGCTCGCTTGATATACAGATACATAGTTCATATAATTAACATACCGAAAGTGAACTGCATCAAATAATCCGTTACACGCATCCGGATTTTTGTAACGATCCAGTTTTCTAACTGTACTACGACATGGCTATGCCATAACGCCAAGGTTTATAACTGCTGCAAACAAAACTGCAATCTTTGCATAGCATATTAATTTGTAACATCATAAATGCACAGATATAATACACATAAAAAAATGCGATACCTCAATAAACTGGTACAGACTTTGATCGAAAATACACAAGTATTATCTTATCGCGCGTATCTATCTAATGTAAACGTTCTGTCCTGTCAACAGGTCGTTAGTTTAACGAGCACACGCGCGCTTCGATTTCACGTGACACGTGTGCGTAACGCCGTCGTGCGTGTGTCACCTTAAAATTGTGTAATCTTATTCACGACTACGCGCATTAATTCACGAAATATGCGCGAGCATCTTTTTACGCAATAACGGCTTCATCCAATCCCTAAGATCCTATAAAATTACTGAGTACAGTAAATGAAAGCGTTTTTCGTGAAATACGATTTGCATTCTTTCAGATTACGTTATAAAGCATCAATTACAAAATCTTCCAGTTTTTTGTGAACACACACACTTAAGGGGACAAATTGTAGTAGTAAAATTGTTTTTACCCTTTTCGCATATACGAGGTTTCACTCTCAGGCGACGAATTGTATAGATATTTGTGAAAAAAACTGATTGGGATAACCGACACACAAATATCTGAAACTCGTTGCCCATACGATCTATCTAAACATCGAAATTGCTTTAAAATTAAATACATAAAAACCATGGTTTGAATGATACCACTGTGTTTGTAAAAGTTGTAAAATCGTTTCTTTATTTGATATAATTTCTAATTATTATTACCTATAATTCAAACAAAACACTTCCCTAAACTAAGTGCACTAGCTGCTAGTGGTAGGAAAAACACAATTTAAAATAATGTGTAAAGGTGCTACTTAAATAAATAAAAACATTTTGAATTTGAATTAGATTTTTCTTGCAAGGCTTCTTTATCTGCAATTTTTCATAGTTTCTGCATATTTATTTATACACTTCCGGACACATCTATCGGCCCCCTTAGCATTTTAAGTTTTAATGGCCTATAGCTAAAAATAAATGTTAGTTTAAGCAAAAAGCTTTTAAGCACTTCTCTAGCTGGCACATACCAATGAAACGTTAAGTAACCATAAACACAATCAATAGTCTCCAAACTTATTGATAACACTGCTCCAAACTGAAGGCAACTTAGCTACACCATAGAAAGTTACATTTTCATTTAACCCCCTATTATGTATGCTATTAGTTCCAAATTCAAACTCAGGAATAACCTATGATCTATAGCTAGGTTTTATTATAGGCTATTAAAACATTAAATCTTTTGTTCTCTGTTATGTATTCCGGAAGTGTATTAAGTTCTTTTTTATTAGAAAGTTGATTCATCGATGCGTATTTCGTCACTGCCCAGTGCATAGATTCAACGGTCTTATCTAATGCAAACAATACTTATCGTGGCGGTCATTACCGCTGTATAGTCATAAAAAATATGACACATTTATCATTAACACCAAAAACTAGACTATAGGTATAAATGTATCCTATGTCAATCGGGGAATCCAGACGAATCCAAGAACACATCATACTTCAAATTCGTTAAGCCATTTTGTCTACAGTGAAACGGACATACATAAAACTGGGGAAGTTGAATGTAAAGTTACAATAGGATATAAATAATAAATAAAATCTTTATTACAAAAAACCAGTACCTTACAAAACATTAACATTGACCCCACACTAGGCAGTGCCTGTATCGTGGAAGTCTAAGTTTATTGGTTACCATGAAAATATTAACGCGGCTGAAGTCTGTGATAGCAATTATGAATTATGAAAAATAATAGACGTGACAATATTTATATTCTAAGGATATTAGTTTAGAAGTAATAACTAAACATAACATAAACATAACATAACATAAAAATAATTGGTTTTTTTTTTTTTTTTTTTTTTATGTGATAAGGAAGGCAAACGAGCAAGTGGGTCACCTGATGGTAAGTGATCACCACTGCCCATAGACACCTGCAACCCCGGAGGGGATTGCAGATGCGTTGCCAACCTAGAGGGCTAAGATGAAATGCCTCTTGTGCCTGTAATTTCCTCGGCTGTCTTACTCTCCACACCGGAACACAACAGTGCAAGCACTGCTGCTTAGCGGCAGGATTAGCGAGTAAGATGGTGGTAGCGATCCGGACGGACCTCGCACAAGGTCCTACCACCCGGTGTGTGTGAACGTTTGTGTGTGTGTGTGTGTGTGTGTGTGTATTTGTGTTTGTGTGTGTGTGTGTGTGTGTGCTTGTTTGTTGTGTGGTGTTGGCGATCTTTTATGATAAAATTTTAAACAAATTCTCGATTTCCAGGAAGGTTTTCTCTTGTAAGTACATTTGAATTTTACGTTTGGCTTCAAAAACATTACAGTCCTTTATAGAACAGATGTGGACAATTTTATTGTAAATATAGGGAGAGAGGAAGGATATGAATCGTCTAGCATAAGTGGTTTTAACTGAGGGTATTTCTAGTGCAAAAATTCGTTTCTTTAACATACTGCTGTAAGCTGGAGAGTGAATGACAGATTTATGCGCAATGGTAGTCAATCTCAACACGTAGAGTTTCCTAACGCTGAGGACCCCAGTGTCGGCATAAAGTGCTGAAGTGGAATATGAAGGAGTGAAAGGCTATTTGTACAATATTAAGCGACATTTTTGGAAATGTTCAGTGGATAAACTACGAGAGTTTAATAAAACCCTTTTTTGGAAAAAATATCTTTAAAAACAAATGTAATCAGCGTTGTTTTGTTCAACAACCACCTTTTCACGGATGGTAGTGTTCATAATAGGTATTGTCGGCAGAAAAAGTACTTTTGAAATTCTTCTAGGGGTTGCTGACCAAAACAAAATCCTGTATTAAACTTAGTTTAATTCATAATTACCTTAAAACTATTTGTGATTGATGGCCAGTATATTCCCTTGTAGTAACGACCCGTTCTGAGTATGCCTTCTGTTGACACTGAGGGAAAATAATAATTATTATATTCAATTATTTTTTAAGACATTTGAAGTGATACACACACTAACAAAATCGGTAGAAGCGTCTTCGCGTGTTGATGTCGTTGATAGACAGGGGAGCCAACATAACGGCATAGGAACTATTTATTGAAACGCACTCTAGTTAAGATCAGTTGTATGGAGCTGACAACCATTTTGAGTGTGACCGTGCACCGGAAGATGTAGCGTAGGCAGGCCTCTCACTTGGTAGACCGGTGACCTAACGAAGGTCGCGGTAAGCTACTGGATGCGAGCAGTGCAAGACCGGTCGGTGTGGAAATCTTTCGGGGAGGTCTTTGGAAATCTTTCGGGGAGGTCTTTGTCTAGCAGTGGACGTGATGATGAAAAACTTTTTTGTATTTTTAACCGACTTCAAAAAAAGGAGGAGGTTCTCAATTCGTCGGAATCTTTTTTTTTAATGTATGTTCACCGATTACTCGAAGACGCCTGAACCGATTTGGAAAATTCTTTTTTTGTTTAAAAGGGTATACTTCACAAGTGGTCCCATATAAATTTTATCGAAATCGATTCAGCGGTTTTTGAGAAAATCAACAAAAACATAGCAAAATTGGAGTTGTTGCGATTGAAGTCGGTTGTTTTTAACGTATTCAGCGTGGTCACTGGTCAATCAATTATGAAATGCCACTATACTCTGACTTTAAAAATACTAAGAGTAGATACCAGTATGATGCATGGCGCAGATACGTAAATATGTCAACAGTAGTACATTGTGATACAAGGGTTGCAAATAGGTTAGTGCAAACGAGTTGACCATTGGTTATGTAACACCAGGCCGCACCTGCTTACTGGTGGGTTATACTACCTACATTGTACATACAGCAACTATATATAACACTAGCTTCCACCCGCGACTTTGTCTGCGTGGACTTTAGAATTGGGTCCAGAGAGAACTAAATGTAAAGGCAGCGCCATCTAGTAACGAAGTAAAAATTTCAGTTTTTAGCTATTCCTCTAGGAAACCTCGAGTTTTCCGGGATAAAAAGTATCCTGTGTGTTAGCCGAGTACTTTATCTATCTACCTACCAAATTTCATCCAAATCCGTTCAGTAGTTTCCGCGTGAAAGTGGAACAAACAAAGGAATAAACAAACAAACAAACATCTATACTTTCGCATTTGTAATATTAGTGAGATACTCGTACAGCAACTAAGTTGAATATTTGAAAAATGCCGAAGCGTGAGTGACAATAAATTATATAGGTAACATTGCAGATATAAGACCGGTTAACTGGAGCGTCTACTCATAAAACTTAACCACTTTAGTTATAAGAATTTGATAAAATTTCCAAAAAAAACAATGTTTGCTACGTTAGTTTCGTAGCGAGACGTGTGCTACGAACTGCGTAGCGGTTACGGAACTCTCTTGTTTTACATGTTTATTAT
Organism: Coleophora deauratella; assembly: GCA_958295455.1. NCBI lineage: Eukaryota > Metazoa > Arthropoda > Insecta > Lepidoptera > Coleophoridae > Coleophora > Coleophora deauratella. The sequence continues at coordinate 3,851,403 of OY282390.1, read as the reverse complement.
GATTTTAGGGTTCCGTACCAAATACCAAATATAATATTACTACGTAAAGAAATGGCACGTCTCACCCCGGAAATTCCATAATATCACGTACCTATTACCTATGACTACCATATTAAAAAATATGACGTTAGTGTAACATATGAGGATATCTTTCTGTAAGTAGGTACTTTTCTATGCGGGTACATGGTTTACTTCATTATATTCAATGAAATGATTAGACGTGTTTTACTGAAGCTCCTCCTGTAACCTGAAGTACTGACTACAGTATCTACTAAGATACCTTTCAGTTAGTACCTACACGCATAAAAGTGTGTGTTGCTTAAAACTTATTTATACAGAGTGTTATAAAATATGTGTGGTCCCATTAACATCTATTCTATTAATCAGCCTAAACCACTTTTGTTTTACAACTTTGCAGCAAATTTTCATCATTTGATGGCCTATTTCATATAAAGAGTCCAAAAAGTCGTAGAACAAAAATTGCTCAGTATTCTGAGTAGAAGCTTCAGTTAACGGTTTGAACGCTTATTTTTGTTACAATCTGTAAACATACTTTAGATAAAGTGATTTAGTTTCATAAGAAGCACTATTATTTGATGTTTTCAAAGGAAAAAAAGTCAGCCTATAAAGTCCCCCTTACATCTCCCTTACCTGGATCACTCTCTTCTCTAAACGGAATGCTGTTTCTCGTGCTGTCAGTAGAGCCGTCGTCGTCACTAATTCGGAGCTGAAAACAAAAATAAATGAAAAACATTCCCCGGACTTGGCCCCTATCTGTGGAGATACGGGAGGAGGTACTGTCGCAGCAGTGGGGACGATATAGATATGTAATTCGAAAGCAAACGACGCAACTGCTGTTAAAAAAATTACAGTTGAAAATAGCGCAAACTACGACTGTTAATTTAAAGTCAATTACGTCATTTAAAATTAGTTATATTAAAATTTAAGTGCAAAGTAATAGTAACTTATGTCATGCGTTTGTGTCCCTGATCACCATTATCAGAAATCTTATATACCTTGATAACATAATAAATGAAGATCGAGGCTTTGACTACCCACACTACAACAGCATTTACCAGCGAAGACTAGTGCAAAAAGATCTCACCTGGTGATCATCAGGTGCAGCGGTACTGGAGCCGTCACCTGGTAACCGCTCACCCACCGGCGTCGTCGTTTCTCTTCCATCCCCCTCGCACCCCTCTCCCTCGCGACTTTCCCCCTCTCGTCCGCTGCTTGGACCCTACGACAAACAAAAAACCCAGTTTGTAATAAAAACTGCTTCAGCAATATCCATGAAAATCTATGACGATACGATAAAATGCTCTATTCTCTGCTCATTATTGTAATTGTAATAATTATACGCTAAGAGGCAATGATCACTATAATAATCGCTTCATTTTCAAATTTTCACTTTCATAATAGGGTTTTTCACCATTTTTTGAAAAGTATCTCAAATTGATCATTAGGTGGGAAAAAGTCAAAAATATTTTTTTAATTTTTTTTTGAAACCTATAAGTACCCTAAAAATACATTTTTAATTACCATTCCCAATTAGCGCGCGAAAACGATAGCGGCCATGATGCTTAGGTCGTGACGTCATTTCAGGAGTAAACAAAACATCTCTGTACTAAAATTTTGACACCTATCGCGTACAAAATGTCTTTGTTTACCACTATTGTGACGTCACCTGACAACCAGCATGGCGGCTGTCGTTTCAGATATTTGAATAACAGATTAAAAAACTTGATTTTTGTAAATCAAAAATAAAATGTTTTTTCTCATTTTATTGTATAGAAATCATATTAAATCGATTACGTATTACAAATACCACAGTAAATAAGCAGTTTTAGATTTTTTCTTGTATAGAGTAAAATACCCTATTATAGTAAAGAATGATGGCGAGACGCCATGTATTTTGGGACCCAGTCTTTTCATCAACGTGCTTTAATGATACATGGTATTTCTGGAATATTGGATTACAAATAACAAAAAAGTAAATTGTGTGTTTATTGCACAAGTTGGGAGAATTTTGAAATAACGATGTTTGAAACTGACCATTTAACATTTTTTAGGTTATACCTGGGAGACCGAGCTTAACCTATTGACCTCTACAGGTCAGGTCTTTGACAAATAGTGCCCCCACCGTCAACGTTGGCTCCAGCCAACAAAAATGAATGAAAATCTCAAATCTTAACCATGGCTGACTGAATAATTATTAGCTTATTATTATACTTTAAAAATCCCTCAAAACAATGACAGCTTCTTAAGTCTGGCAACACTGATTCCTGAGACGCGTTCCGAGAGTGCACTCTGCACTGACAGCAACCGTTTTGTATCTTCTCTTTCACACTTACGCGATTTATATTATGCTATCCTGTTGTCAGAGTGAACGGTGGCTGTCATAGTCTGTTGTCTGTTGTACCGTTGCGTTTTTTTTGTACATTGCTGCGTTTTTGTTGGAATTAGTGTGGAATCAAGACTTTTTAAACTATTGATTCCCTGCTTCTGCTGGAGTCATTTTTTTTAAATTTACATACTCACATATATAAATATATAATGGAAATAATTTCGTAACTGAATGGGTCGTCTTTGATTTTTTTTATTTGGTGGGTCCCAGTTCGCCATACTTCTTTAAATAAAAAGGCAATAAATTACAGTACAGTGCGCAGTGTTGAGAACAGCGACAATAGCATCAAAGAGATTTTTAAGAACTATAATTACGTTGGTATTACCTAAACATGGTGATTCTCCTCATGAAACTGGACAACTTTGCTGAAATCCCTTTTTTTTACTTTTCGTTATGCCAAGTAGTAAGTATACTATAGCATATACGTAAGAACATGCAATAAATCTTCGCTTTTCTCTTCAGTTGTTCCGGTATATTCTTGCTTATGTACCGGTGATTTATCCCATACCAGGGCGTGTACGCATGATTCATTATACGTATTATTAGGCCGTTGCTACCACGCCAAGCTCTAGTATCGATAATATATTAACATACATTGAATGACACGACGATTTTTTTGTAAAAAGGAAGTGTTGAGAGAAGTGAAGTGGTGAGAAACATGTTATATGAACACCCATTTCTCACGAAATTTTTTACGATGAATACATACATACAGCGACCGCGCACCGGAAGACGCAGTGTGGGCAGGCCTCCGACTCGGTGGACCGACGACCTGGTGAAGGTTGCGGGAAGCCGCTGGATGAGAGCCGCACAGGACCGGTCAGTGTGGAAATCCTTGGGGGAGGCCTTTGTCCAGCAGTGAACGTCTTTCGGCTGATAGATAGACATACATACAGATCCAAGATAGATAATAGAGGTATGTGTACACAGCGTAAAATACTCGTTTCATTCACGTTAAAGAAAGAAACTTTTCCCAAGGAACCCATAGGATCGTAGCCGTAGCCTCTATTGACTCTCCAAGTGTGAGACGTTTCGTATCTTCGTTAACAGCTAAAGTCGCTGCTGCTGGGGAAACGGATGTCTTCCCATGAACACAGGTCAAGTTCGGATCAGTGGAGGTTGTGGGGCTAGTAACCAATGCCTGTGTCACAAGTTTTCAAGATTCCTGTAAAGTCTCTGACTTGCTGCGTCGATATTTACAAGGATGGGTTTTTAAACCCATGAAAAGCACGTTAAGCCGTTGATATTAGTTGCTCTCACCAGATGGCAGTCATTGGTATCATATTTGTAATAATAATAATAATATCTGGGACAAATCACACACGGTCATCTGGCCCCAAACTAGGATTCCCTGTATTTTGGGAACCAGAGACTGATATACATACACATATACTTTTAAATACATACATATATAGATATAATACACCCAGACTCAGAGCAAACAATTCTGCTCATCACAGAAAAGTTTACCCTGTGTGGGGATCGAACCCACGACTCTCGGATCAGAGGTCAGGATCGCTAACCACTTAGCCACCGAGTCAGTCGATTTATTTTATTTCTTTTACAGTTTATTTATCTAACTTTTTATTTTATTTTATCAACGTTCAAAAGCTTTTGTTTTCCTAGCTGTTTCCTAATGTAACGAATAGGAAATATATACCACAGTACATTTTCACGATACATCTCGTATAGATATCCCCGAGCGCATTCGCTTTGAACGTGCTTTGTGCGAAACTCAATACGATAAAACTGCAACCTCACCCAACGACACCCGCTGTATATTGTGATGGATAGTAGAAAAATTACTAGGAAGTTTGAAATGAAAGCACAAGCGAACCGTGACGCGCGCATCTTTAACTGAATTGAATCGTTTATAAATTGAATTTGACATCAAGATGAATTTGTAATGGCGGAGGCAAATGTTACAAGATAGGTACTGCTACCCTTTAGAGTGTAGGGAACATGTATAAAAATGTTTCTTTACTGAGAGCTTTTTAACGAGAATCGCGTTGTACTTTCACTAGTCTGTTCTGCTCATATCGAGTATAAGTTCTATCGCGCGATAACATATCGGCTAATGCGTTTGTCTAGCGATATGGTACCTCAAAACGCTTGTACCTGTGTTTTTGTAGTTAGTTTAAAACGCTTTTGTATTGTTCTAGGTAGCAATCTTTTTACTAGGAAAAATATCTACTTAATGACCAAGCAACCGAGCATTATGTATTATTTATTGAAATTTTTATTTCTACCTTGACGTAGGCGGAATTATTGTGCCTCAAACAATAAGACTACCTGTACTCTCTTGTACCCTTATACTTGCTGGTATGATTAATACACAGACTTACAGCCCGATAGGAGAGAGGTAACTCAATTTTCAATTCAATTAATTAATGTCAGACTATAAAATCCATAGTTTGTGCTGCTGCGCTCACCACAAACAAACAATAATAATTTGGTTATGTCTTTGTAATAGTTCTAACTTTAGCGTAGGTAAAAAAAGAAACGATCTTAATTGCTCTTCCATAATTTATATTCAGAATACTTTTAAATTACCTATAAAAATTACTGTTGTTTCTACTCATGAAACTGAATAACTTTCCGCAAAAAACTTAAACTCGATTCGGATTTTTTTTGGAGCCTCACCTATTCAGGCATTACAGAAAGAATTTCTGCGGATACTATCCACCCAGGGTGACAAGCGCCAAATGGTAGAACTTTCCCCAAAGATCCTTTACAATGGGAACAATACCAATCTTCAAACGATACTTGGCCCCTTTCACTTAAGAATGGCCTAACTTTCTCCAGGTTTGGGTGGAGACTGCAGTTAACACAAATCAATATTATATAATATTATTATATTTCCAGGTATAATTATATAATATATTGATCACAAGTTTTTTTTTGCTATTCCATTATCCACAGTTTTTTTACCCTCAATTGGTAAGCTCTTAAGGTATTAGTTAATATCAGAAAAGCCATTTTTACACCTTAAAAAACAATTCTATATTCTATGATTTTGTCGTCGTCGGTCTGTCAGATCACGTCAGGTCAAAGGTAAAGAATAGTTTATCTTGATAAGGTAAAGCTTCAATAGTAAATTTAGCTAATTGACGTTTAAAATCCACATGTCCATAATATTACTCTAAAGGATAATGTAACAAAAGTTATATTTGGGAATACAATTTTTCTTTTATGTTTTTTTTTCCAGAATTCTTATGTTAAGTATATGTATGTATAATGCCGTGGCATTAATGTGGCGAAGATTTCTTGTATTGTAATTTTAAACACCTTTTTGAAATCATGATTTAGTAAAATAAACAATTTCAATTTTAAAAGAAAACTCTTTTTCATCGTCGAACTTCTTGCTGTATTTTGAGACGAAAACATGCATAAAAGTCCCAATCTCTGAGGGTTTGACGTTGACGCCTTGTATGAATAGCTCCAGGCTAGATGATCTGTAGATATTGCGATTTACGAAAAATATCGCATTTCAAAGTGACGTCTATACAGAAAAAAAAGTATTTCATAGAAGTGCCAATATCTCCAAAACTATGACATTTTTACTAAAGTGAAATAAACATTTTCTGGCTAGTCAGGACTTGGCCCATCAGCACTCAGATTATCGTTGGTTTTTGGGACAGCCTGTAGAAATTCTAAATAAGTTTTCAAATTAAATTACATTTAAAAATTAATTATTTATTTAATTTTATTAGAGACAAACAGTCTTTTAAAAATTATGTCATACGATAAGGATAAAGATAAACAATTTGTCAGAAAAATAAGGATGGCGAAAATCAGCATGTTTGTCAAAGTTCTGATAAAAGGAACAACTTCCATCTGAGTAATATTAAACAAGTTGAAAACTTTTATTTCAATAGTTTCATTGAGTACTTTATTACAAAAGCGAACAAATATTATATTTTGATCATAACAGTCCAGTGGCACTTAAAATTGAAATAACTTAGAAACTTTATGATTTATGTCCGTGAATTTAGGTACATTTACATTTTGTTATGCGCAGACATTTATACAAGGTGTGAAAAATAAAATACTTTAATTCAAAGTGAATTTTTTTTATACAGAAACCTATGAGAAATCCAAAAAAAATTGGTTTTCCCCGATACTCAATCAGCTGATAAAGAATGAAAGAATATGTATAAAAAAACTTCACGATTTCAGCAGTCGTAAACATAAGCTTTTTAGTTTCACGGATAGGAGCTGAATGGTGTTGCTACATCTTTTAATCATACCCTGTATAACGTAAGATAATCCAGAGACAAGAAAGTAGGAATCTTTGCTACGACGCCATTTCTTTAGACTTTCAAATGAAATGTTAATACCTAGTATTTAATTTCGACGCAAAATAAGGTTGTTAAAAAAATAAGATTTAAATCTAGTTTTATGTGTCTGTGTGTCTTATTGTTTGTGGTACCTATCATAGCTCTCAAAAACGGGAGGACTAATATGAATGCGATTTTTTTCAATTGAAACCTCAGTTTTATCGCGATGTTTATTAGCTATGTTTAGTGATAATTGGTTCAGTGGTTTTCGTTGCGATTTATTCGACTTTTGCTGTTGAGGGTTGTAAAGTTTTTGTAAATTAAATGATTTTTTGCCTTCAAATTTTAAAAATTGAACGTCGTCGTCGATTTTAATTAGTAAAACGATACAAAGTTGATTTATAGAGTACAATTAGGAATGCTCGGCATTTAAGGTATCCTATACGTATACCTAATACTAAAGTACGTATACTAAAATGTTTCTAAAGGTAAGTCAACGGTGCGCCATTGTTCTGAGCACAAACAATCACTGCGCTGTTCAAATATTTACAGTCCACTGCAAAAGACCTTTCTCTTTGTATGAGTGTCTATGGACTGAACTGAGAGTTAGGGATAACTGTCAGTTTAAAGGTTTGAGCTAAGTATGAATCGATAGGCTAAAGAATAGAATAATTTTTAACCGACTTCAAAAAACTACTGAACTACTGAACGGAACGTAGCTGAAACTACTGAACGGATTTGGATAAATTTGGCAGGTAGAGAGACGAAGCTCTGGATTAACACACAGAATAATTTTCATCCCAGAAAAAATCATGTTCCCCGTAGGATACCCATTAAATTGCATATAAATTACTCTTATTTTAGGACTAGCGAAGCGACAAACGATATCCACGCGGGCAGAAGCTAGTCATGCATAATTTTGCACTTCTAGAAGCATTTTTTTATGTTTTTGTATTCTACGATACGGTACCACAGACAGACGTCACACGGACAGACTTTCAACTTATAATACCATCCTTGTGTCGGGCGTGGGCTAACATATGGTAGCTTAGTGTGCAATAAGAGGAACATCGGAAAACATGTTGCACTCCCGCGGTAAACACAATTTTTTGAAAGAGCGTCGTAGATATTTCAATTTGTAGGGGAGATAGATACTACGTAATAAAAAAATATCCTTATACCAATGATTTGTAAGTATTTATTTTAATAACTATCAAAATCAAACCAAAAATTTGACCACCTCGATAGTAAAAGTTGAATAACTCAAAATCCACTGAACTGATTTTTCACCAAGCGTAGCTTTTCACCAAGAACAAGCGTGATGAAAAATACAACTGTTTATTTATCTATCTGTATATGAATTATTATTTTTTTTGCCCTCAATTGGTAAGCCCATCATCTCACCTGATGAATCTTGCTTTATAACGAAAATGAGCTTAAAAATTTGTGTATAAAAAAATCGTCTAACTCGTTTGAGCGCTACGGTACAGACAGACACATTGAAACAAGTAGGCATACTCATAACACCCCTTTGTGTGTGAGGGATTAAAAAATAAACGGCTGACTTTGAAAGTGTTCGAATAAAGAGCCAAACAAATATGAGGTAGTGAAATCTCAGTCCAAAACATCCTTTCGTTTGAAATTTTCTTGTGTCCCTTAAGAAAACATGTCGGACATTGAGTAAAAGCTGGTAAAAGTTAGTTTTTGGTGTCACTAAGAGCTATGAAATGAAAGAGCGATGAAACTTCTGTTTCAAGCAGTTTGGACTTAGGTACACTGTACACACATCATCATCGACCCTGTTTTGTTTTGGAATCGTGTGAGAAGGTGCGATATGTTTTTTAAGGTTCCGGAGCTCAAAAGGAAAAAGGAACCCTTATAGGATCACTCGTGTTTCTGTCTCTCTGACCGTATGTCACAGCCCATTTGCTCCGAATCTACTCAGACTCGCAGTTGTCCGGTTTTTTTATTATTTCGCCGTGAGGATCTCTTTCCTATTTTTATTGCACGTAACGTAGGATGAAATTTAATCTGTCTTCCAGTTTACAGTCCCGTGCACCTAAAAGTATACCTATCGTGCCATCTAGTACTACTTGCAGCACTGAGCTGTATACTTTTAGTTGCACGAGACTTTACGTGTCTTTTGGACGACAACTTTTAGCTGTCATACAATAGCAAAAGGTGGGGTTGGTTAGTCCCGTGCTTGCCGGGACTTGTACCGAGCACACGTCTGCTGAGTTATTTTTTTAATTATTTCCGTTTTAGAGTAGTCTTAACATTATTTTTGTGATGGGGAAATAGCTGCGATTCCGTTTCAGTGATAAGCGGTGTCTGCGCCAAAATGGTCACACTGCAAGTCGCAACCAACTTCAGAGAAAATAGCTGTCACTAACTTCACACCATTACTTTACTTTTCTGAGAGCGATCTGACGTGCAAATTTTTTGAAAAAGTCAAAATGTAATTTTTGCCTTATTTATTATAATATTTTCTTTAAACTAAAAAAATCTCTTTTCTTTTATGTCTCACAAGCGTGAACATAAAAAGTGGCGACCGTGACAGGACCTGCACTTTGGGTACTGATTGCAGGGCGCTGAAGGTTAAGCTGGGGTCAACTGCCGCGTCGACGGATTCCGCGATCATCAAATTCCGCGATCCACTTCAATCGAGCGGCGGACTTCAAAATTGGCTTCAACTCCCTTCGAGATGCCGCATTAAGAAGAATCAAGGAGGAATAATCACCATTTGGCGCAAACATCGATACGAGCGGTCAAGCAGAGGTCAAGCCAAGGGCACCGAAGCATCGCACCGGTTCTGCCAGATAAAAGAGTGAGCCCGTTCCTTTGTCTTCTTTCCTACTATCCACCCACTTCAATTTGTATGGTCCGAGAGACTAATTCTTCTTAATTTCTTATCATTTTTGCACAAAGTCACTACCTACCCATTTTTGCAAGGCCTTTATCGAGTCTAGCAACTGCACGCTTATTATACTTACTCACTTAAGCCCAATTCATAAATATTTTTGTGCTGCAGCAAAGACATCACCTTGCAACCTATATTTTACGTTTTTGTGCTATCTTTATGCCTAGAAACCTACATTTCAAACGCCTACTCTACCTACATATTTAAGCAACTTCACTTGCCTAAAGATTAAAAAGAAATAGCCATAAACATACTCGCCTATATCTTAGCGATTCATTGCAACAAACCCGCTGTTTCCCGCGCATTATTGTCACTACATTTTGCAACTTCAATTACGCACTATTGCCGAATACCTAAAAATATTTTTGCATAAGCAATCATTCCGCATCTTTCATATAACCCCTTATTTTCACCATTTCTTGTATTTTCCCACAAATTCAAGTCGTCCTATTTCTCAGTTCCAGTGTACCGCGATAAGAGCGGCCAGCTGCATTCACTACCTGCCCGTTCCGTGTCGTCTCGCGTACTGCCCGGCAGCACGCTGACCTTGACTGCGCACCGGCAGCCATCGCATCAGCTGATCACATCGAAGCGAGGAGCGTATCGTATGCATTTTTACTTACGCAACTAAATAGATAACGGGTCTTGTTTACGTTGGTTTGCTAATATCTATACAATGTCCGATTTAAAGGAGATTAGAATCAAACGTAAGTCTATAAAAGGACGACTAACTAAGTTTAGAAACTACTTAGATGAATTGCAAAGTGAAACAAAAATAACTACATTAGAGATTGGCAAACTAAGTAACAAGTTGTCTAAATTCGAAGCGTTATTCCCTGAATTCGATTCGGTGCAGGATCAGATAGAATCATTGAATGAAGAAAATTTAGATTCAGAATTAAACGAGAGAGATTCCATTGAACGGGATTTTTATCATTGCATCGCAGTTGCAAATGATATTATTTCTAAACATTCCAACATTGAAAAACATAACGGAAGTCAATGCGACATAAGTTCTCAAAATAGTTCACATATCAATTCACAAAATGACCATGACGTTTTGGGATTTCGCTTACCTGTTATAAAAATTCATAATTTCGATGGAACTTACTATAAATGGCTGGAATTTAGAGATACATTCCAATCTTTAATCCACAATAATGATAAAATAAAAAATATTCATAAGTTCCACTATTTAAATTCATACCTAGAGGGTGAAGCCGCACGCGTGGTCAGTAACTTAGAAGTAACTGAAACTAATTACGTTCAGGCATGGAAACTTTTATGCGAGCGTTATGATAATACTCGCCAATTAGTAAATTATCACTTAAAATCCTTGTTCAACATTGAGCCTGCACGCGAATCTGATAAGTCCATTAGATACCTAATTGATCACGTCACAAAAAACTTAAGGGCTCTTAACACATTAGGCCAGCCTACAAATCAGTGGGATACTATTATCATATTTATGGTCTCAGCGAAATTAGACAACAATACTTGCATGAAATGGGAAGAGTTTAGGAACACGGTGATGGGTATGCCTTCCTTAGAAGATTTTATGGGATTTTTGAAAAACCGAGCTGATGTTCTAGAAACAGTTTACCGTAATAAGCAGGAAAAAATTGTCAAACGTGTCGCAGAGGTTCCTAACGCGTCACGTCCTAAATTTCAGTCCAAATCTTTTGTAGTATCCTCTAGCGATACCAATTCGCTACCTAAAAGCAAACCTTGCCTTGTATGTGATGGTGATCATAGAATATATGATTGTACTGTTTTCAAATCGAAGACGCCCGACGAAAGGATTTCTCAAGTTTCTTCCTTACGTTTATGTCACAACTGCTTACGAAGCGGTCATGATGTTCGCTCATGTAGACTACCTGGTGCTTGTAGGGTTTGTAGAAAACGTCATAACTCCCTTTTACATAAGCCCGCAAATACTGAAACCGAAAATGGCAACACTTCACAATCTATTTCCATGTCAGCAACCTCCTCTTCAGAAACACTACTATGTACAGCTTTAGTTCAGCTGATGAACCCTAAATCGAAAAAAATGGTGACTACTAAAGCCCTCTTAGATAGTGGTAGTCAAATGTCCTTCATTACTGAAAATTTAAAAAAAGAATTAGATCTTTCGGTTGAGCATTCCAATACTCACAGTGTCACGGGCATTGGGAACACCCCTCTAAAAATAAAAACTGATCGTTGCGCTGTAAGTCTTCATTCCAAATCCACTCCATTCAAGGCGACAATATTCTGCCTGGTATTGCCACAAATATCAGGGAAGGTCCCTAAGTCGTTCATTGATTCTAAACATTTGAATTTGTCTAAGTTTCAACTAGCGGACCCCACCTTTAATGAACCATCCGATATAGGTATGCTCATCGGTGCTGATCTCTTTTGGGATATCATTGGTTCCAAACAGCATTCTTTAGGAAAAGGAAATCCTATACTACGTGACTCTAAATTAGGATGGATTATTGCAGGACCCATGCAAAATTACGCTTCAGAACCAAAGGATGTTCAATGTAATTTTGTAAGTTTAAATGATGAGCTTACTAAGTTCTGGGAACTAGAAAGCGTACCTAAAAAAACTGTACTCACCGAACACGAACGACTATGTGAACTTCATTTTCAGGCGAATACTAAGCGCTGCGAAGATGGCCACTTCTCAGTCAAACTGCCCCTCATTGATGAACCTGATTGCTTAGGCGATTCTTACTATATGGCTAAAAAAAGATTCCTTAATTTAGAGCGCCGCTTTAAGAAGCAACCAGAGATAGCTACTCCTTACAAGGAATTCATCGACGAGTATGCCCAACTTGGTCATCTTTCAGAAGTTACCATCCAACGCACTGAGTGTGCTTACTTTCTCCCACACCATCCAGTGATTAGAGAAAATAGCGAATCCACACGTCTTCGCGTCGTTTTTGACGCATCCGCTCGTACGTCTTCAGGTCTATCTATAAATGATATTCAACTAACAGGTCCTACGATTCAAGATCCTATATTCGATATCCTTTTGCGATTTAGACAACATCGCTACATTCTCTCTGCAGACATAGAAAAAATGTACCGACAGATATGGGTTGATAAGTCTGACCGAAATTTGAGTCTTATACTCTGGCGTGACGAACCTACACAGCCTTTAAAAACGCTGCAGTTGAATACTGTCACCTATGGTTTCTCAAGTGCGAGCTTTCTCGCCACTAGATGTTTATATGAGTTAGGAGAGGAAACAAATAATGAATTTTTAAAAACCATAATACAAAACGACTTTTACATGGACGATCTCTTAACAGGTTTCGAAGATGAGTCCAGCTTAATTTCCACTCAACAGTTACTTTCAGATACATTAACCGCAGGAGGATTCAATTTGAGAAAGTACAGATCAAATTTACCTACTTCAGTTTTCAAAAACTTACTTCATGCAGAAGGTAATCTCATACTGAGCGAATCTACAAACACGCTCGGTCTCGACTGGAACCCCAACTCAGATACGCTTCAATTCCCTATAAATATCGCTCCTAGTGATATTATTTCGAAACGTAGTATTTTGTCTACGGCCTTCAAAATATTCGACCCACTGGGTCTTTTATCTCCTTGCACAATAATACCAAAAATGATCATTCAAGAATTATGGACTTTGAATCTAGATTGGGATGAGCCATCTCCTGAAAATATAAAAAATAAATGGTTGAAATTTATCTATAACATATCTAGTATCACATCTTTAAATATACCCCGATGGGTTTTATCTGAAAATATTAAATATATAGAAATGCATTGTTTTTGTGATGCATCTCAGCGCGCTTACGGCGCTTGCGTCTATTTGCGATCCATTAACTCCTATAACGAAGCCATTTCGCACTTACTATGTGCAAAATCTCGCGTAGCGCCTATTAAGCCTACTACTATCCCCAGACTAGAGCTCTGCGGCGCATTACTCGCCGCACAACTATGTGATACGATTGCAAAAGCTCTGCGTCTCGAGATATCACGCCGGGTCTACTGGACTGATTCTACTGTAGTATTAGGCTGGTTAAAAACTAATGCTAATAAATTAAAAAGTTTCGTTGCCAACAGAGTAGCTACCATCACTGAGCTCACCGATCGCAAGGACTGGTTTCACGTTCCTACAAACAAAAATCCAGCAGATCTATTGTCTCGTGGCGTAGAACCCCAAAATATAAAAAACTCTGCTTTATGGTGGCATGGTCCTGAATTTTTACTTCAACCAGAGCCTACGTGGCCCTCAAGTTCAACAGAACCAGTACCAGAACCACAGTTACCTGAAATCAAGGTTAATTCCGCTATTGTAATGAATGACCCTCCGATAATCGATATAAAAAGATTTTCTAAACTAAGAAATCTACAAAATGTGTATGCGTATATATTACGTTTCATACACAACACCAGAAATCCTAATAGTAAAATCCTAGGCCCACTAAAAGTTCATGAAACAGATCAAGCTCTCAATTCTCTGGTTAAATTAGCTCAAGGTGATTGTTTTGAAAAAGAGATCACTCTTTTGAACAAAAATAAGTGTCTTAACCCCAAATCGAATATCTCTTCCTTGACTCCATTCTTAGACAGTAATAGAATCCTGAGAGTAGGTGGTCGCATTCAAGCTTCTGAATACAGCTATGAAACTAAACATCCCATGTTGTTAAAATCAGATCACCATCTCACTAAACTCATTTTCCAACAAGAACATGAACGTCTATTACATGCTGGGCCACAGCTTTTGTTGTCCTCGATAAGATCCCGTTTTTGGCCGATTGGCGGCAGAAACTTGGCCCGTCGCGTTACGCGATCTTGCATTACATGCCGTAAGTTCAAAGGTCACGCTATGAAAAACATAATGGGAAATCTACCTACAGAACGGTTAATGCCTGACTTTCCATTTCTTACTGTGGGTACTGATTTCGCTGGGCCATTTATGATAACCGATAGAAAGGGTCGTGGGTGCAAAATAACAAAATGTTACTTGTGTATATTTGTATGCTTTAGATATAAGTGTATACACTTAGAAGCTGTAAGCGAACTCTCAAAGGACGCATTTATCCTAACTTTAAAAAGGTTTATAGCACGCAGAGGAGTTCCGAAACAAATTTTTTGCGACAATGGTAAAAATTTTGTTGGAGCTTCTACAGAAATCAAAAACTTCATAAAGTTAAACAAAAATGATATATCTGATTTTGCTACCGGGGAAGGCATTGAATTTCGCTTTTCACCTGCATACGCTCCTCACTTCAATGGTCTGATGGAGGCCGGTGTAAAGTCAGCCAAATTTCACATTAAAAGAATACTAGGCAACTCCCATTTAACGTACGAGGAACTGTCTTCTCTGTTCTATCAAATAGAAGCTATCCTAAACAGCCGCCCTCTCTGCCCCCTAAGTACCTCTCCCAATGACTACAGTCCCCTCACCCCGGGTCACTTTTTAATCGGCAGACCACTCCGATCGCTTCCTTCGCCAGACTTCATGGACTTCAACCCAAACCGCCTAGACAGATATCAGCGCCTCGAACAAATTCAACAGCACTTCTGGAAGCGCTGGTCTCAAGAATATGTGTCAGAATTACAACAACGCACAAAGTGGCGTGTCAAACAGAAAGACCTTCAGCTAAATGACTTGGTTTTGATCAGAGAAGAGAACGTGTCCCCACTCAACTGGCGCTTGGGAAGAGTTTGCAAGTTGTTTCCTGGAACAGATGGAATTTCTCGTGTCGTCGATGTCTGCACCGTCAAAGGAATCGTCCGGCGGGCAATCAACAAAATCTGCAAGCTGCCAACGGCGGATGAGGAGCTTTGAAAGCTACCGGCGCTTTCAAAGGGGGGGAGAATTATGTCTGCGCCAAAATGGTCACACTGCAAGTCGCAACCAACTTCAGAGAAAATAGCTGTCACTAACTTCACACCATTACTTTACTTTTCTGAGAGCGATCTGACGTGCAAATTTTTTGAAAAAGTCAAAATGTAATTTTTGCCTTATTTATTATAATATTTTCTTTAAACTAAAAAAATCTCTTTTCTTTTATGTCTCACAAGCGTGAACAAGCGGTCATAAGAAGAGGATTAACTCGACCGTTTTCTGAGTTCCAACAACAAACCACCACGTGGAGCGTCTTTAAGTGCCCATCACCCTTAGAGCCGCGTCTTTCACTTGACATTGGCGTTTCGCCATTTTTTTTATTGAAGATTCTCTCATTTTTAACTTGACATTGGCAAAATCACGCTCGTTATGAGATGTGGAATGCCAAATAGAAAAATAGAATATAATAGAATTGCAAAAGGTGAAAAACGGACGTGCGCCTTGTCACGTTGATGTTGCGTCAATAAAGCCGCAATTCAGACGCTATGCAGCATCAATTCATTCGCTATGCATAGTGATTCATACAGCTTTTCCACTACAGGGCGATGAATTTTTCTAGTATTGCTAATACAACAACGATTACGTATCTACTGTTTTACTCTAGATATGTTTTTTGTACAAAACCTAATTCTCAATTTCTTAGAAAATAATTTGAACAACATAATTTAAGTACATAGTTTGATAATTTGGTACTCTATCTCGGGTTCCTAAAATGTTTAATGCAAAAAATTATGCTGATGGTACTTTGGTTCAAGGAATACGAAAACCTGTTTAGTAAAAATAAAAAATAAGACGATATAACTAGGTTGTAACAAAAAGCTGTAGCTGTGTAATTAAACGTTGGCTTTTATTTGAGTCACGTTCTGATTATGCTGTTATCCTCGTATTATCTTAAGACTTTTTGGGGAGCCCCTCTTTTCCCATAACACAGTTACTTACTACCCGTTTCAAAGAGGTACTCACGCAATTCAAAGCTGTACCCGTGAATACTCCACTTGACCCAAAAGTAGGTCCACAATCCACAACACAAAGACTACTAAATTATGTTCTAAATTATATTCTGTTAATGTCTGTAAACAGTGATAAATAGATAGCCCCTCACGTGCAAATATTGAGGAAGGCATAAAAATAAAAAAAGTTCTAATCGAAAGGCTCCAAAAGGATAGTGCCGTTTTCAATAGCCTTTTAACTATCAACGATACAGATACAAGATACAGGGAATCCTAGTTTGGGGCCAGATGACCGTGTGTGATTTGTCCCAGATATATTATTATTATTATTAACAAACAATTTTTTTATTCCCGAAGCATTATTTTATAGGCCTTTGTCCAGCAGTGGACGTCTTTCGGCTGATGGTGATGATGATGATTATCTTATATAGAGGGGAAAATTTTATCTGTCTCGTTCTCTATAAATTTGGCTTTTACCATAAAACTGAACAAGTTTTCACAAATAACTCATATAATTTTTGATCTCCCCATACAACATTTATTAATCAGCGTGATAATTTGATGAGAAGTTGTCCAGTTTCAGGTTAAACGGGAACGAAACGAAATAATATCATCCTGTGTATGTGGAATGTCGATATAAAGGCCTTCATCACAAGATGTTTACAGGACTCGCCCTCAAGACGTATTGCTTTGTTTGCTGGTGTCGTGTCGTGTTGACTCGCCTCCGGATATTGGGGTCGCAGGTTCGATTACGGGTATTATTTGAACTGAAGGGTATTGTTAGAGGATTTCTCTTGATCTTTCAATTTCTATTTAAGGATTGGTTTAGGGGTAAAGATCACAGTGGGTGAAAGATAATAGAGGTTGGGTTAAAATGGATGAAATACAGTAGGGTGCTATCGTAATGCTGTTTAATTTTTAACACATTTACTGCTGTCATACAAAATTACCTGAAAATCTCACAAGTCCAACTGCAGTCATGTTTTTAATAAACTGTAAAGTAGGAGACGTATTATTAGCTAGTCAAGTCAGAAAAAAGGCATCAACAACAACCTTGATCATAATTAAAAATACAGTAATGCTCTAGCTTCGTCAATGTATAGGCACCGTTAACCGTAATTTCAATAATATACGTGTAATTCCATAAAAAATGGAAAATCGTGTAATCGAAGGTCTATTATGCAATTTTTCTGAATGCAAAGAGTAATATATAAGATAAATTTCGGACGTTCTGGCAACATCGACCACGGTTTTCCAGAATTTGGGAATTTAAGATTTATTTAATGAATAACATATTACGTGATCTTACTATGGTTTTCCATGCCCACATTAGTCACTTTCCATTTACAATGTATCACTGGGATAAAAATATAGGGAGACGTCGGCGCAGCTAGCCACACAATATTTATTGCACGCCTGAATAATTTGCTTTATTTAACTTGGGTTTAATATATCTCTGTTGGGTTTAAATAATGTGTAACCTTGTACTTATCCAGGGATTATATTTAAGTCAGCCATTTGTTGTTGTACTAACTTAAAAAAACATTGATATATTGGAAAGATACTTAGGATAGGATGATATAAAATAGGCGTATTTATTTTTAACTGGACTATTTTTGTTGGTGAATTCGTAAAATAGCCTCATGCAACCGTGCGGCAACCACTGTGATGGTCACAGCACAGGTAAACTGTGACTCTCGTTAGATTTTCCGATCGGTTTTATGTTGATTATTGCCAAATTAAAACTAAGAGGTTGATTAGAATAAAAGTACAAGTTGTGATATCTCCATTCTAATTGGAATATTTAACAAAGTTTTTGAACTTAGAACCATCTTAGAACGCTTTAAAAGACGTCAACCTATAGCTATTTTGGCTCGGGAATATTGCTACAGTCAGCGAGTACGCGACGCAAACTATCGTCTGTTGTTCTCTCGTTTCACGGCCCACTAGTTGCGTCAAATGAACCCACTGACCGGAATCAGACCTCTTTTGTGGAAGGTCTCTTTGAATTATTGTGACCAGGCTCGCTGGCTGGTTAGAACCTGTTTTTCATCTGACAGAAAACTTTAAAGAAGAATGATTTCCACACGTTTAAAATTTGAAAACATAATGAACTACAAAGAGTAAAAAAAATACTACTAAACACAAAAAAAAATGTTATGACATAGTTTATTTTAGAAACAATGGAAAACAAGTAAGTAACTTTAATGTTAACCAGCGATAAACCACGCTAAGGTATCTGGTCTAAAATGAAGGTAGATACTTATACATTATACACCTAGAAATAGAGCAAACCAGACTGAGCGTCACTCTAATGTTTGCCTTGGGAGGGAACCGAGTCTAGCTTAGGATAGCTATAGGCTACACGACTAGGTCACTCACAAATAAAGTACCTAACATTTAGATTTTTATTGTAAGTTTTTTTACCCTCAATTGGAAAGCCCTTGGCATCATCTCACCTGAGTTCTATACTTTCAGCACCAAACCAGCTCGATCGCACCCCTCTGCCAAATTCTGTCAAAGTATGACAGGTAGGTTACAGAGGTACACGCCGGCGCCGCCGTACAGAACAGGTAAGAGTTTTAGCTGGTTTTGGTATGACCACAGTGGTATGATTAGTGTTTATAGCGACACGTTTGAAAAGTTTGCTTATTATGGATTCACCGTAGATGTATGCTGTGGGTGTTTAAATCGTCCACTGACAAAAAATGGCAGATTTCTCGAACAAACGTCAGATCAAGGCGTCGTGGCCGTAGCGCTTTTGGCCGAGTTGTAAGAAAAGTTCAAAAATAATTTTACGAAATGACTATGTAATGGAAAGATAGTTTAAATTATGTGTGGATGGATACTCCAGCAGTCTGAGCGATAGCAGGTTTTTTAAGAGCACTTTATATTCAATTTTCTCATGTTACCAGTTAGTTTTTATATGAAAAGGGTAAATACACCTACGTTCATTAGTAACCTGCGGCACCTTAACCCCTCTTATGACCGCACGGGGTTGGTCGTACTGTTAGTACGTGAGCAGCGTACTATTAACCCCTGTAAATAGTCCCGACACAGGCAGGGGTTACGGGATTATTAAAAAAGGTAGGTGTAAATGTAAATGCCCTTTACGAGACCACGGCACGGGTAATACTAACACAACCATTGCATCATACTATTATAGCATTAAACGCAGAAGCAATCTGTCGACCATGAATTTGATCGTAACTATGATCTTTGGATCCATAATTCTTTGCACGATTATATTTCGAAGTTGAGTTATGGACAATATCAGGGCAACACAGGTTAATTGTACAGTAAAATAATAAATATACGTAGGTGAATCAAAGTTAAACAAACAGCATTCAATTTTTTCACGTACATTCCTTTTCTATTAATGTATTTTTGCCATCGCATTGGAAGTTTGTTAATTCGGTCGTCAAAGAAAGAAGGGGAGTATACGTAGCCAGTTGCGCACGAACTGCTCTACTAGTGCGTTAGGGCTCGTTCATGGAGACGCGGCGCGTTGCGCGGCGCGTCAGGCAGCGCGTCAGGCGGCGCGTCGCGTGGTCAAATCAAATATATGGTAATCTATGAGAGCGTTCATGAGCGCGCGTTGACGCTTCTACATGAACGCTCTCATAGATTACAGGTCGCGTCAATCTTTAAGATCGCTGAAGGAATTGGGGACTGGGGGAAGTGTGCGTTCACTTGGAATCCTCATGCTCGAATTTTGATATTCTGATTATGCCAATATTTATTGTCTAATAGTGCCCAAAGGAAAAAAATGTGGTATCGTAGTTTCAGAGAAAATCGAGTTTTTCACGAGAGATGAGGCTGCCAGCGAAACATTCCGCTAGCAGCCTCATCTCTGGAACCAAGGAACTACTTCGAAATTCGAGCATGAGGATTCTAGGTGAACGCAAACTTCCCCCACTCAGTATCCTTCAGCGATCTTAAAGTTTGACGGGACCTGTACCATATGTTTAATTTGACCGCGCGACGCGCCGCCTGACGCGCCGCACAACGCGCCGCGTCTCCATGAACGAGGCCTTAGTCTCAAAATGTTGTCTCCCAGCACACTTTTAAGCAGACCTAACATGTGATAATTACATAGTGAGAGATCCGGACCGGAGATATGGAGGGTGTTCGAGAACAGTCTAAAACATTTCTGCAAATTTTTGTTGGGTTATGGCAGCGGTGTGTGTTCGGGTGTTATTATGTAGGAGTAACACGTCTTGAATAGGATAACCTTTTGTACCGATAAGGTGTACGAACACGATCTCGAAGGTTGCAGTAATAATGTGCATTAATAGGTCTTTGATCATGAAGGATATATCAACGAGCAAGACACCTCTATGATCCTTTCTTGTTTTCTTCGGTAGCGCTTGTTTTCGGACGTCGTTGGTGGGGTCTTGTTCTGCATGATATCTCGTCCGTCACGAAATGCTTTGTGCCAAAACTTGACTTGAGTTTTTGACAGTGTTGACTCTCCGTACCGATTACAGTCTCTGCCAAATCCACATTTTCTTTTGTAAGAAATTTGTTGACAATGCGTTGCGCAATCGAACATGGTGCTGCCTTCCCTCTCATCCTGATGACGACTAAATATGTAGAGCTGCGCTCGAGATGGGTGCCGCGGCTTATGCATGTGACCCCACCCTCCCCGCCTCACTATTCTTTATAACTCGCAGTACGTAAAAGTCGGTTAGAATTTGATTCGCCTACATAATAAGAAGAAGATAGAAATTACACTTTTCAATAATTAATTAAGTATGTCTAGGATTGGCCTTGCCTAGACAATTACAGTTCAAGGGTTTTGTTTGTATTAAATCAAAGCGTTTATTATTTATGCATAAGCTTATACGTAAAGACACCGGGGTATTTCAACTACCGAAAAACTAATCCTATTCAATCCAGTTATTACACGAATATTCTATTTTGCTATTAATTAAGCCTCCTCCTAAGGCAGCCTGAGGCCTGGAAGTGGGGTAGACTCGTACGTAACTAGTTTACAGACTACATGATTTTCTGTGTTATGTTGTGTATTATTAATACGTTGGTTCTTACTATCTATTCTAGTATACGGAGTGTTCCTTAAATATCTGCCAGTGTTCAAACTGGGGGTTTCTACATATGAATCTGAACAACTTTTTCCAAAGAACACGTAGAATTTTTTAGACTCCTCATACAAGTCGATTAGCTGTTGTCCAAATTTGTATGGGGAGACCGATTTTTTTTAGGATTACAGGATCGTAAATCAAAGGTTGTACAGTATGATGAGTAGAAGCCACAGTTACCGAGTCCTATGCCTATTTTGTCACACCCTGTGTGTTCACAAATCAGCTGACCAGTAAGTAAGAGAAGTCCAATATCCAATTTGCGAACTGAGTATAGATTCTTTGACTATTTTTTGAAGTAAAAGCAATACGAACACTTAACCACAGAAAATATAATGCCTTAAAGGTTCTCCACAATGCCAACAGACGGCAAAGTTCTGAGTTATGTGATGTATTATCGTAGTTAAATAAATGGTCATTTCATAAACTGTTGACTCACGGTTTCCGTGGCTGCATCTTCGACGGCGGAGGGCAGCTCCACCATCGTCTCCAGCCGGCTGCGGCCTGCCAACAATAAAGATACATTAGCCAGATTTTACTACTGCTTCGGTTTGATTCTCGCTCAGGCCAAAGATAATAATTATACTTAATTCTAGTTAAAATAGACCGTTTACTTTTATACTGAGAATCGTATCTCAAATGATGGCGCTGTGAGATAATCAGTTTTTCTTGTTATTTTGCCTCAAAACAAAAAAAAACAAACACAATTTCTCCTACGTCCAGCTAAGCTATGAGCAAGTTTCATTAGTAAGTATAAGCCCAAATTAAAATATTAGGTAAAATACCGTAAAAACCTGTGTTATTAAGTTTGTTATACAGTTTTATATTAGCTAGTATAAAGCTAGAGTAAGGCCGCCAAAATTATCAATTATAACATCAAAGTAACACAGCAACTTTTGTGTTACAGTCACACAAAAGTAACCCATTTTTTGTATAAAGCTACTTCATTAAAGGTTACCTTACTTCCTTACTTTTATTGGTCTGTCTTCTGACCATTATGTACTAAGCTTTACATTCAATTCACAAAAATAATGTGTGAAGATAACACAAAAGTATCACAAAAGTAACACAAAAATGACACAAAATTAACACAATTCTACAACAATTTATCGTAATAACCGCTAACACAACTTGTTTCCTAGGGTACTAAGTATAAACACCAATGCTTACAAATAAGGTACAAGAAAAAAAAAGCGGCCAAGTGCGAGTCGGACTCGCCCATGAAGGGTTCCGTAGCAGCAAATAACATAATATAAAAGTTTTTGTAGTTCGTTGTAACTTGAATGAAAGGTAAATTGCGGTTTACGATTTATGACGTATTAAAAAAAACTACTCACTAGATATCGTTCAAACCAATTTTCGGTGGAAGTTTGCATGGTAATGTACATCATATATTTTTTTTAGTTTTATCATTCTCTTATTTTAGAAGTTACGGGGGGGGGGGACACACATTTTACAACTTTGGAAGTGTCTCTCGCGCAAACTATTCAGTTTAGAAGAAAATGATATTAGAAACCTCAATATCATTTTGAAGACCTATCCATAGATACCCCACACGTATAGGTTTGATGAAAAAAAAATTTTTGAGTTTCGGTTCTAAGTATGGGGAGCCCCCAAAATTTATTGTTTTTTTTTCTATTTTTGTGTGAAAATCTTAATGCGGTACACAAAATACATCTACTTACCAAGTTTCAACAGTATAGTTCTTATAGTTTCGGAAAAAAGTGGCTGTGACATACGGACAGACAGACAGACAGACAGACAGACAGACATGACGAATCCATAAGGGTTCCGTTTTTTGCCATTTGGCTACGGAACCCTAAAAACAGTTAGTTGCTTAAGAAATCTCAAAAAAAAATTTTTTTCACCGTAGCACTGGCGTAAAAGTGACTTGCACTTCGACACTCAATAGATACTGTTAAAACAATAAGGCTGACTTTAAAAAAAAAATGCTGCTGCTATTTTGTGTTGCCATATCAAAACCGCTTTTACCTCGATTTATTCAGTGTTTTCCTAAAGTGATTACTCGTGAAAGTTGGCACATTTTATAATGTTTTAAACGCTTCATCATGTTATTAGCCAAACTTATCAATTCAACTTTAATATCCATCTGAAGTTAATGTAAAAACGACACCATGTTTTTGCCCAAAATTAAGGATCCAAATTAACTAACATAACACTTTCTTGTCACGAAGTAATGCTAGTTATATTCGGTTTCCCATTTGCAACAGTAAGCTAACTTATCACTTTAAAATGTTTAATCATAGCAAAACATTAAACCTTATTCATTTAAGAGAAATTGACTGGTACATTTTTATCTTTGTTTGTTTTGACAATACATTATAATTTTGGCGGCCTTACCCAGAACATCGTGGGCGCAGGGGGCGCTGGTCAGTCTGTTCCACTTTTATGCTATTCTGCTGACGTCAAAAGCCTTTGCTTTTCTTAGTGTGGCGATATGCAAGATTAGATCTTCACCGAGATATGAGTTATGTTTGTTCGAGCATAAACCGAGCATGTTGCGTCATATGAAGCTAAGATTGCTTTTGATCTTGATTCAGTGCCTATTAGATATTACAGATATTGGACTGGATTTGCAGGGCATAAAAATACCTTCAAATTGTAACTTCAAATGGGAATTCTCCTAATCATAGTGAACAACTTTCCCTAAGAAACCTCTCCCTTTGGACTTTTTTTATGTGGTAGGTGGCAAACAAGCAGACTTTGCTTATAAATCGATCAATGGTCGACCGAATTTGTATGGAATTTTTTGTATTGGTTCCTGTGGCCAAATTGTTAAGTGTAATAAGTAGAGACTTCGTTTAAATTTCCAGTAGAGGATTTTACGAATTTGGAACCGCCATTCTTTCGAGAGTGGTTCGAGTCAAGAGTATTACAATAATTTCGTCGTAAATCATTTAAAGAAGTACTACAGACTCCTGACGACATGAAAAATCCAGGGCTTAATAACATACCGTCATCCCAAACTACGATTGAACCAGAGAGTTA
Organism: Coleophora deauratella; assembly: GCA_958295455.1. Taxonomy (NCBI): domain Eukaryota; kingdom Metazoa; phylum Arthropoda; class Insecta; order Lepidoptera; family Coleophoridae; genus Coleophora; species Coleophora deauratella. The sequence continues at coordinate 3,826,860 of OY282390.1, read as the reverse complement.
TATACATATATACGCATACTGGGTGGGAGTCGAACCTGCGACCCTCGAAACACTATTCAGGAGCGCTAACCAGTGGTTATAGTAACCACTAATCCAACGAATCAGGTATGTCGAAGTATTTCTTTATCACTAGCAAGAAATATATTACAGTTCACTGCACAAGCTAGTAGCAACCAATTAATAAGAAACATGTCCTTGTTCAAACAAAATACACTTTATGCGGCAACTAATATCCGTTTGTTCGTCCGCCCGTCACTCAGTAGCCAGCTTTGAGCGGTTAATCGGCCCAAGCTCAAATATTATTGGCCCAATTTCCTAGATATTTTAACGATGTTTATCCGAAGCCAATAAACGCTGTTATGAATGGTCGTAAATATATAAAAAAAGGATAATAAATTATAGGTTACTGTTTCTATTTTAGGAGTGTATTATTGTGATTGATTATAATTTTGGTGTCATGTGTCCGTTTTTTAAATTTGCAATCTATGGCAACAAGTTATTTTTGGTCGGCTGACATTTAGCCTTTAGACTCATATCCATGTATGTTTTAGCGCACAACAATAAAAAAAAGAACAAACTAAGTAAACAAATCTGCTCATCAAAGAAATCTTTATTTTGGGAAGTGAACCTACGAACTTTCGATAAGTAGTCAGGACCGTTATCCACTGTGCAACCCAGACAGGAGATCGTTGTACGTCAATAGATTTTCATTTGTTCATGAATATAAAAACTATTTTCAGAAGGAACAAAATCATAAAAGTTCTTTGACGGGGATTATTCATTAGATACTTTTTTAGTCTGAGTTCTGAGGCAACATTTGACAGTTGCCAACTATTTGACAGTTGCCAACTATTTGACAGTTGCCAACTACTTATGCCTTTTAAGATTTTATTACAAAACTAACAATAGGTATAAGCTCCTTGGCCTCTAGAGTTGTTGAATTCTTGAAAAATAAAAGCTATTTTTAGTCTGAAACAGGAATCATTTTTTTATTCTAATTCATTAGTGAACTATGACGTCATAAAAAAATAAAGACGTTCAATACTTTCAAAATTTTTCCAAATTAATTTACTTGTACCTAATGAAAAACCGGACAAATAAGGTTTTCTGCAATTTCATTTTAAGACTAACCAATATTTCATCATTCTTTTGATGCAGTCAACTGAAAAAGTCTTTATTCTAGCCGAAAAATTTCCGATTCCTTTTACTTCACAATGCTTTTGACACGACTGACCTGTACGAGGTCAGTACTGTTTGACCTTGCTAAAGAAAGTAGCACTTATGTGAAATATTTGCCGCACCATCGAGACATTGACTTATATATTCTAGGTGCTGTGTTGCTGTGCAGGTGCCCGATAAGGATCTCACTGTGGCCTTAGCGCCGGCCGCCATTACTGAAGTGCGATCCGACATAGGTACGCATGTACCTAGTGAAAACCGCAAAACCTTAACAAGTAGTATTTTTTTCTATGCAATATTTTTTCAATAAGAAGCTAAGAATTTTTCAGTATTTTACGCCAAAACAATTCATTTCCCTTCAATTCACACTTATTCGCTTATACAGGTAACTGTGATGATGCAGGTTTCCTTTTTTTTATATTTTTGGTGCTTTTCATACAAAATTTTATTTTCATTTTCGAAGTTACGAGCGCTAACCGCCGCCGAGCCACTACCGAGTCAGTAGAAAAAGGTCCAATTAGGAGCACGATCAATGAATAACAATGGTGATACTGCGTCATGTTTTCAGTATGCTCAGTTTTTAATGTAAGCTGACAATAACAAAAAAATCCTATCAGTGACCTAACTGATTGCGATAAACTGCAGAGCAATCTCTATAGATTGCAAGACTATTGTCAGCGCAATTTGTTAGATTTGAATGTAAGCAAGTGTCAAATAATAGCGTATACTCGTAAACTGAATTTAATTAGATATGATTATAGATTATACAGGGTGTAACAGAAAGGTGTGATAATACTTCAAGGTTGGCTTTTACCCATCAAACTGAACAACTTTTGTTCTACAACTTTGTTGAAATCGCAAAGAAATTTTCGGACTTTTCATACAAACTTGGTTCGCCAGCTGATCGATTTGTATGAAAAGTCCAAAAAAAATTTGCGATTTGAACAAAGTTGTAGAAGAAAAGTTGTTCAGTTTGATAGGTAAAAGCCAACCTTGAAGTATTATCACACCTTTCTGTTACAACCTGTATATAACTGCCCCATAACCAGAGTGACACAAGTGCGTATACTAATCAGTATAATAACATAGTACAAAAATCTTACAAGATGCTCGGCTTTTTGCTAAGGATAACTAAACCTTTTAAGTGTTCTTTCTCTTCTTTTTTTCTTACCCTCATTTGGTAAGCCCTTGGCATCATCTCACATGATGGTAAGTGATGATGATGCTTAAGATGGAAGCGGGCTTACCAAGATTCCCCAACGTAATGGGGAACTGGCTTTCTTATCTTCATGCCCAATGCACATCAATGCTGTTAACATTGATGTTTGGCGGCAAGACTTAGATAAGATGGTGGTAGCTAGCCAGGCGGCTCGAAAATGCCCTACCACCTACCAAACCGATCCTACAAAGTTCGACCCCGCCGGGAATCGATCCCGATGTGAAGCGAGCGGACAAGCCACTGGGCTACGGAGGCGGTCTTCGCGTCTTATATTGCGCATACGTAAGAACTGGAATTCGCATCCCAGGTGTGGTCTCCGCAATACAGAACGTATATTAATGACATAGAAAACATTCAAAAGAAACTTAGTATACTGCAGAGACGCACAAACAAAAACTTACATCTAGACTCTGATTATACTAATTCTCTTGATACGTACGGCTTACAACCGCTAAATGCTCGTAAATGTCTACGAGCATTTAGTAGACATGGGCGTTATCAGTTTTTTTGAAAAACGGTTTTGTAACCGATATGAAGTTTTCATATCGATACCGAAAACCGTTTTTAGATATCGATATGGGTAGCACGATATTAATCGCTTTTTAAACGTAACTTATCTATTTGTTTAGGAAACGAACGGAAACACAAACTCACGCGTTATCAAGTCCAAACTAAACCGTATTGCAATAACCATAATGGTCAATTCGCCTATCATCCGCTGTTATCCGTCCCAATTCAATATTCGCTGCATTTCTTTCGCACTAATGAAATGTCTTTTTGTTAGAAAGAGAGAAAGCGAATATGTCAATCTATTCGATATCATATGCTTGGGTTTCGGTAGTTGTGTTTCGCGCGTTACTTAGCCTATGTATAGTTTTACTAATATCCGAAATTAAAAACTGCCATATCGATATGTTATGATATGAATCTCATATCCGTTTTTAGTTACGTTTTGATATATCGGACTCATGCCTAGTTATAATACTGTGTTTTGGAACTGTGCCAACCTCTTGACAAATGGTCACAGATCGGTCACACAGGGGGGGTGACGTAGTCTTCAGAGAGCGGCAGGGAGTGTCCATACTGTATAATTTCCTTATACTGTGTGAATAATATTAGTACGTTTTTAACATTTCAGTCTATAATCTCTCACACACGCACACGCACACGCACACGCACACGCACACGCACACGCACACGCACACGCACACGCACACGCACACGCACACGCACACGCACACGCACACGCACACGCACACGCACACGCACACGCACACGCAAACGCACACGCACACGCACACGCACACGCACACGCACACGCACACGCACACGCACACGCACACGCACACGCACACGCACACGCACACGCACACGCACACGCACACACACACACACACACACGCACACACACACACACACACACACACACACACACATATATATGCCTCGCACGCACGCACATACAGATTCGATTTATCGTTACTATCTTTGTATAATTTTATTTAAAATTTATGCTCTCTTAATTTGGCCTACAACAATATAAATAGTAATAGTACAACACATGTATTGCTGTGAGATCGATCTGTATAAATAAAATAAAATACGAAACCACCATACTGCCCTCATAAGAAAGAAGGCCGCTAAGGATATGGAGTTTCCGAATACTTTGCGGCCTTATTTGTTAAGAGGGCAGCATACTCGAACTCAAGCTCTTTGAGAGGCACCCGCGGTTTCCGACCACACGGTAATGTTCTCCTGTCGCTCTGTTAGCTGCGTGGCTACACGTAGGGAGCTCGCTTTGTTGTGGGTACCACCAAACCACGTGGTGCATTACGGTAAATGTCGCTATCAAAAACCTATAACTTGTTAGTATTCATAAGTAAACAAATAAAGAGGCTAAACACTGTTTGAATAACTGAAAAGCTTTAAAATAGAGAATGATTAAATTAAATTCACGAAATCCTGATATTCACGTGAAGTTGCGGGAGGCAGCTCTAGTAATATTGTCTCTTGTATATTGTACATACAACCTGGTTTTGTCGTTCGTCGTTAGCATGCGTATGTGGACATTGCCTTTGACAGGACTGTTGTTTGTACTGATTGGTTATAGAATGTAAATGGAAAATACAATACCCCAAACTCACACACTTCTATTTGTACTCCTAGGGCGAATAGGTAGTGTTTGCCTACCCTAAAACTCAGTTAATTCAGTAATTATAAATCTTTATTCCGTAAGACAATTACAAATGATTGTCCCTCCCGGAACTGTATACGTTAACTCCGCTATACATATAAAGGGTGTTAAAAAAGTGCGTTTGAAATTTTAAGGGGTTACTCAGAATCAAGTATAGAATTCCTACCCCTTAAAATTTCAAACGCACTTTTTTAACAACCTGTATGTATACAAGTTCCATAGTAGGTAAGTTTGTTTACCTTTTGCTTTTTCTTGATTGGAACAAGGTATAGTTAAGAAATTGACCGCACTGTGACAATACATGCAGATTTGCGGAAGAGTAATAATGTAGTACTTGCAGAGTTCCAAAACCAGATAATATTTAAGAAGTTGACTTACTGCTCTGCATAGTTCCTCTACGGATGTCTTAGTCGCCGTGTCGCCCGACATCTGGCCGCAGCATGGTGGCCTCCTTCACCGCTGGAACAAAGAAACACCAGATAAGTACAAGTACTAGATTATGTGCATCTTAAACAATGTAAACGAGGGAATCTGGTTATAATTCTGAAAAAGTTTCAAGGAAACTTCGTTAGTAAAAAAGTTTTCAACCACGACGCAAAAGTGGGTGTATTTCCCCCACTTTTTCGTCGTCGCAATGAAGTATGAAAATTTAGCGTGGCTGTGTGATTATCTGTACGGCGATCTGTGGCATCGTGGGTCTCACTTGAGTGGACAGATTTCAATGCGGTTTCTATTACTTGAAAGCAGGTTTCATGGCGGTGGTTTAAGCTATGTTTGATGAAAATTCCTTCAGTGGGTTTCGAGTTATTCTGCTGTTAGGCGGATATCACACTGCACCGGAATCCGCTCCGGTGTGCGGTGCTGCGATTTTTTATTTGACACTGTCAAAGGAAAAACCGCAGCACCATGCAGTGATATCCGCCTTACTGTCGGGGGTGGACATTTTTTAAAATTTCCTCATGGATTTCTCCGATAATTCAATAAAATGGTCTGCCAATGTTTTATAGGAAAACCATAAGTATAATAGAATAGAATAGAAAAACTATAACGTAATCTATGATTATCAGTTTTACGGGGAAAGCTGTTTAGTTTAGTAAGAAGATAGAAACGCCACTTAGTGTTTTTTATTGTAAGATAATGAAATAAAACTAATGGAGAAACTTAGGTTTTGATTATGTCATGTCAATTATCGACATTAGCATCTTCTGTTTTGTGAATGACCGCCATTTATAGCCTCATAAAGATGGTCCCTTTCGAAAGCACTTCTTATTACGTTATGTTCACGCATTTCAGTTCGGATATTTGTTTTTAGAGGCTCGATTTCAGATGTCTAAATTGCCATATTTATCTACTTACGAGAATATGTATATTTTTAGATTTTAATTTAATTTAATGTTTTTTGTACATACCGCAACTACTTCTGCTTATGACGGCAGTATAATAGTTTTTTTAATTAGTTTGCACGAGTTGTTGTTAGTGCTGCTTCGGTGATAGCGATCGACGGTGTTTTATCACCGTGTGTCACAGTCAAAGGGTGTGCCCTTCAGCCAAAACTCTTCCTTGGTGAAGTAGTCCAGCAGTCCTGACGGGACTCTCACCACAAAGTGACGCTGTGGCGCGATTCCAATAACATTACCCTCAAGGCAGCACACCTTTTATTTTAAATAACCCAAAAGACAATAATCTGGCGCTGTCGAATTCGGGAAACGAGCGGAAAAATGGAAATAGCAGCGGTAATATGGCCGCTGCGTTTGAATAATCGACCGATAATGTTCAAAATGAAATCCAATAATTTTGGTACGTCGGAAAGCGGTGAAAATTTATGCTTAATAAAAAGATTGGTAAATGCCACCGCAAATGTAATTTTAATATTAAGAGACAACCCAACTAGCACATTGGTGCTTATTGCAGCTTATTTTACAGCTTTAAATGCTACTATAGGTTTACAATAGTTTCAATAGCAGCTTACAGAGGTTTAGAAGAGTTAACAAGCGATACTTAATGCTTTAAGATGTATATCAAGTCTAATTATCAACTACTACAGCTTGTTGTTGTATATTGGCGGTAACTATACCCACTATATAGATCTCTCTTACAGCTACAAGCTTCCCATAGCAGTAACAGCTGTAAAAAGGAGTCTGACCTGACTCTTATAAACTACTTAAGTTCTTGTATGGTTCTAATGAGATCTGTGAGTTCTATATCATAGTTAATTAAAACAGTAGTAAAACTAAATGCTTTTAGCGTTGGGAAATATCGTTATGCAACTCAAAGTTGTACAATGGATCCCATAAAAGTTTTTATGCAGTCTAGAGTGTTAGTTAAAGTATTTATAGCGCAGATTATTTCTATTACTCGTTATTAACACTATTTTAGAGTTTAAAGTGACATAATCATAACCTAAAATTTTCAGTTTTTGTGAATTGCGTCTATAGAAAAAAATATCAAAAAATAAAATACCAAATAAAGAAAAAATGAAATATGAAACGAATAAAACCGTGGAGTGTTCAAAAAAGAACAGGTGCTGTGAAGAAAAGAGTGAAAAATGAGTATCGCTCTTGTTTAAATCAACTATCCCAGCTAATTAATGCCAAACAGTCAAATAATATTGAGCAACAAGATTGTTTAGTGGCAAAAGGTTTAATAAATATTGAGAAAAATGGAACACATCATGATGTAGTCCATAATAGTGAAAATAATAATGAAGACAGCAAGGGTAATACGGATGGGATTGGTCAAGCGCAAGCGATACATGATGGTGAGGGTTCAGTACAAGAAAATATATTTATACATGAGGAATTGCGGAAAAGTGTTGAAGGATTAATACTAAGCAGTTCAGATGAAGAGGAATGTAATGATTATACAAAAAACATTGATTTCAAAAGTAAGTTAAGGAGATGGGCTATAGAAAAAAATATCACTCAAACAGCTTTAAAAGATTTAGGTACAATAGGGTATTTTACTATTAGTCAAATTAGTAAGGTACTTTTTATGAAATGTCAAAAACGCCAATTTGTTCTAAAAATGTTTGAATTACTAACGTAGTGACATCACATTTCAATGATGTTTCTGACGTACTTATTTTACTATTTTCCTAGTTTTAAAATTGAAAACCATAACAGTCAGTTTTCCTGCATTTTATGGAGAATTTTTATTTATTGTAATCAATTTTATAATTTATTATGAATCCAGTAAAATACCCTATTGTTTTGCATTAATTAGTCTTGCAGATTTATGGGAACAGGGTTTTGTTTATTTCTTGAAGAACCCTAATTTGTATTTAAATAAAGAATAAAGTTGCATTTTGCTTATAACTATAGCCTGAACCATTAGAGAACTACGCTTTAACTCTATTGTAACAATTAAAGTTGCACCAAAAGGCGTATTACTGCTTCTGTACAGGAATAAGTGCTATAAAAGTGCTTATAAAAGTCTAAAGCATTAACCTCAAATCGCCATTTTTATTTCGATTAAATAGTCTACAATAAATATCGCAATTCATAATTCCACTAATTTTACAAATGATATGTATAAAAAAATCAAACTGAGTACAATCTGATTAAAATCAAGCTATGGTTACATAAAAAAGGACAAATTTTGTAATTTTAATGCCTGCTGCCTATTACAAATCAGTAGGTTTTATGTTAAATTTTTAATATTCTGAGGGCGCATTGATTTTGAAATGTAAAACACCATAAAATTTACAGTAAACTGATAAGCGCAGTTAAATTTCACTTTGAAAAAGTCAAATAATCAATAAAATTGTACTCACAGACTAAATAGCCGGAACAACAATTGTTTAACTTTTAAAAGTTTATCCCGTCACGAATAGACATTTACAAATTTCACTGACATAAGATATGCATTTGATGTAATTGTCAAAAAGCTAAAAAATATAATAATATATTAGAAACTCTTAATATTTAAGTTATAATTATCTCAGTAATAATTCTTTATGTGGCAACTACAACTGATATATCTCAGCAAAAACGTTTTAAGAGGTAATTACCACTGTTGTACCTCAGCAAAAACGCTTTGAGTGATAAGTGCTACTATTGTATCTCAGTTATAATGTTTTTAGCGCTAAATATCACTGCTGAATCTCAGTAGTAGCGCTTCAAGCTGTAAGGAGCGGTATTGTATCTCTGTTATAAAGTTTAAAGCAGTAAGTAAACCAATTGTAGCGCTCTTGTAACTCAACTTAACTCTGATATATCGCTGTTATGCAAACATTAAAGAACTTTAAGCTCTAAGATCGTGGGCCTCTTTCGTGGATATATCCTCTGTATAGCATGCTATAACTCTACTTCTTAACACTGATATTGCACTTAAAACGTTAGTAAGAACCACTGTACAGGCCTTATAACGCTTATCTTAGCGCTAATGTGCTAGTTGGGAAAGAACTCTTATACGCGGTGATTTTTTATGGCGGTTTTCCAGGCTGTCAAATGTGATTGATGACCCTTGTATTTACATTTTTAAAAATTACTAACATTTTTGGACATTTCATATTAAATTTTTTTAATATGAAATGTCCAAAAATGTTAGTGCGAGTCGAACCGGCCAAGTGCGAGTCGGACTCGCGCACCGAGGGTTCCGTATAAATTCATAATCACACATGTCTTGAAGTCTATATTTTTTATATTTGAGTTGATTGAATGAAAGGTATATTGCAGTTTACGATTTATGACGTATTAAAAAAAAACTACTTACTAGATCTCGTTCAAACCAATTTTCGGTGGAAGTTTGCATGGTAATGTAATATTTTTTCTATTTTTATCATTCTCTTATTTTAGAAGTTACAGGGGGGGGGGGGACACACATTTTACCACTTTGGAAGTGTCTCTCGCGCAAATTATTCGGTTTAGAAAAAAATGATATTAGAAACCTCAACATAATTTTTGAAGACCTATCCATAGATACCACACACGTATAAGTTTGATGAAAAAAATTTTTTTGAGTTTCAGTTGTATGTATGGGGAACCCCCAAAAATTGTTTTTTTTTCTATTTTTGTATGAAAATCTTAATGCGGTTCACAGAATACATCTACTTACCAAGTTTCAACAGTATAGTTCTTATAGTTTCGGAACAAAGTGGCTGTGACATAGGGACGGACAGACAGACAGACATGACGAATCCATAAGGGTTCCGTTTTTTGCCATTTGGCTACGGAACCCTAAAAATGGCATTTTTATTTTTAATTATTGACATAAACATATCTACAATATCTAATTTAATAAACAACAAGCTCACACGCGAAGTTCAATAAAAGCATGTAATAAATACTTTAACACAAATAAATATTTTCCTTACATAAATGTTTGACCGAGGCCACGACTTAGGCGTAGAAATCAGAAGTTTACAACAATATCAAAGTACAAAAATACTCTATTTCCTTCCAGAATTTTTCCAGCTACATAACGTATAACAACTCGTCGTACGTCGTATAGCGAGTTTCCAATACGTTGACACCCTGAACCCTCCTTATATGTATGTATAACTCTAACTAGAACCATGAAAGGAATGGCCCTCGCTCCTAAAATATTTCCATTAGAATAAACAGAGAAGAGGATCGATCGGTAGGTATTTAATTTGTATCAGCATTGCCAACTAAGATATAAACAGTTTACCAACTATTGAACAAACCCGTACAAAACTGAGAAGTGTCTGAACTTATTGTTAGAGGTACTAACGAAAACATTAGGAGCTCCAATTATACGAATCAGATCGGCGAATGATCGCGTCGATCACGCAATTTAACTGACTATAGACACGGCTATGACCTGGATGTGGATGCGTTTATATTGAGCGTTTCCGTGCTTCGCAAGTTACCTACGTTAAGTCGTTGCGTTAGTGCCGGATGCTATCACTATAGACAGAATGTTAAAAAGTGCGTTTGAGATTTTATGGGGTTACCTACCCAGAATCAAGTACAGAATACATGAAAAATATTGAAAAAATCAGACCTACAACTTTTTTTTCTGTTTCCCATAAATCCTACTAATATTATAAATGCGAAAGTATTATAAATGCGAAAGTATGGATGTTTGTTTGTTTGTTTGTTCCGCTTTCACGTCGAAACTACTGAACGGATTTGGATGAAATTTGGTAGGTAGATAGAATAAATACTGGACTAACACATGGGTTACTTTTAAATCCGGGAAATGCATGGTTCCCGTGGGATACTTTAGAGACAGACATAAACCGACATCCACGCGGGCAGAGCCGCGGGCGAAAGCTAGTAATTAATAAATACTACTAAATCTGAATAGTAAAACAAGAATAGGAAACTTAAAAAAAAGTTGTAGGTATTTAGTTGTCGGAATTTTTCAATATTATTACTGTATTCTGTACTTAATTCTGAGTAACCTCTTAAAATATCAAATGCATTTTTTTTTCATTTTTTTAACAATTTGTTTACCAGTCGTGTTGAGTCAGAGGTTATACAGCGTGTAACATAACTGACCACGCTGAATACGTTAAAAACAACCGACTTCAATCGCAACAACTCCAATTTTGTTATGTTTTTGTTGATTTTTTCAAAAACCGCTTAATCGATTTCGATAAAATTTATATGGGACCACCTGTGAAGTATACCCTTTTAAACAAAAAATGAATTTTCCAAATCGGTTCAGGCGTCTTCGAGTAATCGGTGAACATACATAAAAAAAAAAGATTCCGACGAATTGAGAACCTCCTCCTTTTTTTGAAGTCGGTTAAAAATCCTGGGTCTGAACCTATTTTTAACCGACTTCAAAAAAAGCATCTACTCATCATACTAAAATAACTTTTGTTATATGACTTTTCTGAATTCGGAAGAAAATTTTGACTCTCCATACAAAATTGGCGAAATAGCTGATCAATTTATATGGAGAGTCCACAATTTTTCTTGCAAATTCTGCAAAGTCGTAGAAAAAAGTTGTTTATTATGATGAGCTAATGAATCCTACACCTATTTTGCTACATACTGTATATGTATATGCACTTTGAAAACTTCTGACAATGGGTTTGTCCGTAACCTCTACCAATCCGGACTTGGCCTCCGTGTGTGGAGATGCTATGGCTCGTTAACGTGACATATATTTAGTCATGTATCTTATCTTCTATCTATCAGCCGAAAGACGTCCACTGCTGGACAAAGGCCTCCCCCAAGGATTTCCACACCGACCGGTCCTGTGCGGCTCGCATCCAGCGGCTTCCTGCAACCTTTACCAGGTCGTCGGTCCACCGAGTCGGGGGCCTGCCCACACTGCGCCTTCCGGTGCGCGGTCGCCATTCGAGAACTTTACTGCCCCAACGGCCATCTGTTCTACGAGCTATGTGCCCTGCCCACTGCCACTTAAGTCTAGCGATTCTGAGAGCTATGTCGGTAACTTTAGTTCTCCTACGTATCTCCTCATTTCTGATTCGATCACGTAGGGAAACACCAAGCATAGCACGCTCCATCGCCCTTTGGGTGACTTTGAGCCTTCTTATAAGGCCCATAGTAAGCGACCATGTCTCGGATCCATATGTCATCACTGGCAACACACACTGGTCAAAGACTTTAGTCTTGAGGGACTGCGGTATTTTGGACGTAAAGATATTGCGAAGCTTCCCGAACGCTGCCCAGCCGAGTTGGATTCGACGATTGATCTCTTTCTCGAAGTTGGACCTACCTAACTGGACTGTTTGTCCCAGGTATACATATTCGTCAACAACTTCGAGTGTAGAGTCTCCAACCTTCAGAGGAGTGGGTGTAACACGGACGTTTGACATGATTTTCGTCTTATCCATGTTCATTTTAAGACCCACTTGTTGGGAGACTCTACTAAGTCCTTCGAGCATTGCGCCTAGGTCTTCCAAGGTCTCAGCCATGATCACGATATCGTCAGCAAATCGAAGGTGAGTGATGTACTCGCCATTGATGTTAATGCCGAGTCCTCTCCAGTCCAGAAGCTTGAAAACGTCTTCCAGTGCAGCGGTGAACAGTTTCGGAGATATAACGTCTCCCTGTCTCACCCCACGCTGCAGCCGGATAGGTTTCGAATTCTGATCCTGGAGGTGGACCGACATGGTGGCGTTTTCATACAAGCACTTCAACACTTCGATGTATCGATAATCAATTTGGCACCGTTGGAGAGACTGCAACACAGCCCAGGTCTCGATCGAATCAAAGGCTTTCTCATAGTCCACAAACGCCAAGCATAGTGGCCGATTATACTCTTCGGTCTTCTGTATAATCTGCCGCAGCGTATGTATGTGGTCTATGGTACTGAAGCCTTTTCGGAAAACGGCTTGTTCGGGAGGCTGGAAGTCGTCAAACCTGCGTGCGAGACGATTCGTAATGACTCTCGAAAACAGCTTGTAGACATGGCTCAGGAGTGAGATGGGTCTGTAATTCTTCAGCAGAGACTTATCACCCTTCTTGAAGAAGAGCACCACCACACTCCTGTGCCATGCTGTAGGCGTTCGTCCCTCGAGTATGACGGAATTAAATAGCTTCTGAAGAGCTATAAGTACCGGTTCTCCACCTGCTTTCAGAAGCTCAGCCGTAATTCCATCATCACCCGGTGCCTTGTTGTTCTTAAGCTGTTTGAGAGCCATTCTAATCTCGCACAGGCTGACGTCTGGGATATCTTCGGTATAGTGTCGGGACAATCTGGCTCTCGGGTCTTCAGCCAGATTGCTGACAGGTAAGCGTGTAGTCATGTATAATTGTCCGTAGAATTTCTCAACCTCTTCCAACAGCTCGGGCTTGGACGACACGACTCTGCCATCCTCGGTCTTCAGCTTTGTCAGTTGGCTTTGACCAGCAGACAGATCCCTTGCGAATACTTTTGACCCTTTATTGCGCTCGATAGCCTCTTTAATACGGTTGGTATTAAATTGGCGTATATCACGGGTCAAGGACTTGGAGATCTGTCTGTTTAGTCGCCGATACTGACAAGCATCTTCAGAGGATTTCAGAATCAGGCTTCGTCTTTCCTCCATGAGCTTGCTGGTGAGGTCCGAGATACGAGATGTTCTTTTTAAACGGCCGGTTTTGAAGGCCTTATTCCCAGCCGTTTGGACAATTTCCATGAACCTGTCGTTATAATTGTCCACATTTTCGCATTCTCCTAGGCATTCGAAGCGGTTGTGCAACTCGAGTTGAAAGCTTTCGGGGTTTTGGAGTTGGATAGGCGCTGGTCGGAGCGTGGACTTCATCAGTCGACATCTTTCTAGCTTTGTTTTTAGATTCAATGTGCCTCTTACCATTCGGTGATCGCTTCCTGTCTTCAGCGAGTTGATCACAGAGACATCATTGAATATTTGCCTTTTTGTCGACAAGATGAAGTCAATCTCATTTTTTACTACGCCACTGGGATGCAGCCATGTCCACTTGCGCTGTTTTGGCTTTTTGAAGAAGGAGTTCATCATGAAGAGGCCCTCCTTCTCCATAAAGCCAGCCAGCAGCTGACCCCGCGCATTCCTCTCTCCGTATCCAAATTTCCCCACTCTCAGCTCGTTGTCCCTTCGTTTGCCTAGTTTCGCGTTGAAGTCCCCCATCACAACGGTGAAATGGGTCCTGGAGCTATGTATGGCTCTGGAGATATCCTCATACATAGCCTCCACCTCTTCGTCGGGGTGTTCCGCGGTCGGCGCATATACCTGTATGACCTTCAGCGAATACCGTTTGGTGATTCTGAGTATAAGGTACGCTACCCTCGTCGAAACACTCTCGACCTGGACCACGTTGTTGACTAGGGACTTGTGGACAATAAACCCGACACCACCCTGGGACAGTTGGTCGCCCTCCCGGAAATAGAGCAGGTTTCCGGACTTAAGGATCATGGTGTCCTCACCCTCTCTTCGGACTTCACATAATCCCACAATATCCCATCGTAACCTGCTCAATTCCTCCTCCAGTTCAGCGAGTCTTTCGTCCGTTCGCAGTGTGCGCGTGTTATAGGTTGCCAGGGCCAAAGGTTTTTGTTTTTGGTAGCCTGGCCTCTGCCGGAGATTCTTCGCACCCCATGCCCCGCCGTTACCGTGACCGCTACCGGAGTCAGGAATAGCGGGGCTGCCGGGGACTAGGGGCCGTTGTTTCGGGTTCCTAATCATATTTGGGGGGTAGTTGCCATAATCGCCACGCTTGGCATGCGGGTTGGCGATCGCAGTGTGGCGTGAGCCAAGATGGTACGCGGGAAAGACGCTGCTGCCCATCCTCCGGTTTATGGATCCCTTAGTCGCCTTTTACGACACCCACGGGAAGAGATGGGGTGGTGCTATTCTAAGGCCACACCACAGGCCAATCTTATCTTACTCATATTATATTAAAATATTGTAAATGCGAAAGTATGGATGTTTATTTTTCTGTTTATTTGTTCTGCCCTCACGTAGAAACTATTGAATGGATTTGGTAGGTAGATCGACCAAATACTGGATTAAAACATAGGCTACCTTTTGTTCCGGGAAAATGCATGGTTTTGCGTAGGATACCTTAGAGCAGGTATAAAATGAAATCCACGCGGGCGAAGACGCGGGCAAAAGCTATTAAGTTATACAGTCGATCTGGATTTGATTTGAATTTGTAAATAAAATAGATACCTCACAAACATTAGACGAATATCTTCAAAACCCAAGTTCATTAATGAATAAGTTCTTAGATCCAAGTGTCAACATTATAAAAGCAGTGTTATTTGAACTTTCAAGCAGCATTTAGTAAATATGTAAACATTTCGAACTCAGAGAAACTTCAGTAGAAACCCATTAAATATTTAGTATACAATTTAGTTAAACGTTTTAAAAATCTTCTCTTAGCGCTCAAAACACTCAACAGACCTTTTCTCAGTTTTCTTTGTGAAAATATATACCATAAGATCCCTTTTTGAATCTATGAGAAAAAAATGTGTCTCAGCAATGGAAGTTTTATAGAATGAATTGTGGAAAAATTAATATTAGGCCTGGTACTAGAGACAAATCAAAATCATCTATTCCCTTTGAGCGCCGCTTTTTCTCCACTTGGTTTATTAGTTTGCCAAGCTCTTAAGATAAAGAAAAAGAAAGTTTGTTAGTAAATACAGCGTGTAAGGGAAAGGTTTCCGAAAACTTTAAGGGCTTGCTCAGTAGACGAAACTGAACAACTTTCAACAGTATTTTTTTTCAGGAAACGAAAAAAAAAATCTTCATACAAACTGTCCAATCAAGTTTATAATTTTTTATAGAGAAGCCGTTTTTTTTCGTTTCCTGAAAAAACGTTTCGTTCGTACGGTTCGTTTACTGAGCAAGTCCTTAAAGTTTTCGGAAATCTTACATTTTAACAATTCTGATAGCAAAATATGTAATTATTTAAAAACTTGGGAATAAAGACGCATACTAAGTTTTGATATCCATCAGTGGGAGGGTTTGTTGTCTAACAAGATAATTATTTTAGCGTTGTCTGTCCCCCACCGCTGGACATCGCAAATACGTATATTTTCCCGACGTCCGCCAGCGGTGGACATAAAGTGGAGAATAGTGGGAAAAGACAATCTAAGATAAATCTGTCCCAGGCCCAGGAAAACCGCTTACCATCAGGTGATCCGTCTGCTCGTTTGCCAGCTATCACATAAAAAAAACCGGCCAAGTGCGAGTCGGACTCGCGCACCGAGGGTTCCGTTTAAATTCATAATCACATATGTCTTGAAGTCTATATCAAATTCTCAGGCCTGCAATCCCTTGAAGCTGTGAAAAAATCAAACTTCTATGCCGACGCAATCAAGAGATACGGCTGTTTATGCCGCATATTTGGATACTCGCATGGGAGTCAAAACCTGTTCAAAACAATGTGATGTAACTAAAAAATTTTAGGTTTTCTGACTTTTCTCTTTACTTGTGCTATAAGACATTGCTCCCTGCCAAATTTCATGATTCTAGGGATACGGGAAGTACCCTAAAGGTTTTGATTCCCATGCGAGTGTCCAAATATGCTGCATAAACGGCCGTATCTCTTGATTGCGTTGGCATAGAATTTTGATTTTTTCACAGCTTCAATTGCAGGCACAGGCACAGGCCTTCGGATTGCAGGCCTGAGTATTTGATATAAATTTTATCTTGATACGTCTACGCGTTCTTAAGAAACAAGGTCTTGACAAACAGACAGACGGACAGACGGACTGACCGACGGACAACGAAGTAATCCTATAAGGGTTCCTTTTTTCCTTTTGAGATACGGAACCCTAAAAATGATAGCTTTAATTTAATAAACCGGTCTAGACGTGGATCGGTTTACGGCAATTCAATAGGATTTCAGCGTTTAGCAAGCACTAAAGTACGTAAAGTAATTTAAGAGTCGACTCCAAATACCTCAAGATTTCCGGGACAGATTTTGATAGTGACAGGAGGTGATAATCTAGGTTAGGCTACCCAAATCCCCCTCCCCCCCCCGTCGTGCTGCCACCTTGTCGTTGATGGTGAGGCTTGCGTGTCCTGATGACCTTCAAGGCCATGCCAGATAGGGTTGCTCATACCGGACAGGCTTGAAGCGAGAGACCAGACGAAGCGCAGCACAGGAGGGGGCGCTTGAGACTATCCCTAGGGATGTGTCCCGCGCCCACCGCGGAGGAGCTCCCTTACACTCTTGCTGAAGGGTCCAATCAAGGGAAGCTCGGGGGCGTCGATTTTATCGATGCCCCAGGGGGTGCCGCCAGAGATTTTCATCTCTGCGCGGCGTCGGTTGGCGGCGGAGCCTACCATCTTATCCGCCGCAGGGGGCTGGGTTTTCCTGGTCCCCATCGCTTCCAGACAGTAGACCGGAGGTCTGCTGTCCACTGTGAGGAAGCAGTTGGAGGGTGCGCTCAGCGTCCGAGTGCGCCCTGCCAAAGCGGGTGGGCGGAATTTTTCTGCCCTTCACGCAGCCGGGCCGCCTTCGGGTGGCAGTCGCCGGTGGGGGACTGGAGGTAAAGGCTCTGCCGGTTTCTCAGACCCCTGCCATACGGCGAAGCGGGAACGCCGTTGGGTTTTAGCAGGCAGGAGTCCGGCATAACCCGGTTGCTGCCCCCGCAGCGACTGGGTATCGATGATGGATTTCCCCAGTAGCGTAGCAAGGCGTGGGCGAAGTGGGCCCTCGCCCACGGCCTCGCGCTCAAGGGGGCCTCGCGCGAGGCCCCCTACCTAAAATGCTAACGTAAGGGGGTCACATTATTTCATAAAATCTTGTAATTAAAGAGGCCACGCGCGAGGCCCCCTTCAGTGCTTTATGTGGGTATGGCTAAAAATAAAAATGGCAAAACTGTATACAATCAAGTAATAACCATAAAAACATTTGAAATCCAATTGTTCCATTTTATTTATAAAGGAATAATATTTTTACATTACAAATAGAGTCGCGTGAGGCCCCTGTGACTATTAAGTATAGCTAAAAAGTAACTGTGATAACCTATACTCTATGAATAAAACCGCGATGGCTATCATAGTGGGGTCTCGCTCGAGGCCCACTACTAGGGTGCTGACTGCTGACTTACCTTAAAGTTAAATGTCAGTGCTCTGTTAGATGACGTTAATTTGACTATAACTTTAATTGTGTGTATTTGTGTAGTTTTTAGCCAGTTTTTGTATGAAATAGGGTGATAGACGTTTAACCTTAAGTTGTAATATTTTTATATTAAATAAGATCACGCGCAAGGCCCCCTTGAGTGTAAATATAGTTAAATAAGCATAGCTAAAAAAATACTGTAACAACATGAAATATATTCAACCAAAACTACCGATAAACCGTGGAAATCCAGTTGTTTCTTAGACTGCGAGCTAATAAGTGGGAATGTTTTTAAAGTTAAATTGGCTCCGCGCGAGGCCCCTCTTAGTGCTGACCTGAGTATTAAAAAACATTAAAAACTATTTGAGGAATAGCATCTCTTTGCTTTAGCAATACAGGATGTTAACAAAAGTGTGTTTTAAATTTTAAGAGTTTACTCAGAATCAAGTATAGAATACAGGAAAAATATTGAAAAAAATCCGCTCATCTTTTTTTTACTGTATTGTCAATCGCAGCAGAGTTGGCTTCAAAAATCGACTACATGTCTATAAGGATATAAGGGTGAAATGCAGAATAGATGTACCGTAACGAAATCGTTATTAAACTGAGATTGTAATGAAACTGATAAATTGTTACGAAACTGATAATGATAGGGTGAGATCACACAAGCATTGAAAATAAATCAAGTATTATTATTTGATTGTAGTATTTAATAATGTCGTTTTATTTTATAAATTTCAATTCATATAACATGTCTTTCTTTTTATTTATATTATTAAGTTATTTATTTAATTTATATTACTTAATTTCTTATGTAAAACAAACTTACATTTTTTTATATTTAAATATTAAATATCAAAAACTCATATTGTGAGCAAAACCTTAGTGTAACGAAACTGAGAGCTCAGTTTCGTTTCGTAACGAAACGTAACGAAACGTTACGAAACTGAAAAAATATACTGAGAAATCCTAAACTCAAAAATATCTCCTGCCGAAATCACTATTGATTTGACAATAATTTGTATCCCAGTGGACATAATAACTCTCACGCAATAAAAATAAACAAATAACTTACAGATTGCACTTACCGGAAACAGGAAAATCGCGTTATTAACCCTGATATTTATTTTAACAGATGCAGGTCACGTATATTACCAACGAACTGCGAAGCAAATGGCGGCTATCTAAATGCCAATATTTTGACATAACTTGAAAAAGTTTTGCTATTTTATAAAAATACAATTTATTTGTAGAATTGTTGTTATAATTGCGCTCAAAATGTCGTTACTAACCCTGAGTTACGAAATTAACAAAAATTGAGACAAAAATTAATACGCTAATTCTTATAACTAGA
Source organism: Coleophora deauratella (assembly GCA_958295455.1). Classification (NCBI taxonomy): domain Eukaryota; kingdom Metazoa; phylum Arthropoda; class Insecta; order Lepidoptera; family Coleophoridae; genus Coleophora; species Coleophora deauratella. Next base: position 3,807,436 of record OY282390.1, on the reverse strand, counting down.
TCATTTTATTTTCACTGCAATCTATTCCATTTCATAACTTAGATAGTAGGTGGTGATTTTAACCAAAATAAGATTAAAATAAACCAAGAAATAAAAAAATGCTACTCATACAAAATCGCCAAATGGTGAAGAGACATTAAAATTTTGTATGAAAGCATTTTGCATTAAATTAAAGAAATATATATTAATTGTGTCTAAATGCATGTATCAAAAAAATAAAAAAACGGGGCTTTAGAGAAATAAAAACACTACCCATAATTGTAGACATAATTTTAATTACGAAAATATAAAAACAGATATCTTGTTTAAAACTTATGGGACAAATTAAACTCTAACAATGTACATCTATTCTGCATTTCACCCATAATACAGGACTTTAGCAAAACGAAGACCCGAAAGCCATTGAATGAATGAATGAAAACACTTTATTGCACAACATTAAGAGGAAAATATTACATGATAAGACAGTTATACATGAAGGCGGTCTTATCGCTAAAGAGTGATCTCTTCCAGACAACCTTTGGGTGGAGGAAATTGCGTAATAACATATTTGAGGGGTGGTGCGCAATAAAAAAAACCATAAAATAACAATTAAAACTAAATACTGAACTTAAGAAACTCCTAATATATACTTATTACTACATACATAAATACATACATACATTATATATAACATGTACTATACTAACATATACATAATCTACAATGTGATACTTAATAACCAAATATGTACAACCAAAGACAATAAGTGACAGCGTAAATAACTTAGAGAGTTAAAAAGTGCTCTTTCACTTGCAACTTGAAGATATTGAGAGAAGGAGAACGGCGAATAAATTCAGGAAGAGAGTTCCACAGTCGGATAGAACGAATAGTGAAAGAATTAGAATAGAAATTTGTGGAATGAGCAATTATTTTTGTAAAATGATTAATATTTTCCAATGCATTCCCAGAGATTCCTTCCCGAGCTGCTGTTTATTCTCAGTTAATTTGTTGTGCGTTTTTTATTCAGTTTGTTTTGTGTAATACTCAGTATCGGGCTTGATGAATTAGGTACGAAGTGAAAAAATATTTTTTTTCGTAATAAATTAGAGAAGTAATTAAATGGTTTGCCGTTATTTAATTTGGTTAGCAACAAAAATCTGCTAATTAATCATTGAGACAGCAAACAAATATTTTGTCTGCAACAAATAAAAATCTTGCTGCAAAAAATCTTAATATTGTCAGCAATTTAACTAGTATGCAGACAGCTTGTAATATAATGTGTCTGCTCAATAAACATTCGCGATATTAAATAATTACTCGGTTAGCAAGATTTTATAATTGGTCAGTAGATAAAACATGTACATAAAATAAAAATATATCGTATATAGGCAGTTTATCTGATAGGTACGCATATTTTACAAACGGTAACTTATATGAATAATTAGGTTGCGTTTGTATTGAAAAAAAAAAAGCAGGATTTTTCGTTAAAGTGGGCGGAGCAAAATGCTGACGCGTGACACGAGCGGTACGTACGTACTGAAAAAAAAATTATAGTGGCGCCCATTTTGTGCTTGACGAGTAAAGTTTATTTATTTAATGAATTTCTGCTAACAGTCTGAGTGCTTACCATTTGATTAAATGTGGTTCACCCAATGCAGCCAAAATATGTAATTGGTTGTCCAAAAAAATTTCGAGTAGTCCAGTATGACATTAACTGCTGATCGAATCTGAAATGTTTGCTGGTCATAAGTTGCTGACCAACTAGTTATTTTGTCTGACCGAATATATTTTTTTGCTTACAAAATTACGAATATTTTGCTAACCGTTTAAATGATACCCATAAAATTATTCGACACACATTTCAGTTTTTTAGCACTGGAAATAAAACCGTGAAATGACTGACCATCTTATCATACCTATGTAAAAATTTCTGAAAGATAGGGGGCCTCGGTGTGCGATTTCGCCCACGCCTAGATTACACCTTGCTACGCCACTTTTCCCAAAGTAAAAAAAAGGCTAGGCTACCATGTGTCTTGTTTTTTGTATACCATATGTATGTGGCGGCTTTTAAGCCACTTTTGGCCATAACATTTGTGAATGATAAATCTTATTTCTTTATTAATGTTCAGTATAGGTAGCTGAGCAAAGTCTAGCTATGTTCCGTCGAAGGGAAGTGGGGCGAGATTGATAGCTAGCGTGATTACCTCTATACGAAGCGTTCTATCTTAGCTCTCAAGAACCGGAAAAGCATTTGTTAACTCTCTTGGTGTAACATAAGTCTGTAAATAACAGTAAATATTACTTCCTTTAGAAAAGAACGGGAAAAGCTACACACGGTCATCTAGATCTAAACTAAGATTCCCTGTGGAAACCAGTGACTGACGTATAAGTTTAGACATATGCGTTAAAATACATATAAAGATAAATTAAATGTTTATATAAACAGCAATCAAATATGCTCGTCACACAAATATTTGCGGACGAGAAACTCGCCAGTACGCCTGTGACGTCGCCAACAAAAACAAATTCAATTTATACATGTTTTCAGTGGTATCAGATTTACTTCCATAGCGTAGTTTACTCCTATATAAATACGTACATTTTGTCAAAGCTTTCTTTTTTCCTTTGTCTGGGAGTATCTTTGTAATATCTCTGTAGGATGAAATTGGACGATACAAATCGAGTAACTGAAATCTCTTGACATATTTCACACCTCGAATGTCTCAGAATATAAATTGATGACTCAATATTTTTAGGGTTCCGTAGCCAAAGGTTGCCTCTGGATTCTGGATCGTCTGTCTGTCTATCCTATTTTAAACGGCTGTATCTTTTGATACAATGATAGAAAGTTTAGTTTTAGCGAAATCTTCACAGAATATGTTAGTGTTATAATGATGGACATATTTAAAAATATTAATAATAGTTAAAAATATTAATAAAAAAAAAATTAAAAAGTTGTAAGAAATTAGGTTCAAGGCCCATTTACTGTGGTTTCTTTCTACTAATTATATTGAACCTTTTCTGATCTAAGACTTTAGTAAAATCGCAAAAAAATGTGGACTCTTCATGCAAATTGATCAACTGTTTAACCAATTTGAAGACTTGTTTTTTTTTTTAATATTAGAAAAGTCTTAGGACATACGTTATTCAGTATAATAAGCAGAAGCTCTAGTTAACGGGTCAAAGAACATTTTTGTTACACCCTGTTTAAATATAAGCAAGAGGAGTCTTCGTACAATCAGATACACAACCTTCAATAAACTGATGTTATTATAGTGCAAATAAGATAACACAAAAATCATATCCAATAATTAAGTTGCGTATTGTTGGGTACATAATATTATTATACACTGGTGGACTAAAAAATCGACTCAAGATTTAAATTAATTAAAAATAACTCAGTCTACAAAACTGCTAAACACTAAAAGCAAAAAACTAGAAAACCATCAAACTCAAATCATAAACAGTAAACACACAGTTTTTGAACTTTTGGTTTAGTTTTATTTTGCTAGATTGAGTTAATTTTCCAAAAGTCGTGCATGAAACTTTGAGTCGATTTTTTTGTCCATGGGTATAGTTCTTACGATAAAAAAGTACAAATAATAAAAACCCGTCAAGTTGGATCGGACTTGCGCTACCCCGAAACTGAACGAAATAAATTATTTTTTTAGTAAATGCATAAAATTAAATAATGTGTTGTGATGCGGAACCCTTAGCGTGAATTGCTGGTTTTTTGCTATCGCAGATAAAGTACCGTTCACAGGTTTGACCCATTTCAGCGATTTCAGAGCCAGTCCTACCTTCTATACCAATTATTGTGCTGCCCAGAAGTCAGGAGTTAAGAATCCAATGTGTAATATTGAATTCGTTGTTGGTGAGCGTTACAGAAACAAGGAAAAATACATATTTTTATTATATTATTATTAAATTGATAACATGCGGTCTGCGTTCAAAGGCGCCTCTACCACCTCCACGAGTGGACTCGGGCAGTCTCCAACGGATACTCTACGGGTTAGATTTTTTTTTTGTATACTATACACAGATTCTGTCTGACTTCTTAAAACTTATTATTTTTATAGTTTAATAATGAGCTGTTAATTTTTCTCAATTAAAAAACACAGGAAGTAGAAGAATACACTTTTTCCTATTAGCTAATCGTATAAATATGTAGGTACCTGTATATATTTTAATCTTAAGCTAATCTAATAAAGCGCTCCACGCGAAGACTCGCATCAAATAGAATTAAAATATTTTTCAATTTTCACGAAGAACTACATGATTATTTATTTTGAACTATTCACAACAAACAACTCATATTTATTCAAATAATTTTGTATAATGCTCATACAAGTATACGTAAGCACTTTGTTGTATGACGTACAGATTAATCCTACTTCAGGCACCCATCAAAATTTGTACTTACTTCGTTTAATTTTTAGAAAGCAATGTTAATTATTCACCTTTTAAAATGAATAGGTAAACTTTTCTAATAAAGACCCTTTTACCAGAGCTTGTATTCATCGTACTGGACAATTTTAGCTGTACGATTTTTTTTGAATTTGCTCAGTGTACTATGCTTACATAACTAGAATAACTCTCACTATATTAACAACCCATGTCGTCCCCACGGATGGGCCACGAGTCTGTTCGCATACCTTAAAAAGTTTGCCCATAGTTCACATACGAGGGACAAGTACAGTTTGGTGCAGATTAGTAACTAACTCTAGTGTCAGAAAGTTTCAAGCCGCCTATTAGGCCTTTGAAATGGCTTAACGACTGCCAACTAACTGACATGAACGGCTTGTGAAGCATGGAAGCGAGTGATATACCTAAATGCCATTTACAGTCAGACACGTCTTGGTTATGACCGTGTCTGTAGTCAGTTAACTTGCATGACCGACGCGAACTGCTTCTTTAACCATTTTGAATTGCCTAGCCATAGAACTTGATGGCTGTTGTATACAGGGTGTCCCAAAAACCATCGATAATCCCTGATAATCCTTAGAGTGCTGATGTCAGGTCCTGACTAGCCAGAAAATGTGTATTTCACTTTATTAAAAGTGTTCAATTCTATAACTTTCTATAAGTATCCTAATAAAAATAAAGACTCTTTAGTCTCAGATAATAAATAACTTGTCAACAGCAATAAGGTCGCAGTTGGCGTTGTGTTGCAAACAAGCGTCATGTGGTCAATTTGACGTAATTAGCGCGTGGCGTCGTGCGACCAGTTATTTCATAAGTCACAATTAGCGAACATAGAGGGGGGTAAGACGATAGAGATGCACACTCGTTTATCGATGTTTGTATGAGGGAGTCAGTTGAGATTACCCCCAGACACCGCATACAGGGCAGTCTGACATTTCACATTTACAACTTCAGCTAACATAGAGGGGGGTAAGACGCTAGAGATGCCTATTTGTTTATCGATATATTATATTGATATTAGAATCAATATTAAATTACCCCCAATAGACAGTGCTTAAAGGGCAACATTTACTCATGTACAACTCCAGTATTTGCCGAGAGCGTAGCTACCTTTCTTTTTTAATATGGTAGCAACGCAGGGTTCAAATTATAGTAACAGTTCTAAGTGAGCAAGTTCTAAGTGATGGACAGTTTGGAAGATATGACACTTGGACTTGCCACGAGACAGGCCTAGCCTAGTGTGGGATCTCTGTAAAATAATTTGCTGTTTTCATGTGTTTTGATAATAAACTTATTTTTTTTTAAAGTAGATGCAGCGATAACAGAGACTCATGGTCATCTCAATAAAAAAATACTCTTAATGAAGTTTAAGACTTGTAGTAAGAGCGTACTAAAGTTCTTCAAAACCTAGTCTTTATCTTTATGTTGGACTTGGAACTGTTAGTGCCCTAAGTACCTATCTGAATAATTAAGGGAATATTAGTGAGAGAAAACTGTAAAATTATCCATAAATTCTGGTATAATAAAAGAACTTACGACGCGTTACAAAAGTCTACTTAGTATTAGATCAAAGGAAAGGGGTCGACTGACTCGGTGGCTAAGTGGTTAGCGATCCTGACCTCTGATCCGAGAGTCGTGGGTTCGATCCCCACACAGGGCAAACTTTTCTGTGATGAGCAGAATTGTTTGCTCTAAGTCTGGGTGTATAATATCTATATATGTATGTATTTAAATGTATTTGTGTAAGTATATCAGTCTCTGGTTCCCAAGTTCCTCCTAAATGAATCCTAGTTTGGGGCCAGATGACCGAGTGTGATTTGTCCCGGATATTATTAATAAGTTACATGGTCTTATTCAAATTTTGAAAAAAATAACGAAATAAGATTAAATACATTGTTGCATGAAGTAAGAAGAATAATGGCGCCACTAAAGCCGCGCGCATATGTCACAAACACAGATTTTTTGGTCCAAAAGGCTTGAACTTAATCAGTTCCCGTAGCCCAGACTAGTCTGACCATCGATCTGACTACTCGAAAAATCTAGAATTTTTCAAGAATGCTGCAACATTCTTCTGCTTTTTTTTCATGGTCGCAGCTTTAGTGGCGGCCCCAGGCGACCGTATTACATGGCTAAAATGAGCGGCAGTGAACGTGTTAAGACATGCATCATCCAACACTTACGTCTTTTCCCTCTCCTATGGGACTTTAACAAGCGACATCTTCCCCACTGTTGACGCATACCTCGAGGATTGATGGAGGTAGTGGGGCTAGCGGCCAACATTTTCAAGCCGCCTATGAGGCGTCTGACATGGCTTAACGACTGCCATATAGTAATAGCAACCGGCACAAACGGCTTAACGTGCCTTGCGACCATGGAAACAATTAAGTATTTTACGGTGTGACAGAACAAGACCCAGCACGCAAGAAAAACATATACATAACAAATTCAGGTTAAGCAGAAGTTGAATATAATATAGTTGCCGACATCGCAACTACTTGCAGGGTCACCCGCGGTTGAGAGGGTGAGTCACTCTTGTCCATTTGGTGATTAATGGCTCAGCGGGGTGCGAGATATTGTCTTGTCCTGTCTGCATTCCATATTGTCTGCATATAAAATACAGGCTGATAGAAGAGTATATTGTGTACACGTGTACACATAAATATAAGTGGGATTCTCATAATTATTAATTAATCAAATAAAGTCATCTTCATAATATACAATGGACTTTTTTCAACCAGTACACTAGGCGACTTAAATATTTATATTTATTTATGCACTCCACATGACCTCAAATTAAATAAATGAAACATTTTGCTAACTTTATTTACCTTTTTAAGTTAAATTTTCATTGGTGACTCTCATTATATCTGAAACAAAAGGACGTAGGTAAAATTAAGTTTTTAAAAGAAATTAAAAATTTTATAACTGCTCCTGGACTACCTATTATTAAGGACTAAACCTATTCAGTGGTAAAAAAGTACTTATATTGTTACTATCGACCTCGTGGACCGTAGTAACCCCCGGCCACCCTAATGCTCGAAACAAGCAGCCGTCGACCGGACAGCGTAGATAACAGGTTATAGAGATGTGCTAGGCAATGGATTTGCCGAATGTTCGGCCATGTGAAAATGTGCGTTGGTCGCGAGCATGGATATGTTTTCCATATCGATGGTCGTGAAAGTAGGTACTATAGTTACATGCACGAGAAATAAGAGGTAGGATAAATATTAAGGGCATTATTCAGTGGTAAGGTGAGTAATATTTTGTAAAGTTACAAATTTTCTCAAATCTCAAAACAAATTTTCTCGTGAGTCAACAATAAACATTTATAATTAGTAGCAAGTGCTAAGGCTAGGTGCTAGGTGTAGGGGTGGTAGACTTCACTTGACAAAACAAATAATATATTTTTGTATAATAATAATATAATATAAAACTAAAGAACTTCGGTTTGTATGGGAAGTACCATTATCAGATTTTTTCCGAAGTAACCAATAGTATAAAAATAAAGTACTGTACAAAGTTAAATCAAAATCGTTAGCCATTTTTGAAAAAAAAAAGTTTTTTTTAACTATGGCGTTAACCCCAAAAATTGTGTAAGTAATTTAAAAAATTAAAGACCGCTGGCGATATTAACAAAAAATATTTTGTTAAACATGGCGATATTAACAAAAATTATTTTGTGAAATTTGAGCAAGGGTAATAACCCTTGCTCAAATTTCATCCCAATCTGTCCAGTGGTCTTGGCGCTAGAGCACCGGATGGACACACACAGAGAAATTTTCTATTTAAAATTTTTTGTGCTCTATTAGTGCAAAACAATCGATCCCCATCAAAATCTCAAGGTCGATTTTTTTGCCATGACTACTTCCTTACTCCTTCGTCGCTCGAAAGTAAAAAGGGCATTGCCTTATTCTTCGAACTCTATTTGTCTTCGCTTGGCAGCTCAGTCAGTGAAGGAACGAACGACTTTGAGAATAATTAATCGTTTTAATTCCTGAATTATTTTATATTACTTTTCTTTTTAAACTTTTTAAAACTTATCGGCAATTTTATGGGCAATACTACTATATAGGGTGTAACAAAATTGGTGTAGGACCCGTTAGCTGGGAATTCTACTCATCGTACTGAACAACTTTTGTTCTACAACTTTGCTCAAATCGCAAAAAAAATGTTGGACTCTCCATACAAAAATAGCAAAACATGACAAAACAGATGACCAATTTGTGTGGAGAGTTCAAATTTTTTTTTGCGATTTGAGCAAAGTTGTAGAACAAAAGTTGTTCAGTGCGATGAGTACAATCCCTAGTTAACGGGTCCTACACCAATGTTACACCCTGTAAATGTTTAGTAACAGTGTTCTGTTGTTGGCACCCTAAAAACCAGGACGCTCGCCGCCACTCTACCCCTATTAGTTATCCCTTGAAAACTTTAGTGCGGACAAATATTTACCACACGATAAAAGGAGAAGAAAATTAGAATAATTATGAATCGTAACAAAAGCTTCTCGAGAGCAGGAGAAAGATGATTAAAAAAAAAACTATTGTTATTTTATTCGCCACAAAAACAGTGTTAAGGGTGTGTTTATATTTTCAGAGCACGTACGCAGCTGGTAATACTGCCACCGCGCTGACCTGAAATTCGAGATATACAGGGTGACTCATTATACGCTAACAAGTGGCAAATGCTAATAAAAATTACAACTCATGAAATTTTTCCCAAAAATTGAAGACAATCAAATCAAAAATCATGCTTGACTTCCCTTACCTATCGTAGGATAAATTGAAAAGTCTAGTTGCATTTTTAATGGGAATAAGGTGTTTGTTCTTATTGTATATGTAACAGATGACTCGAGTTCAAATCCTGGTTAATGTACAGTCCCGTGAACCTACGGCCTAAGTACCGGGCGGCACATGTATAGGGGCGGCGGCGGGCGGCACATGGATAGGGGCGGCGAGCGCCGCATTTTTTTACCTAATGTTATTAGGCGTCGATGAACTGCACTTAGGCCTCGTTTATGGAGACGCGGCGCGTTGCGCGGCGCATCTCCATGAACGAGCCCTTAGATCACGTTCCTCAAGATATTAAAAAGAAAATTTCAAACTTGAGCGTGTACCTACGTCTTCGTACTTTTGTAGCTGCCACAGATCCAGACTTTAAAAAAGAGCTACATAATTATATCTGGCTCACGGGGCTTACTAAAATACATATATGATAAACTTGAAGAGGGTTTACCAAATATTATCATAATGTTAAGAATATTTTTAACAGCTGCCATTAGAAATGCCAGTTTTGAAAGAAGCTTCTCTATACTGAAGTTAATTAAACATTACCTAAGGTTGAGGCACGTCCAGGAGGACGGCTTAAGCAATCGAAATATATGATAAAAAATATTCAAAGTTATACCCATGTGTCCCAGAATGGGTGAATCAAATTGCAATGATAGATACCTTGTCTAACGTCCCACCGGTTAGGCAACAGTTAATTTAAAAAAAAACTACTTGGTTTTTCCGAAAGGGAAAAAGTCCGATATTTTTAACATTTTAAAATTTCTTAGTTGTCACGTTTAGGGTGAATTTGTACTTTTTTCAATAGTATTAACAATATGTGATAGCTTTACCTAACTGTATACATCTAACCTAGCTAAAACGTCATGAAAACAAATGTTATCGTATGAAGAATTAAACCCGTACATACAGCAAGTCAGCAACAGCGCAAAGTTACTATTTTGCACAGGGCCGGAACTTGGGTCGGGCCACCCGTGCACACACAGGGCATCGAGCTTATGGGGGCGCCAAGCACCCTGGTAGGTTGAAATGGCGCTGACCGCTCCAAGTAAAAGTGTTTTTGTTGGTTTAACATAAATATTCTTAGATATCTAAAAAAAATTTAGTTTTTTTTTTACTAATGATGAAAATAGAAAGGGGGGCAAATTTTCAATGGGCCCCGGGCGGCGAAAACCTACGCTACGCCACTGCGCCTATCCCTTGTGATGCCACTCAATAAGAAGAAGAACATTGGAGAAAGTAAACTGAAGAAGGTAACTAGAGCATCAACTATTTGCCGCTTGTCAGGGAATGTAAAAATTCACCCTGTATAATGGAAATTTCGCGTCGCTGATACTATTACCTCCCACAATTGGTTTCCGTACCTGTTTTCTTCGTCACTGCATACCGGATGCAGGGAATAGGGACGACACAATTTATGCGACACAAATCGAGTTCCTCCCAATAAAACATAGAATACAAAAAAAAAATATTATTTCGACGGGAAGTGCTAACAACTCCTACATTTTTTACGAAAACGACTTATGAATGCAGTTCGATAGAGAATGAATTTGCGCGTCTACTGGTATATGAATTAAGTTGAAATTCGCAAAATTGATGTAGCTAGGCACCGAGGAAATATCTCCTATATTAAGGTCCATCACAACCTGATTAATTTTGGCTGAAAATATATTCTAACTAAGTTTTTTAAATTTTTGGGAGTTATGAGTTGTTAGCACTTTCCCGTCGATTTGTAGCTTATATTATATATAGTATAAGTTGCTCCTATGTGAGTACCTGATGTCTTTAATGTAGCTTTTACTTCTGATCGTAAAATTCGCCAATGAAAAAATCCGTATATCTAAATGAATCGTTGAGTATACAAGTTCCGAGTGGTAGGGACTTTGTACAAGGTAGCGAAAAAAGGCGATTAAAAAGAATATGTAAATATGTTATTTAAATAAAAACATTTTGAATTTGAGTGAATTGAATCGCAGAAAAAACATTTCTTAACTTTATATGTAAACTGGAGTTGTGCAGTTACATTCTTTTAAATATTACCTACTGTCATGTACCTATGTATTATCTTTCTATGCAATAAAGAATATTTGAATTGAATTGAGTATCCACTCTTGAAACTCATGATTGAAACTCATACTCAACTCTAATTTTTTTTTTTGACTTTTCATACAAATTTAAATTTTTATTAAGTATAATTTTCATAAAAGAAGTTTTAATAGTTCGGAATAATGTAAAAAGGTCTAGTTTATTCGTTTATTTACCTGACTGCCCAAACGGATGGCAATGTTTTACAAATGTATAAGTAGATAAGCATGTATGTACATATATTCGTATAATTGAATGAATGAAACATTTTATTGTATAACATAAAACAGGACATTGGAATTGTTACAGCTTGATAGGTTTTGAAGTGACAGATGTTGACAGATTCGCCTTGATACCCAGATTGATACAGCATACATTTTATGCAGTCGGTTTTTTTAAATAAAATGGATAATATGTCATTTGTTTATTCTGTATACAGGGTGAAATTGAAATCGCGGAACAAATTTTAACTGTGGTTTCTGCTCATGGAACTGAACAACTTTCTCTGAGAAACCAATTCAATCGGCGCAAAAAGAAATTTGGACTCTTCATACAAATCGATGATATGGAAAAATTTAAGGCCAAATTTGTTTTGCAAAATTCAAAATTCAAAATATTTTTTATTTAAGTAGATGCTGTACGCATACTTTTAAATCGTCTTTTTTTCTACCTAGTACAAAGTTCCTACCACTCGGAACTTGTACACTCAACGTTTCGGGAAGTGTTTGTTCCGATTGAATTGGTTTCTCAGAGAAAGTTGTTCAATTCCATGAGTAGAAATCACAGTTAAAAGTTTCGTGATTTCGATTTCACCCCGTATAAGATTAGGAAGTTATAATAAATAAAATATCGCGTTTAACATGTAGTATACTAAGGGGTAGTATAAATTTGCCAGATTTGTTCTGCGTAGAGTTCAAGAAATTTTATCCAATCAACTTGTTTGTTGAACTACTCTGAATGTTGGATTTCTTTGCTTTTATCGGAGTTACGCTGAACCCAAAACAACAAATCTGTAAATAAATTACATAGACCAAAACTTCTATTTTTATCACAATTTGGACCAAGCAATCAACTCCACAAGGTCAAGAGTGGTTGGTAACAAAATTAATATAGGGACTGTTTGACTCTTTACTCACTGACAAACGGCAAAAAGTGGACCCTACACATACAACTGAACAACATGTCCCAAGGAACCTTTATAGCTGACAACATCTACAAACCCCAGTTTTTATGAGAAATTTTATGTAGAAAATGCAATAATTAAACGCCCACATCTTTCCTTTTTAAATTTCTATAAAAACTTTGAAAAACGAACGATCAATAAATAAATTGTAGGCCACATATAGTAATTTAAAAAAATTACGAGTTAACTTAGGTTTTTTTTGGGTTGTTCAGAGCTAGCCCTTGTTTAAATAAATTTTAATAAAAAATACTGTTTGGGCAATCAACAAGTCATTTCGTTAACAACCCATATCGTCCCCACTGCAGGGGCACGAGTCTCTTTCCATAACTCGGAAAGGATACTCCACACACGGGGGCCAAGTCCGGATTGGTGGAGGTTGTGGGGCTAGTCGCCAACCCCAGTGTCAGAAGTTTTTAAGCCGACTATAAGGCCTCCGACATGGCTTAACGACTGCCATCCAGTGATAGCAGCCGGCACCAACGGCTTAACGGGCCTTGCGAAGCACAGAAACGGTCGAGATAAATGCCACTAACAGTCAAATCCATCCAAGGTGTGACCGTGTCTGTAGTCAGTTAAACTGTGTGATCGGCGCGACCACGCAAGCCGCATTGAGCCAAGACCGCGTCTATATTACGAGACCTCATAATATTGCCAGATATTACAGAAAGTATGGTTACATAATATTATAAAAATAACAGGTGACTGCTTATGACTTTTAAGCTCATTTTATAAGACCTTATACAGCACGTATTATTCTCATGCACGCATAGCTGTCTATCTCTTAGTCGAGTTAAAAAACAATACCATCGTTCGTTCCGACTCGGACAGTAATGTCCCACTCGCAAAATTTCTCGCTCCTGAAAACTTTACCCGTTCGCAAAATGTCTCGTTCTCTATCCAAATATACAGGGTTATTTTTGGACCCTAGACCAAAACTTCACAGTGGCTTCTACTCATGAAACTGAGCAACTTTCCCCAAATAATCAATGGTCAATTCGCAAAACAATTTTGGGCATCTCCATACAAAGTAGACCGATCACGTGATCAATTTAGTATGAAAGGTCCAAAATTTTTTTTGCGAATTGACCATTCGTCCTTGGGAAAAGTTGTTCAGTTTCATGAATAGAAACCACTGTGAAGTTTTGGTGGGGGGTCCAAAAAACCCTGTAATAATAATAAATATAATTATCTCACTCCCAAACACGGTGTTTGTACTTGCTGTATGTTATACAGTTGGTTTGCTACTACACATTCCGACACGCTACATTATGATAATATTTTAACTGTGGCTTCTACTCATCAAACTGAACAACTTTCCCCATGAAACTCATACTAAAAAAGCAAAAAAAAAATTTGGACTCTTCATACAAATCCGTCAGCTGGTTGAAGAACTTTGTAGATATGGGAAATCCAACATTTTTCATTCTTTTTGTTTTCTTCCCATGAGTTTCATGGGGAAAGTTGTCCAGTTTGATGGATACAAGCCACTGTTGAAATATTGCCAGACATTTTTGTATCATGCTGTATATTATGTAATTTATGACTGTACGCAAATATTTTCTCACATCACTCACCGTGCTTGTGGTATTTGGTCCCCACGCCTTTGTTCTTGACTGCATGACCTTGTGAAGGCATAGACCATTATACTGTGAAGGTATTCTACTCAAATAATATACATGGCATATGCGAGTATAACAAAATATACCTAAGTATTTACTTAGTTTTTGAAATAAAAAAATTGTTGAGAAAAATTGTTAATGAATTTAAGTATAATAAATTTCAAAATTAACACAACCATAACTAAAACTCAAATTGCTTGAAATCACTGAGCCAATTTTCACCAAACGTAGCTCAGCACTACCGCCATGACACCTACATGCTCTCAAGCAGTGAAAATAAAAAAGCAGTCAAATGGGTGTCGGGCCACGCAAAGTGTAAGGTTCAGTAGTATTTCTCTTTAACTTGTTAGCTGTGATAATACAGGGTGTAAGGGACAGGTTTCCGAAAACTGTAAGGGCTTGCTCAGTAGACGATACTCAACAACTTTCCACAAGAATTTTTTTCAGGAAACGACAAAAAAATCGGCTTCTCCATACAAACTGTCCAATCAAGTTTATAATTTTGTATGGAAAAGCCGATTCTTTTTCGTTTCCTGAAAAAAAAAATAGAAAGTTGTTCAGTTTCGTCTACTGAGCAAGCCCTTACATCCTGTATACATAGCGTATGCAAGTATAACAAAATATATACATATATAGTTTTTTAAATTATTATTTAAAACCATAAGCCATAGTTCCTTGAGAAAAATTGTTAATGAATTTATTATTTTATAATAAGAATAAAATAAACACGACCAAAACTAAACGTTGAATAACTTTAAAATCACTAAATCAGTTTTTACCAAACATAGCTAAGATGCTAAGAAAAACTGGGGCTTACCAACTGAGGGTAAAAAAAAAACACCGCGAAGAAACCTGCATGCTCTCAAGCAGTGAAAAAGACTGCATAATCGATTCATTTGTTTCTGGTCTGCTTCTGTTTCAGTATGGCCAGGTTTGGTAGTCCTTGGCCACAACCACCCTATGGTGTTTGTACACCACATTTACGCGTGTACAAACATCGAAATAATATGTTCTATAGACCTCATAATTTATTAGTAGGTATATACGTAATAAAAACGCAACATCTGTAAGGATGAAGCGTTCGGGATGTAGCACCACTAAACCAGTGCCTGCGCCTACGATTGGCCTATTTAGCAGAGCGTGAGGGATGTTTCTGTTACATTTCACGGCGGGCGGGTGCGGGCGACAGCATCCAGGTGTGTTTGCTAAATTAACACGATTAATTACTTCATAATATAAATTATACCTACATGTTTAAATTAGGTAATTAATTGCACTTAAATAATGTAGATGGGATGTCTTCTGATAATGAGAGTAGTCCTGGAACCTCGACAAATCCGGATTGAGCCCCTTGTGTGAAGTATGCCTTAACCTACCTAAGAGAAAAGATTAGAAGGTTATGATTTCAGCAGTCCTAGAACAAATGTTGTTCAGTACGATGAAGACGCCTCATAGACAACAATTATTAATAACCTATTTTATTAAACCCTGCATAGTATCTTTAATATTATTAGAAGAAAATACGCACAACTATTCGCCTTTTAGTACATTTTTTTTTGTAGATTATTTCGACATTTCAATATTTCAAAAGATGACAGGATCTTTTTAGGCATACCTACTTATCGTAGACAAAATTGGAATCTTGAAAATAAAACCCGAGCACACACGGTAAATTTAATAAGAGCTCAAGTAGGGTACTTGCCTACATCATAGAAACCTACATCTATCCTCCGGGGTATTTCCGACCTACATCTCTTCAAAATATAGCATTTATTTAGATAAGTATTCCAATTTCTGCTTGTTAGGGTTCCGTAGCCAAATGGCAAAAAACGGAACCCTTATGGATTCGTCATGTCTAGACAACAGACAGACGTCTGTCTGTCCGTATGTCACAGCCACTTTTTTTTCGAAACTATAAGAACTATACTGTTGAAACTTGGTAAGTAGATGTATTTTGTGAACCGCATTAAGATTTTCACACAAAAATAGAAAAAAAACAATAAATTTTGGGGGCTCCCCATACTTAGAACTGAAACTCAAAAAAAATTTTTTCATCAAACCCGTGTGGGGTATCTATGGATAGGTCTTCAAAAATGATATTGAGGTTTCTAATATCATTTTCTTCTAAACTGAATAGTTTGCGCGAGAGACACTTCCAAAGTTGTAAAATGTGTGTCCCCCCCCCCCGTAACTTTTAAAATAAGAGAATGATAAAACTAAAAAAAATATATGATGTACATTACCATGCAAACTTCCACCGAAAATTGGTTTGAACGATATCTAGTAAGTAGTTTTTTTTTAATACGTCATAAATCGTAAACCGCAATTTACCTTTCATTCAAGTTACAACGAACTACAAAAACTTTTATATTATGTTACTTGCTGCTACGGAACCCTTCATGGGCGAGTCCGACTCGCACTTGGCCGCTTTTTTTTTATGATGCACAAACAGAAAATAAAATTAAAGAACCTTATTGCAATAGGGTAAGACAAGATAAGATAAAACACACATCAAATCCATAATGTCATGGAAGCTGGAATTTCAAATATTTTATGAATAAATAAAAAAAAATATTATTCTAAATGAAAGTTAAAATAAATATACTTAAATAGAAAACATGTTTTTTTTCATTACCTTTAACTAAAATCACCATATATAATTTTTTTTAGACTTTTCTCGTATAGAGCCAAATTCCTACAATAATTAAGCCGTGTGAATGTGTAGCATTTGTCTTATTGTAGAGATACTTAGGAACGCCTACATATATAAGGTATGTATAGAACAGAATAGAATAGAAAATCTTTATTCGTAGTAAGAGGCACATTGTATATAACAACACCATTACAAACTTATACATACACTATTTTGATCGTTATGCTGTTAACCGGTGCTGCGTCAAGCACCTCCTACCCAGAAAGGGTCTCCCTCAGCATAGTGCCGCTTTATTAATGACAATAAAACGACGCTGATTTTCTAATGTCATAAAAATACTAGATAATAAAGGAAACTTTACAGAGTGTTTCAACTTAATTCATTAGAACACAAGAGCTCCATTCACAGAGATAAAATAAAATTAGGAATTTCCTAATAACGATACAAACTCTCTGAAGTGTAGATCTGTCGCCAGACTTTTTGGCGCTCCATCCAGTACTATTATATACAGGGTGTATTATATTATACAGACCGCCCCTGGGAACTAAAACGGTGGGTTTGCCTCATGATCATGAAACACAACAACTATACTGAAATATATAAAAAAAATTAAACTCTCCCTCTCCATGAAAAATTGGCCGATAGTCGATTATTTTGTATGAAAAGTCCTTATTTTTTGCAAAATTCAGTATAAATTCCATAGGAACAAATACTTAGGTAGTTTAAAAAACTAATAAACACGCCTATAAATCGCACATAAAATACTTTAATTAACTTTTATTTGTAATAATACAATATATGCATTAACCTTTACTAATATTTTAACGCAAACATATAATTTTTAATTCAATGCGTGGTGCTTTACAGATGCTAGTTACTTATCACTCGACTTGTCACTTCTTTTATGACCAATGACTAGTTCAAAAACCTCCTGGTTCTGTCCATCATCAGACAGATCGATGATAACACAGTATTGTATTGTCATCAGTACGTATTACAAACGTTTGCAAAGTTTCAAATCGATACGACAATTATAGAAGTTGGTTAAATTCGACTCCCAAGATCTCTTTTTATCAAAGTTAGTTACTTACAGGTGAAGAGAAAAAAGTTTATTTTTGTCTTTTTAGAATACTTTGCAAAACTTTGCAAAGAAACATATTACGTTTCAGTTCTTATGATTTTTATTATTGGTAGTTGACGAATATTTTACTTCCTGTATAGACGACTTGTGTATACTAGTTGTTAGAACTATTTGCTACTGAAGATTGGTTTTTTTTATTAATCTAATGTCGTAAAATACGTAATAAAATAATGATTACGTGTTATTTTGTACCAAGACTTTATTTTATAGTTAAAGTCATTAAATAGTTTCATTAAATATGGACTTTATTTTGAAAATAAAAAAACTTTTTAATTTCAAAATAAAGACCATTGACCAAGGTCAATATTTTCAATAAGATTTTAAGAAAATAGAAAATCAAGCCCTCAGTAAGCAACGGATTGAGGACATGCAGCAACGGACTTGTTCGAAAATGTTGGATAATGATTCACTTGGCAGAAACTTCATAAGTTATTTTTTCTTCATTAGGGTTTAACTTTAACTGTGATAATGCGAATATTGTATTTGACATCACCATAAAGTAAGAACAATCTTCATAAAAATAGGCTAACAAACGAGATGTTGCCGAATAAAAATGGAAAAGGTTTATGAGACAATGAAGGTTAAAAATAAGACTAACGCTTCATATGAAGTAGGACTTGGTCAAGAGTATGGTACTATGTACATTTTCTGTTGAGATGAAATTTTAGGTATACCCACCATCGGAGGACTGAATTCAGCTTGTGCGTGTTGAGTTGGTTGGTTGTTTGGGGAAGGTTGCTCGGTTTCATGAGTGATGGCTGCTGTGGGGGTTTTTTTTTTTATGACAGAGGTGGCAAACGAGCAGACGGATCACCTGATGGTAAGCGATTACCGCCGCCCATAGACACCCGCAACACCAGAGGAGTCACAAGTGCGTTGCCGGCCTTTGATTTGATTTGGGAGTTTTGGTGGGGGGTCAGGAAATAACTGTGTATATAGTTACTGTTTGTAAACTTGGGTAATATTTCATTTTTCTGTTTTTGAAAGTCTGTGTTTGGAATAAAGATTTATGCTACACTATTCTTGAGAGTTGAATTCGGTTATGTGAAGAATGGTGCCACAAAAAGTACTATTTATTTGTTTTTTTTTGCCAATAATTATATGCCTGATTCATTAATTAAGTAAATGATTTTCTGTCATTATAACCCGTTTATCATGAAATTTCTCTATTTGGATGAAATGCAGAATAGATGTACCGTAACGAAATCGTTATTAAACTGAGATTATAATGAAACTGATAAATTGTTACGAAACTGATAATGATAGGGTGAGATCACACAAGCATTAAAAATAAATCAAATATTATTATTTGATTGTAGTATTTAATAATGTCGTTTTATTTTATAAATTTCAATTCATATAACATGTCTTTCTTTTTATTTATATTATTAAGTTATTTATTTAATTTATATTACTTAATTTCTTATGTAAAACAAACTTACATTTTTTAATATTTAAATATTAAATATCAAAAACTCATATTGTGAGCAAAATCTTAGTGTAACGAAACTGAGAGCTCAGTTTCGTTTCGTAACGAAACGTAACGAAACGTTACGAAACTGATAAAATATACTGAGAAATCCTAAACTCAAAAATATCTCCTGCCGAAATCACTATTGATTTGACAATAATTTGTATCCCAGCGGACATAATATTTCTCACGCAAGAAAAATAAACAAATAACTTACAGATTGCACTTACCGGAAACAGGAAAATCGCGTTATTAACCCTGATATTTATTTTAACAGATGCAGGTCACGTATATTACCAACGAACTGCGAAGCAAATGGCGGCTATCTAAATGCCAATATTTTGACATAACTTGAGAAAGTTTTGCTATTTTATAAAAATACAATTTATTTGTAGAATTGTTGTTATAATTGCGCTCAAAATGTCGTTACTAACCCTGAGTTACGAAATTAACAAAAATTGCGACAAAAATTAATACGCTAATTCTTATAACTAGATCATTTTATTTTCACTGCAATCTATTCCATTTCATAACTTAGATAGTAGGTGGTAATTTTAACCAAAATAATATTAAAATAAACCAAGAAATAAAAAAATGCTACTCATACAAAATCGCCAAATGGTGAAGAGACATTAAAATTTTGTATGAAAGCATTTTGCATTAAATTAAAGAAATATATATTATTTGTGTCTAAATGCATGTATCAAAAAAATAAAAAAACGGGGCTTTAGAGAAATAAAAACACTACCCATAACTGTAGACATAATTTTAATTACGAAAATATAAAAACAGATATCTTGTTTAAAACTTATGGGACAAATTAAACTCTAACAATGTACATCTATTCTGCATTTCACCCATTTAATGACTGTATTATATTTAGATCCGATTCGCCCCCCATTTTTCGTTCATAGAAAATTCGATTTCTGTACTATTTAAGTTTATGATTATGAATTTAGAACTAATACTGAATAATATACTTATATGAATATATACTGATTACAGCTAAAATAATAAATATAAAAATCTTCCAACGGAAGTGTCTTTTATTTAACCTCATAGTGAAATGGATCCGATTCGCCCCGGCCCACCCTACCGTACGGTAATATGCTGTATTAAACAGTTTTTGAGCTATGAAAAGGTAAAACAAAAAGCTTTTAAAACTCGTAATACTTATATTAAATATCTAGTTATATTAAACGTATATAGAAAAAAAAGATTGTCTGACTAAGTCTTCTAGTTTGAATCTAATTGCAATAAACGTCGAAGTTTCTATAAACAGACGATAACAGCGAATTTGTGAACTTAGCATACAACCCTGCTAACTCGCTAAGTCAATTATCCACGTGAATTAGCTTGCTTTATTCAATCTGAATCGTTATTTTCACATTTCTAGACCTTATTCATTAAGAACTTATAAAGCAAGGTACCGCTGACGGTAGCAAAATGTAATTAGCTTTGAAGCTTTCGCAGTTCTTGCGTGGATTGAATTTATAAAATAACCTAATATGGAAAAATATACAGGTAGCCATTTGACGGGTTTTCAGTTTTTAATTTATATAAATCTAACACAAAATTTTACAAGGTGCAAAAAATATAGAAAAATGTAGGCTTTCTAGGAAAAGTAATGAAAAAAATATTGGAAGCAGGGTTGCGTGTTATGTTTTGTCAGCACTTTTTACAGTATAAATGGTAATATCGATGGCAACGTACGTAACGATGGTGGGTCACGTTCAGAAATTACGGCTTCGTCCACATATTGCTCAGATGTTTTCTCTGACTCTGATTGAACTGATGGTGTACGGTTTTTAAAATCTCTGGATATGCATTGCCTCTTTCACGAGCATAATTCAAAAAATTCAATAAAAATTCAAAATTATTTTATTTGCCATTGAATAGGGTAATAAAGATGTACAATAATTAAATAAGCACTCCTATCAGTTATATACTATGACATGCAAATATTCTTAAATGGACAATTACATTAGCGTTGAGGAACACATCTTACAATTTTTATAGTTATGTTCAAAAAACTCTTTCGTTGAATAGAAGACATGTTGAATGAGCCAGCGTTTCAAAGCGTACTTTAATTTACTCAGAGGCAAGTCCTTTAATTGTTGAGGTAGTTTATTGTATATAAGAATACACATTGCATATGCATTTTTTAGCTAACAGCTGGTCTTCAGTTACTTGTCGGACATCTAAATCATTAATTTTGAAGCTCATGTAAATGTAACATAGATGCAATTATTTAACACAATCTAGTTTCTGAACGTAAAATGGTTAAGTTCGCCATGTTTGGTGATTTATGTTATGTGTTGCGACTGTTAAATCTGAGAATCTAGATGTCCCTCGCAACGAAGGTAAATCAAATGAAATGTACAATTAGAAAAGACTATGTTTCTAATGATCTATCTATTCTATGGTGTTTCGGACACAGACCAGGCCCAAGCTCCATAGTCCCGTTAAACGTCTCCTTTACAAATTAAACGAATACTTTTTTAATGAATAATTTAAGTTTATAAACAATGCACAAAACATCTTTTTGTTTGTAAACTCTTTATTGTTTACTCTTTTATACGGTTGTATTAAAAATAATGTCAATCAATTAATAACCAAAAACACAATTCTTTAATCTTAACTACTAAAATAAATTTTAAGAGAAAGGCATGTACGCTGTCCTAGCCTTGACTCCATACAAAGACGCGTCTCCTTAAATTTTATGACCTCATAATGAAAACAGAATTACAGATTGTTTATTTTTGCTAGATTATGGGAATATCTGACGTCGTGCTGAAATTGCATCATAATCTCTAGTTAGCCATGCCATAATGTGTTCAACATATGCTGACAACTAATGGCTAATGCGGTCAGAATCATCTCTATTAATATAATAATAATAAATATGTTTTAAATGCCCATAGGCGGCGATAACCACTTCCCATCAGGTGGACCGTCAGCCTTTTGCTGTCCTTTACAATAACAAAAAAGATAAATAAGTAAGTATAAGTATAAGTAAGTATCGGGGACAAATCACACACGGTCATCTGGTCCCAAACTAGGATTCCCTGTGCTATGGTAACCGGAGACTGGTATACATACACATATACGTTTAAATACATACATATATAGATACTAGTTTTCCGCACGCGGCTTCGCCCGCGTAGAAATCGCATTAAAAAAATTACGCACCAACTATGAGGTCGTACACTGCCGCGATACCGCACCTCATATGGCGGGCTGCTATGTAATGGCGCGGAAAAAAGAAAAAATTAGCGCAACAAAATTTTCAGCTGCCATTTTGCATCCGCCATCTTGGATTTTTATTACGGCAGGCAGTTGTCCCCCGGTATTCTCAAGGACTTTGGTTCAAGCTCTCCCTGTCAATCTCATATACTTTTGGAGATGTTGCACTTTGAATTTTGTATGGCGGCCATCTTGTTTTCCGCCATTTTTTTATCACCATCCAATTTTGATCATGGTGTAGAAATTTTTTTTTTAGAGGTACCCCTCTAAGTATCATAGTTTCGGCGGGCAGTAGGGTCACTCCCTGATGAGGAGTAGATTTCCAAGATCTGGGGGTTTTCCCATATTCACTGCCACCCATCATCAAAATTTCCTATACACAACATTAACAGATTCTAGGCCCGAGCCAACAAAACTTTTCCGTACAGAAAGCTTTAGTATGGCGGCCATCTTGAAAAATGGCGGAATTTAAAAATTGACTCAATATTCGGTATTTAGATTTTTATTACGTCAGGCAGTTGTCCCCCTTCATTCTCAATGACTTTTGTTCAAGCACCCCATATCAATCTCAAATACTTTTGGAGATGTTGCTGTTCAATTTTTACCGAGGTTTAGAGCTTTTTTGTTTGAGAGGTACCTCCCAAGTGTCATAGTTTCGGCGGGCAGTAGGGTCCCTCCCTGATGAGGAGCAGATTTCCAAGATCTCGAAGTTTTCCCATACTCACCAGCACTCACCCTCTATACCCCCCATATATCATTTTTACCCCCCGTGGCTCCTTCTGGGAGAACAATTATGTCAGTCAGTCAGTTGGTTTGCAGCTATATTATAATACTTAATAAATAATAAATAATACACCCAGACACAGAGCAAACAAATCTGCTTCTCACAGAAATGTTTGCCCTGGGTGGGGATCGAACCCACGACTTTCGGATCAGTAGTCAGGAGCGCTAATCACTGAGCCACCGAGCCAGCCAAGTATTAGATCAATTAACACATTAGGACCGAAATAAGAGGCGTTCCATCTTAGCCCTCAAGTATCGGCAAGGCACGATAACCCTTCTGGCGTTATAAATGCTAATAAGTGTCACAAAATAGACACAGAAGGTCCGCTCAATACAAACCACTAAAATTGTAAGCATATACATGCTTATAGAAATATACGGTCGTTCGAGGCAAGGTCACGATCGCACAGTACGTGATCTTGCCTACAACGACCGTATACGTCTATACGTAGTCGGTCCCATAATGAATTGGCCTGATATAGTTCTACGCGACATTTCGATACATGTTATGTTGCATTGAATAGTACGGTTCTCAGACACTTTATAAACGAACACGCATGGACTTGACGAGCGTAGTTCAGTTTAGCAGTTTGTTTGAACAACAAGTGTCGCGTATTTTTTCAAAATGTCGAAAACCGAGTATCGAAGCGTCATAAAGTTTCTATTTAAAGAAGGCTTATCCCCCGCCCAAATTAAAGAACGATTAGATGGTGTGTATAAGGAGTGTTCTCCCTCTTATAGCACAGTAAAAAATTGGATGAAAGAGTTTCGCCTCGGGCGAGAAACCGTCGAAGATATCGGCCATGACGGTCGACCGGTAGAAGTGCTCACTCCCGATACTATTGCTCAAATCGAAGAAGAGGTTTTGAGTGACCGCCGTTTGAAGATTAGAGAAATTGCAGCTAGACTTGGGCTCTCTAAAAGTACCGTCCATCGTGCAATCGATGAACATCTTCATATGAAAAAAGTCAGTGCAAGATGGGTCCCGAAACTTCTGTCAGCTGTGCAGAGACGGGAGCGAGTTCGCTGTGCTGCCGAGTTTTTAGATCTTTGTGGAGAAAACCTAAAGAACGTGATCGAGAGACTAGTGACTGGTGATGAAACTATGGTGTTATATTATGATCCAGAAAGCAAGCGCGAGTCAATGGAATGGCGTTATAAGGGTGAAAAGCCGCCTAGAAAGGCAAAGGTGCAACAATCTACCAAAAAAATCATGTGCACAATCTTTTGGGATTTTCAAGGTATTTTGATGGTTGATTTTAAAGAGCGCAATACAGTCGTAAACGGCGAATATTATAATTCATTAATATATAAACTGCGAGATATTATAAAGGAGAAGCGCAGAGGCAAACTGAGTAAAGGCGTCCTGTTGCTTCACGACAACGGCCCCGTGCACACCGCCGGTGTTTCGAAGGATGCAGTGCGTCAATGCGGGTTCACGGAGCTGGACCATCCACCTTATAGTCCAGACATGGCTCCGTCCGACTATTACTTATTCCCAAATTTAAAGCGGGACTTAAGGGGAAGAAAATTTTCAAGCGATGAAGAGTTGCAGGCGGCCGTCTTCAGTCATTTTGAAAACAAAGATTGCGATTATTTTTATAAAGGATTAGAAATGTTATTTCACCGATGTCAGAAGTGTGTCAGTATTGATGGAGACTATATTGAAAAATAAAAATGATTGCATTTAATTTTCTTTTTTATTTCATAGTTAGGCCAATTCATTATGGGACCGACTACGTAATCATGTATGTGCTTGGGATTTTTGTGAGCGTATTGAGCGGACCTTCTGTATCTATGTGTTTTGTGTAGGTGGCGGACATCACTTTACATTAGGTGGGCCTTTTTCATCTTACACAATAATAAAATATAAAAAAGTGCCCAAACATCGGCCCGTGTACCGAGGGCGCGTAGAGAGTGTAGCCTTATACCTATATACCGAGCATACTACGCGGGTCCGTATACTCGCAGCAAGGGGCCTGTACCGAGTGGTTGAAAAATTAACCGTTATACAAAGTATGTTTTAATGGTCCATATGTTTTAATGTGACATTTTTTACAACTTTTAAATAAATAACAAAAAAATCGACTATCCATACCAAAATGGTAAATCCGATGATCGATTTGTATGGAGAGCTTAAATTTTTTTGTGATTTATTTCAAATTTTTTTGTGATTTATTTCAAAAATTCTAAAACACTTGTATAATAATTCGGATCAAATGTGACATCTTTTATTCAGGCTACTGCCTGGATATGGTCACATTTACATCCGCCATTAAATAACATCCTGTATTCTTATCTGGATTTTTTGACCAATTTGTCATTAATAAAAATGACTCAAAATAAATTACCTTCAACTGTCACCAGCAATCTGAATCTGATGCTGACTGTACGTACCCACTTGCATGTTAATTCCATTAAGATTTTGAGATGTAGATAAGATTAGGTGCGACTTATTTTAGAAATCAAGTGTAAATCATTATTGAATATTAATTTTTATACAAACATAAACATATCTACCTATAGATCTTATACATGGAGCGCAAACAACACATACCTATCGTCCCCACCGCACGTGCCTCTTTCCATAGCTCAGAGAGCGGTAGGGAGTGTCCATACTGTATAATGTCCTTATACTGTGGATAAAACTGCGGTTGTAAAGTTTGCGAACACTTTTTATTATTAGAATAAGTGAAGAACTGTATAGCGTGAGTTTGCTGTTGGGACGTTACTGAAAGGGATGTGCACAGGGGAAGGGATTATTTATATTTCACTGAAATGTGGAGAAACATTCATAAACAATGTAAAGAAAACCAAATAAATACTAAATATTAGATGTTTTGAAAGTTCAACAGAATAATATTCCCCCAAAAATTAATTTACTTCCATTAAATTATATATCATTTTCTAGCTATATTCAAGGTCTTTCATGAAGTAGTGATGTCATGTCTGTCATGTAAAAACTAACTGAGTAGGGTTCCATTAAAGACAGTATTGGCATTTTCTTAGAGGTCAATTGGGTAATTTTTTCTATCAAAAAACAATCGAAATTTTCTGAAAATTGAGAAATATTATGCGCAATATGTTCAAAAATACATATGGTAACGAAGAAAACACTGGTGTAAGTATGGCCTTCAAAAATCAAAAAAAAAAATTTTTTTATGAAAAAAATGCCGATTTTCAGTGACGAAAAAATCCATTTTCATAGCTTCTACACCACTGTGCTCTCAAAATATTCAAACAACGTGCATTTAGCGAGCATTATTTTATTTCTAAATGTAGAATGGTACTTTGGAAATAGTTAGTTGTTTTAAAACCTTAATTGTTTAATATTAATTTTCTCATTGAAATTTTTTCACTAATCGACAATTTCATAGGTAAGCACCTAATATAAGTAAGTACCCTTTAACATAACCGAGACACGATTGAAAAGGTGCAATTTATTTATAAAATAAAATCAATATCTTTTAACAGATCTTGGCCAGAAAACGTCCGTACATTTACTTTACTAAAATTGAAAGACCGTCTAAATAATAAAAGAGAAGTTATAGGGTTTTTATGAAATACCTGAAAAAAAATTCACTACGGCTTCTAGTCATGAAACTGAACGACTTTTCCTTGAAGACCTATACTCAATTCGCAAAAAAAATTGAAGTTCTCATAAATTGATCAACTGAACCGCCAATTTGTATGGGAAGTCCAAAAGTTTTTTGCGAATTGATTATAGGTTCCGTGAGGAAAGTTGTTTAGTTTCATGAGTAAAAATTTTTCAGGTATTTTAGAAGGACCCTATATTTTTTCTAATAAGGGGCCATACATAAATTGCGTCACACGAATTTCATGATTTTTGGACCCCCCCCCCCCCCCGGTCCTTGTCACAGATGGTCACATTTGTAGGACCACCCTCTCCCTGTTGTGACGTCACATATCTGCAATTTTTCGCCCAGAAGCCAGAATTGAAAAAATGAAAACAGAAATTCCAAAATTATATTTTTTATATCATTTATTATGTGACATCACAACGTTTATGACTCCCCCCTACCCCTTGTCACATAACGTCACATTTCATTGACCCCCTCCCATCTCCTTAACGTGTGACGTAATTTATGGATGGCCCCTAATCTGTTGAAGTAGATTCATAATAAAAAGAGGTGATAAAATAAATAATTCTAAATGTTGTAATAATATAAAAAATAGGAACTTACTTATTATATGTATAATACCAGATAATACTCACATAATCGTTCAAACTTCCCGTCTCTACTTCAACACACAACAGGAAAATAATCCTAAAATTTTAGTTTTCAAAAGCTTTCAGAATAACAGAAAAAAATATTAATTCACCATTGATAAAACCTTCACCATATTTTCTTATAATTGTAACACTAGAAAGCACTTCGCTTCGGAAACAGTAACTAACTTTATACAGGGCGCGTCTAAACCAAGTTTTAATGCAACCAACACGACACGTCCGCTCGTGGCTGAAACTTCGCGACACTGAACAAGTGAGTGTGTCTGAAGCGAGTACTGAAGAGTATGAAGCGCAATGAATCGCGACCACTCTATTTGACCGCTTGGGTACAATATTAAGGTCCGATTTACGTCTCTATAGGTACTGTAATGACTGGAGACGTATCTCGGGATCAGTTCAAACAACACATCAGCTTTTTATATTTTATTCTTCAAGTTTCACATGAATAAGTACATATGGCGGGAGTCAAGCCAAGACATTGTTTTTTATTTTAATCCTTCAAATATTTTAACAAACTTCTAGTTAATTTTCATACAAGTCTAAGAAGATCTACTTAGTAACCTGTAAAAGCAAATGGCATAAGTAAATGGCTTATAGGTTTTTATTTAATTAACATTGGTTAATTAGGCAGTAAGCTCCCAAGGAAAAAATCTTCTATGTGAACTCGTATACCCTCCGTTTCGGGAAGTGTTTGCGAAGTGAGAAGAAACGGCGGGCCCTAAATAAACTCCCTTCAACACATTTAAAAAAAAAGTCTTATATTCTATTACATCTTAATGCTAGATCAATAAATCAATGTCTTCCTCGAATTGCAATTTTTTTTTTCAAATGTAAATCCGTCTTTAGGAAAAGTTGTATTTATACGTAAGCTACAAATTAATGGCACCCGATACACTGAAAACTGTCAAAAAGTACATTGAAAAGTATCTCATAATTTCATTTTGCTACAGTCATGTACCCTTTTGTGACTAAGGATTTTTTTAGATAATATAACAAATGGTATGACCCAGGCAAGTAGGTAAGAATATTGCAATTTCTACCATGATGAGTGGAACTGTTCCGATGTCACACATAATTATATCATTATTCCTGAGCCCAGGGCCGACTTTAGGGACAACGCGCCAAATTTTTGAAGAGGAGTCTTGAAAAGAAAAATAAAAATGTTGAACTTGACTACCGCTGCAGTAATAAACAGCCAAAAAGTAGAAAAAATAATGTTAAAATCTGAAAACGTGCTCTCTTTCAAGCTATTTCATAATCTCACTATTCCATTGTTCTCTCGTGTTTTAAATCCCAAACCAAAGAGTGGTGATCATGGTCTGAAAAAAAAATGAATGATAGTTTTATTCATTGAACGATTCAAATTCAAGTTCTGAATGTTATTTATTTAAGACGATACAGTATACATTCTTTTAAATCGTCATATTTTTCTACCTGGTACACAGTTCCTACCTGAACACTCAACGATTCAGGAGTGACAGTAATTCACACACTTCGTACACTTCTCGTCTCCTCCATTCGCCAAAGGTTGTCTGGAAGAAATCGCTCAAAGCGATAAGACCGCCTTTGCATATCAATGTTTTAAATATTTTATGTTTTCGTTGTTATTTGTACTGTTTTGGTGTGCAATAAAGTATATTTATCTTATCTTATCTTATCTTAACTACAACTCAAAATGAAGTCCTGGAACCGCCCTTGAACCAGTTTTGCATTTAAAATATTACGGGCAAGCTAGAGGGCGCTGTTATGAATCTCGCTCTACCCTGAAACTCAGGCCGGCCCTGCCTATGCGGCACACTCCCCTTCATCAAACAGTATTGTTTTCAATTTTTATACGTATCGCGCCTCGCCTTCTACGAGTATATACGTACAAGGAAAAATGAGTACAATACCACAGATAACACAAATACTAAACTAGTAATATTTACATATAGGCTTGATATAATGTGATATTATAATTAAGGATATGAACATAATACAGATTGTTAAAAAAATGCGTTTGAAGTTTCAAGGGGTTACTCAGTTTCAAGTATATCCAAGTATATACAGGAAAAATATTGAAAAAATCCGATATCTTCAATTTTATTTTCAGTTTCCCATACTAAATCTGAATAGTGAATCAAGAAATTGTATGGGAAACTGAAAGGACACGTTTCATTTTGTGCCTGGACATGTACGTAGTACGAAAAATATAGAAAAATATAGGCTTTCTAGGAAAAATAATGAAAAAAATATTAGAAGCAGGGTTGCGTGGTTCAAGCATAATGTTTTGTCAGCACTTTTTACAATATAAATGATAACACTGAAGCTTGCAATAGTAGGTCACGTTCAGAAATTACGGCTTCGTCCACATATTCCTCAGATGCTTTCTCTGACTCTCGACTGACTGAACACCCTTCTGTTCTAACTTCTGACATTGGTGTACGATTTTTAAAATCTGCGGATATGCCTTGCCTCTTTTACAAGCATAACAGCTGGTTTTCGAGTTACTTGTCGGACAACTAAATTATTAATTTCAATGGTATGTACAAAATCTAGTTTCTGAACGTAAAATGCTCAAAATTGCGCTCGCTTCGCCATGTTGGGTGATTTATGTGTTGCGATTGTTAAATCTGAGAAACTAGATGAACCTCGTAACGAAGGTAAATCGAAGGAAATGTACAATTAGAAAAGACTATGTTTCTAATGACTTATTTATGGGTTGGTTGCCGGGACTTGTACCGAGCACACGTCTGTTAAGTTAATTTTACAATTATTACCGTTTTAGAATAGTTTCAACGTTATTTTTGTGATGGAGAAATAGCTGTGATCCCGATTTGAGATAAGCGATAATAAGAAGAGGATTAACTCAGGAGACAGCTCCGTTTTCCGAGTTCCAGCAGCAAACCACCACGTGGAGCGTCTTTAAGTGCCCATCACCCTTAGAGTCGTCACTTTCACTTGACATTGGCGTTTCGCCATTTTTTTATTGAAGATTCTCCCATTTTTCACTAGACATTGGCAAAATCACGCTCGGAATGAGATGTGGAATGCCAAATAGAAAAATAGAATAGAATAGACTTATTTATGATGTTTAGTACACAGATCAGGTCCAAGCTCCATAGTCCTGTGAAACGTCTCCTTTATTTTTATTTTTATGTGACCACCAAACGAACAGGCGGATCACCTGATGGTAAGC
Source organism: Coleophora deauratella (assembly GCA_958295455.1). Classification (NCBI taxonomy): domain Eukaryota; kingdom Metazoa; phylum Arthropoda; class Insecta; order Lepidoptera; family Coleophoridae; genus Coleophora; species Coleophora deauratella. Next base: position 3,776,634 of record OY282390.1, on the reverse strand, counting down.
GATTACCGCCGCCCATAGACACCCGCAACACCAGAGGAGTCACAAGTGCGTTGCCGACCTTTAAAATGGGATGGGGGATGGGGGAATGATGAAATGATTATTGAAGATCGGATTTTTCATTATTTTTCCTGTATTCTATACTTAATTCTGAGTAACCACGTAAAATTTCAAACGCACTTTTTAACACCTTGTATAAATCGGGTCAAGGGGGTTGGTTGCCGGGACTTGTACCGAGCGCACGTCTGCTGAGTTATTTTTTTAATTATTTCCGTCTTAGAGTAGTCTCAACGTTATTTTTGTGATGGGAAAATACCTGTGAAACCAATTCAGTGATAAGCGGTCATAAGAAGAGGATTAACTCGGGAGACAGCTCCGTTTTCCGAGTTCCAGCAGCAAACCACCACGTGGAGCGTCTTTAAGTGCCCATCACCCTTAGGGCCGCGTCTTTCACTTGACATTGGCGTTTCGCCATTTTTTTTATTGAAGATTCTCCCATTTTTCACTTGACATTGGCAAAATCACGCTCGTTATGAGAAGTGAATGCCAAATAGAAAAATAGAATAGAAATCGGGTCAACTAACTTAGTTCTACCACTTTATTTTGGTGGAATGGCCATTTTAAAATGTGATACAACCGAAGTTGTCTCATTTGACCAGAATAATAAATCTGGATATGATAACATCCGCTATGTACGAGTTTCTGTACAGACTTTGAGGAGAGGATTATTGAAAACTCTTTTTTTTAAATACTAGTTAGGTAAGTTAAAAAGTTTCTTTGTGTCATCAGTTGCTAATATAAAAAGAAGATAGAATTAAACAGAATATTATTCATGTAAGAAGTTATAACTATCCATCAAAATCAGAATGTTTTTTATTTAAGTAGATAGATATTTGCACATACTTTTTTCTACCACGCGGAACTTGTACACTCAACGTTTCGGAAATGTTTCCAATGTGACTTTACCTGTATGTTTAGTTTCTATCAGGGTTCGCATGATATATATCAATTGATATATATCGGATATATATCATGATATATATCAATTGATATTTATGCTTGATATATATCAATATTTATATTTTCCTAGCTTCTAAGAGCTGCTTCTTACGAATGAATGTGCCAAATGCAAAGAATAAAGATATGATTATCACAATAATAAATAAATGAGTTTAGTTTAATTAACTATCTTCAAATTTGCAAAAATAAAATACACATTTTAGATTCAGTTATTTCGAAAAAACATATCAGAGTATAACATTTGAATGTTATTTTAATAAAAATCTTCAAATTATCAAATATATACCTACATTTAAAATTAAGCTATTTCGAAAATCATGTATTAAAGTAAGAAATTGAAATTAGTATGTAATTTTGATAAATATCAAAAATATCAAAGATATCGAAAATATCGGATATAATTATATTAAAAATATCTGATATTTTGATATTTATTATAAATATCGGATATTTTCGAACCCTGGTTTCTATGGATTGCTATTCGCTGACAAGCGACAAAATCAAAGGCAATGCTACTCATGAAACGAAACAAAGTTCCCCAATAAAATAATAAATAATAATTTACCTTTTTTTTACCCACAATTGATAAGCCCTTGGCATCATCTCACCTGATGGTAAGTGATGATGATGCCGAAGTTGGAAGCGAGCTTACCAAGATTCCCCAACGCAATGGGGAACTGGCTATCTTATCTTCATGCCGGAACACATCAATGCTGTTAACATTGATGTTTGGCGGCAAGACTTAGATAAGATGGTGGTAGCCAGCCAGGCGGGCTCAGAAACTTTACATTCTAACAGTCAATAAATCGATCAGTCGATATTCAAACTTTTTCATGATACCTTTTGAAAGAAATCCTTGACTAAATAAATACAATAAAATGAATAAATCATAAAAATAATTACCAAAACCAGTTTGGAGTTTTTTTTAATTACAGCTTAACATTGGTCAGTTTAATTATACATATTACGTGGAACAACTGCTGCCGAACTAGGTACACACACAGACCTGTATTTCAGTGTTCCGTGCTCTTCCAAGTTACACGAATTATCATATAGACAGAGACATTTATTAATTCTTGACACAAAAAAGCCAACATACAAATAGTAATAATAATAATACTAGATTATAAAGCGACAAAGCTAAACAGAAATAGACAAATATTAAAAAAAATAAAGGATTTACTACTACTAGGTATAAGTTCTTTTTGGAATGTTTCTTAATGAAAATCAAAAAATCAAAATCAAAATCAAAAATCTTTTTTATTTAAGTAGATGCTTTACACATACTTTTAAATCGTCATACTTTTCTACCTAGTACAAAGTTCCTACCACTCGGAACTTGTACACTCGATAAAATGTATCGAAAGCTTAGACAGGAGGCTCAATAAACCGATCAATTTATGTTTACGCCAATCCTGCGAGGATCCCACCCGACATCGCTTAAACCTCCGCCAATCAGCCTTAAGCTTGTGAGTGGTTGCAGATCGCTATAGGCGTCTTCAAAGTAATCCTATAATATCCAGTTAGAAACATAATATCGTCTGTTGTTTCACTAAAATACAGGTTTTATGAAATAATTAGAGGAATTTAGGCTTTTACTCGTAGTCATCACACTGAAGAACTTTTTTTTTGTACGACACTGTGGATATCGCGTCACTGTTTTTTTTTTTAAATTTTAAACTTTGTATTAATTAGGAAAATTATCAACGATGAAGTGACAATCGATGAAGAAATGAACGCGTACCTTACTTACTTACAAATTTAATTTATTGTAAGAATCCTTTATTTTAATAATGCATTAATAGCATACAGTCATGTTATATCACAGTAGAAAGTTACATACTTGAATTCTTTGACAACGACTTGAGATTAAAAATATGGTAATAGTCTCTTGGAGTGATATAAGAGGAACTATCAAAAATTAATGTGAGTGTTTAATTTTTATATTTCCATAAAAAACTGAATGACATTTGCAGAATAAATAGGAAGTACTGCGCCTTCTAGATTAAGAGACCATAAGAGAATTATATGGGAAACGGGAATAATGTCCGCTTAAATAGGACAAGCATACAGACAAGTACCCCCATAACTCGTCTCTACAGCTTCCGAGAACTCCTAAAGATCGTATCGTGGTCAAAGACTTTTACACCTTCGGACGATGCCTTCAGAATAGACATTATCATTTTGGTTAGGTACTTATTGCAATTCGAAAAACATTTGGAATTGGTTTGAAACGTAAAACGAGTCTGTACTCGATTATCAGGTTGTGCGATTTTGCAGATTTCGGCGACAAAAGTTTAATATGGACCTGTCCTGTCTGTTGAACAATTACCTTTATAACCAAATTTCCTTCAAATAGTGAAAAATAAAGCTAAATATAAGACATAGTCTAGCGGAGTGATTTCAACTGGTAAATGACTTGTGACTCCTCTGGTGTTACGAAAATACATAAATCACGACATTATGGTGAAGTGTAAACAAATAGTTTTTGGTTATGTTTTTTTACGGACTTTTTTTTAGCTCAATGGTAGTGAATAAAACACCAAGCGCAAGCGGCTTTTGTTTCTCCTTTAGTTAATCAGTAATTGCAAAAAGTATTTGAGACATATCCACATTTACATTAACATTTCGCCGCAAGTACTTACATAAATTGCACTACCTAAATTCCGATCCCTGTCGATAGTCCAGTGTCGATAGTCCAGAACGGAAGCTTCCACTTATAAAATACTGAAAAGCTTTGGTTTTACGACTTCGAAATTGAAAAAACAATTGGACTTCTTATGCAAATCGATCAGCAATCTGGCCAGACCCAAGTTTTTTCAAAAAATCAGCAGTAGTTTGTTCAATAGTAGTAGTTCAAGTAGTGCCTAGTCTTACCGCCCTGCTTAAACAAAGGCGTTTGCGGTGGCTGGGGCACGTGCACCGGATGGAGCCCTCTCGTTTACCGCGGCGTGTCCTGCTAGGTGCAGTAGCGAATGCAAAAAGATCAGTTGGGCGGCCGTTGCTACACCGACTGCACCACTGCACCAAGCGCGACATGGATGCATTCAAAATCAAATTAGAGGGCTGGGAGAAGCTCGCTGAAAACAGGAACGAGTGGCGTAAACGTGTGGCGGAGGGGCGCAAAAAATACGACGAATCTTGGTTTAGTATACTGGCTGACCGGAGGGACAAAAGGCATCAAAACAGCAACAATCTACCTGCCGTTCCATATCCCTGCTCCAAATGTGGAAAAGTATGTCGCTCCCGTATTGGCCTATATAGTCACCAAAAAAGATGCCTTGCAGCAGACACTGCTTAAACCGTCTGTAACAGACATATAAGGCCTATGATGTTCAATATGTTGAATAAAAGTCCCGTTTAATTAATGGATCCTGTATTGTATACCACTAACTTTATCAAACCGTACAATACAAATTCCGTTGACATTGACATAATATGGTTGATATTAGATTATTCGATACGAGCTTCAAAACTGATGGCATTTTCAATGTACAAAAGACCTGTCCACAGACTAAAAGGTCATTGATCATCGAGATAAGCTCTAAGTACCGTCAATAACTTTCAGCACTGGAAGTTGACAAAAAGGATACTGTGGATGGGATGCTCATAAACCTTTTTATATTGCTGTTAAGTCTTTGATTATCCTCTCGGTCTATAAAGACTCAAAACTTATTAAAATCATCTTGAGATGTTTTAGTAATGAACTGATATACCTATAAGTCGGCAACTAAGAATTACTTGTAGGTTATACAATATTATAATGAGGTTCTTCTGAAATACTTGAGAATTATTAATAGGTTTCTCCTCATGACACTACCTCTAAGAACCGATATCGATACGCAATCTGAAAATGTTTGTCCTAACACGTAAGCTAACGAATCAAATGATAAACTACTAACCTATATTAACTACGCTACGCCATAATTACGACTTCCTTTTTAGGGTTCCGTAGCCAAATGGCAAAAAACGGAACCCTTATGGGTTCGTCATGTCTGTCTGTCTGTCTGTCCGTCCGTATGTCACAGCAACTTTTTTCCGAAACTATAAGAACTATACTGTTGAAACTTGGTAAGTAGATGTATTCTGTGAACCGCGTTAAGATTTTCATACAAAAATAGAAAAAAAAACAATAAACAATTTTGGGGGTTCCCCATACTTAGAACTGAAACTCAAAAATTTTTTTTTCATCAAACCTATACGTGTGTGGTATCTATTGATAGGTCTTTAAAAATGATATTGAGGTTTCTAATACAATTTTTTTCTAAACCGAATAGTTTGCGCGAGAGACACTTCCAAAGTGGTAAAATGAGTGTCCCCCTCCCCCCCCCGTAACTTCTAAAATAAGAGAATGATAAAACTAGAAAAAATATATGATGTACATTACCATGCAAACTTCCACCGAAAATTGGTTTGAACGAGATCTAGTAAGTAGGTTTTTTTTAATACGTCATAAATCGTAAACCGCAAATTATTTTTCATTCAATCAACTCGAATATAAAAAATATTGAGTTCAAGACATGTGTGCTTATGAATTTATACGGAACCCTCGGTGCGCGAGTCCGACTCGCACTTGGCCGGTTTTTTAAAGTTTATTTTAAAAATTTAAAATGTGTAGTCATTTTAAAATTACTATGAAAATAAAAATCACTATAATTAATGGCGTCACTATTTCGATAAAGTAAATTGTACAATTACCTACTATACTTACTACTATACTTACTTATTTATACTATGCATGTATAGAACCTTCAAATCGGCCTGTTAATGGGGAAGAAAACGCAAAGCTATTTGCAGATGACGCTACGGACGCTTGACTCTATTTCAACTATTATCTTTCTACTATTATCTTTCAATTATTATTTTTTATTATCTTGTAGGGAACCTATGAGTACCTATTATAAGTATTAACATCCACGAGAATACAGCCAGTTTAAATATCCTTATGTAAAGTAATTCATAACAGAGTTCAGAATTCCGCTCGCATTGTTTATATGACTAAAACGTTTGCCGACAACTCTCAAGGCGGTGGATATCGAATTATGCACCCGCAACCCACAAAGTTACTCGTATTTTGCCGGCTGCAGAACTATTCTATTACAAAAATAAATAGTTTTTGCCAAGTTCTTTGCGATGCGACAGTAATAGCAGGGTGCTTTGTTCGTGTAAAAAGACAGTTCTCAAATTTCTTAAGTAAAAAATGGAAAGATGGCTGATGGAATGAACAATGAAAGGGAACAATCGAATATTTTCATCTCATCGTCCTCCATGACAACTCTTCATCTCTTTTTTAGTTTGTTCGTGTGTAAACGTGCAAGGGTGCAAAGTGTATTGACTTGGTTCACCTAAACAGGTTTTCTTTATCCTGGTAAGCCCTTGACATTACCTGACAGTAAGTGATGATGATGCCAAGGACGGAAGCGGGCTTAGCAACGCTCTCCAACTCAAAAACGAACATGAAGAAGTAGCTATAATAAGGACGAAAGAGCAAATAATTTGTACCGAAACTTCATACGTGCAAAATTACCCTACTCTTAGGCAGACTCATTGACTACCGATACTTCTAAATTGACGAAATATCCTCACTGGGTTAGCAAACTACAAAAAATAAACTTTATAATTACTTAAGGGCTTACCAATCGAGGGTAAATAAAAACTTGTGGATTCTTTTATGTAACGTTAAAATTACCCGAAACTAAAGTATGTCTGTTTAATTTCTACTCATAAAACTGTACATCTTTCCCCAAGAAAGTTATGATTAATTCGATTTACTCGAGTGACTCGGTGGCTCAGTGGTTAGCGCTCCGAGAGAGTTATTATTATTATAGTATTATTATTATTTGCTCTGTGTCTGGGTGTTTATATCTATAGGTATAAACATTTAAATGTACATGTGTATGTATATCAGTCTTTGGTTCCCATAGTACAGGGAATCCTAGTTTGGGGCCAGATAACCGAGTGTGATTTGTGGCGGATTTCTTGGAAGAAGTAAGTGTTAGCTTATTCAATAATCTCAACCAGCTCGGGGGATTTAAAAGTGTAACACTGGCCATGACAGCGGGAAGCGTGTATGTCATTCAGGAGCCGGCCTTACGTAGGCCAAGGTGTATGTACCGAGTGCGGTCAAATATATCATTAATATAATAAACGAATACTACGGCTTGTCATTTCTACTGGTAATCCGTAATATTAGTCAGATTCGGGAATAGCATCTATCATCCATTCTAGCTGCATTTCCACCTTTACAATAAATACAGCTTTCATTTTTTCAACTGCTGCATATACAAGTGTCTCGATTCGAACGGTTACGTAAGCTTATGTTTATTTACTGAATTTGGAATGCCACTTATTGACATAGTTACATAAATTGGATCTGTCTCCAAAAGAGGTTATTGTATCTATGAACCGGATAATGAAACATTTTATGGAAATCCTTATATTGAATAGCTCCCAATAAGTAAATAGTTCCCAGTAAACGATTGTGAATATTAAATATCTATTTAGGTATACTACGCTATAACTAAATAGGTGTAAGGCTCGTTAATTGGGATTTCTCTTTTATACAACTTTTATACGACTTTCCTGAATTTGCAGAAAAAAAGGTTTACTCTTCATCTTCATACAGGATGTAACAAAATTGGTATAGGACCCGTTAACTGGGAATTCTACTCATCGTACTGAACAACTTTTGTTCTACGACTATGGTCAAATAGCAAAATAATTTTTGGACTCTCCATATAAAAATGGCGAAACAGATGATCAATTTCTATGAAAAGTCCATTTTTTTTGTGATTTGAACAAAATCGTAGAACAAAAGTTGTTCAGTACGATGAGTAAAATCCCCACTTAACGTGTCCTACACCAATTTTGTTACACCCTGTATAGAATTAGTTCAACAGACGATCAATTTGTACGAAGAGTTCCATTTTTTGCGATTTCAGTAAAGTAGGTAGGTACCTAGTTTCTTTTGGACTCGATGTTTTTGCTCGCCCTGCTAACACTTCGCGAAACGTTGGGTGTAAAAGTTCCGAGTGGTGGGAACTTTGTACTAAGTAGAAAAAAATTACGATTTAATAATGTAACTACAGCATTTGCTTTATTAAAAAACATTTTGATTTAATTTTTTTTTTGAACAAAAATTTTCTCATTATAATGAGTAGAATCTCCTTGTAACGTGTCCTACTCTAAATTAAACGGTTCTTTTCTCGGTATTTTTCTTATTTTCAAATAAGTTTTGGTTGTAATTAATTTAAAAAAATAAGTAACGAGCCCGAGGCAGGGATTTCAGTAATCAACCAACTTGAAATGAAAGCAAAAACAAAGATCACAGAATAAAATTTAAAAACCTTGGATTAAGAAGCACTAACAAAACAACGCAATTAACTGAGTCTCCCAAATCAGTTTTGGACAAAGGGTTAATTAAAATACGTATTCTGCCCTCATAAGGAAAGAAGACCGCAAAGTATACGGAAACTCCATACAAGGTGTAACAAAATTGGTGTAGGACCCGTTAACTAGGGATTTTACTCATCGTACTGAACAACTTTTGTTCTACAGCAAAGTCGTAGAACAAAAGTTGTTCAGTACGATGAGTAAAATCCTATAGTTAACGGGTCCTACACCAATTTTGTTACACCCTGTATTCTTTGCGGCCCTTTTTTTTATGAGGGCAGTATTCGACCCGCCTTCTCAAGTTCTCATTCAGTGCGGCGATCCTAATTTTTCTCCGAATCTCCACAAATCAGTACACTGAATTTAATTAATTAAGGGGGTCGCAAAGATTTATTTCCTGCAGGTTTGATGTCCTTACTCGTACTCTACCAAAATAACTCCCGAAGATTTTTTATCCTTTGATCTCCAAGATAAGATTAGATTTGAGGAAAGGATCGTTGCTGAAATTAAATTTTAGACGAGGTGATGCTGCTTCAGCAGAAAAAGACATTTCATTAGCTGAAGTGCGTTTGTTCGTTAACAACCTATAACGGCCCAACTGCTGGGGCACAGATCTCTTCCGAGAAAGTTAAGCTATAGTTAGTTAGTTTGGATTGGGGAGTTGGTTTGTTCAACAGTAAATAATCTGCTGACGACAGTAACTTACTATTTCCTAGCTCGCTTAGAGATGTTGATAATTTTTCAGAGGTAAAGCGGGTGTAAAAAAAAACCTGTCCCGAAACTAAAATGGGGGCATCTTCTCATCATTCTGGACAACTTTTCCCTAGGTACCCATACTGAATAAGTTGGCCAATCAGCTGACAAATTTGTATGAAATGTAAAAAAAATGTCGGAATTGTGTATGGGTTCTTTGCTGAAAGACGAAAGAAAGTGTTCTGAAAAAGCCCCCGATTAAGGTTTCCAGCAAAAGCTTTTTTACACTAAACTACTTGTATAAAATATTTTCGACCTCGAACTGGAAAGTTATGGGTAAAAAATAGAACATATTGACGAAAATAGTTACTGTATTAGTTGATGAGTCCTTGTCCCTAGAAAATTAAAATACTCGAAGATATTTTTTCTTGTCTACTTAATACGAGGCACAGTCGTTCCATATATTACTTGTGAATAACCGAGTTTGTCGACTTTCTCATAAAGTACGTCAGTACACTTAACTACAGACAAACCAATCAATCCACTCCTGTAGTCCAGTGGAGGCTTGCAAATTAATAGCCAGCTGAGTGCCTGTGGTTCAAACAGATCTACAGTAAAAATATATTTGCATCAGAGGATATCTTTTGGCAGTGAAGATATGTTTGATATTAAATAAATATGTTATAAGTATTCTTTTGTTGTTAAATCTTTTAAATTTAATAGTCGTCCTCAATCTGTTTGTAAAGTTTATAGCATCGTTAGGGATATACAACTATTCAGTATTCAAGTCACAGAAAACCCTCGTAAATTCAAGACCTTTGAAAACTTGGCAAATACTTGTTAAACAGGGCTGCGATGGGAGGAAGGAACGTATGCAGTATCGGATTTATCCATTAGAGGCTCGAAAGTTTCAAATTTCAAGGGAGTGTGGCTCAAGATCCTATCAGGCTAAAATGCTTAGACGCTGTTCTAATCAAAATTCTTGGACTAAAATTACGATATAATGGATCTCCTTTGACTAAGGGCTCTAGCACAAAACTGCGAATCGCTGCGATGCGAATTCGCAACACTGTATAGGTAAATCTACGTTACTGTATGTGCAAGCTCGCAGGTTTTGTGTACTAGCCCTAAAAAGAGACTTTTGGATTTTTTAAATTACATTAACAATTCGCTAAAAATACAAAGCAACCATGCCCCAAATGGGGCACTGAACGTGGAGATTTTCAGCGAGAGTAGTCGTAGGCTGTAGGCTGTTATAAGTTGGCGTTAATACGAGTTTTGTGTTGTTCAGAATTGATGGCACTATCCGCCGCCTGCGCTTGAGACTTCTATAATAAATAGCGCAGTTATACTAACGTAAGCAGCTGCCGGGATAATAGGTACATCTGGATCTAGTACTCGGACATCTCGGTCTTACAATTAGAACGATCAAAGGTTATCTTAATAAAGTTTGGCTAATACTACCACATGAAAAACGTTCTAAAGAAACTTGAAATATTAATTCAGATAAAAAATAGAAGTCATTATATATCGTAAATACGAAACTAGATGTTTAAAAAAAACAGCTAAAATAAGGTTAAAAAACAAAGACGCTGATTTTAGCCACTGCCTCCACCACGATGTTAAGCGGAGTAGAGGAAGGTTAATTAGAGTTTAGTTATATGTAGTTAAAGGCAACTTGTCCAGACAAGACTAAAAGACAGTCTTTATATGGTTGTCATACACGACACGACCTGAGACTTTTATGTTATGACGTAGACGCCTCGTGCATTCGAGGTCTTACTTAGCGACTTCGACTAGGGTTAGAAGTTTTGAAAAATTTTCTTTTTTTCCCTTTTTTCTTTTTTTTTCTTCTTCTTCAGTCTAAAGTCAATCTTTAAAGCAATATTTCAAGCCGTTTTACTGCAAACAACCCATTACGTCCTCACTGCAGAGGCACGGGTCTCTACTTATTATTTGGGAAAGTTAGGCCATACTCCACACAACCGTTTTATTATTTTTACTTAATTTTCGTTTTTAGGGTTGGTGCTATGATTGGTAAAAAATAACTTATAACATTTTTCACAAAAACGACTCTAAGCAATATTATAAACTTTGCACAGTACCTAATATATTTTATACAGTCGTGTACACTAAGTAATTTTGATAAATGACATTTCAGGTTATACAATAAAACATGCATGTATTTAATTTTCTTATTTCTAAAGAATAATTATAGGCAGAACATGTGCACTTTTATAAAAAAAACCCAACATTTACGCCTACGAAGCTAGCACCCAGCTAGTACCCAATAATACCGATGATATAGAGGGGCTTTTGGTTGAACGGCTACATCCCGTATCAAGTAGATACTTACTCAAATACAGACAGCCCTAGGGTATAAGTTGTTAGCAAGTATTTAAGTACCCAATGTCTAGTACCTCAGAGCTTGAAGTAGGTACCCTAAACCCTTGGAAAGCTTATAGCTGTTAAGGCGCTTAGCAGTAAGTACAATAAAACCTACCTACATGATTCTTAGTCGGTACCTTAGTACTATTATACAATTGGGATTAATCTAGCTCCTAGAGACAGTTTCTTGAATACAAAATTGCTGAAATGAATAGATTTACACTTTGAACTGATTGTAAAATAAGATTTTTTACGATATCTTCAAAGTGATGCAAATTTCTTGTACATAGTCACAGAAAATATAATACTAGACAATTAACAGGTATATTACTGACATTAATTGAAATATTTTTCATAGTAAATTCTGCACTATACTCATAGTTAAGTAACGTAATCAAGGTTTAGTTTATACTGAAGGGTGATTTTTTTATGGTAGTTGCTCATTTTGTAACTGAACAAGTTATAAGGAATTTAGATTTTCCATAGTTTCTAATATATCAATAACTTTAGAATTATCTAACAATAAGTTAAGATCTTTGAGGAAATCTTGCTGCTTGTCAGCCAATAAAAAGTCCCACTGTATCTATAATGTACAAACATAAGACTTTCATTAGTTGCAAGTGTTTGTGTGTGTGTGTGTGTGTGTATTATGGATCACCACTTGATCACGTGGTGGCTGGCGGTGGCTCAGATATCTTGACGGACTTGAAGACTATAAGTACCACATAGTACTGACAGTCTACGACAATGCTACCACGATATGATAATAAGGTACATATTTCTCAAAGTTTCTGATACTAAGTACATAAGGGCTTGATATATTGTACCTTTAGAGCCCTCTTCTTAAGCCCAAGTATCAGAATTGAGTACAGTTTTTCAAAGGCAAAGTTAAGTTTGTCCGAAAGTTTGTTCTATCGACCTTTTGAGAATAAAAATCTTAGCAAAGGGAGAATTTATGTATCAAATAAATTTACGATGAGCTCACAGCGAGCGGCAGCAGTTAAGCCAGTTTTGATATACGACGCGAACTGTACACAGTGCTGGACTTAGGACATAAATTAATCAAAAATACTGACAAACATGCCAAGCCAGCGAACGCGAGCTAGGTATCTTAGGGTTTTTCACCATTTTTTGAAAAGTATCTCAAATTGATCATTAGGTGGGAAAAAGTCAAAAATATTGTTTTAAATTTTTTTTTGAAATCTGTAAGTACCCCAAAAATACATTTTAAATTACCATTCCCAATTGGCGCGCGAAAACGATAGCCGCCATGATGCTTAGGTTGTGACGTAATTTCAGGAGTAAACAAAACAGCTCTGTACTAAAATTTTGACACATCGCGAACAAAATGTCATTGTTTACCACTATTGTGACGTCACCTGACAACCAGCATGACGGCTGTCGTTTCAGATATTTGAATAACAGATTTAAAAACTTGATTTTTGTAAATCAAAAATAAAATGTTTCTTTCTCATTTTATTGTATAGAAATCATATTAAATCGATTACGTATTACAAATACCACAGTAAATAAGCAGTTTTAGATTTTTTCTTGTATAGAGTAAAATACCCTATTAGCAAATAATACCTTCCTACCTTTATGTAATACCTAACTGTCGCAAAAATTATTTTCGCAGTGAAAACCAAATAAGTACACGGAGAAGAATTTTTTAAACTATGAAAATGAAAATATAATTACTTAAAAAAACTGATCGGATTTTATTCAAACTTTATTATATGACCCAATCGATATAATTATGTATAATGAAAATCCCGAAGTTTATGACTAGAAATTAAAATGTGTTTGAAGGAGTTTCTCTGGGCCCAAAATTTCCTCTCTCTCCGCAAACACTTCCCGAAACGGCGGAAATACGAGTTCCAAGTGGTAGGAACCTTGCATTATTAGGTAGACAAAAAATGACCTTCAAAATGTGTACAATGTTACCCTACTAATCGAATAAAATAGTTTCATTTTTATATACATTTTAAAGCAAATTTTATGATACTTAATACTACCACAAAACATTACCATATTTCTGAGGCAGTCGGGTAAAGTGAAAACACAATATCACAATATAGTGAATACAACATCATCAGATACCTCTAAAGCTCGACTTTTATGTTAGATAGGTACCTAAATAACGATCATACTTTTTCGAGTTTGTTTAAACGAAAAACTTCTAAATTGTAAAGTTCTTAGAAATATATAACCGTTTAGTTCCAATTTATTATCTAAACTTTTACAAGCAAAGTTTAGGACACTTTTATTACCAAATAACTAAGTTATCATTGCCAGGAGAGAAGAAAATTATATGTGAAGATGATGTAGGTCACTCGTAAACATAACTGCTTAGGTACACAGCGTCTGACCGATTCTTAGTTTTATTAGTATCAAAATTAACTCATTATCAGCAGCCGAAAGACGTCCACTGCTGGACAGATTAACTCACCATTCCACAAGTATAAAATGAGTTTATGTTTATTAACAAAAGACAATAACTCAGCAAATTCATTATAATAATCCCCACGGAAGAAATAATCCCGCACTAGACTAGACTTGCCTCGTGAAAACAAACGATACTTCTTACTCAAAAATTCATCAACCTTTTAGGCTCAGCCAAACAGTTAGGCACATCCGAAAACCATTGCTTTCCTTTTAGGCAGTCGGATAATCTTACAGCCAGCCTACACCTAACATCAATGAAAAGTGTAGATAATAAACAGAGAAACAGCTACAGTTAATGTAAATTATAGTAATCAACAGACTTCATACAACGCGTTTGATGTGCAGGGCCGGCCCTAGCATAGGGCAAACGTAACGGACGCCCCGGGCGCCAAATCCCATGGGCGCTTTAGTTGTAAAGAAAAATAAAGGGTGGAATTTTTGGACCTTTACAGGTACCGAAAAACTAAAGAGAAGGCGCTAGAAATAGTAAGATGCAAACAAGGGGAAATAGCTCTTTTTGCTATCAACTAGCCTCGGGTACAGAATACTTAAAAGCTTCGGTTCGGCACTGGTGTGACTCGGAGTTTGGCCGTCAAGCCTCGCTGTTTACATGTTTTGGCACCCTTCCTTTCATGTCAATAAGAATGCAAATTACTACAGAAACCGTGATCTTAGCTTTATGTAATCTCTGCTTTTATATGGTTTAGGTACTTTATGTTTATTACACAAAATGGCATGTCAAAATTATGTGATTAGAATAGACATCTTCTGAGCAATCTATCTTAGTATTACAATAAAAACAAGTTGGTAGTTTGGAGTAATGTTGATCCGGCGTACGTCTAAAGTCCGGATGTCGAACCCATGTACGGAATCCGGTCAGTTCACCAGCACTAAGCCGATGTTCGTTAATTGACAGAACTATAATTAGGAATGCTTACTAAAAATCTTTCCGAGTCCTTTCTAAAAGTCTTCATCCATACATGGTAGTTAATGTTAAATTGAAGTATTGTGTACTGTTAACTTTTTCGAAAAATTGTGTCTCACAATTAGTGTATTATAAGTGAAAGAATAAAATAATTTTATTAAAATATTAAATAATTTGAAAATGTTAACCGTACAGTTTCGGTTACTTCTATTCGTATTTTGCTTTCAAGTATAAATTTTAAATAAAATTTCAATAAAAAAAAAATACTCTCTTAAAGAAAATAAATTGTATAATTTCAAAGATTCAATTAACTTTGCCCAAAATATTTTTGCAATTTGCGAGCTCTTGGCAACACCTATTCTGATGAAAGGAAACATAGTTATCCCCTTTTTTTCAGCCCTTATTACTCAGATTAATTCCTACACTACCTATATTCTCTCTCTATAGTAGGCATATATCATATTATTATACCTATACTTAAGCTGGACTAAATTAGATTTTTTATATAAATTATGAACATAATAAAAGTCAAAACTGAAACTCAAATTTTTTTTTATTATTTAAGTAGATGCTTTAGACATGCTTTTAAATCATCGATATTTTTTTCTACCTAGTACCTAGTACATAATATTATGTAAGTTCATTCATTTTGGGCCCGACGTTTCTACTCTATTATTTATTATACACTACATATTTGTCTATAATATAATAAATAAAAAGTCATTTATTTATGCAAATTTACCCAATAATAAAATAGATTTAATATCGTAAGTAAACGATTTGAAAATCATGAAATGTATATAAAAGGGTATAAATTGCTTCTTGTTATTTTTAAATCATTTGTTAAAACTTTAGCCTCTAATTTGAATAAACACTTCCAAGGGCAGTGATCGAGACATAATTTTACTTTATTATTATGACGTGACGTCGATCGGCGTCCGTGTCCTTCAAGGTGTTAAGGGTGCGCTGAACTGAACATCGAAACTGATTCGTAGTCTTGCGATATTTTCTTAAATATAC
The DNA here is from genome assembly GCA_958295455.1 of Coleophora deauratella. Lineage (NCBI taxonomy): Eukaryota > Metazoa > Arthropoda > Insecta > Lepidoptera > Coleophoridae > Coleophora > Coleophora deauratella. The sequence continues at coordinate 3,760,754 of OY282390.1, read as the reverse complement.
AAGCGATTTCTAATTTTCTTCATTTTATTTTATTGAAAATAGACTTTTTAGAAGCAGTCGTGGCTCAAGAAGCACACCTAGATGGGTTTGACTGTTAGTGGCATTTAAATAAATAATAAATATTCGGAACAAACCACACACGGTCATCTGGCCCCAAACTAGGATTCCCTGTATTATGGGAACCACAGACTGATATCCCAGACATAGAGCAAACAATTCTGCTCATCGCAGATAAGTATGTAACAATTCTGCTCATCACAGAAATGTTTGCCATGGGTGGAGATCGAACCCAGGATTCTCGGATTAGTAGTCAGGATCACTAACCACTGAGCCACCGAGTTAGTCTTATCTCGACCGTTTCCGTGATTCGCAAGGCACGTTAAGCCGTTGATGACGACTGTTATCATTAGATGGTAGTCGTTAAGCCATGTCGGAGGCCTTATAGGCGGCTTGAAAACCTCTGACACTGGGGTTGGCCACTAGCCCCACAACCTCCACCAATCCGGACTTGGCCCCCGTGTGTGGAGTATGGCCACAGATTAGATAACTATGGCCTAACCTTCCCGAGGTATGGGGACGATATGGGAATTGGCTGTTTAACCGAATTTGATACCGCAACCCTTTCTTTAATTTCATAAATACGGAACGAACTCGATGAACATGATTCGTACAAAAAACTGATTAATATTTACTGTCAGTTTAAATATTTATTTAAGTAACACAGTACCGACACAGATATACCTAATTCTGATTACGGTCTAAATGTGTTTATTTTAAAATTAGCTGGTTAGTTTCTTAAAAATTCAAAGGCTAGGTTTTCACTAAGTTAAAAGGACCAATACTTTTTACAAGAAAAAATGGTGGTTTAAAGAAGTCTATCCTAGTTTAGAGCTGGATGACCATGAAATCTATGATTTGTTCTTCAACATATTTTTATTTATTCATTATTAATTTTATTCATATTACAGTATACAAGCTAACGTCCAAATTGAAATAAGACTTCCCAAACATAAACGAGGTATTTCTATTACCATATTGCGGAATATACCGGCATATCTTTTGTTTTTGGTGAAAAAAATTACGCTCCCATAATATGAACCTCCCCGTTTTCTACCTTAGCGTAATGCATTCCATTCCATTTAATCCACCAGGTATTAACCGCCCATCTTGCGCCACATCTTGCCTGGCTTTTATGCTTTTATGTATCCCACTTGTACTCCAGAGGCTCATTATTATGTTTTATTTAGGTATACATATACGATAAAAAGAGGTTTGTTATTCTGTAGAAAATAACCTAATTTTGTTGTAGTTGTAGATATAAATGGCAGAGTAGGTAAGCTAGGTATCATCTAGGTATCTATGTTTTTTTTTTTTATGTGATAAGGAAGGCAAACATATGTATTTTGGTTTTATGTTTAAGAGGCCTCTGTCCAGGTACTTTCTCTATGATGGCTTCCCAATATTTATATTACTTATGGTCAACGTTGCTGATAATTGACAATATTTTCATTTCCAAAATTTGACCTCCATGTATTCTATGTATTTCACGAAGGAAATGCAATAACAAACACCCACATTTTCCTTTTTAAAGTCCAGTTTCTTTGCGAATTGTATAATATGTGAGGTTTCTATGCCAACTAGGTGGCAACTAATTAAAAAAAAAACGAACTTGACCTTAAGGAAAGACTCCATACCCTATATATAAGATAAGATAAAGATAAATATACTATATTGCACACCAAAATTACAATACATTCCCTGGTGGACTTCACGTTTTTTTTAATTAGTTGCCACCTGCAATAGAAAACTCACATAAAATTCAGAAAAAAATGGACTTCCTATACAAAATTGGCGGATCAGTTAATTAATTAGTATGACAAATCCAAAAATTTTTTTGCGAATTGAGTAGAGGTTCCTTGGGGAAAATTGTTCAGTTTCATCAGTTGAAACCGTGGTAAGTATTTTTTTCAGGTATTTTTAGAAATATACAATACAGAATTTTCAGTATACAGGGTGACTGGAAGGAGCAAAGAAAACGGGGGTCACTGAAGAAAATAGACCGAAATCGTGATAACAAGGGGCTATACCAAGGGGTCGGCCGGGTTATAGAGGGCGGGAGAGGGGATGTCAAAGTAAGGTCAGCGACCCCGTTGACCTTCCAATAATATAGACGTTGTGAATAATTTATACATTCATCAATTAGTAAACTTTGTATAACTATATGGAATTTCAAACCTGTTTAAGCCTTAGGGGTTCTTTGCGGAAGCTTGTTCAGTTTTATGACAAATATCCGCTTTTGAGCAAATAAAAGTGACCATTTAGGTATATATTTTTTATCAGGTTATATTTTCGATTCTCAAAAATTCTTTGGTTAATTGGAATTCACGTATAATTTAAGAACTTTTGAAAGAAAATGTTCGGAAGAAACTGTACAATACGTACATAAAATATTTTTATTTTTCTGTAATTGTGGCAGCGCTGCTGCTTGTTAGAGATAAGATGGCGTCCATCGCTCTCAGTACCAAAAATGTAAAGCTCTTTAAATTAAATTAATACAGTACACTTTGAAGTACGAATGGAGTTTTACTAGCGGCCAAAACAAAACCGAAAAGAACATCTAACATATTTGTATGAAGCCTGGTATACCTAAAGTCACCCATCCGGGCCCCACTATGGGAAACTAAAATTTTGGCGGCCAAGGCTGAAACATGTTTTATTTTAATAGATGCCGCATTTTTTTTAATCCGATTTTTTTCTACCAAGCGCGAAGTCCCTTTCACGTAAAACACTACACTCAACGTTTCGTTGCGTACAGAACAAAACCATGCCAACATTTAAATGAAAACTTATGTTTCTGACAGTTTACTAGCACATTACTCCACCTACCCACAGGCTTCAGGCCACAGTTAACGCCAGTTTTTACAGTTTTAACCCTAGTTTCAGTGAGACAAAAAGGCCAAAAGTGCTCTCACGGACTCGCTCAAGTTACGACGAGCAGCAGCAGCGGGGGTAGATAATGGTTGTGGTTTTTTACAAAACTTTTGCGGTTAATGGTTGGTATCTATGTTTTTTCGTTTTAAGGCTGTGGTGTGGAATTCTGGATTACTCTCCTGGCACACACATCAACTTACCACCCCCTATATACAGGGTGTAACAAAATTGGTGTAGGACCCGTTAACTAGGGTAACGGATATAGTTCATGAGTTAGAATTCATCGTACTGAACAACTTTTTTTCTACGACTTTGCTCAAGTTGCAAAAAAATCTTTGGACTCTCCTTACAAAAATGGCAAAAAAGAAATCAATTTGTATGAAATATCCAAATTTTTGTTTGTGACAGATCTGTATAGGATCTAACAAAATCAGCTGAAACTATTTAAAATGGGATTTCTACTCATGAAACTGAACAACTTTTCCAATGGGCCCCGTAGTTAATGCCCAAATATCTATTCTATATTCATTTTTGTAAAACCTTTACATATTTCCAAAATGCTACGTGCCGATTTAGGGACTAAGCAGCATCATACCATCCCCATAGGTCAAATTGTTGACGTACTGACATCCAGTTTCTATCAAATTAATTAATATAAAGACAAAAGACAAAAGGTTGGGGGAGGTCGGACGGACCACCCCACCCTACGCCACAAGGCAACTAAATAACTGTCCAAAACTGCGTGCTGTTGGATTAACTTCGATAACAGAAGGTCAATAGTTTAACCAACTTCATTTTTGCCCAGAACCATGAGTTCAAGCGGATTGTAATGTTAACTGGGTATATTCAAATTCAAATAATGCTGTACACATTCTTTTTAATTGCATTTATTTTTCTACTATAGTAGTTACAATGTCATATCACTCGGAACTTGTACACTCAACGTTTATATTTAAGTATTTTCGTGTTATTGTTACTACCTGTAGCCAAAATAGCCTGATATATGTTAATTTATATTAGTACACTAGCTACCGCCCGCGACTTCGTCCGCGTGGACTTCAGAACTGTGTCCAGAAAGAAAGAAAATGTTAAGATAGCGCCATCTAGTGACGAAATGGAAATTTTGAGTTTTTAAGCATTCCTACGGGAACCCTTAAGTTTTCCGGGATAAAAAGTGTACTATGTGTTAGCCGAGTGCTTTATCTATCTACCTACCAAATTTCATCCAGATCCGTTCAGTAGTTTCGGCGTGAAAGTGGAACAAACAAACTGACAAACAAACAAACATCCATACTTTCGCATTTATTATTAGTGAGATGAGATGAGATGAGATTAGTGAGAGAGATGAGATGAGATGATATATCATTAGTTTCGTCTAGATCTCTGCAATGACACACGATACATTTTATACATATTTTATGTTTTTCTTTCGCTTGCTTGACATATTATGGCTATTTGTTGGAAATTAGGGATATTTGTTCAATTGTTTAAATTATTCCAAAACGGATTATAGGTGTTAAATGCGTGACTCTATTCTTTATACAAAAGCTATTCACTCTGAATAGCTTTTCTTCTACGTATTTCCAAAACTCCCGAAAAAGTTGGACTCTTCATACAAAATTGACGTGATCAAATTTTATAAAGAGTTCAATTTTTTTATTGCGATTTTATCAATGTCATAGAACAAAAGTTTTTCAGTATGATTAGAAGAAGCTCCAGTTAACGGGTCCTAGACTTATTTTGTTACATCATGTATAATACAGGGTGTAAGGGACAGGTTTCCGAAAACTTTAAGGGCTCGCTCAGTAGACGAAACTGAACAACTTTCCACAATAATTTTTTTCAGGAAACGAAAAAAAAATCGGCTTCTCCATACAAAATTATAAATTTGATTCGACAAAGCAAGCCCTTAAAGTTTTCGGAAATCTGTCCCTTACACCCTGTATAATTTTCGGAATATCGTTTATATTCGAAGTTTAAGTAGTTAGAGCGATGGACGAGTAACATCCAGTAACATCGCCTCCTCATCAATGGGGGTGGATGTTTGAAAGACCGACAACAGCGGGGCCGGCTCTACTGGGAGCCGTTGGAACTAGAGCAAAAACAAATGGCAAATGGCACTTACAGTATTCCTAACAAGATAGTTAATTACCTTCATGTCGAAGCTACAATGTGCTACGAGTTTTCTACTAGCCTGTATTCTGTAGGAATAATTGACCACGCTGAATACGTTAAAAACAACCGACTTCAATCGCAACAACTCCAATTTTGCTATGTTTTTGTTGATTTTCTCAAAAACCGCTGAATCGATTTCGATAAAATTTATATGGGACCACCTGTGAAGTATAATACCCTTTCAAACAAAAAAAAAGAATTTTCGAAATCGGTTCAGGCGTCTTCGAGTAATCGGTGAACATACATAAAAAAAAAAAAAAACGACGAATTGAGAACCTCCTCCTTTTTTTGAAGTCGGTTGAAAATAGAGATAGCTTTGCTTGCTTGCAGTTTTATCAAACAAAAGGAACTTTTCGTTGGACGGTTTTTCTTTTACTCATTTATTGTGAATTTCTCTATAGTTTTACACTTTGTTATTTTACCCATTTAAGGTTATCTCGTTAAAGCAAACAACGCGCTCTTTGAATTGGCTTTGAATATTTTAACACATGCACAGCCGACCAGGGCTGCTTTCAGACGAAAAGTATTGTTTATATATTTTTCCTTTTTCCGATTTCAGTTTTTTAAGAATATACTACATGAATATAGGTACCGAATTTAAATACTTCATTGTTCTTAAGTATAAGTACATACATGGCTTTGTCGGGGTATTTCAAACAAAGAGTAAATAATCTGTTAACTAACTGTATAAATAATTTTAGTCGTGAATACATTTTTAAAAAGTCTACTAGTCTTCTACAGAGGTTAAAGTCGATTTATACATGATGTTTTTTTTATTGGTAGATATGAGCATATCCCGGTTATTGCTTGGATACAATGTGACAAGTCTTATTCTACCACTCTGTTCATTATCTTTCAATCATATCTCCATACAAATCGATCTATTGACCATTTTTCTAAAGAAATCCAACATTTTTGTCGTTTATTTAAAAAGTTTAGTAAGATATGACCCAAATACCAGCGAACATGTTCACATCCACCATTAGAAAACCACCTTATATTTTATATTTTCTGACCGGACGGCCCTTCCTTAATACGGCCCTGTAACAATATCATATCTACGTTTGCCCCCAGCTTTTATCTCGCAGTTTTTATTGCGATGGAACAAAGCTGAAGTCTGAAGTTAATATATTCGCGACGACAACTACAGATTTGCCAGATATCGCATAGTTTATCGACGCGACGCGACGCTCTCTGCGCGTTTATGTTGTTATTGTGCTCTTTGAGTAGTACTACGAAAATGGTTAAATTGTTTTATTAATTTCGTAAATAAAACAGCGTAATGACTAAAAGTAGATATTATTTGCTATGAAACTCTTCATCGCGACCTGCATATGTTTATCTGCTACGTACGACGACGCGACGTCCCTATGGCCGGACTCCAAACCCGGAACTTTTGATTAGGCGGGCCAAGTCACGGGACACGCAGCATTAATTCCTTCTTCTATATCTGGAGCTTACTACACCTTATTGATCGCATACATCCATTAGCGTACAAGCAAAAAATCTTGCTATGATGATCGATCACACTGAATAAGCTACTATGATCACTTTCGCCAGCTGCAGTTGGCTATAGAATTATACCGCTATAGAATTTCACAATGGCTCTTGGAAAATCATTATAGGATTATGTTAAGTTTAAGAAAAATAGGAAATTATTTTAAATATTAATTTTAGGTTCTATTTAGTGATTTTATGTATAAAAAACTAATATTTGCACACCTGCATGCAGGTTAAATACGTGAAATAAATAATTATTCAGACCTTAACAACAGTGTTTTTGTAAATAAAGCCTTTGACTTTGTAAAGCCGACTTGATGCCTGTCACTATCAATGTTTAAATCACATCAGAGGCCTTCGTTACTAATTTTGACAGTAATCCGGACCCGAACCTCACAGATTTAGGGCCTAGTAAGTGGCAGTTTGGCCTATCCTTACCTGTAGTCCAGCAGAAGCGTAGGTAAAGTAAGCTAAGTAATTAACAAACAGAAAAGGTTAGATAATTTCATCAAACACAGCTAGCCTTCCCCAATTATTTCCACAACCACGGGTCCTGCGATGAACGTATCCAGCAGCTTTCCATGACTTTCGCGAGTCAATCAAACGTCTTATGCGAAGAACTTAAATGCCTAACGACGACGACCAAAGACAAGCCAAAGACTTCTATAGCTACGTATATATGCCCCGCCCACTGCTACTTCAGTTTCACGATTCTATGAGCAATGTCGGTTAGTTCAGTTCTCCTCCTCATTTCAAACTTAAGGTTTTCTGTGATTAAACTTCAATGGGGAAGAAAACGCAAAGCTATTTGCAGATGGCGCTACGGACGCTTGACTTAAAACAACTTTCAATTTGTTCCGCGTTTTTTATTATCGAGGTGTAATAAAATAGTTTTTTTTCTGTACAGTTGTTAAATGGAAAATGTTTGCGACTTGGACTGTTCCTTAATTAAAGGCGAAGTTCAAAAATACATGATAGAAAACTTAAGTTTTCCCACGTCTTCTTCATCCGAGAATCTTTAGGAAATTAATGATTTCCATTATTATTGCAACCAATCGCTACACAACGCGGCATTTTTTAAATAAATCTTATGTTTAGTTCACGTAAACAGTTTTTCTATACGTTTTGACAGTTAGTGATGATTGTTATGAGTCAAGCGATATCAGCGCCTCTATCGGCGAGTTCTGTCAGTTTTCTTCCCCATTGTCAAGTTTTTGTTTATTTTGTGTATCAGTATCACTTGCAGGTACAACAAATAATGCTCAGGTTCATGACTGCAATTATTTGTTCCGTTTTAATGTGTGTTTTTGAATATATTCTATTTAACAATTGCCACTTTTTACTTAACATTTAAGTACCTTTGAATTAGCTTAATGAAGAAGGCTCTTGTGTGAGTAGATATACCTACTACAAAGAATGGTACGCTGTTGCCTCGAGGGATGGAAATCCATCCAATCACGAAGCGTTTCTGATTGTGGCGTGAAAGGTTCCGTGCTGCATACTAAAATATGTATGTGGAATTCAAAGATTCCATTGGAATGATACGGTACCTACTTGTTTGATATTTCAAGAGTTTACCGATTGTGAATAAAATAAGACAAGAAAAAAATCTGGACATCCAAAATTTATTGCTTAGAGTACGAGCAGAAAAGTAAATGTCTGCCGTCTTGGAAACCGTATTCGTTTCTGGGCTTCTACTCATAAAAATAATACAACAACCGAACACATGGAACAAAATAAAATTTTACAATACACCAGAATGCCTAGTAAATCAAATTTTGTTAGCAGAACAATTTTTTTGTACGTTCAAGTATTTTTTTTTGTAGAGATACCTAACAATTTTTTGATTAACCATTACAATCGACTTGTCGTATGTACCATACAAATCTCGTAATTTGTATTTTAGTTGACATTACTGTTTTATTGTAACTAACAATAGTAATTTTGTCACCATTACTAATCATTGGTTTTTATGAACAATGCGTTTCGTTAACTCTAATATATTATTTTAACCGCTACCCAAAATCTTGTAACTGCTACAAAAATATTGCAAGTGACGAGCGCGGGGTCGAGGGGGGCGAACGGATGAGGCAAGCCGCCATTGGGCAAACCGCCGCGCATGCGTGGTAAAAATAGCTATGGAAAAAACAAAAATGTGAAGTAGTGAACTGTCAAATAATATTGTTTAAATGCAAAAACTGTTTAAAGGCCTCGTTGTAATGCCTTGTAATGAAAAAAAATGGACAAAGAAACAAGGAATATTTGAAAACGCGATCTTTAGCGGATTATATCGAGGTAATCAAAGGTGAGCTAGTAGTTTATTGAGGTTATTCACTCCATACTAAGTACTTCCCTATACTAAATATCTTTCAATATTTTACAGAAAATACATGGACGTGCCTGCTTTAAAGATTCTAAACCATGAAACGATCAAAGAATTACCACCATCAGAATTGCCACAACCAGATTTATTGATACGGTCAGAGTCCCCTCTGTTATAAATACAACCATGGATTCAGCAGGTGAGTAGTTTAATATTATATTATTAATAACATTATTAAATTGATGATGATGTAGATCATGTATTCCTCGTGGAGCTCAAGAGCACATTTAGTTGGATCATCATCATCATCAGCCGAAAGACGTCCACTGTTGGACAAAGGTCTTCCCCCAAGGATTTCCGCACCGACCGATCCTGTGCTGCTCGCATCCAGCGGCTTCCCGGAACCTTCACCAGGTTGGTCCACCGAGATAGCTCACAGGATCGCTAAACTTCAGCGGCAATGGGCGGGGTACATAGCTCGTAGAACAGATTTAGTTGGATGCTCTAAGACAAATAGGCATATTTTTTTTATCATATATTGTGTTCCTCGTGAAGCACCTATCGCTTAATACAGTTTTGGGGTTTAATTTGTTTTCAAGAACCTTAATAAATAAAATGTATTGGTTAAAATCACTACAAAGTTTAGTTATCATTTTTGTATGAATCAACTTTAGAAAGTTAATATCACAATCCGTGTATGGCTTTACATCTTACTTTTTCTTACTAATACTAATACTATACTAATACTAATATTATATAAATGCGAAAGTATGGATGTTTGTTTGTTTGATTATTTATTTATTTGTTCCGCTTTCACTTCGAAACTACCGAACGGATGTGGGTGAAATTTGGTAGGTAGATAGATCAAATACTGGATTAACACATAGGCTACTTTTTATTCCGGGAAAATGCATAGTTCCCGTAGGATACCTTAGAGACAGTCATCAAGCGACAACCACGCGGGCGGAGCCGCGGGCAAAAGCTGGGTTTATAATTATTTTGTGGGATCTACTATTTTATTTTGTAGTTTCTACTAATTATTTTGTTAGTTCTACTATTTTATTTTGTAGTGTCTACTAATTAGTTTGCAGGGTCTACAAATTATTTTGTAGGGTCTACTATTTTTTTTGTAGGGTCTACAATTGTTTTTGTAGGATCTACTATTTTATTTTGTAGTGTCTACTGATAATTTTGTAATGGCTATTTGTCGAGATATTTTACAAAAAGCACCTATTTGAAGGGCACCAAAGCTATCATTGGTGCCCTTCAAATAATTGCTCTTCGTGAAATACCTCGACATGAAGCAATCATAAAATTATTACTTAACACTACAAAATATAATGACTAAACTATGGAAATGGATACGTTTCTTACAAAAACAAAAAAATAATAAATTTAAGTGTTATTTATTATTATGAAATCAAGTATAAAAATAAAACAATACAAATATAAATGTTTGAATTCTACCTTCATGTGTAACTCAGTTTGACAGTTTTGTCATTTATACCAAAACTTTACATATACAGGGTGACTTTAAATTAGTTCTTGATACCAAAGGCTATGAATGTGCTCATGATAACAAACAACTTTCCCTAAATAACCCATAGTCAAATCGCAAAAAAAATTTTTGACTCTTCATACTAATTTGGCCACTCGGCTGATCGATTTGTATGAAGAGACCAAAATTTTTTTTTCGATTTGGCTACGGGTTCCTTAGGGAAAATTGTTTGTTATCATGAGCACTTGCATAGCCTTTCGTATCAAGAACTAATTTAAACTCACCCTATATTTGTTATGTCTAGAATGTAGTAATACAAGAATATTATTAATCAGTTTTAGGAAACAACCAAAATGTTATTAATTTAGCACTTTTTTTACTTATAATAACAATAATAAATTATTCAAGAAAAAAAATCTTTAGAATTTCAAAAACTAAACTAGGCTAATGTATAACAAAAGAAATACTAATGGCGCAGCAGACGATGCTCGTGCTGTTATTAGCTCATTACACAGAACAATGAAAACATAAAACTATATATATTTCTGTTAATTATTGTCCTTCGCAGAAATATTTTCTCTGGCTATAGTAAATATGGGGATCATCTAATAGTAGGTCTTGGACGATAATATTTCACAGCTTTCTTCTCCCATTTGAATCAGAAATAAGGGAAAAATCTCTTTAACTTTGTTAAACATCCCTCATTATCATATTTTTAACAAGGTTCCATGGTTCCATCCCTCTGCAGCATCTGTAAGTCCCGAAGCGGCTGAAATCAAAATCATAGATTGATTACCTTAGCATAAATATAAATAAATAATAAATTTATAAGTTTTCCATAGAAAAGTTAACATAAATAAACCTTTTCAATTTAATACCACACTAAATTTCATAATTTATTCACTCTTTAATGCAAAAAAAAAACATTAAATATATGTGAAATGAAATGAAATAATATTTATTCGAAGTAGGTATCTCTGTACACTTTTCGAACGTCATATTTTTTCTACCTAATGCGAAGTTCCTACCACTCGGAACTCATATACCCAACGTTTCGGGAAGTGTTTGCGGAGAGAGAAGAAACGTCGGACCCTAAAGAAACTCCCTCCAACACATTTTATATACGTATACTTCTACATAAGAATAATAAAACTGACCATTTTATCATTAAATTCTTTCAGTTAAACATCTTGTGGACTCTCAAATATACCTAATAGCTTTTGCCCGCGGCTCCGCCCGCGTGGATGTCGCTTTATGACTGTCTCTAAGGTATCCTACGGGAACTATGCATTTTCCCGGAATAAAAAGTAGCCTATGTGTTAATCCAGTATTTGATCTATCTACCTACCAAATTTCAACTAAATCAGTTCAGTAGTTTAGACGTGAAAGCGGAACAAAAAACAAATAAATAAATAAACAAACAAACAAACATTTATACTTTCGCATTTATAATATTAGTAAGAAGAAGTAAGATGTAAAGCCATACACGGATTGTGACATCAAATTTCTAAAGTTGATTCATACAAAAATGATAACTAAACTTTGTAGTGATTTTAACCAATATATTTTATTTATTAAGGTTCTTGAAAACAAATTAAACCCCAAAACTGTATAGGTGCTTCACAAGGTACACAATACATAAAAAATATGCCTATTTGTCTTACAGCATCCAACTAAATCTGTTCTGCGAGCTATGTGCCCCGCCCATTGCCACTTAAGTTTAGCGATCCTGTGAGCTATCTCGGTGGACCGACGACCTGGTGAAGGTTGCGGGAAGCCGCTGGATGCGAGCAGCACAGGATCGGTCGGTGCGGAAATCCTTGGGGGGAGGCCTTTGTCCAACAGTGGACGTCTTTCGGCTGATGATGATCCAACTAAATGTGCTCTTGAGCTCCACGAAGAATACATCATCTACATCATGGTGGTAATTCTTTGATCGTTTCATGGTTTAGAATCTTTAAAGCAGGCACGTCCATGTATTTTCTGTAAAATATAGAAATACATTTATTATAGGGAAATACTTAGCATGGAGTGAATAACCTCAATAAACTACTAGCTTACCTTTGATTACCTCGATTTAATACGCTAAAGATCGCGTTTTCAAATATTCCTTGTTTCTTTGACAATTTTTCTTCATTACAAGGCATCACAACGAGGCCTTAAAACAGTTTTTGCATTTAAACAATATTATTTGACAGTTCACTACTTCACATTTCTGTTTCTTCCATCACTGTTTTTACCGCGCATGCGCGGCGGCTTGCCCAATGGCGGCTTGCCTCATCCGCTCGCCCCCCTCGACCCCGCGCTCCGTCACTAGCAATATTTTTTGTAGCAGTTACAAGATTTTGTGTAGCAGTTAAAATAATATATTAGAGTTAACGAAACGCATTGTTCATAATAACCAATGATAGTAATGGTGACAAGATTACTGTTGTTAGTTACAATAAAACAGTAATGTCAACTAAAAAACAAATTACGAGATTAGAATGGTACATACGACAAGTTGATTGTAATGGTTAATCAAAAAATTGTTATCTCTACAAAAAAAAAAACTTGGACGTACAAAAAAAATGTTCTGCTAACAAATTTTAATTTACTAGGCATTCTGGTAGTATTGTAAAATTTTATTTTTTCTGTGTGGCCCCTCTGCCTTAAGCTATAGGCCAAGTCCTACAATTTACTGTGGTTCATCTACTGAGCCATTTGCCGACTTGTCAGTAAGTCTGGAGGAAGGAAAACAGGAGCAGCAAGCAAGCGCTGTCGTAGGAGGTTCTGTTATTTATTTAGGTTATGTTATTTTAATATATTGTTTACTTTGATAGATTTTTTTTTCTCTATTTCATTTCTGTAAAACTTTAGTTTTGAACCTCATTTATAACATATGAAAGAATACTTTAATCGAATTGCTCAGCTAACCATCAAAATGCTTTGAACATTTGATTATTCACGGAAGAAATGCCCGCAGACGTTGCTCCATTAATGATTTTCCTAGCCCTGTACGCTCTCCAGAGTATTGCAACTCGTTCCACGTTACAGCAAAGTAATTAAAGGCAAAATTGCTACCTTAATGGACATTGACCAACGCATTCACCTATTTAAAGCCACCAGTACAAATTGAGACCTTACCGCAAGATACAGTTGAAACACCAGAGGTCAAGTTGGAATTGATTATCAACTTGTACTTCTACTCGGCAAAGGAAGGTGGCTGTATCGGCCACAGTGACAGTATTCAATTCAAGCTATTAGTGCCTGCCTATTATTACAGGCTGTTTCATTGGTGATTGATAATGAAAATACAATCATCCATTTCTTGTATGTCAGTAAAGTCGATGCGAGTTTGTAATAACTCCTGACTACTGATCCGAGAGTTGTGGGTTCGATCCCCATCCAGGGCAAACATTTCTGTGATGAGCAGAATTTTTTGCTCTGTGTCTGGGTGTATTATATCTATATTATGTATGTATTTAAACGTATGTGTATGTATATCAGTCTTTGGTTCCCATAGTACAGGGAATCTTAGTTTGGGGCCAGATAACCGTGTGTGATTTGTCCGGGATATTTATTATTTATTATTTTATTTATGTGTATGTATATCAGTCTCAGGTTCCCATAATAGAGGGAATCCTAGTTTGGGGCCAGATGACCGTGTGTGATTTGTCCCGAATATTAATTATTATTATTATAATGAAATTGTAAATCAAGAGGATTTTTATGATTTTCTTGCCTGATTTGTATTTCGTTTCGATATATTTAACAATAAAATATGTGGCAAAGTAATGACATCAAACAGATTTTGCCGAATAACGCGCAATTTCGCGTAACAGCGCCCAGTTGTGTAAATCCACTCGAATTAATAGCGCGTTCACGCAAATAGAGGGATAAGGTTTATGGGGTGAGAACACCATGCCAACTGTCCCTGGAGCGGGTGCGGGTTACTGGCCTTTGAATTTGAAGGCTTTTTGCCCGTTAGGATAAGGGGGAAGAGGACCGGGTTTAGGAAGAATCCACTACGATAACGAGTTTGCAGTTTGCTAAAACATCTACGTTTACTACTACTAACTAATCGTCTATTAAATGATTGTTTTTTAAATTAAACAACTGATTTAAACATTTTTTTATATCTGTAACCGAATTACCTATACCTTGTTCCAATCAAGAAAAAGCAAAAGGTACATAAACTACTATGGAACTGACACACGTCCACGTCAATTGCCTACTAAGTTTTTTTTTTTTTGCATTTTTTTGATTGGAATGAACTATAGGTTGTTGACGAAAGGCCACAAACCCGGGGACTCGCGTCACTCGCGCCGGCCCTGGCCCGCGCACTATTATTCTTTTCCCGAGGTGACTGTCCGATCTGAAGGGAGTAATGTAGGACAAATTTTATATTGTGCGAACCACTCTCCATGTTCTGGAACTTTCTATGGTTCGTGTTACTGAAAATTGTTGCTTGTTATTAACCGACTTCAAAAAAAGGAGGAGCTTCTCAATTCGCCGGAATCTTTTTAAATTCTTTTTTTGTTTAAAAGGGTATACTTCACAGGTGGTCCCATATAAATTTTATTGAAATCGATACAGCGGTTTTTGAGAAAATCAACAAAAACATAGCAAAATTGCAGTTGTTGCGATTGAAGTCGGTTGTTTTTAACGTATTCAGCGTCGTCAATTATCTATATTCTATTAGAACACATTTGTTCGAGAGTATTTTAGCGAGTGCACAGTTTTGAGGCAATTTTAAAAAGCCTCATTTGTCTGCCTGTTTACACAACGGGAAGAATTTTTAGTTCACTAATTGTCACTTGCTATACTTATTTAAATACCTAAATAGGTATTTGTTTCCCCGTACCTGTCTATTAACTCATGAAACTAAACAAATTTCTCCAAGGAACCCATACAATCTGAGTACGGACTCTCTATATTGCATAATCAACAACTTGATCACTTTGTAAGAGGAGCTAAATGTTTTCGCATTATGGTCATTTCAGCGAGTGTACAAGTTCCGAGAGGTAGGAACTTTGTATTACTCAGGTAGAAAAAAAGACGATGTATAAATGACCACGCTGAATACGTTAAAAACAACCGACTTCAATCGCAACAACTCCAATTTAGCTAAGATTTTGTCTCTCAAAAACCGGTTTTTCTCAAAAACCGCGGAATCGATTTCGATAAAATTTATATGGGACTACCTGTGAAGTATACCCTTTTAAACAAAAAAAGAATTTTCCAAATCGGTTCAGGCGTCTTCGAGTAATCGGTGAACATACATAAAAAAAAAAAAAAAATCCGACGAATTGAGAACCTCCTACTTCTTTTGAAGTCTGTTAAAAAGAATGTGTACAGCATCTATTTAAATAAAAAAGATTTTGACTTTGACTTTTTGGTAAGTACAATGATTTAAAAAAGAAAATTTTAAGTTATAACAATATCTAGGTACGTTTAAAGAAAGATGAATTTTCTTTACCACGCAAAAATCTTGATTGCATTAACGCTTTTATTTCGGTTGATGCGGTCTCGCCAGACATTTTGCGTAAAAATAAGTCACAAGTCACAAGCGATATATGAAAGAAAGAATACACCAACACTTGCTTCAAATTCTGTTCTTATAAAAAAATTGAGGAAAACGCAAAAGACTCAACTATCCACGACACAGCCTAAATCAAGAACAGCAACATGTCATTATTTTGAAAATCCGTTCAGCAGATTTAGCTTTACGTTTGAAACCTGCTATTTATTGCGATGCCATAGCGATTTTAGCAAGGTCTTATGTTAATAGACCAAATTTGTTCAGTTTCATCAGTAAAAACTCACTTTAAAGTACTACTACACTTTTTTCATCCTTGATAGGTATAGTAGAGTAGGTACTCTACTTACTCGGGTTAACGGGTAAAAACTGTCAGTCGGACCGAATTTTTGGCACCACCGAACGGTGCCATTGGAGCCACTCGTTGTCTCTATAATATACGATCAACAAGTCGATGGCCACAGGACAAGACAGACGGACTGGAAATTGTATTTTATTTTATAAGGCCAAAGACAAATGGTCTCGATGCTTGCGTGAGAAGTTTTTATATTATTTACAAAGACGTTGCAATTCTTGATAAAAGCAGAGACATGATAAAAGTGTGCGATAATTTGTTTCAGTTCGTCCCCTCCTCATGGGCTTTTTGAGAATACTCACTGAAGTATTAGTATTAAATACAAATATGGTATAGGCACAAACGTATTTTTTTAGTTACCATACTTTTAATCTGACAAGTAGCGACAAGGAAAGCCCTTTTTAACCCTGCGATGCCACACACAGACGTACATCAGTACATAGGCTCCAAATTCAAATGTATAACAATTCTTGCGCCAAGGGTTAAAATAAAATTGATCTAACAAAGCGTTTAGAGAAGACAAACTTACTGGTTTCTAAATCTCACCAAACGTAGAAACCATATTTCTATGGTTTTCTGTTGTCCATTGCTATTTAAATATAAAGAAAACCGCATAAAAATTGGTTCAGTAATTGTAAAGATAAAGGGTAAGAGACAGAAACACATACAAAAACACACACACCTCTTAGGTCAAACGCATCTACCTTCCCCATTCCGTCGTGGGTAAAAAGCCGGTACCTATACAAAACCTTTTCACATAAATACCAGACATTAATCATACATGCTCAACCATCACTTAATTTGCGTCATGTCATGACGCTTCAACCATTTTTCATATTATTATCCAATAACATTTTCTAACAGATCGAAGTACCCATAAAATATAATATGTTTGTCACCGTTAGTTATCGTAATCCTTTTTTTTTTATGAATATACTCGTAATTTTACGAAAACCGAATATCCATCGATTAGGATAGGCGAGGATGGAATAGACAAGAATTGACACTTAATTTTTTTAACCCCCAATTTTTATGTGTGTATTTTGTAGAATTACGAAAAGTAAAACACTCACATTTTTTTTGTCTTTTTAATCTTTTGATATCTTATTTCTTGTCATAATGTGATTTTTCTCCGTTCTGCATTAGTGTAAGATTCCCATGCAGGATAACTGCTTAAATGATTAGTTTACTAAAAAGATTATCAGGTATGAACTGGACCTGTTTGAAAGGCTCTTCTCTACAGCCTAAAAACACTAACAAAGAAAAAGTTATTATTTCGAGAAAATGACTAATTAATAACAACGCTGAACACTTTAAAAACAACTGACTTCAATCGTAACAGCTACAATTTTTCTATGTGTTATTTGTTTTTGTTGATTTTTTCATAAAGCGCTGAATCAATTTCGATAAAATTTATATGGGACCACTTTTAAAGTGTGAACTACCAAACAAAAAAAGAATCATCAAAATCAATTCATAATTGGCGGAATAATCGCGTAACAAACATATAAGGAAACATAAGCAGGTTACAGTCGAATTGAGAAGCTGCTTGAAGTCGGTTGAAAACAAAAAGAAAAGTGGATGTTTTATTTTTGAGTATTCCACAAAATAATTACAAAAGAATTGGGGTATGAAATGTTGTCAATTACGAGTATATTCAAGAACAAAGGCATTAACGGTGACATGCGCCGATATATTATAACTACTTATGCCCTTGAAACATATTGCATTTAATCAGACAGAAAGCTCCCGCGCCGCTTCCACTTACGATATTATGATCGAAGTTCTTACATTTTGTTATGTTATAGTTTGTTTGTAGGTATCGTGTCTAATAGAGCGCGTTGGCAAGTCTTTACCTATGCGCGATTATTAGGAGCTAATAATAAAATACTTAAAAAAACAAATGACAGTGACAGAACAAAATTTGTTACAATATTTGACCCGCACAGTAGCCTGGATATGTTCATATGCGCCATAGTATACCTAACCGAAGTCGAGACCGTATAGTTTTAAGGTTCCGTAGTGTTTTTTTTTTAGAGACGAGCTCTATCCTAGGACAAATTCTGTGAACATGATTAGTTTTTGAGTAAATAGTGAAATTCTATTTTAGTAAAGATTTTAAAAAAGGTAATGCATTTATCTAGATACTCTGTTAAGATATTATTTATTATTATAAAAAGTAACTACTTATTAAAATCAAAATACTCAGAATATTAGATAATTTCTTCTTAAAAAATTATGTTTATGGTTTCTCAAATTTGAATCGTGAAATACTTAGGTTATAACCGTTACAAGTACAATGTAAGGAACTTACTTTGTACCTGCCTACTTAACTTCTTGAAACTTTTGCTATCTATAATATAAAGGAGAATGTATAGGACCTGTAAGTGTCGAGACATCCGCCTTTACATAAGTATGCAAGTTGTCTTCTCGAGTAAAACATCTAACTTTATTAGTCCCTGTCTAGTAGACAGAGGGTGGACACACTGTCTAGAGCAGGCTTTCTCAAACTTATATCCCCCCGTATCCCTATTACCAGATATTAGCGATCTCCTAAAATACTGCCTATACAAGAAAATAAGGTATTTATTTACAAATAAACAGTTACAAAGTTTTTTTAATGTCATAGCTGGCAAACGAGCAGACGTATCACCTGGTGGTAAGCGATTACCGCCGCCCATAGACACCTGCAACATCAGAGGAGTCACAACTGCGTTGCCGGCCACACAGATGTTTTAAATAGTGTGATGAATGGACTTAGTCTTTGTCACAAAATGAGTCTGTTTTAGCCACAATTTTGCTCAGTTTCAGTCTTAGTTCAGATTCAGGGTTTAGTCGATTCGTGTACTTAGATTTTTAGCCACCATTGCTTAATCTTTTCTTGCACCCCCTACGTTCACCTGGCATACCCACTTTGAGAAACTATGTCCTGGACTACTCAGACTAACGATTTCATCTTCTTCTTATCGTATGGTACAGTCTCGTGCACCTAAAAGTATACAGGGTAGCCGTGCCATCTAGTAGTACTTGCACTATAAGGCTGTATACTTTTAGTTGCACGCGACTGTATACCGTCTATTCCTAAAGTATAGCGGCGGCGTCAATCATTCATTTCTTGTTTCTTTCAATTTTTTTTACGAATCATTATTGGTTCGGTATCATTATGAAGAATGTTGAATAGAAGCCCTATTTTATTTACTCGTAAATATTGTGGACTCTACAGACTCTGTATTATACATTTCGACGGGGAAGTGCTAACAACTCCTGACTTACATTTTTTACGAAAACTACTTATGAATGCAGTTCGATAGCGAATGAATTTGCGCGTCTACTGGTATATGAATAAAGTTGAAATTAGCAAAATTTATGTAGCTAGGCACCGAGGAAATATCTCCTATATTAAGGTCGATCACAACCTGATTAATTTTGGCTGGAAATGTATTCTAACTAAGTTTTTTTTAACTTTGTAAGTTAGGAGTTGTTAGTACTTCCCCGTCGATTTATGTAGGTATTCGTTATAGCCCTCACAAAAGTTTTACACTAAACATAGTGATCAGTTTTGTTGATCCTTTTATTTAAAAGAAGCATATTCTTATGAGAGTGAGCTGTCATATGACGTCACTTTGTGTGTGAGCTGTCCCACTATCATGATGGATGGACCCATATCACCCACACCACCCACACATCCTTTTATTAAGCATTACAGAAAAATAACTTATATTCCGTCCCAGTTAGTAACGTTTGTAATTATCGTAATATGTATACATAATATAGGGTATAATCGTTTATAGGGTTCTTCTGAAAAAATGTTGAGTCTCACTTATTTGTCTAATTCATGAAACTCAACAATTTCCCTCAAGGAACCAGTTATACAGGATGCAAATCTAAGTCGTGCGTCATATTTTAAACAGTGCTTCTACTCCTGATTCTGATTAACTTTCCCCAAGGAACGCATAGTCAGCTGATCGATTTGTACCGTATGAAGAGTCCAAAATTTTTTTTACGTTTTGGCTATGGGTTCCTTGGGGAAAGTTGATCAGAATCAGGAGTAGAAGCACTGATTAAAATTTGACGCTCGACTAGATTTACAGCCTGTATATATGGCCAAATAGATTTGACACCATTTCAAAGGGTGAATGAGAGGAAGAAGGAATTGGTAAATAGCATTTTCACACACATACTTTGTTCAGATCTCGTAACAATATAGGATAAAAGGCACCTAGGCGTTATATTTATATCTACAGTTCAGGTGGGAACAGAGGACCTAAGACTAAATAAGCACCACCTAATCGCTCTTCAAGTGTTGTTAAAGTAATTTTTTTTTATTTTTTTTTTATTGGTGGTTCCATTTAAAGAAGATTATATTCCATCACGAAAATTAAGGGATGAACCTCGTTTATTGTTGGGGTAATGTATTAAATTCGATAATGAAATTCCTGACAATAGCCCATATAGTCATATAGCAAAATATATATTTTGTGTCTGCAATAGCTTATCAAAACATTCGAAGAAAGGTTTTTGTGTTCCAAAGGATATTCAATCTTATATAATATTATATCCATAGGATATACAATACTAGATTATGTCACTGACGTAATTTTAGTAATAATATAAGTGATTTTTTAATGTGTTGGTATGATTTTCTTTTGAACTTGTACTCGACGTTCTTTTCACTTCTAAGTACTAGACTTCCTGAAACGTTGTGTGTAAAAGTTTCACGTATTCGGAACTTTGTACTAACTAGTAAAATAATGACGATTTAAAAGAATGTTTAGAGTATTAACTTAAGTAAAAACATATTTATATATAGGATGTAAGGGACAGGTTTCCGAAAACATTAGGGGCCTGTTCAGTAGACGAAACTGAACAACTTTATACAAGAATTTTTTTCAGGAAACGAAAAAAATCGGCTTCTCCATACAAAATTATAAACTTGATTGGACAGTTTCTATGGAGAAGCCGATTTTTTTTTCGTTTCCTGAAAAAAATTCTTGTGTAAAGTTGTTCAGTTTCGTCTACTGAGCAAGCCGTTAAAGTTTTCGGAAACCTGTCCCTTACACCCTGTATTCTTTATAACCTTGAGTACCTATCGCCTCTTATTAATTTTAATTACAGCTTTAATTATCAGCCTCGGGCTGGCTGGAGCTCTAAAATTAGTATTCTTCGCACTCTGCCATACCACGCAAGTCTATGTAAGCCTAGGAACAAATAATTATCCACGTCGAAAACTCATCTTCAGAAAATATTATTGTCCCTTGGCAGGCCTACACGAACGATTTGCTCGTTCTGATAAGTGGATAGTTATATTTACTGGTAAAGGTTTTACTTCATCGGTTTCTGATTTATGCCTTCGTAGGCATTTCTTGATATAGAGTGCGTCCTTCTTGCGTCTTCTGTAACTGACAAAATTTCTTTTTTACCCTCGGTTTTTATGTAGAAAATGCAAAAATAAAAGTCTCGCATTTTTAATTCTTTTAAAAGCTGGATATTTCTCCGAGAAAATTAAAGTTTTCTCCAATAGGGTTTTTTAGGCTGTATGCCTATGTAAGGTGTCTACGCTAACTGGGTAGCAACTAATTTAAAAAAACATTCGGAACTCGACTTAATGTAAAGGCTTCACGGACAGCCTTAATACGAAGAAAAAAGTAATTATGTCGGAAAATACCTAACTTGTTAGTCAAGAATAGCCCCCCGTATCCTTTATTCCCAGATATTATAGGTATAGTTGGTATAGTTGCTACCTAGGATAACTAGGTAGCAACTAATTTAAAAAAACGTTAGGAACTCGGCTTAATGTAAAGGCTTCACGGACAGCCTTAATACGAAGAAAAAAGTAATTATGTCGGAAAATACCTAACTTGTTAGTCAAGAATCAATATCGGTCATGCCTTTCTCTTATTCTTTGTCATATCTAATATAATTAGTCCTGTTTATACACGGCGAAGTTGTATTAATTTCGTTCCTTGTAATGGTACACGAAAAAAAATAAAATTTTACAACACTACCAGAATGCCTAGTAAATCAAAATTTGTTAGCAGAACAATTTTTTTGTACTTCCAAGTATTTTTTTTTGTAGAGATATTTTTTTTTTGATTAACCATTACAATCGACTTGTCGTATGTACCATACAAATCTCGTAATTTGTTTTTTGGTTGACATTACTGTTTTATTGTAACTAACAACAGTAATCTTGTCACCATTACTAATCATTGCTTTTTATGAACAATGCGTTTCGTTTACTCTAATATATTATTTTAACTGCTACACAAAATCTTGTAACTGCTACAAAAAATAATGCAAGTGACGGAGCGCGATGACGAGGGGGGCGAGCGGATGAGGCAAGCCGCCATTGGGCAAGCCGCCGCGCATGCGTGGTAAAAACAGTGATGGAAGAAACAGAAATGCGAAGTAGTGAACTGTCAAATAATATTGTTTAAATGCAAAAACTGTTTTAAGGCCTCGTTGTGATGCCTTGTAATGAAGAAAAATTGTCAAAGAAACAAGGAATATTTGAAAACGCGATCTTTAGCGTATTAAATCGAGGTAATCAAAGGTAAGCTAGTAGTTTATTGAGGTTATTCACTCCATGCTAAGTACTTCCCTATAATAAATGTATTTCTATATTTTACAGAAAATACATGGACGTGCCTGCTTTAAAGATTCTAAACCATGAAACGATCGAAGAATTACCACCATGATGTAGATTATGTATTCTTCGTGGAGCTCAAGAGCACATTTAGTTGGATCATCATCAGCCGGAAGACGTCCACTGTTGGACAAAGGCCTCCCCCCAAGGATTTCCGCACCGACCGATCCTGTGCTGCTCGCATCCAGCGGCTTCCCGCAACCTTCACCAGGTCGTCGGTCCACCGAGATAGCTCACAGGATCGCTAAACTTAAGTGGCAATGGGCGGGGCACATAGCTCGCAGAACAGATTTAGTTGGATGCTGTAAGACAAATAGGCATATTTTTTATGTATTGTGTACCTTGTGAAGCACCTATACAGTTTTGGGGTTTAATTTGTTTTCAAGAACCTTAATAAATAAAATATATTGGTTAAAATCACTACAAAGTTTAGTTATCATTTTTGTATGAATCAACTTTAGAAATTTGATGTCACAATCCGTGTATGGCTTTACATCTTACTTTTTCTTACTAATATTATAAATGCGAAAGTATAAATGTTTGTTTGTTTGTTTTTTGTTCCGCTTTCACGTCTAAACTACTAAACTGATTTAGTTGAAATTTGGTAGGTAGATAGATCAAATACTGGATTAACACATAGGCTACTTTTTATTCCGGGAAAATACATAGTTCCCGTAGGATACCTTAGAGACAGTCATAAAGCGACATCCACGCGGGCGGAGCCGCGGGCAAAAGCTATTAGGTATATTTGAGAGTCCACAAGATGTTTAACTGAAAGAATTTAATGATAAAATGGTCAGTTTTATTATTCTTATGTAGAAGTATACGTATATAAAATGTGTTGGAGGGAGTTTCTTTAGGGCCCGACGTTTCTTCTCTCTCCGCAAACACTTCCCGAAACGTTGGGTATATGAGTTCCGAGTGGTAGGAACTTCGTATTAGGTAGAAAAAATATGACGTTCGAAAAGTGTACAGAGATACCTACTTCGAATAAATATTATTTCATTTCATTTCACATATATTTAATGTTTTTTTTTGCATTAAAGAGTGAATAAATTATGAAATTTAGTGTGGTATTAAATTGAAAAGGTTTATTTATGTTATCTTTTCTATGGAAAACTTATAAATTTATTATTTATTTATATTTATGCTAAGGTAATCAATCTATGATTTCGATTTCAGCCGCTTCGGGACTTACAGATGCTGCAGAGGGATGGAACCATGGAACCTTGTTAAAAATATGATAATGAGGGATGTTTAACAAAGATAAAGAGATTTTTCCCTTATTTCTAATTTTACAAATGGGAGAAGAAAGCTGTGAATTATTATCGTCCAAGACCTACTATTAGATGATCCCCATGTTTACTATAGCCAGAGAAAATATTTCTGCGAAGGACAATAATTAACAGAAATATATATAGTTTTATGTTTTCATTGTTTTGTGTAATGAAATGAGTTAATAACAGCACGAACATCGTCAGCTGTGCCATTAGTATTTCTTTTGTTATACATTAGCCTAGTTTATTTTTTGAAATTCTAAAGATTTTTTCTTGAATAATTTATTATTGTTATTATAAGTAAAAAAAGAGCTAAATTAATAACATTTTGGTTGTTACCTAAAACTGATTAATAATATTTTGGCTTATTCTTGTATCACTACATTCTAGATAACAAATACATGTAAAGTTTTAGTATAAATGAAAAAAACTTTCAAAACTGAGTTACGCATGAAGGTAGAAGTATAAACATTTATATTTAGTATATAGATAGTATTTCACGAAGAGTAATTATTTGAAGGGCACCAATGATAGCTTTGGTGCCCTTCAAATAGGTGTTCTTTGTGAAATATCTCGACAAATAGCCATTACAAAATTATAAGTAGACACTACAAAATAAAATAGTAGATCCTACAAAATAATTAGGTAAACCCAAAAAACAGTACTTTAAGGTACAAAATAATTCAGTATCGGTTAAAAACAATATGGAAGGGACCACAAAGCGTTTATTAGAGGCTACAAGTTAAACAATAATTTATACAATATTTGTTTACTAGAATCAAATAGTAAACACTACTATTTGTAGAGTTGTCACACATACTACGAAAAAAATTGTAAGGGTTACCAAATTCTCGTTACAGATACTAGAATTTTCTTTCCGTGTGGTATTAGTAAGGTACCTTCTGTCCTTATTAGTAAGGTACCTAGATTTTGTGAAATCACCTTTGATGTGCCGGACTTTATCAATAGGAAAACTACAGATAATAAAAAAGACGCTCGACTGTTCAGGAAAACACACAAGTACATTGGTAACTTGTTACTTAGTGCCGTCAATCAATCATAACTGGCCAAAGGCATGCAAATAGGATGCTATCCGCCATTATATGCCATTGTTAAAATTCTTGTCGTGTTCTTTGTTCACATATTTTCCTTGTTTTGCACTCTTGTAACGCGACTGTATCTGGTATCTGCCTAAGATCCGGGTGTAAGAACTGCCAGAAGGCTTAACAATTAGTTTTAATCTACGACTTTCATGAATTTGTGAATTTCAACCAATTAGCTGACAACATTGTATAAAAAGGTGAATTCTTAGAAATAAATCGTAAAACAATATCGTAGAACTCATAGAACGAATTAAGTTTCATGAATTGAAATGATAGAAGTGTTTTTTAGAGCCTTTAACCTTTTTAGCCTTTTTGGCAGTGTTTATTTGTAAACCTGAATTTGTGTAATTTTTATTTTATTTTTATTTTACTGTCAAATAAATGTATTTTCTTTCTTTCTTTCTTTCTAACGCTATACTTTTTGACGTGAAATCGATGAACTCTGAACACGTTTGGTTGGGGATCATTCCAGGATAATTGCGTCACGAAAAATATGTAATTCTGAGAGTTTAGAAAAGTTTACAAGTTACAAAAATTATATGTACGCACATATATCTCTTTATGTAATCCTTAGGAGCGGTTACACAAAAAACATGTTTAAATTATTGTCATAGCTCGCCCTAAATAATTGTGCACGGTCGCCACTCTGTGTTAAAAAAATACTAGCGTCAACGCTACGACACAAATCTAATCGAGGATTTTAACGAAATTAACCACTTATATTAGCCGCCGAGTCATTATCGAGTTTATCTAGTTGGCGGAGTTTATCTAGTTGGAGTTTATATAGTTGGTTAGAATAATATGACGATTTAAAAGTATGTGTAAAGCATCTACTTAAATAAAAAAGATTTTTGATTTTGATTTGATTTTGGCGTTCAAAAGACATAATTATCTGTACCGTAAATAAAGATTAATATACCCACTTACAAGTACCTATACGCAACATTTCATGAAAATACCGACAAATCTCGTAATAGAGGGATATTATCATGCAAGTTTACGGAACGTGAACTGTTCATAACTGTTCATTTCATGTGACTAACTGACTCGGTGGCTCAGTGGTTAGCCCTTTTTTATACCTAAAAAATCTAAAAATATAAACTTTATTTTGTTTAAAGTTGTTAACTTAAAACTTTGCATGATCGAATAAACGAAGAAAATAATAGCGGTTTACTATCTACCTACCCCGATTTCTTTCAATACTATACACTAACATAAAGAGGCAGGGCCGTCTTTAAGCTATCGGAGGCCCTCAGCACTTTAGAATGATGGGGCCCCTCTGACTATTACAGTGGAAAATAGGCAGTCAGACAGAGTTGCCAGTGTTAGGCCTCTTGTTCATTATAATTTCAAAATAATAAAATGAAATAGGTATTATAATAGTCAGTAATTATAGTTTGATTTTCGCATATTTATTATTATATATTATTGGTCCCCTGGATCTCGGAAACCACATGACCTGGTGATTTGGTTTTTGGGCACTAATTGCACACATACGGAATATGACCCTAGACTAAGTTTCGTGTGTCTCGAGCGCTCTGTTCCGCTTATTTCTACATTTCATTTATGGCGTGAAAGAGGCCGCAACTAAGTCGATTTTTCTCGGTAACTACGCATACTAAAATGGCAGTTTTGACATTTTTGAATCACGAGAGACAGCACTTATTGTTTGCCTTTGCCGGATAAGTCCAGCCAGCCTTCTCCGTTTTTGCTAGCTAGTTGGGCCCACTGGGGTCCACCGGGACTGCAGCAGTAAACGGAATACGAGATATTCCGTTTACTGCTGCAGTCCCGGTGGACTGACCGTGCTGAAGCACAAATTCTAATTTTTGGGCACTAATTGGCACAAATTGGGCACTAATTATCTGCAAAAGAATGAGTCCAGACAACGCCGGGGGCCTGCTAAAGTCTCGGACATCCGACTGTGGCTCTCAAAAGGTTAACGGATGCTGATCTGGCATGAACTACGGGGCCCCATTCGATTTCGGGGCCCTGGGCACGTGCCCATCGTGCCCAGTGGGAAAGAGGGGCCTGAGTAGAGGCTTAATACCATCAGGGAAAAAACTAATTGAAGGGGTCACGATCCTCAGCACTGGGGGACCGATTAACGAGGACCAGGATAAATAAATGTAAACAACGTACCTACATACAAATTATTAAATATTTTACGAGAAAAGTGTTGTATAATGTATTTGTGTAATGTGATTAGAGCATTTTTTTAGAGATTTTTTTTACTTTGTGGCAACTTTCAAAGTAAATTATTTGTGATATAAAATAAATGTACCTATATACTACCTACTTACCTAAACTTACTCTACCTTACTCTAAAATTATGTAAATCCGACTAAATCCGTCAGTCGTTCAGGCGCTAGAGCAGCGGACGGACGTCAGACACACTCTCACACACACACATTTTGTATTTTATAGTTTTTGGATTGTACTATGTATTACTAATGTATTATATATATACGTATACTGTGACTCTTAGTTTTTTTTATGGCAATACTTCCTTGGTGTTTCGGCGCCGCTCGAAAGTAAGAAGTTTGTATGCCGTAAAAATTAAGGGCGCTGTAATAAGTACGGGCAGAGTTCGCATTAACTTCTGATCCGAGAGGTTCATTTTCCTTGGCCACTGGGATTCTGTATCCTGCATTAATCCTACACGAAGTGGTTAACCTAATTAACATTTGGAAGAAGGAAAAAAGATTGGTTTTGGGTTGCTGGCGAACAATTGATTGTTTGAATGAGGTGGACTGTTGTTTTGATTAACAAAACAATCCTGTGTTTTTAACATAGGTTCCTAATTTTTAACATAGGTCACTAATCGGAAGATAACTTTTAAAGTCGTTTAAGTATAACACAGATATAGGTACCTGTTGTACTGTCACAAGTCAACTTACATTACTTAAGGCTCACAAATCCTACGTATATTACCTATACAATTTTAAATTTCGTTTGTGTTAACCAACAAAAAAAAAAAAAAAAACTTTTATTTATTTTTTTGTTTGTAGGTATAACACAAACTTCAATTTTT
This sequence comes from Coleophora deauratella, assembly GCA_958295455.1. Taxonomy (NCBI): domain Eukaryota; kingdom Metazoa; phylum Arthropoda; class Insecta; order Lepidoptera; family Coleophoridae; genus Coleophora; species Coleophora deauratella. The sequence continues at coordinate 3,732,391 of OY282390.1, read as the reverse complement.
TCAATGGGGAAGAAAACTGACAAAGCTCGCCGATAGAGGCGCTGATATCGCTTGACTCTTACTAACTGTCAAAACGTATAGAAAAAATTGTTTTCGTGAACTAAACGTAAGATTATTAAAAAATGGCGCGTTGTGTGGCGATTGGTTACAATAATAATGGAAATCATTAATTTCCTAAAGATTCTCGGAAAAAGAAGACGTGGAAAAAGTTACGTTTTCAATTATGTACTTTTCAGCTTCGCCTTTACTTGAGGAACAGTCCAAGTCGCATACATTTTCCATTTAACAATTTTACAGAAAAAAAAACGAATGGGGAAGAAAACTGACAAAGCTCGCCGATAGAGGCGCTGCTATCGCTTGACTCATACTTACTGTCAAAACGTATAGAAAAAATTGTTTACGTGAACTAAACATAAGATTATTAAAACAATGACGCGTTGTATGGCGATTGGTTGTAATAATAATGGAAATCATTAATTTCCTAAAGATTCTCGGATGAAGAAGACGTGGGAAAAGTTACGTTTTCAATTATGTACTTTTCAACTTCGCCTTTAATTGAGGAACAGTCCAAGCCGCATAGATTTTCCATTTAACAATTTTACAGAAAAAAAAACTAATTAATAACACCTCGATAATAAAAAACGCAGAACTAATTTAAAGTTGTTATGAGTCAAGCGTCCGTAGCGCCATCTGCAAATAGCTTTGCGTTTTCTTTCCGAATTATACACACCTCGATAATAAAAAACGCGGAACTAGGTATAATTGAAAGTTGTTATGAGTCAAGCGTCCGTAGCGCCATCTGTAAATAGCTTTGCGTTTTCTTCCCCATTTGTGGTCATATAAAATGTGATTTTTTTTCTGAAAACTTCCACTATTTTGGGTTCATAACAAAGAGAAGAACTTCGTTATCCCCAAAAAAGTGCCTAAAAGTGAGAATTATCCAAGCCCGATTAAAAATAATATAAATAAAAATTATATTCTTTTTTAAGATTTTCAAAGTATTTTACGCAAAACAGGGTCGTCTTTTGCTTTGATATGAAACGTGATTTTTATTCTTTAGTTTATAAATAGGATCAATGTTAAGAAATCCGTAAAATAAAAAAAAACAAATGTCACAAATGAACAACAACACTGAGAAAACCGACTTGCACGCGACGATTTAATTGCTTTCCAAAATTTAATACTTATTACTTTTTTATACTGGGTGTAATTGAAATCGTGGAACACATTTTAACTATGGTTTCTACCCATAGAACTGAACAACTTTCTCAAAGAAACCATTTCAATCGGAGCAAAAAATTGACTTGCCATAGAAAGTTGGCTATACCAAGGTCATCGATTTGTATGAAGTCCAATTTTTTTTGCTCCGATTGAATTGGTTTCATAGAGAAAGTTGTTCAATTCCATGAGCAAAACCACAGTTAAAATTTGTACTACGATTTCAATTTCACTCTGTATAGGTATTTACCTATTAAGCAATACTTATAAGTTCAAAGGAACAATCCGATTTCGAAAACTTATACGTATTATTCCAGCTTTCGTATCCTAGGGCCCGTTCTACAAGAGTCTGACCCTTTCACACTTATGATATTTACAATTTGCCATACTGGTGTCAGAGTAAATTGACTCTCTGGGATGTGTTTTGAAACGAAACCCTAATTTACATCCAAAGGCGGTGGTATTATTAAAATAAAACGCCTTGTGCAGTTATACAGGGTTCATTTTATCGTTGCGGTATAGCCGTTACCGCTGTTTGACTTTTACGACGAAAGTAATTGATAATGTCCGTCACTTTATTAGTTTTTCGGCGCGCTGTATAAGAATTACCGCAACAATTTGAACGAAGCCGTTATTTGTTCGCAGCTGAAATATTTTATTAGCGAATGTTATGTTCAATTTTCGTCTAAGTTATTTTTAACTGATGGATTTTACTCTGCAATGCAGCAAATTAATTCACTTTTTTACGGTGTATAAAGCAGGTGTGTTTTTTCGATAGATAAAAAACCGTAGAAAGTGAAAATCAACACCATGTTCTTGTATGGTTGGACCGCAGAATTGGAATTCCTTTTGTCAACTTTTCTTACAATCAACAGAAAAAAGTCAGAAACCGCTGTTTGACTGTGATATGACAACTTGCTATAAATAATCCTATGTCTAGTCCACGTAAATTCTTTCAGTTTAAAGAGTAAAAAACTCCAGGTGTTTGTGAGTAGTACTGTGGAGGGATTTCAAGTGAAGTGATGGTTTATTAAAACCAACCCCAAAATGAAGGAAAATAGCGACGAAAATAAAGGAAACGGGTGATTGATCCTTTTATAAGCGTTCATAAAAATTGCATCTCGAACTAAAAAGAAGTACCTACTATTAAAATAATATTTCTGGAACGCATTTGCAAGTTTACTTTTGCAAAAAACGCAATTTTCTGCTATCTCGTCGCTCAGTTCATTAAACTTTCAGACGGCGTGCCTCCGTTTACCCGAAAGGCAAAAAATACAAAACCTGTTTTACAATTTGGTGTAAAAATTTTACCACAGCGCAAAATGGTTAAGTCGGTAGCAGCTTTTTTCCAGCCAGTTTTAAAGCTGTTTGTGTACTCTACTCTTTTGTTTAATCCTTCTTTCCACTGGGCCACATATGATATAATAATTACAGTAATGTAAGCAATCGTGTTTATGTCTTAGCCAAATTGTAGAATTAGCCGTTTTATAAATGCACTAGCCGCTTTGTAAACTACTGCGTAAAAAAACTACAAATAAAACCAGTTGGAGCTCTATTTCGTAGTCCTCCTTTTTAGGGTGGCACCAGATGACCTTATAAAACATAAGCTAGCCGTCCTTTCTTAAAACAATCCCTAAGTTTGTGAAATGGGTTTTGAAATTTTGCATGGAACAATGAAGTTTCATCGGGTTCGACTATTCTGCGCGGACAAAGCCGGCTAACTAGTAATAGGATAAGTTTTCTTATTTCGCTAGGCTAGATAAGTATGAATAAAACCTAAGGTATTATGGACAATATGTGCCTCGCCAGCATTATTTTAGGGTGGTGCAACAACATCGGCACATTATGTACCCATTGTAACTATTTTGTTACCAATATATTACATAACATGGCAAAAGCCTTGGCTCTAGCTAGATTAGGCAAAGACTACGCATAAAAGAAGATCGTACAATATTTATATTTTTTGGTATAGCGCTACATTTTCAGCAATTTGGCCGGATAAAGATCAAAGGGCGGTAGCAAACAGCACACGTCAGAGTTTTAATCAGTTAATATCAAAGTCGGTCTTGTCGTTTTGATAGGAAAGGCTTTTGATGAAATTTCTTTAGTTTCCAGTTCCCATAATCATTGTTTTATTAAGATAAAATAAATAAATACTCTTTATTGCATACAAAAAAAGACACACAGACTTTATGTTAAAAGGATATGTAAACCTATATGATAAGTGGTGGTGCAACTTGGGCGATCTTATCACTCAAAGAGATTTCTTCCAGACAAGTTATTTTTAAGTTTGTGAAATTATTTTTGATTTTTAAAGGAGTTGCCCAGGTTATCAGATTCAGTTTTTTTTGTTTCAGTTTCCGTATCTCTTGTCTCACTATATATATAAATGCGAAAGTGTGGATGTTTGTTTGTTTGTTCCGTTTTAACGTTGAAACAACTGGATGGATTTGCATGAAATTTGGTAGGTAGGTAGATCGAACACTGGATTAACACAAAGGTAGGGTATTAAATATAATTTCTTGCCTGAGTGCACCCCCTTGCAAACCCCTACCGGCGCCTGTGATGGACAATACTCATAAGTTTAGGCTGTCTAACTTACGTAGGGTATGAGCTCGTATTTTAAGACCCAATGAGGAGCCAAAAGATAATAAGATAGGCGGGGACTCGATAATCTCGACTAACTAAGACTAATTTTCTTTTTATGCTTCTTCTTTGTTTGTATGACCCATTTCATTGGCTAGTAACCAAATAGCTAATATAAAGCGTCTAACAAAAAGATTGCTACACATTTTTATGTGAGATTGCGACTTGTGAAAGTAAATTATTGTGCCGAAGAATCCCATACTCTATTCACTAAAATAAGGCTGATGCGATCCTCCTGTTATAAATAATCAACTGATTGGTTAAATTAATTAATAAAGACTTTTAGTCTGAGCAATTATCGTTGTTTTTAGAGTTATCCGTACCTCAAAAGGAAAAAGGAACCCTTATGGGATCTTTTTTGTGCTATTTGTGTATGATTTACTAGAACGTAGTTCAGTTTCTCAAGAAGGAGCCCCCCAGAAAGTATTTATGTTTTTATTACGTCCTGTATAAGCCCGCGTATTGCACGGTAATAGTAACGCACTTTTAATTTAGTTCGATTCGCATATTTTTAATACTCCCGTAATCCCACATCCTTGTCCCACTTTAGGCCAATATCAATTCTTCCTTTCTTGTCCAAAATCCTAGAACGCCTTGTTCATCATCAACTTTTTTCTTTTCTTAATACTAATCAACTGCTTAATCCTTATCAGTCTGGTTTTCGACCTGGGCATAGCACTGTTACTGCCCTTGTCAAAGTTTCAGATGACATCCGCTCTGGTATGGAACAACAGAAAGTTACCCTCTTAACACTCCTGGATTTTAGTAATGCTTTTAACACGGTAGACTTCGATATACTGCTAGCTTTCCTGAGTTCACTCAATGTGTCAACTCCTGTGATATCATGGTTTCGGAGTTATCTTAGTAATCGTCGGCAATGCATCAAAGTTGATGATAAGTGCTCAAAGTGGTGTAATATTAGCCTCGGTGTTCCCCAGGGTGGTGTTCTTTCTCCTCTTCTCTTCTCCCTCTTTATCGATACTATCTCGCGCTCCCTTTCATCTTTTTTCCATCTGTATGCTGATGACTTGCAGATTTACATCCAGGCATCCCCTGAAGATATTGCACAAGGTGTTCACCTCATGAACGAGGATCTTGCCGAAATATGGTCATGGTCTCTTAAACATGGCCTTCTTGTGAACCCAAGTAAGTCACAGACAATTATTGTAGGAAGCTCTCGCCAACTAGCTAAAATTGACTCATCATCACTACCCCCAGTTCTCCTTAACGACGTCCCCATTCCATACTGTAAAAAAGTTAAAAACTTGGGTGTAATATTTGATCAAAATTTATCTTGGTCCAGTCAAATTGGCGAAGTGAGTCGAAAAATTTTTGCTTCTTTGGCATCGCTTCGACGCCTCAAGAACTTTCTTCCCGTTGCAACGAGAGCCCTTCTGGCTCAGTCTCTCCTTCTCCCAATTCTAGACTATGCCGATACCTGTTACCTTGATGCTACCGAGGAGCTGCTGAACAAATTGGAGCGCTTACAGAACGTTTGTATTAGGTTCGTGTTCGGTTTGAGGAAGTATGATCATGTCTCAGAGTTTCGAGCTAAACTGAAATGGCTACCCATCCGTTTGAGACGAAATATGCACACACTCTGTTTGCTGTACAATGTGCTCCATAGTCCAGCTGCTCCTCCGTATCTTAAGGACAGCTTTCGGTGCAGGGAGTCAGTGCATGGTCGCCAACCTCGGTCATGTAATGCGCTCCTTTTGGCCTTTCCTTCTTGCCGCACTGACTTCTTTAGTAAATCTTTTGCGGCTCACTCGGTACGCCTATGGAACTTATTACCTGCTTCTGTTCGTACTTCTGAAACTTTATTTACTTTTAAGAAAAGACTTAGGGAACATTATTTTAATCTATGTAATTACTGAAACTTTACCTCATCTATTTAAGTACTTATCACCATTTTTCTTTGGCTTCATACTTATATATTGATATTTTATTTATATTATTTATGTATTTATTTATTCGTTATATATGTACTAATATATATTTTATATAATATAATATTATTTATGTATTTATTGATACCTATATGTATTATGTCTAAATAAAAACCATAATTGCAGCCACCCGTTACTTGCTTTTAAAACTATACAATCCTATAAGTTTCCAAGGTTGCCTGGAAGAAATCGCTCAAAGCGATAAAGCGATAAGGCCGCCTTTGCACTGTCTGTAAATATTTTTTGATGTCTCTGTACTATTGGTGTGCAATAAAGAATATTTATCTTATCTTATCTTATATTTTTATTTTTAAGCCGTGCACGTGCCTTATATAACTACGATAAGGTCCTTCCGTAGGTGTGATCTATCTTACGCATTATCATGTTCATAAGGCTATTCTCCACACACGGGGGACAAGTCCGGATTGATGTTTTTTGCTTAAATCTGTCCCGAGTACCAATTTTCACAAGAAAAAAGCCCTGAAAAAAGAGACTATTGCTACAGTATACATATGTATACTTATTACATAGGTACAGTATAGACAATCCTGCCCCTCTCTAAACGCAACCTCACCCCCTGCGGCTAAGGTTCTGTAACGCTCAGCGCAAGCTGGCGCAAGCTACGTAACTGACAAATTAACGCGTGTACTTACATTATACGTATCTTTTTGTAGTATCTTAGTAAGCAGTAGGGTAAAAATATAACACGACATTAGTATTGAGTGTCCAGGGTTTGAGATACGTTATGACACTCTATTATTTGTCCACTACTACGGAACCAGATCAGTACAACAAGTCGCCCTACAAGAATTTCTCATCCGCGCAGCGTATCCAGTTTTTCAGTAAATTGCCTAACACCAGTTTTTTTCCAAACAACTCCATTGCCAAAAACCATCGCGTGAACATCGATATTATCCGTAATCTCTACACAAACAATCATGTAATACGAGAGTCGAAAGGCTTTCAAGCTCACGTGTATTTATCGCATCGACAGATAACGCTACGTTGATAACAATATTATCACTTATCAGTGAGAGAATAATGTATTTAGAGGACGTATCCGGTATAATGAAAGTACTATGTGTCCATTCATCATTGGGGCTTTAAGTCGTGTAGAGCTACTGATAGTAACTAGGCAGGCTATACCAACCTATATAGGTCGTATCGTAACAAAATTGGTGTAGGACCCGTTAACTGGGGCTTATACCCGTTAACTCATCACACTGTACAACTTTTGTTCTACGACTTTGCTCAAATTGCAAAAAAAATTTTTGGACTCTCCATACAAAAATGGCAAACAGATAATCAATTTGTATGTTTTTTTTGTGATTTCAGCAAAGTAGTAGAAAAAAAGTTTTTCAGTGTGATGTGTAAGTTAATGGGTCCTACACCATCACCAATTTTGTATACTACAGGATAGGTATTTGTATCAAAAATGCACAAAAGTGGTCGTGGCTCAGTGCGACTTGCGTGGTCGCATCGATCACGCAGGTTAACTGACTACAGACACGGTCAGTACCTGGATGGGTTTGACTGTTAGTGGCATTTGTTTCGACCGTTTTCGTGCTTCGCAAGGCACGTTAAGCCGTTGGTGCCGGAGATGGCAGTCGTTAAAGCCATGTCGGAGGCTTTACCTATAGGCGGCTTGAAAACTTCTGACACTGGGATTAGCCACTAGCCCCACAACCTCCACCAATCCGGAGTTGGCCCCCGTGTGTGGAGTATGGCCTAACCTTCTCGAAGTATGGGAAGAGACCCGTGCTCCTGCAGTGGGGACGATATGGCTAGTAAACAGGCAAGCCTAAATGGTTATCTCGTGGAGTCTCTATAAGTTCTAACAGTGGTCCCACGGGGAAAACAAGCCTACGTTATACGTTTAAATAATGATTTGAGAAATTAAAATCCGAATAGAATAATTAAAGTAATCGACATAAAAAAAAATAGCACTGGCAATAGTCATATGCAGATGTAATAAAATAGGTGTACAGTCAGCGTCAAAATGATCGGAGTACCCTGCGTACACAAAAAAAAAAATCTCTTAAACCAAGACTTCTAGGTTTTGGATATAAGGAAAATCGAAAATATCTTCGCGTAAGAAATAACCAAATATGTTTCAACTGATATTTCTTAATCTCAAATATAAAGGTATTGCTGGAAGACAATCACACTATCGCGATATAGTATCGTTGCAAAAATGTTAAATTCTAAAAAATCAAGATTTAATATTTTGTGACAAGAATTTTATGACTCGGTTGAAAACGCATATCTTGGATCAAGATAGACTGACTTCTCGCAATAAGAACGACTCCTTTACAATATTGTTACAAGACATTTAGTACTTGGGCTGAGAACTATAATACAAAATATTTCTTAGGCGAAGATGTTTTCGACATTCCTTATATCGAAAACCTAATAGCTCTTGGCATTTTTTGTGTGTAACTAAAAATTTTGGGACGAAAAGAAATTCAATTCTATCTGTACAACTTTAGTCATATTGTTGTACACAATCAGGGTTCATTAATAGTTCATTAGTGTGTTTTCTGTACTCTAATAATATGTTTAGTTTTTAGTCATTATCTTGTCAATTAAGTTTTCTTTCAATAAATATTATTATTATTATGATATTATTATTATGAATTATTATGAAGATTTTATTCACGAAATTGAAAACAATTTGTTTGTTCTTTTGTTTTGCAGAAATCGACAAAAAGGTGGTCAGTATGATGAATAGAATATTTTCATTTAATTTAAAAAAAAAACCCGACTGCATTAAAATGTATCCTGTGTCAATCTGGGGATGAAGACGAATCTAACGACACCTATCAAGCTAAAATCCATTTAGGCTACAGAGCGTGCCAAAAAAATATACATATACATACACCCGAAAAACACAACCCTCTTTCTGGCGCAATCGGATAATAACTATATACAAGATGAATTTTTAATGGCGAATGTAAGCATATCCAGGCTACTTATTATATTCGTCAAATGTGCCTTTTGCTTTAAATTACCGGCCAACATTTTTTGAATCTCCATACAAAAATGGTCAATTCGACAATCAAGTGTATTCGAGTGTATTGGCGGAAACTCAGACTAAATAAAAAAAGTATTTTTTTTTCATGATTCAAAATATGGAGAGTTCAAATATTTTTGAAGTTAATTTTAAAAGTGTTAGAACAAAAAAGTTGACACATTTTCATTGGACGTCAGCTTGACATCGAGACAATGAGCTTGTTCAAAGACGTTATTAAAAAAATACCTACTCTGACATATTTATAAAATGTTTATTTTTTAATTAACTGTAATAGCATAACAACTAGCATATGACTATTTTAATTTTAATATTTTAAAGACATTTTAAATATTTTTTACGGAATGTGAACTGTGTGATAGTATTGTTATCTCTATAAACATACTCCACCACGTTTAGAGCAATAAATAACTTAAATTCTATTCTATTGGTACCTACAAGCATACTTTACCTGCACTAGGTGAGCGCTTATAATTGCTGGGGTCATTAATGGATAATGCTCAAAGTAAAAAATAAATTCTATAGTAAGATAGCTTTAAGTTTAAATTTGTGAAAAGACGAGTCCACAGTGCTCAGACAAACCTATAAATGGTTTTTGTAGCACTGTCTGTAACCGACTTTGTAACTATGTATCTTTTTTGATTATTAAATAAAAAATAAAAATAAATTAATAACTGAATTATTAGGTATGTGTTTATAGGTTAAGAATTTACTAAATGTCAGTTATTCTCTATCTACTGCTGTTTTCGACTTTTTCAGAATTCCGTACCTCAAAAGAAAAAAAAGGAACACGTATATGATCACTCGTGTGTCTGTCTGTCTGTCCGTCTATCACAGCCAATTTCCTCCGAATCTACTGGACCGATTAAGTTGAAAGTAAGTAATTAAGTATACATGCTACCGACCAAAAAGTATTTACTATGTGGTATGGTATACTGTTAGTATATTTGCGAAAATACTACTGCTCTACGTCCTCAATATATAAAATGATAATAATTGACCACGCAACAACTTCAATTTTGCTATGTTTTTGTTGATTTTCTCAAAAACTGCTGAATCTATTTCGATAAAATTTATATGGGACCACCTGTGAAGTATACCCTTTTAATCAAAAAAAGAATTTTCGAAATCGGTTCAGGCGTCTTCGAGTAATCGGTGAACATGCATAAAAAAAAAAAAAAAAAAGATTCCGACGAATTGAGAACCTCCTCCTTTTTTTGAAGTCGGTTGAAAAGAACTTTATTTTTCATCAATGCACACAAAAACTACATAAATAAATAAATAAATAAAAGATAAATATTACCATACTTAACTAATAGGTTTATGACTGATACTGATAATGAACAATAACTAGGTATGCAAAAATATTGTTATTTTAACAAATTAGGAAAATGTTTATCTCATTTGCTTGCAATGTGGTTTTATAATTCAAAAAATCACTGACGACTATATTATAACATCCACGATGCCGTCCTACCCTGCCTGCATCCATCGGCTCAAATTCAACAAGTGGTCATTAATTCGCTGACACCCGCTAATGATAATCCGTAAACCCACAAAAATGCACAACATAACAAAATAATTGACCACGCTGAATACGTTAAAAACAACTGACTTCAGTCGCAACAACTCCAATTTTGCTATGTTTTTGTTGATTTTCTCAAAAACCGCTGAATCGATTTCGATAAAATTTATATGGGACCACCTGTGAAGTATACCCTTTTAAATACAAAAAGAATTTTCCAAATCGGTTCAGGCGTCTTCGAGTAATCGGTGAACATACATAAAAAAAGAAAAAGATTCTGACGAATTTAGAACCTCCTCCTTTTTTTGAAGTCGGTTAAAAAAATACTTGCCAGATCATTCCATTGCACAACGAAGTAATCACATTCAAAAAAAGTCACTTGAAAACCACTCAAAAACAAAGTTATATATAAATTATAGTTATTTTTTTGAATTCAGTTCGTAATTTTCACGTGAAACTAAGCCGCGACAAACGTACGACTCTCGAGCTACCGAAAGCGACACTGTGACACTGAAGGAAAACGCTCCACTGAAACTTTTCCGGCAATAGGTAAATAAAGGGATTAAGGGTTTTTTGTTATGTGAAGATAGGCCTCTCTTGTAGTTTCGTTTAGATTGATTTAAAGGTTGATTTTTTATATGGTGTTTGTGATAAAATTAAGGTTAAGATAACTGTGTCGCAGTCATTTTTAGGTTTCACATCATTTGCTATCCGAACGTAGTATCCTATTACCTACGTAAGACTGTGCTGTATTATTTAATTTGTGGTATATAGAAATAACTTAGTATATATTTTGCTTATGTACTTAGGTATGTATTTAATTAATTTGTTAGGTTAATGACATGTTCTATACATATGTATATGTGTTTAAAATGTAATTAAATATAGTGTACCTACTTATTTATCTCAGTTTCTGGTTCCGATAATACAGTAATCCTGGCACAAGGTAAATATAGGCAGGTATTTAGTTTATGATACTAGTTAGGAAGGAATGACCGTGTGTAATTTTTCTCTGGATATTTATTTATAATATTTATACAGTACTTGGAATACTTATTTATTAAAGCCATGAGGGAGAGCTGAAACACACACACTCACACTCCAATCCACCATCATCAAAATCATACGTAAAGTACTGTTATTATGCTAAACTCTGGAAAGGTTTTAAAAATAAACTACATTATTTTTTTATTTATTTCCGCACTAAGATTTCTATTAATTATCTGTTTACGTATTAGTAATTATATATAAAAAAATCCTTATTTCGCGGTGTTTTATTTCATTAAAAATATTCAACAGCAGGAGATGCAAGCAAAGTCGTACAGAACGTACATTTTTCAGTTCCAGTACAAGCGTACCCCGCCTTTTATTCCACCCTTTTTAGAAAATGCAGTTAACATTTCCCTACAAATACAAAGGGCTCAGTAATCGGTTGCGTAATGAACACAGAACCTGCCCCTATCTGTCATAACATAAGTATCTAAGGCACGCAACACGCTGGAATTTGCTAGTATTAAATCGCCTTCCCTAAAAAGGAGACAGTGCTTAATGCGAATAATTAAATAATATGCAAATTGTCCCTAATGCCTATCAACTAAATGAAATTAAGACTCACAGAGACATGAATCGTTTGCTTGTTCCATTTTAGTAACAACGTAACGGGCCCGCGTCCTCACCAGTCTATACAAGATGTTTTTTTTTTATTTTTTATTGAGGTACTTATTACTAATCGATTACCGCATTGTTCACTTTTACACGGAAAGTCCAAAAAAGAACTATTTTATTTAAAAACAGGTTTTGTAGAATAAAAAATACATATTCGACTGGAAAAGCCTGGATATGCTGTACCTATTTTTCGAAAAACAAAATTGTCCTAAATCTTAATGCAGTTAACATTCTACGGAAAAAATCATTATCTATTACAAATATATTTTAACAAACGGGTTCAATTTTGAATACAATTGTTTTGGTTTAAGTAAGCTACATTCAATTTAAAAAAAAATGGGAAAAAAAATCCCGCGAAAACCCTCGTTTTAAAAGCTGGGCACGCGCCTAGCAGTCAATATTTAAAAATATTGCTACATCAAGTTTATATCTTGAATAGTTTAGGCTGTGCGTTTTCTGTCAGTAATTTAGAAAGACAGTTACGGTACTGTTTTATAGGTTCTTCTTCATATCCTCTGGAAGTCTGGACTCAGTTACCCGTCTATCTCCAAGGTCTAAACGGCAGATGCCTGGTGTTCCACTTCGCATCACTAGCGGTCAGGTTTTGATTTTACACCTTACACCTACGGATGTGTGCAACGCGACCTTCATACATATCAAGAAATCAGATGTATATAGGTAGGTCTCCTTACCACGTTTTCCTGCACCGTTAAAGACATCGACCAGGATTTGAACCAGAGACCTCTGGTTAGGAAGCCGGAGCTGTAGTCAGTGGAGCTTCTTGGACGCATTTTTTAACTGACGAAAAAACGGAGGAGGTTCTCAAGTCGACGCGTATATGTTTTTTTTATAAAAGTGTTTTTTTTTATATATAAATATACATACGTACATTACCGTGAATTCCTGTTTATAATTTTTTTATTCGTGTTTTTATTTACACCCCATCCGTACTCTGTTATATTAGGTACCTACCTACCTCAAACAACCCTGATGAAATTCATCACTTAAGTAGGTTATCCTAATAGACAAGCTGGCAAAATCCAGAGATAACACAACGCCATTTTGTTAATTAACTTTTCGATTAAACTAATTTCGTAAAGTATTTGGATTCTTACAATTCCTTTATTACTTAAGAACAATAAAGAAGTCATTAATCGAAGTTAATTAGCACTTTTACGGTCTAAAAATAGTTTGCTACACCATTCCAATAATAATAGGTTAACGTCTACGTTATTACGTCAACACAGAAAACAGTTGTCTGTTTTCTGTTTTAGTTCAACAATTTATTGTTACCATCAAATGGAAACCACTACTTCTCTTGAACAAAAGGATAGGGTTTTATTTTTGTTAAAGCAACCTTTTTCGTGCATGTACCTAACTAAAGGTATATCTAAAGGGATATGCAGATGACAAATTATCGTAGCTATCCGCGGATGGTCACTTCACTCGTCCGTCATCCACGAAGTAAAACGACTGTAGGGCGTGCCACACCTATTCACTCATTCATATGCGAATGTTCGCAATACGGATTTTAATACCGGTATTGCCTATACCGGTATTGCACGCCCTACGTGGCTGTAACCTGAAAAGCAGCACAACGCATGTTCGGACCTTGACAGGAGCGCTGAGTGGTTATTTTGGATCACAAACGGACAAGATTGGCTTGAAGAATGGTGAAACCTGCACGGCCTGTGGTGGATGATAAAAAATTTGTGAACAACTATATAGTTTTAGTTAAAAAGTATATAAGCCTCCTTGGTAATGGTTACCCCAAAGAAGTTTTATATCGTCGCTCCGCTAAGCGGAGTGCAAGTCTGTGCAGTTGCCGAATACCGGCGGACTACACAATTTTCCTCAACAGAATTCAGCATATTTTTGAGTATAACTAGTGCTAAATGTTTTCAGACAGATCCCATTGCATTGAAGTCTAGCTACGAAGACAATCTCTCCACTAATAAACAAATGACATTAAAAAAGTAGCAAACTATACGCGGTAAAACAAAATATGTAGATGTAATACCCCCGTAAACTGGTGCACCGTAATATTGTCATTTTTTGCAACGAATAATTATTATTCGTTATGGACTCCTTATACAAAATGCGAACAGGCGAACAAATTTTGTTCAGTTGCATTTTATGCGATTTCTATCTATCTATCTATCTATCAGCCGAAAGACGTCCACTGCTGGACAAAGGCCTCCCCCAAGGATTTCCACACCGACCGGTCCTGTGCGGCTCGCATCCAGCGGCTTCCTGCAACCTTTACCAGGTCGTCGGTCCACCGAGTCGGGGGCCTGCCCACACTGCGCCTTCCGGTGCGCGGTCGCCATTCGAGAACTTTACTGCCCCAACGGCCATCTGTTCTACGAGCTATGTGCCCTGCCCACTGCCACTTAAGTCTAGCGATTCTGAGAGCTATGTCGGTAACTTTAGTTCTCCTACGTATCTCCTCATTTCTGATTCGATCACGTAGGGAAACACCAAGCATAGCACGCTCCATCGCCCTTTGGGTGACTTTGAGCCTTCTTATAAGGCCCATAGTAAGCGACCATGTTTCGGATCCATATGTCATCACTGGCAACACACACTGGTCAAAGACTTTAGTCTTGAGTATGCGATTTCAGCAGTCGTAAAATGAAAATTGTTATGAATCCCTACTGGCGGGTACTGAAACTCAGACGAGCCACTAACATTTTTTCGTACACCTTGCCAAGCACTAGAAAAAGTCCGATAGGCCGATATGATTTAGGAACCGTGTAGCTGTCTTTTCCTGGTTTCTTTATGAGGAGAAGCTCCAGTTAAATGGCCCTACACCTGTTTTGTTAAACCCTGTACATGTAAGGCACGGGCAGTGAATGTGTAATTATTAGGTGTAGTAACTCTTGAGAAATAAGATACGTTTATATTTTAAATTATTTTTAATAATTTAATTTACACAAACATCTCACAGTTTACAACAATGGTTAAAATAGGTATCAAATTAGAAACATCTAAAGCATTTACTAGTATGCCAACACTTTTATTTTATTTTAATCTTGTGACCCACGTTGGGCTAGTTCGTTCGTACCAACGCAATCGAACAAGAGATCAAAAATATTACATAATTTGATCAAAGTCGAAGTGTTGCCAGGCATCATAACATTCACACATTTATTTACAGTTGGCAATCTTGTACGTTTTTTTTTTAATATTATTTATTACTAACATTGACAAATGAATTAACCTTGATATAATCTTGAAAAACAACCCTTTTTACAAACACTTGCAATAAAATCGTTAAAAGTATCACATTGATGCAACTTAACAATTAACTTTGTTCCAACTGAATCATCTTATATCTAACTGCTGATACCAACTGTTTTGATCCAATCAACTTATTGCATTCGACTGGTCACTTCAAGCAAAAGTTAATGATGAATTTTTCATACATAACAAACAAGTTATCCAATCATACATTATAATTACATTACATATTTTTTGAAACAAAAGAAAAACGTATATTTGAACTGCTTACTGTTTTATTTGCTAGGAATCTCGCACAATTTGTAATTTGGTGACACGTATTTTGACACAAATTGTGACAGCACAAACTTCTGGCACAATCTGTACACACGTTTTCATCAAACAAAATAGTTAAGTAGTTAATTATTTTTAGTTGAAAGAAAAATAGCAACGAGTAACCTAAGAAAAATATTAAACTTGAGCATTAATTTCATTTACTAAATGTATAAATGCTGTGCTTTGTTTCAGTGTATCACAGCGCTAAAGTAGGCAACGGATAAAACACAATTGCATAATTAATGAATCTTATAATGTTTACACAAAACCTTTCGAATTAACAGAATGGTGTCAGAAATTCATTAATCGATATTTCACAGTGTAATTTATCAAGTAACTTTAATTCGTAAATTCTTCAGATAAATAACATTATACTCTTTTATACTATATTTAATTTAAATTCAATAAGTGCTATATTTAATTTTACACTAGCTTCATTATAAACATCATAAGATTCATTTAATAATTATTAATATGTATTTAATTATATAATATTGCTACCTATGCATGTATATGTAATAATAATAATATTATATGCAGTTTAAAACTTATTAAATATAATGACATAACACGAAACTCGAAAGTAGCTGACTAGTAAAATAAATAACAGTACTTATATAAGAATATTTAATTAGGAAAAATTTAATACTTATAAATAAAACACAGCACCTAAGAACTTTCACATAAATCCTAGCTTACAGCTTAACATGTTATTAGGATGAAAAGAGTTCATTCAATATTGATTTTTTTGATAAACCTATTATAAATATAGAATACATTAGTATATATAATATTAAGCATACTTTTGATATAAAAAAAAACTCTTTATAGAAGCATTTCTTGCAAAAGCGTTTTTCTAACAATTAACCACGATATATACTTAAATATTAATACATTTTGAAGTAAGTACGCAATCTAATCTAACATCTACAAGAAATATTTAGTAAAAATTTATATTTTCACAAACTTTAAAAAAGTTTACATGCTACTGAACACAGTTGAAAAATTTATATTTCCAATATTACAAATTGTAATATGTATATTTTTAAATACTTACCTTTATAGTAAATGGAAAATAATGGATATCCATCAGAAAATAACGACTTTGATAAAGAAAAAAGGAAATAAATAGGTAAGTAATTTGACTCCATATTATTTGCATGTAATTATTGTACGTACATTCAAAAGCGATATGAGATTCAAATATTAGTCTTCATAACAATTTAATATTAGCATTTTTTACAGTCGACATTCTTCTACGTTAGTGAGACCTACCTGTTTTGGTCCTTCAAATGACATATTTTGACAAAAATAAAGCAGAAGCAAAAATGTGTGACCGATTAAAATACTAAATTTAAATACCTAATAAACAAAAGTTTAACTTTTGTTTATTAGGTGTAAAAAGTTTAACTCTTAACATATAAGGTTGACTGGAAGAGATCCCGTAAGGGATAAGTCCGCCATTGTATATTACTCCTGTTAAAGTTTTTTACATATTTTATTTTATCAATAAAGAGTTTACAAACAAACAAACTAACAAGTTTAAGTTTGAAAGACAACCGGTCCTCTGCAATAAATTAAACAAAATCATTATATCTTAAAATCTACAATTTGTTTTAAACAGATCAACTCTGATGATCGAGACTTACGAAAAAATAATAGATAGGTATTATTTGTCATACAAGTGTTGTGAATGGAGAGGGTTAGTTTTGTCAAATATCACCTTTAAGTTTGCACGTTTATTTCTTTGCTACTAGTTTTCAACTATAAAAAAGACTACAGTTAATGCATAGATATAAAGTTCAATTTAGCTTATTTTTATTTTGACATGCCCTACGAGTCCACTATAGACGACCACGCTCCGCTTTTCAAAGAAGGCAAATACAAGAACACAGTATATACTACTGCCATACTGTGCAGTGTACTGTCATACAGTATGGACACACCGAGTTCCTTTAAAGGTGACCTCACCCCCTGCGGGCAAGATCCGCTGACAGTTGCTTAGGGGTCGTCCATTAATCACGGTCACAAATCAGGGGAGGGGGGGTTCGAAAAAAATCACGAAATATCACAAGATTGGGTGCAGTGAGATATCAGTATCACGTGTATTTATCTTTTCGTTGAACGCGCGCTTACTATAAGTTCCAAAGGTTGGAGTGTGGTTGTTAATTAGATTATATAGTTGTGTAAATTAGAATATACCTATAACTAAAGATAATATTCAGAAAAAATTTAAGATACTTTGATCCAAAAAATACACGTGATTTTGGGTAGGTGGTGGGGGGGTAGTCTAAAACCTCACCACATATCACCAGGGGGGAGGGGGATTAAAAATTGCTAAAAACATCACGTGATTAATGGACTATCCCTTAGCGCAAGCCACGTATAGCTCGCGTCACGTAAAAAGAGCGCTGGCGGGCGTTCCGAGGGCAGAACAGTTCACTCTGACAACAGGATAGCTTAATATAAATCGCGTAAGTGTGAAAGAGAGGGTACTAAACAATTGCTGTCAGAGTGCATCCTCGGAACGCCAGCCAGCGCTCTTTTTACGTGACGCGAACTATAACATACATAATTACGTGTTTAGAATCATCACATTTATATGCAGTAGTGAGAATGACGGTGACTCCTCCCAGACGTATCCGTCGACGGAGACACCCTTAGCTAGTATTGTTAGTAGTAGCAGAGACAAGGTAGTAGTAGTATACTTTCTTATTCTTAGTAGTAGGTATAAGGCAACAATAGGGTATTTTACTCTATACAAGAAAAAATCTAAAACTGCTTATTTACTGTGGTATTTGTAATACTTAATCGATTTAATATGATTTCTATACAATAAAATGAGAAAAAAACATTTTATTTTTGATTTAGAAAAATCAAGTTTTTTAATCTGTTATTCAAATGTCTGAAACGACCGTCGCCATGCTGGTTGTCATGTGACGTCACAATAGTGGTAAACAATGACATTTTGTTCGCAATATGTGTAAAAATTTTAGTACAGAGCTGTTTTGTTTACTCCTGAAATGACGTCACGACCTAAACATCATGGCGGCTAGCGTTTTCGCGCGCTTATTGGGAATGGTAATTTAAAATGTGTTTTTGGGGTACTTATAGGTTTTAAAAAGAATTAAAAAATATATTTTTGACTTTTTCCCACCTAATGATCAATTTGAGATACTTTTCAAAAAATGGTGAAATACCCTATTGTATGAGTGGCCGGAGTGAGAAATTGTTGTCTCACAATAACATAACAAATGGTACGAACAGTGTTTTCCCACAAAACTATTACTGTAGAGGTGCAAAAGGCGAGAGGAATGACAAAATAGTAATTTTGACAATCCTACCCTCTTAAGCACTACTACAGGAACAATTTCATACAAAAACAATGCGTACCTAGCAAAGCGGGGCTGACCAATCATTAGTTACTTCAATCGCATCACAACGCGCGTTAGGAACAGAGAAAACCCTAACTGCCTTCGCTTTCGAATCGCTCAAAATGCAAATAAAAAATATATTTCACTTTCATTTATTTTCCTTAACCTATAAATATTGTTGTAGTGCAAGCTGTAAAAAAGTTTATGACGCTGTGTGAATTACATGTACTCTAATGATTTGACTGAATTCGTGTATTCTTTACAGTGCTTTCATTGCTGTGTAAAGGAACAATGAGTATAAAATGTATGTATAAAATAAGATCTCATCTTCGAGACATTAAAAAATCAAGTGTATTTACTTAAAAATGGCCAAACGTTTAAACAAATATGATTGACTGCCACCTTTATGTCGTTGAAATACTGATGACATCGCTAAGTGTCTAGTGTCTATTCAGTAGGATAATGGTCAATGTCCAAATGTAAGTGATTACGGAATAGCACTGTGGCTGTTTGCCGGAGAACGTTGCACTGCTGTCTAAGTGCTTTCGGGTTGAGGCACGCGACGCTGTAAGTGCCCCGCTTATGAGTGTTTTCAACTTAGATAAAATCGTTCACACGTTAAAGCTACGTTTTAGGGAACCCGACATAATCATAGAGACTGTACTTTACAAAAAGTTAAAAATGTTATTCGTCACGATGACATGTCATCTCTGTTGAAGTTTGCGTCTGACGTGCAAAATGTTGTTGCTACAATGATTTTAACAGAACTAATTGATCACTTAATCCTACGCTGATTCATGAAGCCTTATCTAAGCTACCATCGATCTTGAAGTACCAATGGGGGCTTGAAAAGACACGTAACGGATTTATTTAACCTTCTCTGAAAGACGTCTTTATGTGGTCGATGGAGATGGCACGGCAGCGGCCGAATTCGTTCCTTTTGTTCCGACTACCGGTACAATCGACAAGAAAAATGTTTAGAAACGACCAGCTGCTGTGTGACGAGTACCAAGCAAAGTAAAGACTGCGCGTTGCACAATGTAAAATAAACATAGTCGAGCTTCTACAACGTCTAAAAACAATATAACTTTGTCCGTCACTATACAAAACCAAACCTAGCCAGCTAGTATAATGAGTCTCAAATGCGACCTTTTTACTTAACAAGCACTGTTTTTTTTTTTATTTAAATGTTTGGCTATTTCCAAAATAAATACACTTTATAGCAATAAAATGCAAATTCAACGACTATTCACAATGACCACTTAAAGTAGAATGTCTAACTAAAGCGTCTGCCGGTGAAAATATATGACTGTTCTTTATAATATTAGTGTGACTTGCTTATGGATATTCATATTCCGAATGGTTGTTTCCGTCGACAACCCCCTCAGGGGGTGAGAGAATACACACGTAATATTAATTGGAATAAACTGTTGTCTTTAAATTATTTCTCAAATTTTTTTAAACGTCCATCATTTTAGCATCCCTAAAAAGGCTGTCGTCAACCACAACATCCTGTTCCTGCATAAAATATTAACAAAAGCAGAAAAGGACGGCGACTGAACCAATTTCATACATACGTATTATTATATACGTACATCTTTTTTGCATTAAACTTTAGAACTATTGATATGAATTTTAAAATTCGCCATATTTGTGCACTTGACCTACATTTACGGTTTCACTATTTATAGTGGCAGTGTGTTTTTTAATTGTCGAACAAGGGGCGCGTTTCATAAAACACAATTCGATGTACATTACGTATGCTGTTAGTACATTACTCTTCATAGTATCATAATGGCTAATCGACTTCACAATGAACATATAATTATGGCTGTAATTTGTAAATTGTAGTTTTATAAAACGAGCCCAGACTTACAGCTTTCAGCTACACACATTTTTTAATAAAATCTACGTTAAATTAAACGTTTATCAGAACTTTTTTCATCCTTGAGTTTGTGACCTATCATTTTGATATACGCAAGTTTTGTCCCTCACTATGCCACGGTGTAAGTCTGCAGCTCGCGCTTCGATCCGACTCAAACTATCATATACAGATATATAGACAATTCATCACTATCAAAATATCCCTATAAAGGCTGAGATTCGATTCCACTTACACTAGCAACAGCTAGAGTAAACGCATCCTTATTGATTGTGAATAGGGTTTACTATGGACAGTACTAAGTTTTCGCTGAAGAGAGCAGACATCAATTTCGTTACTCAGACTAAAAGTTTCTTTATTTTACCATCATAATCTTCCTCTGTACGGTAGGAATAATAAGACAAAAACAACCTCCGCTAACTTGGAAAGGGACACAAGGTACATTCGCGTCGGTTAAAAAGTCTTTACTTGCAATCAAAATCTCTTGCTACTCATTTGTCACAAATAGACATGTAATTTACAAGGATCTTGTCATTCAGTGCGGCTATAGTTTGGCATGCATAGGCGTGGCGAGGAGCAGTCTTAGGCTTAACCTTATCCTACTTGTCACAAAGTAGCATTTACTCTAGCGTAGACTTCAAAGTCTTCTTTCACACAGGGAAGACTAGGGGCTTATCACATTACAAGGCAACGTAAGGATGTTTATTCTTGGCCACATCTTAGACTGTCTTACCTATTTGTCATAGAAGTATTTTTGAACCTAGTCTTCATTCATCATTCACATACGAGTGACAAGGCTTTTGTCACCTGGCGCGACTTTCGATTGGCTAGCATACACCTGGTCATGTGCAGGTACTTCTGACCTTTATTTGGAACAGACCTGTCCTATCTATGTGTAATAAAAATCTCCTTAAACCTAAGTCTTCTTTCAGACATTGGGTGACAGCGGTCTTATCACATACCAGCACCGGTAACATGACGGCATATCGCTCTAACGCTGAGCCAGTGACAAAGACAAATAAACGTTTTCTCTCGCTGTGCGCGACAAACGATTTTTTCTACGCCCTCATGCTATCTGTGCTGGTCTGGTGTAAGTACTCTTTAGACCTTATCTTAGACTTTATCTTACCTATGTATCATAAAAGTCTATGGATGCTAAAGTCTTTATTCACACATGAGTGACTGGCGTCTCGTCATCCAGGGGCTGGCTGGCCAGGACGTGTCTGGTGATGTCAGGGTACTCGGCGCTGCCATGAGCTGCCAGGTCGAAGTCAGACCCCGACAGGTGCACCAGATTGTCGAGGTTAGATTCTGGGGCGATGTCATCGTTCTCTGTGGGGTTGGGGAAGTTTATGTATTAGTTTTTCGATCGATATATTATAAAAATATAAGCGCTGCATACATTCCATATAACAAAGCTGACAATAACAGATAAGTTCAATTTTCTTTTTATCAATGAAAGCTTCAATTAAATAATAAGACGAAATGTTTCGAAACTTGTGAAAATACGTAAGTATTTAGATAAAGAAGATACGTTTGTACGAATCTTATAATATAAACAATGCTTAATCCCAGTATAAGCAGCAGATGTATTGTTAATCCGTTCATAACCCTGTTATGAGTTTTAGCAAAAAATATAGAATTCTTAGGTTTGTATTAAGTAACGATAGAATAATAAATATAATATGTGGGTCAACTTGTGACAAATGTGAATCGTGAAAATCAGTAAGTACACAAAAAGGGCATCAAAGTTTTTCAATTAACCTTGCAAAGTCCGAAACTTATTGCGTAGTATGGCGGCCAATACGAATTCATATGAACACTTACTAAGTTCTTTAATAACCCATAGCGTCTATTCACATTTCGTGGACATTAAAGTCTAAAACAAATAAATCCCACGACTTGTATTGAAAATTGGCACCTGTAACCTATTTTAAACAGAAGCCGGCATATTTTTTTTTACAGGACTTAGAGGAAAAGCATAAAGTGTGAGTGAAAGCTATGGGTAATTTCCATAAAATGAATTTTGAATTCGTACAACATAACCTCTGATAACTTTTAAACCAGGACACCCAGGCATTATGTGGTTTCCCTTTATGTGTACTTACTGATTTATATATAGGGTGACTTTAAATTAGTTCTTGTTAGGAAAGGCTATGCATGTGCTCATGATAACAAACAACTTTCCCTAAGGAACCCATAGTCGAAAAATGTGGGCTCTCCATACGAATCGATCAACTGTCCGGCCAAATTAGTATGAAAAGTCCAAAATTTTTTTTACGATTTGACTATGGGTTCCATAGGGAAAGTTGTTTGTTATCATAAGCACATACATAGCCTATCGTATCAAGAACTTATTTAAAGTCACCCAATATAATTATGTATTTATGTGTAATGTGTTATCTAACTACAAACTCCATAACACCGCCGAAAAGCTATCAGTGAAAACCTGAAGCCGAAGCTGTTTTACCATCAAAACATTAGCCCACTGATTCGCTGTGCCTAACTACTCAAATTTACGTGAAGCAAATTATGTTTAAATTTTGTTAAAACATAACCTGTGTGTTGAGTTTTATTAATGTGTACTGTGCGCTTTGAGAAATTTAATGGCACTATTGTATGTTATGTTATTCGGTCGAAAGACAAAATGCTTTGACCGCAAAAAAGATTTGCAATTTTTATTGTCTGCATTAGCTCTTTTCGGGCGCAATTAGACACACTTTTGCGCAATCGATAATGGCGGTCATGCGAGGGAAAGAGTGTGTAGGATGCAACAAAACAGGTGTAAGACCCGGTTACTAGGCCTTCTAATCATGAAAGTGAACTATTTGTTTTCTAATACTTTATTGTTTTTTTTTCTTTTCGTACAAATTGATCAGCTTTTGGCTAATTTTGTATGGAGAGTCTATTTTTTTTTATTTAGAATAGAATATGAGCCTTTTGGAGAAAAATTATCAACATGATAAAAAGTCCAACGGTTCTTACATACTTTATATTATTTTTTTGCGTCTTGTATCTGGGAATAAATAATAGTCACAAAAAGCAATATTTATCATATAACTCGACCTCTTTCCCGAGACTGCCACGACTGAGTGCGCGAATTTGCCTGCGTTCCATCCCTGTTCATTCTTAGCAAGCATGTTGTCTTTCTCAAGTGACGCTTTTCAGCTGTTGTATTAAGTATTAGTATTTCAACCCGCATGCTGTGTTAAACAAAATATACTGTCAAAAACTCACTCGGCGAGGGTTCGCAGTGGGAGACGACCTGCCTCAACTGAATGACTCATCCATCATTAATAATATAAGCTCGCCTTAGTATTAAAACAGGGTGTAACATAAGGGTACAGCAAAAATTTAGTGGGCCTCGTTTAATTGAACAACTGTTGTTTTACCACTTTGCTGAAATAGCAATAAGAAGTTTACTTTCCATACAAAGTACGCCAATCAGCTGTTCGATTTGTATGAAAAATATTTGTTATTTCAGCAAAATTGTTGAACAAAAGTTATTCAGTTTCAAAAGTGAGAGACCACTTTTAAGAATTGCTACATCCTTTTGTGACACCCTGTGAAACGCTGATTGCAAGAACTTTACAATGAACTAAGTACTAGGAATTTAAACAAATAAGGGTCATAATAGATAATAGTATAAAGTAGACAATTTTTAACTTATTAACACACTTTTTTCATCTTATACACTATAAAAATCATACTTATTGTGTTTCCTTAATATAGTAAAATTTCTTTATTACCCATTTTGTGTTATTTTATGAGTCTCGCTTAACAGAAAAGTTACATTCCGTTGCAACAATGATAAAGTTCTTGCAATAAGCAGTAGATACCGTATTGAGTGTGCATGATACGTTTAGGTAAGAATCGCGCTTCGCCAAACTTAGTCAAAGGCAAAGCTAATAAAAAGCTACTCGACTAAACTTTAATTTACACGAATACATACAATGGTAATATTTTAAAGCCAATTAATTTATGTATATGAAATATTTAGCAATATTTCAAATATATTTTTTAATTAATTCGATATAAGCTTGATTTATAAGCAAAAACTAAAACCATAACCAACAGATATTATATAAAACACTACGATTTGACAACTAAAAATTCGGGCTTACCGTTTCTTTTGGACGACTCGAATGGATTAATGGTGGGTACTCAATCGCTCATTCAAAAACTGTGATTGGTGAATGTTTGTATGGTATTTCACACAGTTAATTGAGTACTAGGATTATTGGGGAAACTATATTATTATTCTATATTTTGTTTGAGGTTTCACGGTACTACCAATGAGGTATCAAGCACACACAACACAGTTTTATTCCGTTTTGAGTTCATTAGGGACCCAATATTCATGCATTCTAGAAGAATTATGCCAAATTTTAAAATATCCCATTTAATATCATATGAGATTTTGTATTTATTTTTTTAACTTCGTCAGTTTCTATGCTTTTCAAATGATAATAAGAATTTCAATCCGTGTATTCAGACAATGAATGAACATTCCAAATTTTTACGTCTCAAATCGCATGCTAAAAATATTGTTGAAACAAATTTAGTCGCGCCCGACAAGTTCAAATTAAGACTATTAAAATATATACCTTATATATGTTGTTTGTTGATTGTTGATTATGTTTGTATTAAAATATATACCTATATCAATATCGCATTAGCAAAGACTATACATGTTTGTATTTAAACATATACCTACGAGTATATCGATATCACTCCCTGGTTCCCATAATTCAAGGAATCCTAGTTTAAACAGGACCAGAACACCCGCAATCTGTCCCTGGATAAACATTTTAACAAAAACCTAATGAACTCAAAACGGTGTTAGTAAAAACTCAAAACAGTAACAATAAGCAGCCAGCCAATATACTCTACCGTGCCCGTGTTACGAGAGCGAGGAGTCGCGGCGTCTTCTACCTTTCCCTGCGACGGGGTTCCTTCCCTCTTGAGCCACCAGACGGTCCTGCACTCTCTGACCGAGTGGCGCCATCTCTCGGTGGCGCGCGCGAGTTTCCTCCATTATGAACGAGTTGATGACGTAAGCTTCGCGCCGGATGCGGTCGCGTAACTCGCCCGACATGTCCGGGATGGCCCATTTGACGATTATCATTACTAGGGCTACCACGTTCTGTTAGATAAGTGGGGATTTGTTATGTAATTTAATTGTAGTTAAAATCGAATTAAACTGGGGCTTCTAATCATGAAACTGGACAAAATTCCCAAAGAAAACCATTAGTAAAAAATATATATGACGCCCTGTAATGTAACTTAAATTTATGATTTTATATTTAGACATAGACAGCATTTACTTTCCACACCACTATAAAAGTATTAAATACATAGTTACACGTTTTCTTTTCCATAAAAAAAACTAAGAAACAAATAAAAACAACAAACTAAAGATAAATAAAGTGCCAGAAAAATGGACTTCGACCCAGCATACGCTGTGACTGGTATTTGCATTATACTGGTATTTGTATTTTCATCATGAGCGTGTGGTAAAGAAAGAAAAAAGTTTATTTAGTATTTTTTTGGTACTGACCTCAAAGACGACGACGAAGGCGAGGCGCGCGCCCATGACGTGCCAGTACCAGTTGCTGTGCTCGTAGTCCTTCTCGTCCGGCTTGTAGTTGTAGTAGCCCGGGAAACTGCACCGGCACACATTATCATTGAGCAAAGTACCCAAAAACCTTTCATCATACTTTTCACCAGCCTGTATTAGTCCACTGTTGGACATAGTCCTCCCCCAAGGCACACTACTTATACCTATCTTCGGCTTAGCGCATCCAGCTGTCACCAGCAACCCTGCGCAAATCATCGCTCCACCTAGCCGGGGTTTAAACTGACAATTTCTCGTTAACAGACAATATCGTACCCACTGCAGGGGCACAGGTCTCTTCCCGTGCCTCGGGAAGGTTAGGCCATACTCCACACACGAGTGCCAAATCCGGATTGGTAGAAGTTGTGGGGCTACTGGCCAACCCCAGTGTCAAGAGGTTTTTAAGCCCTCCGACAAGGCTCAACGACTGGCAGTGATAGCAGCCGGCACCAACGGCTGAAGCTGCCTTGCGAAGCAGAGAAAAGGGCGAGATAAAAGCATAGTATCAAAAACCATTTATCGTACAACACCGACAATCTGTAGTAACTTGCTTAACTCAATTTATCAGAAACATTTAATGACTATTGAAATGACATATATTATCATCAGTACGTAGTTTAGTTTTAAGCCAAAACTAATTATTTCATAGCGCCATCTAGGTTTCATCATCATCAGCCAAAAGACGTCCACTGCTGAACAAAAGCCACCCCAAGAATTTCATCGCCCACTATATGTTATAAGCGACGCAACAACTGGGTGACAAGATTCTAACGGTGACAAAAGTTCTTAGGCAAAACACTCACACATACATCAGTTGCTCAAAAATATTATAATAATGTCTGGGCAGTCGAGCAAAACAGTAGTCTTTGTTGTGAAGTGCGTGCGCTTGTTCGCCAAACCGGTTTCTGGCAGAATAACAGCGTCGCAGGTCACACTGCGGCAAATGCTGAGTCAGTACCGTTTCGGTGCACAGTATTTATTTTATTCTTGTATACCATTCTTTGTAAGCATGATGTTTTTATTTTTAAGCAATAGTTTGGTAGTAGTAGGTTGTAGTTACTATACTGTAATACTGTGTGCTGAATAAAAACTTTTCTATTCTATTCAAAATAGGGTATATCGTATACCGTACCGCACGTATACCTCGCTCTAGCTCAGTTAGATACTTGTATATAAATGTGGTTAAATAAATACCTGCACATATCATTATGGTAGTTGGTGTGTATGGGCCCGTGTTCCAGCACCGTCACGTTGAAGTCGGCCAGCGTGCTCTTCACGTAGCCGTGCAGGTCGCCGTGCCCGTAGTAGTACACCAGCCGCGGGATGAACTCCGATGTGAACGCTATTATGAAACCCTGCCGGTGAAAGTTAAACTTTATGTGAAAGGGTGTAGGCGGGGCACATAGCTCGTAGAACAGACGGCCGTTGGGACAATAAAAATATTGAGTGGCGACCGCGCACCGGATGACAAGCGTAGGCAGGCCTCCCACTCGGTGGACCGATGACCTGGTGAAGGTTGAGGGAAGCCGCTGGACGCTGGAAATCCTTGTGGGAGGCCTTTGTCTAGCAGTGGACGTCTTCCGGCTGATGATGATTATTTTGATACTCACATTAGTAATGATACTCAGCTTCCCAATAGAGTCGAGTATGCGGTACCAGACGCCGATGTCGTTGACGCGCTGCGGCACGGGCCGCCGGAAGCAACGTAGAAACTTCTTGGCGTCCAGTCGCATCTCTAGCACGTTGTTGATGAGAGCGAACAGAGGGGCCAGGGGGAACGCCGCCACGAATATGGTGACGAAGCCGTACTGGAGCACTGGTGGGGGATAAAGGAACTTGAGAACGGCTGTGAGTCACAGGCTAACAGCTAAAGAGTTAACTGCTAAGTTAGGGACGGTAGTCGGCTAAAGTATTAGGGTAAGACCGCACTAGCGGTCTGCACTGCACTGCAGCGGAGCGACGCGACACGTAGCGACTCAATATTGTTTGTATGAAATTGCAAGATATATAACGCACTACGCGATAGCGACGCGACACTCCGCGGCAATACAATATCATCAAATGTGTCGCGCCGTGTCGCATCGCTCAGTGCGTTCTTACCTTTATTATATATGTATATCCAAAAACATTTCAACCGATTTTTACTAGACTGTATAAATCGTATCATTATTAAATTAAAGTTACGGCTTTTTGTTCATTTCTTTATTTATAAAAAATAGAACCCGAAGAAAGCAGGTAAATAATGTTAGAATAACTCACCCATCTCCAAATACTCAGGAAACAATCCCATTTGGCCGAAATCAACTAGCTTGAAATCTTTTACGTATTGAAGGGAGCTTTTTAGTCTGAAACAAAAAAATCCGTGTGTGCAAAGCATACTCTGTTAAAACCTTCAAGTATTTAAGTGATATAGGTAAACAGGGTGTAAACACATTTGGTGTAGGACCCGTTAACTGAGCATACTTTTGTTCTACGACTTTGCTCAAATCGCAAAAAAAAATTTTGACTCTCCTTACAAAAATGGCAAAACATGATCAATTTGTATGAAATATCCCAAATTTTTTTTTGTGATTTGGGCAAAGTCGTTGAACAACATTGTACATACAGTATGATGAGTAGAATCCCCAGTTAAAGGGTCCTACACCAATTTTGTTACATCCTGTATAGTTTAATACTGACCTCTTCTTGCGGCCGAAGGTGCGTATGATGTACCACCACTTGATGAGCCGCGGCATCAGCATCTCCACGATGGTGTTGATGAACTGCTTGCCCACCATGATGATGGCCAGCTGTATGGACAGCTCCAGGAGACAGCCGCCGGGTGCGCACTGGGTTTTGCATTTTTAAGGAAAGATATTTAAAAATATTTATGTGATTGATTTTACGTAATGAGTCAAGATCTCAGAATTTTGATCTCAAACATTAATTAATTCTGGCGCTAGATTTCGATCTACGAAAAATTTGCTCATTTAATATTACAACTCAATATTATTAGCTACTGAAAAATAATATTTATTTTTTAACTTTTATAAAATTCTTCCCGACACTACAATATCCAGAAACCGGATTTAAAAAATCTTTCATTTTGATATTTTGTACAAAAAAACATTTTTAGAACAAATTGTCGTTTTTGACATTTGAGAAAAAGTAACTCACTGATTTGAAGTCTTTAATTTCTAACTCTTTTATTATCTCATATATAAATATTCGATCTTCTTGATCCCTTGCCTCTATCAGTATTGTCATTGGCGAAATCATAGAAACCGCCATTTTTTTTTTTTAATAGTAGTAGTAAGATTAGCAGTCAATATTTCAGAATGTCAAAGTCAAAATCTTTTTTATTTAAGTAGATGCATTACACATACTTCTAAATCGTCTTTTTTTCTACCTAGTACAAGTTATAAACTCACCTCCTCTTGCCTATGGCCAAATATCCTGATGTACTTCCCGGGGCGGCCCACAAACTTGCCCTTGAAGAACGCTATGTAGAAGATGGACGCGTAATAGTTGACGAACTGCAGCAAGTATATCTTTAGCGTGAGCGAGTCGTCAAATTCAGTTTGCGTGCGTAGGAGTTCCTTTTCAGTTAGCCATTCGGCGAGGTACTGATAGATCTGAAAGAAATATTCACCTTTTAAAATAAGTTTTCTTATAAGAGCCAATGGTTATATTTTCCTAAAAAGTTATCCAATATTTATCAAA
Organism: Coleophora deauratella; assembly: GCA_958295455.1. Lineage (NCBI taxonomy): Eukaryota > Metazoa > Arthropoda > Insecta > Lepidoptera > Coleophoridae > Coleophora > Coleophora deauratella. The sequence continues at coordinate 3,702,224 of OY282390.1, read as the reverse complement.
GATAATACTAACATCACCTAGTGTAATGTCTGTTAAAATTATATCATATAAAGTTTGTAGCTATTACTGTGTGGATAGCTATTATTGGCCTTACTTATTTGTCTCAATGTAATATGTTTACTTTTAATAAGTGGCTGTTCCTAAATCCTGAATAAAAAAAATAGTGTTTTGATCCGTCTTATTTCGGAGGAAAAAAGTATCGAACAAAGTTCGTCCTTTGGCGTTTTTGGTATCATACTTAATATGTATAGGATCCTGAACAAACTGATATAAAAATTTTAGATATTTAGCTTTGCAATTTATAATAAATCCGACTAGGAAACTTCTGAAATATCTTTTATAATGAATGTCATTGCATATTACTCACATAATTGAAGATGCAGATGAGCACCAGGTTGATGCAGGCCGCCGTAGCCGTCGTGAACATGATCGGGTTGTACGTCACCAACACGCTCTTGTTCTGTCGCAGAAACATCGCACCTGCAAATTATAATACTTTATTTGTTTTGCGCCGACCCCAAATGATTGAAAACAGGGCAGATAGATAGATGGTCAATACATTACAAGTTTCTGTTCAAGCCTGAAACATTGGAAAGATGAGGCCAATTAGAGTGCCCTGCTAATGAAGCCATTTCAGAGCAATTTACAATACTTTTTTCTTTGTGAGGTTGTATAGGATATGAAGCTTTTCCGTCAGGCCGAGTTTTTTAAAATTACTTATTATCAAGTTGGCATAGGCATACTGCATATGTATGCCTATAAAACTCTAACTGAGAAAAACGGTGCAACTATTAAAAAAAAGGAAAAAATTTGGGTGTTTTAATATTTCTTTATCTCCGTGCAACATACATAAAAACTGGGGGTAAAAAATTTTAAATAATGTAAATTCCATTATTTATACAAGGCTAGCCCCACAACCTCCACCAATCCGAACTTGGCCCCCGTGTGTGGAGTATGGCCTAACCTTCCCGAGGTATGGGAAGAGACCCGTGCCCCTGCAGTGCGGACGATATGGGCTGTTAACAGATACAAGGCATCTCACCTAGCAGCGACATGCGGTACAGAACCACGCCCAGAACCGCCGCGAGGGCCAATAGCACTAGCAACGCGACCACGCTGAAAGACATGAGGGCGGCTGGAAGGCGCATGCGCCAGAACGGAACCATCGGCTCTCGTTCGCCCGTTACCACGTTCAGCTGCGAATGTAGAAGTGGTTTTTATAAAGTGTTTTGGTTGAAGTTATTTGGTGCGACTCTGATACACTGTACGATGCAGAGAAGCACGTAAAAGTCGAAAAAAAAAAGCTTATTTTGATTTTCATCATCAGCCGATAGACGTCCACTGCTGGACTAAGGCCTCCCCCAAGGATTTCGAATTTTGATCTTATTTAATTTTATTTATTTTAGTTTTAAGTTTATTTTAGTATTTTAATTTGTACCTTTTGAAAGGTACAAAGGAGACAGATCTATTATGTAAGTGTTTTTATTTTATAGAAAAGTGAGATAGGTATTACATTAAAGGAAGTTCCCATACATGTTTTAAATCTCGTATATTAATAATATTGGGGATCTTTGCAGAAATCGATATATTTATTTTACACTGCTCTTTATTCAGTCACCGAACAGGGCGAATCTGACAACAAAATTACGTTGCCGATATAATATTCGACAGAGACAACAAGGACACACATCATCTCACCTGCGTGCGCTTGACATGCGCCAGCCGCGCGAGGTACTGCGGCCGCGGGAGCGTCACTCGGTGTGCGACAGAGACAGCGCTATAGGCTAGACAGGGACATACAGCGTCTCACCTGCGTGCGCTTGACATGCGCCAGCCGCGCGAGGTACTGCGGCCGCGGGAGCGTCACTCGGTGTGCGACAGAGACAGCGCTATAGGCTAGACAGGGACATACAGCGTCTCACCTGCGTGCGCTTGACATGCGCCAGCCGCGCGAGGTACTGCGGCCGCGGGAGCGTCACTCGGTGTGCGACAGAGACAGCGCTATAGGCTAGACAGGGACATACAGCGTCTCACCTGCGTGCGCTTGACATGCGCCAGCCGCGCGAGGTACTGCGGCCGCGGGTGCTCCTCGTAAACGTCGAAGCCGGTCAAGTCCCAGCGGTGCGTCATCTCAGCTGAATACCGCTTCCATAGCTCCAGAAACGTGGCCGCTGTTAGACAAAGTGTTATTTCTTATCATTGTGTGGCATGTTCGGATAACATAACTGTTAAACCTCTTTGGTTTCACTAGAAACACCCTGGCCATTTATATTGTTATTTGATACTATTTTTAAATATGACTTTACTACGTCATAGTTACTTGCCTAGAATAAATATCTACAAAGTACCTCTGCGTTTAACTCTCCAAAAATAAATATAAAACTTCCTGAAACGTTGACTGTACAAGTTCCGAGTGGTAGGAACTTTGTACTAGGTAGAAAAAAAGACGATTTAAAAGTATGTGTACAACATCTACTTAAATAAAAATGATTTTGACTTTGACATGGTGGCTGCTATGGTACTTATAATTATATAGGGTGACTTTAAATTGGTTCTTGATACGAAAGTCTATGAATGTACTCATGATAACAAACAACTTTCCCTAAGGGACCCATAATCAAATCGCAAAAAAAATTTTTGACTCTCCATACAAATCGATGAACTGACCGGCCAAATTAGTATGAAGAGTCCAAAATTTTTTTTTGCGATTTGACTATGGGTTCCTTAGGGAAAGTTGTTCGTTATCATGAGCACATTCATAGACTTTCGTGTCAAGAACTAATTTAAAGTCACCCTATATTTATACGCGATATAAAAAAAAGGCGTACGACTCGTTAATTGGAGCTTCTTCTCATCTTAACGCACAACTTTTATTCTACGACTGCCAAAATCGCAAAAATTTTGGACTTCCATTGAAAGTTTTCAGCTGCCCAAAGTTCAAAAAGTATTAAAATTATGAAAATAGTTACTATACATAGTTGAAATTTGCGACGTAATATTTTCTTTGAAACTGTAACTGCAAAAAAGTCACAAAACTGACACACTTTCGCTCAAAATCATCAAAAAACTGAACTAAACTCACCCCAAAAGCTCATGAAGATGGCAAAGAACACAGTGGTCGGGTTGTCGAACAGATACGTGATCCGAGACTGCAGACACGTGTCCTTCAAGTCCCAGTACTCGCAGAAATAGTCGCACAGTGGACACATCTTCACTGTCGAGTTGTAGCGGCATATGTCCTCGCTAAAGACAACAATACCATTTATGAGTTGGTTGTATTTTGAGCTTATTTTTAGTGCCTATATTTGAGATATAAGGTTATGTAGGTATTATTTCAATCTCTGAAAATACTATATAAGTTTGCTAATTATCAGTAAACTATAAATTTTCTGCTTTTCTCCAGTTTGATAAAAAAGGCTAGAAACAGTCACTCTTAGCTGGGCTATGAGTTATAAACTCCTTTGATTACGAAGCAAAGCAGGTGAAACATGCTAAGAGCAAAAGTCACTATCGTGGTATATGTTTATGTGAGATTTATTTGGGTAAAAACAAATTGATAGGTATATGAGTTCCAAATAGAAGGAACTTCGTATTAGGTAGACAAAATATTTTTATTTTATTTTATTGGCATACACAGCCGTTGCCAATTAGATCACATATCAGCGGCTGATAATCAGCCCCATTATTAAGATAATATTGCAATCTCTGTTATCTGGTCAAGTTGGAATACACAATCTCTGCGATTGAATGACACATATCAACACCACTATTTCAAAAGTAAAGATTTTCAAGTTTGCAACGGTCTCTATTACCTGGGCTCGTTGGAATACACGGTGGCTGCGGAATAGATAACGCATATCAGCCCCACTATGGACGCCGGGATCAGCATATGTGTGTAGAAACCGAGCCACGCGAAATATAAACCTGTTAAAAAAATTTCAAACCTGGTTTGTGACACTAATAGCAAACAAGGGAGTGATTTTTGCCAAAAGAAAAAGTTTACCAAAAGCGTTATGTTTACGCGAAACCTTTTTTTGTGAAATACGGATGGCATTCCGTAATAACGTGAAACAAATCACGTATGACGCTTATTACCCGGTTTTTCGCGAAATTATGACATTATACGGGTCTCAACTATATCAGCGACAGAACATTTCACATATATGGGAACACTCACCTATCTTAACACCAAAGTAGTCCTTAACGTAGTCCAGCGGCTGGTACTTGATGCACTTGGTGACGCTCGCCCACTCGGTGAAGAGCAGATGCCGCATCGAGCCCGGCTTCCAGAGATCGCCCTGACAAACAAACACATGCCTGATCTGTGTCATCCCTGATACAAAGCTTTTTAATAAACGTACTATTTTGTTAACAACCCCACTGCAGGGGCACGGGTCTCTTCCCATACTTCGGGAAGGTTAGGCCATACTCCACACACGGGGGCCAAGTCCGGATTGGTGGAGGTTGTGGGGCTAGTGGCCGACCCCAGTGTTAGAAGTTTTCAAGCCGCCTATAAGGCCTCCGACATGGCTTAACGACGGCCATCAAGTGATAACAGCACCAACGGCTTAACGTGCCATTCGAAGCACGGAAACGGTCGAGATAAATGCCACTAACAGTCAAACCCATCCAGGTTATGATCGTGTCTGTAGTCAGTTAACTTGCGTGATCGTCGCGACCACGCAAGCCGCACTGAGCCACGACCGCTTCAATTAAGTTTCTGAAAATAAATGCGGGGGCTGACTGCTTGTTTGTTTGTTTGTAAACTCTTTATTGCAAAAAAAAATATATACAAAACATTAAAGTAACAGGAAAAATGGCAACATCTGAGCTTATTAAATGATGATTCAGAATTTTAGGGTTGCTACATTTTCCATCGGAATCGCTATGAAGACTTTTTGACAGATTACACCTCTGATGTTCAACAAATCGTAAAATACAGATATACAAACATTTCCCAGTCCCATTTTCATTCCTTGAGTAAAAATCCTTCCTTGGGTTGTTGGTGGGTAGTTCGAGTTCGTTGGATAAAAATCTTTATTACAGCTCCTTTACAACCTCTTAGAGCGCTTTTATAGTCACGCGGGTTTCTCCCCGCATGCGGCGTTTCTAAAGCGACCCGCATGCGTGTGACACTCATGACAATAAAAGGGACCTAAAAAAGTTACTGAAACAGTAGGTTGCGGGCGGCACGCATGCGGGCAGAAACCTGCGTGACTATAAAAGCGCTCTAAGAAACTCTCGTCTGTTCGCAAGCTTTTATCTTCATAGGAGTGGTATAGACTGGACATCAATCGCTCTGTCACAGAACTGCATTAGGTATATACTTACATCGTGCAACGGGTAGGCAGCGCTGTAAGTGGCGTTGGAGATCAGTCGCGCGATGCCGAATGCGAAGTCGTCGTCGGCGGCCTCCGAGAACTTTTTCCGGTCGAGTATGAACTGAACGATGCGCGAACGCACCGCGGGCGTCCAGAAACAATCGGAGCTTGTGTCAAATCTGGAGAAGAATGTGGTTTAAGAAGTATTAAGCATTTATAAGATTTTATTTATAATTCCCAAGGTTAGGAGGTTTATTCTCATTCTTAGATACTTTATTTTTATCCGAGATTTTGACGTGGTCTGAAGCTTTAAGTTGCCTAGGCTATGGAGACCTATGCATACTGTTTCTTCAATTTGGGAAAACCGTAGAATAGAAGAGTTAAAAACGCTTGAAGTTAGAAAAGACAGGCTATATGGCTCGCAGAACTGATAATTGACAGAAAAGAAAGGTTCTCGAGTGACGACTACGGTCCGGAATATGTAGTGTTGGACTGCCCCCCACCAAATGCACTTATGATCTAGTTAAACTTGCCAGAAGCCGCTGGACGTAATGTTGTTCAGAACTGAACCATGCTAAATGGAAGTATCTATGGGGGAGGCCTATGTTCACAGTTCAACTGGAGATGTCTTCCAGCTTCTATATTGTTGATAAACCAAATCGATATGAACACATGAATACACCAGAAAAAACATCACTCTTCTCCTGGAGAAATAGGATAAATATTAAAATTTAAAAGTTCGCACTTACAAATATTCCTTGTCCTTAGAATAAATGGCAGTGAGTCGGTGCTTCCTCTCGGGGAATATCTCGTTGTCCACTCTAACCTTGTCCATCATGTCATCCCAGCAGTCTCTCATTCTCTCCATGACGCTGTTTGTCTTCTCGTGGACGTCTTTCAGCGCTGAGAACTGGATGCATGGGAATAGACGGGTGAATGACTCGAAGGTTTGTGGTGAGAATGAGTTGTTTGAACGTGTGATGTTAGATGTTGCTACTGTTTGGAGACAAGGAGACTACATTACTTTTCTGTTGTTGAAAAAAAAGTTCTAAGTCTATGTGACTGCTGTGTGAAAACAAAACTAAAACAAACATAAACAAATACCTAAAAACAAAAATCTTGTTGCATTTGTTAGCAGATTTCATAGACAACTTAGGTGAGAAAACAAATCATCTATCGTTGTGTGATTTCAAATGATTGTATTTTTTTACAACTATTTAGCAATAACAAAAAATAGAGTAAGAATAATATTTAAATACATTATAAAATTATAAAATGCCTAGCTTTAATACGCCACTACTTATATCTCAGATAAATGGTAAGTATGTACTTTCAAAATCTAGGTAAACTACTTGTATTTATTAGAATTAATGCATGTGTAAGTGTACTGGAGTGTGGTTATTTTAAGCCAATGAGCGGAGCCCGCCACCAAAGTAGTAAGTTTCATTAGTGCATACATACAAGCTGTTAAATTATTATTTTGTTATGGTCACACTTGTTAACATAAAGATTAAAATACACCAACACCAAACAGTTTTTATTAACAATGAAAGTTACATTATTGTTAACAACGATGCTTTGAAGCGTAGCATTTATGCAGAGTGTTGTTTTGGTCGACAACGGCCTTCTAAGGGATGAAAGTATAAAAAATACTTGTTCTGAAAATACCTATAATATTTTTTTTTATAAATTGATTCTACTGAAAAAATGACCTACAAATTTTCCTAAAATTATCAAAACGCATGTTCGCGCAGTCAGTCAATGACGGCCGTCTCATTCACGAATTTTCCTACAAAAAGGTCAATGACACTTACATGAACCTGTCGGGAGAAGTATTCCAAGATAGCTTCTTCCTTGAACTCTTGTCTACTTTGGGCTCTATCTCGAGCATGGGATGTTTTTTCGGTAGAACACGATTTGCGGAGTTTGTAAATAATGTTTTTATTGCGTAACACATTACGGCGGCGCGACGTCACTCCAAATAACTCCAAATCTCACACACTCGACTTGATTTACACCACACGAAAAATTTTTCGATAGTCGTGAACTGAGCGATGTATTAACAACTACATCGCTCAGTTCACGACTATTGAATAAAGACTTGTTCCTGATCATAGCCGTGGCGTAAGTTCACACGCAGAGGCGCTTGCTCTCGCTGAGAAAAAGGAACGCGGGTTCGACGCGGAGGCATGCAGCAGACTGCCCGCGCCGGCCGCGGCGCTGCCGCAGTCCGGGGCCCTCGCGCACCCCCGCACACCTCGCCTCGTTGCTAGGCAACCATTCATTGTTAAAATACGTTACGCACGGAAACAAGGATACCATAATTAATTATTTTCTAAGATTTACTTATGAAAATTTAAGGTGCCATTTTTATATTTTTTTTGGCATCAGTATCATGTATACTATCACCCCTGAAAAGCTCGTTGTCGACCAAAACAACACACCTAGAAGATTACTTAGATTTTCATATTTTGTTAATTCAGCTTAAGTAAGATACATAGGTTAAATTCGGATAATATACGAATCAAAGAATAAATCATCAAAGAACACGCTGTTTTTTTGATGACTTAACTGTCGCCTTAAATCACTTTTCCCAGAAATATTTTGAAGAGATGCAATTTTAGGTCACTCATATTAAATATTATAGGCGTGGTCCATCGCCGTGAGACGTCGCCTTTATGGAAACGTTCACACTGAGCCGACAACCATAGACTACGACAAGGAAACAAATATAGATTGAGGCGCGAAAGAAAGAGATAAAGATGGCGACAGGCGACAAGTCATCGTTTTAAACGACTAAACAGTACAGTTCCTGTCGTGTCGTTTGTCTGAACAGACCTTTATGCGGCGTCTCAATCGAGCAGTAGACAATAAAGTTAACAGAGCACATGTTAGCGAAGCAAACGCGAGCCAGCCCATAGACACAGCATACCTTCGACATATACAGAGCCGCGCTCAGTATTGCGTTCGTCCGTCCGCCTTTGCGGATCTTACTGCACTCCTATGGACGTACACACACTGCTATAATACCGGATACAATTTAGACATGTTTTGCTTTAAAATATTGTATGTATAAGTTCTTCTTAAGACGTAAAGACTAATAATGATATCGATGGTTATAAGACGGGTTACGAGTAACATAGAAAATAATCGATTTGTAATGAATATTATGAGAATGTTATGTATAGCAAAACGCTCTGATTTAGGATGGACGGTTTTGGATCGTAAAAAAATGCGTTTCCAACCTCCTTGGACAGTGTGGAAGGTAACTATCAAAATGTGAGGGATGATATGATTTTTATACGGTTGTAGATGCTTGTGTTTATGTAGGAACATAAATAAACGATACAATTACATATGCGAGGTTGATAAAAAGTGTTAATTCTATACGTAATTTACAAAACGTTTTGCAATTCGTTAAAGTAGGCTTAAATACCTACGTATTCTTTTGAAATTTTGGTTCTACGACTTTGCTGAAATAGCATATTTTTTGGAATTTTATTGAACTTGAGGAGAAAAAGTTGTTCAGTGTGATGCATGAGTAGAAACCGTCCCCAATTTATGTGTATACATTTGTTTTTTAAATTAAGATTTCTCTTTCGTAGTCAAATAAACGTAAATTATACTTAATATTTTTTTTTGTATAAATTATCTAAGTTTTCACAGTTCTAACAACATTGAGTATAAATACTACAACTGAATACGATTCTTCAATTATAGCCAATTGTAGTTCAAGTGTGTCCTAGTGATTCTGTATTCAACAAACAATCAAGCGATAAAGTTCAAAATTATCAATACTAGGTTTCAATTTAGGCGTTTCTCATAAACATGCTACCTATGACAAAGACTAAACATTTAATACAGCATGCTAAATAATGAGATGATTTCATTCTATGCTAATATACTGAGATGACATCTGATTTTAAAATTAGTCACAAAAATTTTGTGCTTAGAATATACTGAATGTGTTCTGTCCGAATCACCGAATACGAAATGACATGATGAGGCCAAAATAAGGGGTAATAAAAAATAACCTAAGCAATTTAAATATACATAAAACTCGACATTCTCATATATTAATTTATACTTTCTACCATAAAGCGGGAAGCCTCAATCATCTACATACGAGTACATACATAAGCCATGACATTAAAGTTTATAAGTTTATTTGATAAACATAATATTATTTGTTTAATAGATTTCAAGAATGGAAGATAAAACCTACCTTCATCGGCATCCTGAGCTTGAGTATTTCTGTGTAGTCTCTCAAAACTTGTAGTGGTGCGTGAATCTGTAACGAATGAAAAGAGTATTTTAAAAAGGAGCCAAATGCTGTTGATCCCTACGCAGGTTGTAAGTTATCTATGGTCCTTCAGAAAGATCTGAAAAAAAAATTCTGGAAACTATGAAACTGAGTTCAGTGTCACAGTTTCCAGTTTTTCTTTCATATATTGTTAGTTAGCAATCCAAGAAGAAAAAAGTTATTTTCATACAGATTGGGGAATGCCGTTCAGATTCATGAGTGGAAGTCACGTAAAAAATATACAGGGTGTAACAGAAGTGTGTGACAATACTTCAAGGTTGGCTTTTACCCATCAAACTGAACAACTTTTGTTCTACAACTTTGTTGAAATCGCAAAAAATTTTTTGGACTTTTCATACGAACTTGGTTCGCTAGCTGATCGATTTGTATGAAAAGTCCAAAAAAAATTTTGCGATTTCAACAAAGTTGTAGAGCAAAAGTTGTTCAGTTTGATGGGTAAAAGCCAACCTTGAAGTATTGTCACACACTTCTGTTACACCCTGTATATCAGGTAGGTATTCAACCTTTTGAATACCGTGAAGGCACAGTCATAATTAAGTGAAATTTCAAAGTTTTGAAGTAATTTAAGGTCCTTACCTTAAATTACTTCAAAACTTTGAAATTTCACTTAATTATGACTGTGCCTTCACTTCCGCATTAGAAAAGAAAGTATTATATCTAAAAGAAAATAAAGGGGTCACATAAGAGTAAGGTACACGTACCATGTAATTACAATACATTTAAATCTCCTAACATTTGCCTGCCTCCAGCACTACAGCTGGAGACACTTTTTTCCATTTTGACTGTTTTTATTTACCTGTTTTATGTCATGCAATTAATCGTTTTAATTAATTAATTAATTAACTGTAGAAAATATGTTGAAAAACTGTCAAATACCTTAACAAAACTCAGTCCGTGCAAGTTTTCAGGCGCCTCCCTCTCCAACTCCAGCCCCTCATTTTCCAGGTTAGCCTCGAAGATCCGCCTCCTCTCGAAGGCTTCAGGAGTTGTGGCATCGCGTTTCCCCGCCTTCCACACGAGCACGTAGTCGATAGACCGGACGCCATCGTTGAAGAAAAGGGACGGGTTGTTGTCGAAACCACCTAGGATTATCCTGAAAATTAAGAGGAAGTTATAGTTTGAGTAGGTAGACTTGTTTACGAGGAAATGGGTAAAAGAACTAGAGTCGCCGGCATAACTAAGTAAGAATAAGTAAGTCAATGTAACAATAGGCAGGCGATATAGCTCGCAGAACTAATAATTGAGGACGAAATGATCTCGAGTGGCGACATCGGGCTGGAAGGCGAAGTATCGGAAAGCCCCTCACCAGGTGAAATGATGATCTAGATCTAGCTTGCAGTAAGCAACTAGATGCATATGGTTGAAATTTATGCTAAGTGGAAGTCTATGGAAGCCTGTGTTCAGCAGTGGACGTCTTTCAGCTGATATGATGACGATGATGATGATGATAAGGTTGACATGCTTCTAGCTTAAGTAGTACTGCTCAGCAAGCACACAATTAACACAACTTGCTGGAGAACGTGGTTGCAATTTCATACATCGAACCTCTGAGAGAGTTCTCTTCTCTTATCGTGTGGCGTAATTTAACAGTCTTATCCACAAGGTATAGGCGGCGTTTGCCTTGTGTTGCACTTAGGTTCATAGGCATTTCTGAGGGAGCTGAAGTGGCTGGTACCAATGATTCTGAAGGTTGACAAGAAAGAGGTTTCATCACTTCATTGGCATGAAATGAAATAAGTATGTCTGCGTGCTGGGATGTTAAGATATTGATTAGTTCAAAAGTGCTTTATTTTTAGTAAGCATGCCAAATGCTGATACTCTGTTTAGTTTCAAAATCAATTATATAAAGCAAGTTCTATAAGTTTTGCCACAGCAAGTTCTATAACTTTCGCCACACGCCACCCTCACATTAACCATAGAACGTCCAGAGTCCTGCTAGCAGGACTTAACGTACTACCGGTAGGACGCAATGTTTTTGGTTGTTTGAGGCTTTCTAAACCTGCCAGCAGGATGCAATGAACTCTCATGCATAGTTCGTCTCTTTCTGATTCAGCTAGTTTTTGAATCGTATTTCTGTGGTCAGTCTGGCAAAATGGCGGCGAGTATTCCGGGCGGAAGTCCTTCCAGCAGGACATGAGCTTGGACGTTCTATTATCATTAACGATTTGTGATAAGAAGAAATTTGGTCTAAGAAACGTATTATAAACATATAAGAAATTCTTTCATTGATCGCATAATGCACTATAAACACATACATATTTAAGTACATAACTAAAAATATAAAATGTAAATGAACATGACACATAAACGAATGAACTGCATATGAGCGATACAATTTCTGCACATACTATGATTACTGAAGACGATCAATATGTTATTAATAACTATCCATTTATGATCTGAGCACATCAAGCGGTCAGAGAATCATATTTGAACTTTGAACATCTATTACTCGTGAGAGGGATGTGAATTATTTAAATTACGAGAATAATGCATCCGAGATACTCGCTTGCAGTTCAGTGATAGCATAAGGTACTAAATAACACGCGAGACCAGACGATGTGAGGGCCATACGACTAGCAGACAAGTAAATGAAAGCGATAGCAACAATGACTTGTCACTTCAATCGCAACGAACACTAAAAATTAAACCCGCAGCGGCGGCGCTATCCTAATTCCATACAACTTAGGTAATTGACTATTCAGACTTGTAGATGAAACACGAAAAACTACTTTTAGTAAGATGGATTCATACAGCCTGTGATTTCACGGATCGTGCTGCAATGTTTCACGCCGCCGTCGTGACATGGAAAAAGTGCTCGTCGAGCAGGCGTAGACTCGGCTATAAGGGCCCGTCGTCGTAGTCGTCATTCCCCTTATTCTTAAAATCAAAGTTGCGGCGCGAGTTTCCATGACGTGACTCTCTTCCCACAATGCGTTGGCTCGAGGCAACCCGTAAAATAGTAGGCCTTGAGAAACCACCTTTAAGTAGCATATTTTTACATACTGACAACGTCTGGTTCTCCTGTCACATTTCATAGATCCTTAGGAAAACTTGGTCAAAAAACATCCAAATTGTCGAGTGCATTCAAATGACAATCATCGTTAACTGACTATAGACTGTCAGAACTGAAGATTGGTTTTCTAGTTGGCGTCGGTTTTAAATTATTGATGTACCTATAAGTACTATCGATTAGTGCCCACTGGTACCACCCGAGAAATTTAAATCCCGAGAAGTCACTGTTACATGATAGAAGTCATTCTAACCAGCGCACATACGTTTTTATTGGGGTTTTTATTGGGGTTTTAAAATGGGTACAAATTACTTCGATAGTTGAAGTTGAAGCCGATATGAGCCAGCTATCGAGGTACCAAGTGTCCTCTGCCCTTAATAATCTATTAGATAGGTACTCACGAGCAATGGTTGGCTTTGGGTATCCCATTGGCGCCGGTCGCACCAATCGTGGCACGGCAAGTATCACCTGCAGCTTGGGTCGACGCTTCGCTCCCGGCGTCCCTGCAACCAAAATCTCACTTGTTCCGCGGCCATACATAACCCATCTAAATATCCTACCTAGGACCCTAGGACTTCGGGTTTAGTTGACATACCGCTATAGATAATCAATGATCGATAATGTTAGCTGACAGTAAATCAAGCAGAAGTAGGCACTTTGTAGGAAATTTATTGAACAAATTATAAATAAAGAATTATTCATCAACCATCACATTCGCTGATATGCTTTTATTAAAAATACTAAAACCTATTATAAAATTGCCCTCAACCAAAGCACATATTTTATTTCTGTTAAATTCTTAGTTCTGAATGTAACAGTAAATGTAAGTTAAACCAACACCACTTGTTTAATATCCATTCGATTTTTTGTGAATTGTACCACAAATAGACACAGAAGGTCCGCTCAATACAAACCACTAAAATCGTAAGCATATACATTGATGAGCGGACCTTCTGTATCTGTGTATTTTGTGATTGTACTATAGTTATCAAGTTATTTAGGACGAATGTCAAGGGCGTAATTAGAATACGCACAATAAGGCCCCAATAGAATAACAGCGCTAATTATGACATTGATAAGGGATATAATTAGTACAATATTTACCCTAAAACTCATTGTGACTTGATCGAAGCAATACAAATAGTGACTGCCTATCAATGCTAGGACTACAAATATAAAATGGTCTCAATTTGTAAGTAATGTTCGTTACAGCGAATTTCAATTTATACTGGTATACATATATATTTTATACTGGTATTATATTATTCATTCTGAGCTGGTAGTTTGATCTTACATGCATTTGAACGTATGTATGTACTGTACAGTTAACATCAGATGCACCTATAAGATCTTATTGACCCTAAAATCTGTACCTACCAACTTAGCATTCAGTTTCAGAAGAACGTATAGAATAGATGCGATATGAGATAATAAATAAATTACTCTTTATTTCCGACCAAAGAAATCCATAGAATGATAAAATTATAAAAATAATGATGTCTAGTCTGATTAAATGTACAAGTGGAGATTTTTAGGAGGAAACTTAAAAATAAACTTCGTTCGGGTTCGACGACACGGAACGAAACGATGAAAATAAGATGATTCAACCATTTAGCGCATCCACACAGATATAACAAAACCGGCCAAGTGCGAGTCGTACTCGCGCATCGAGGGTTCCGTAGTATAAATTCATAATCACACATGTCTTGAACTCTATATTTTTTATATTTGAGTTGATTGAATGAAAGGTAATTTGCGGTTTACGATTTATGACGTATTAAAAAAAACTACTTACTAGATCTCGTTCTAACCAATTTTCGGTGGAAGTTTGCATGGTAATGTACATCATATATTTTTTCTAGTTTTATCATTCTCTTATTTTAGAAGTTAGGGGGGGGGGACACACATTTTACCACTTTGGAAGTGTCTCTCGCGCAAACTATTCGGTTTAGAAAAAAATGATATTAGAAACCTCAATATCATTTTTGAAGACCTATCCATAGATACCCCACACGTGTAGGTTTGATGAAAAAAAATTTTTTGAGTTTCAGTTCTAAGTATGGGGAACCCCCAAAATTTATTGTTTTTTTTTTCTATTTTTGTGTGAAAATCTTAATGCGATTCACAGAATACATCTACTTACCAAGTTTCAACAGTATAGTTCTTATAGTTTCGGAAAAAAGTGGCTGTGACATACGGACGGACAGACAGACAGACAGACAAACATGACGAATCCATAAGGGTTCCATTTTTTGCCATTTGGCTACGGAACCCTAAAAATACACATAGTATGACTACAGTCTGTTAAAAAAAAGACTCGAAAACGGATTCCGACGGAACTAACTACAATTATTATAAAATGACAACCTTAAAATGCTCAATTCCCCTTTGTTTTGTTGAATATGCTTGAATAATGAAACGAACAGCGGCTATATTTTCAAATCTTTCTTGACAGACTGTAGGGTAGTCTAACCCAGCACAGACAACACGCGATTGGGACAATCAAAAAGTATGTAACCACTACTTTAATGTCTAGACATAAAGACAAGCATTTTGAGATAAGTGTGTAATAGACCGGACGCCTTTTTAGCACGTTTCCTAAAACGATTGTTCCTAAACAATCTTCAGAGTAACATGTATAATAACTATGTGAAGCATTCAACTACCACTGTGGTTGCTAGAGGGAGAAGGAAAACACTGGTTATCGTTGCGTTACATGTTAATCGTACTAGTTAATTAAAAACTGGAGAGCAAAATTTGTATTTACCTTCAAAAAAGCCATCAGGTCTTCAAGCAGGTCGACGCAAAAAAGATTTTTATATTGGTTTATATGATTTTTATTCTTAGAACGTATCTAGATTAATGTAGAAATACTTAGGATTTTTTAAAGTCCTTTACTTTTTTGCCAGTGTATTTCTCTACTTTTGAAATAAGTGGTCAGGTTTTTTATTTTACGATTGTGTGTTTATATGCCAAGACGATCAAGATCTCTCTCTACAGTGAGGAGCGACGGATTGGATAAAGATACTGTATCTTAATATACCAAGGAGTTTATAATTAAACTACCTAAAGTTACAGGAGTGAACGCTACGAAAAACAAACTGTTTCTAATTTATTTGAATTTAGAACGGCTATTAGGACTGTGTCCTTTTTTTTAACTTCTTTTTCTAAGCACTCTACCCCTTGTTTCCTAAGCTCATGAATTATATTAAAGTCTTTCAAAACGTTTACAATGAAATGTCTAGCATTTAGTCACACTTTTTCAGAGCAATAAGGACACTTTAAGGTATGTTTAGTCACTCAAAAGTCAAAACTTTAAACACAAACAGATATTTTTAAATTAAAACAAGAACAGTCTCTATTAACTTTTTGTTAAAAACAAAACATAAAATACTCATAAACTACAACATTAACACACAAGACACAACAAAACAACACATTTCCTGAGAAGCACATTTTTTTATCATTGCAAAATGTGGCGAAAACGCTAACGGCCCATCCATTCGGAAGTGGCTAACGTTATGTAATTATTCCAATAGAACTCGTAAGAGATCTACAATATTTTGATTCTACGATGTCTTCGAAACCAGTTACTAGTCTAGCAAATATAGTTTTCTATATATAAATATAACTTCAACATCAAGTATCAAATTCTATTGGAACTTGAGCGTGCAGTAACGTGGGAGTCAAGCACCAAGCATCAAGACTCACCGTTCCGTGTTCATGTCCTGGGAGATGTTATCGTTGTACATGCTGAGCACGGACATGGCCTGTATGTCGGCGATCTTTTCCTCCGTCTCCCTCGCCGTCTACCGCAAAGAAAGAGACAGAACATGAAGGGAGAAAATTCCATGGATATGAAAACTCCTTAGAAGAGTTTAGTAAAAGATATAGCTTAAAGAATGATTTGACATTTAAATTGAATGAGAAAATGCTCAGGAGCGTATTGTGTTTGCTATGTATAAAGGTTCCGTTGGAAAAACCATACTTAAAAGATATCCTATCGTGCCGTGTCGGGGTAATAATTACTTTTTCGGAAATGTTTTTGCATGAAACCTAAGTAATAACGTCATGCTGTAAAAATACGGTGATTTTCATGACTAACGTAACGACAGATTTGGCTGTTCTTTTGATAACACTCCATAGGTATTACATTAAAACATCGTCGCTTCCTTTTCCTTTTGCTTCTTCTATGCACTCGCACAATTAAATCAAACACAAAATAATACAAAATATCAAAAAACCACTTCATTGATACCGACACGTCAACATCAACATTTGGTCACTAAAGCTGTGAATCATTAGAGTAAGTAGGTATGTCTTAGAGAAAAACTAAGAGCAAACTGAGGACCGACCTTGAATGTACAGTCTCACACTAAAACCGAAACTGATTTATCTATATTTGACTGGTGATTATGGATGGTGATAACGTCAAAAAGGCTCTAGTTTTCTACATCAATCACAGTTTTCTATACGTTTACGTAAACTTTTCCCGTAAGGTAAAGTTTAAATAATGGAAATTGAGAAGATGTTACAAATAACGCGAAATCGATACTAAGACAAGACTCATCAAGTTTCGTATAAACAGTGTTAAAATGTGTACAGACATTGTGTTCGTAGCATATTGATAGGCGGATTGCAGAAGTGTAACTTTAGTGCTTCTAATATGCTTCTAATTTATTTACTATTTTTACCGGCGCAAAAATGGTTTTTATCGTTTTGAAGCAAGTTTAAGAAGTAAAGCAATGAAAATGAAAATGAAAATCAATGAAAATGAAAATATTTTATTCGAAGTAGGTAGCAGTTTACACTTTTCGAACGTCATTCAAAAGAATAAAAAAAAGATAAAAAAATATATAAATATTCAATAGATAAAAATCTACCCAATACGAGGTTCCTACCACTCGGAACTCGTATACCCACCGTTTCGGGAAGTGTTTGCGGAGTGAGAAGAAACGGCGGGCCCTAAAGAAACTCCATCCAACACATTTTTTTTTAAGTCTTATATTCTATTAAATCTTAATGCTAGATCAATAAAGGAATTATACAATGTCATGTCTGTAAATAAAATATAAAAAATAAGAATAAAGAAAGAAAGGATTCAAAAGAGATAAAAGCAAGCTTAGAGAAACTGCTGTTCTATATTTGGTATCGTAGCTCGATACCTCAAACAGATGGACACATATGATTTTTATTTATTTATTTGAAAGCAGGTCCCATTACAATTATGGTTCGTAGCTATGTTTGACGAAAATTAGGTCAGTGGTTTTCAAATTATTTAATTGTTACGGTCGGTGGTAGTAAATCCTTTATTTCCTTAGTTAAGTATATAAGATGTTGTTTTATCCTTGTGCCTCAGGAGGAGCGTAATATTTTTCGAGTTTGCGTACCTATTAGTCTGTTTTTTAGCTTAGCCTTAATTTAACGAACGTCACATTATCGCCTTAAATTCTTCCACGAGATACATATTTTATGTATGTAATAATTTTAATCATGGGGCCTAACTCATAAAGTCCTAAATTAAATAAGTGAGACTCCTTGAAGATAAGATAACGTAAATACGAAAAGAAAACCAAAACCTTACAGAGTTATGTTATTGAATAAAGTTTTCTTGTGTAAGCAATCTTATATCATTTTACGGACATATTATTATGTTTTAACTTTAACGTCACAAAATCAAACAAGTATCGAATCAGGGTGTCAGTTATTAGAATGTGCAGATAAATTAGCCCCAGTGTGTGGAGTGTGGCTTAACCTTTCCGAGGTATGGGAAGAGACCCGTGCCCCTGCAGTGGGGACAATATGGGTTGTTAACTTAACGTAACGTGCTGATAATATTATACAAACAACTAAAATGCCAGGAGCACTCTGTTAGATTTCGAGCACAAAGTATTTTGAGATCGCACGTGCATACTCGCAAACAATAAAACTGTACGTCTAACCAGAAAACACCACTTACTAAAAGCATCAAGGATGTCTCAAAAACAAATGGACCTGAGTTGAGGAAACAAACTGAGTTCTTTGGGGAAAGGTTTTCAATTTCCTCATTGAAGTTACGATTATTTTATAGAGGTATTTCCGAAGAGGATTCCTTATAAAAACTTCGGTAACTTATAATTCGCTGTATCTTGTAACATTGTAACCGCAACCTTAACTCAATATCACAAATTGTATCTAATTTAACCAACTGGGATTAGCGTGACTCGGAGCTCGTAAACTCTGTTCCGCTGGCGAAAATGTTTGATATACCTTTTATAATACAGTACTCGCGAACCTATTAAGGGTATTAATTAATTAGGTAGTGTGATGTTCAGTCTTTTTGGAGGAATGCAATTACTCTGCTGTTAAGGTCCCAATAATAATGTGTTGGAAAAAAGAATTTAAAATAATGCTTAAAGCATGTAACTGAATAGTAAATTGTTTACTACACTGATTGTAAAAGCAGATATCATACTTTTTTAACATATAAATATAATAAAAAATATATTTGAGTTTGACTTTTGAGGTACAGAGTAATAAGAATGACAAATATAAATAAATATCCGGGAATGAATTTCAAAGTTCGTTGACTGCATATTACCTGCATCTGCTGCATCTGCATCATTGTAATTTTGTTTTAGTGCAGATATTCAATACTGATTTTATATTGTAAACAAATATTATATACGGCACTGCTGGGCGTTGCTATTAGGAACACCTGGGTTAATTTAATTTCCATGATTTAAAGTTTATTTTTTGACACGTCAATTTGAATACCGTCATGCAGAAATCGATCATTTTCACTCATCACTTCAATGGCACACTGCCACAACGCTTTACAGTAAGCACATGTGTTTATCATTTAACACTGAGCTGTATACTGAGTGAATTCAAAGTAAAACGCATTTGTAAACTAATCGCCGCCCGCGACATTACTATAGCAAATAAAAAAAATAAACAAACATATTGTATTTTTTTGCCTCTATGCCTTTTTATGGCATACTTAAAATTGAGCTTATTTTAAACAGTGCTGCAGTTAACTATTGTATAATAGTTATAAACTGCAGTTTAACTATTGAATAAAAAAAAACTAAGTTCTTTTTACGAATTCTGAGGGCTGATACATTATGGATAATATTTTCTTTTTATTTATTTGTAAATAATTCAATGTAAGATGTTTCAAGTCAACCAAACAATATTTAAGAGTCCTACTGAATACATACAGTGAAAAAAAAATTGACCATGATTTCTACTCATGAAACTGAACAATTTTTCTTGAGAAACCATAGTCAATTAGCAAACTTTTTGGAGTTCCCAAAGAAAGTTTACGAATCAGCTGATCAGTTTGAACTAAGTTTTTATTGCAACAAGAGTATAGGTTTTCGGAGAAAGTTTTTCAGTTTCATGAATGGATGCTACAGATATTTTTTTAGGTATTTCAGGACCCTATTTAGTTTATGGGTTTGATCCCACCCTAGGACAAATTAATTTAATAAATGAAAAAGTTTGTTCCGAGTCTAAATCTTATTTTTACCATGTACTTATTTGTATCTTTAGTGCATAAACACAGCACAGGAAAATCTAGTTTGTTATTATATGACCCTATGATAATTCATTCACCAGTAACTTATACATTTTTTGTGTGTATGCTTCGTGCTAAGTAACACACAGCAGGGTGTGTTAGATTACACTAATGCAGTTCCGTTTCAGTTAATGGGCACAGCAGGACATAACACTGAATTGAATAATGTTTGGTAACACGCTGATAAGCAAGGGATGAGGTCATTGTTTTAATTTATAATTATGTAGGCATGTGCATGGTAAAACATTTAACTTGTTGTGTAGTTATGTACTTATTTTGTAACCTAAATAACCTTGACTGATTCGGTGGCTCAGTGATTAGTGCTCCTGACTACTGATCCAAGAGTTGTGAGTTCGATCCCCATCGGGGGAAAACATTTCTATGATGCGCAGATTTTCTTGCTCGGTGTCTTGTATTGAAGAAGTGTCTGGGTGTATTATATCTATATATGTGTGTATTTAAACAAATATGTGTATGTATATCAGTCTCTGGTTCCCATAGTACAGGGAATCCAAGTTTGGAGCCAGATGGCCATGTTTGATTTGTCCTGTTTTTTTTATGCAAAAAAAGTTTTTGTTTTTGTTGTGTTTAAGTTTTTATTAAAATATTGTTGTTTATATTATTAATCTCAATCGAAATTCTTCTAGAAAATATTATTGTAAGGCTAAAACTGGGGTTTCTTCATATGAATCTGAACACCATATTCAGGGCAAAACAATTTGACTACCTAAAATGAATGGTGAATTTGTATGAAAAAATCTTAAATATTTTGTAAAATGACATGTTCCTCAACAAAAGTTTTTCAAATTCATATGTATAAATCTATTCGAATGTTTGTGCCTTAGCAGTTATTTAAGATAACCCATATTTTGGAATCCATACAATAAGAGCAAAAAAATTATAGACTTCTCTTAAAAATTCATCATGTTGATTATATTAACTATGTTGATTGACCAAAAAAATAATAATATCCAGTTTTACTTATCTCAATATGCATAAAAATAAAAAATATGTACTGACTTTTTTGATAATTACATGACAACCAAGCCCAAGGCTGTTTACAAGTTTTGCTATTTGTCTATAGAATATAATTTCCACGTCTTTCCACTAATCAACCACTAAGTTTACCTCTGCCCTGTTAATTAGCCCAAAAGTTTTGTTCACTAAACAAAACAAACAATTGACTTTTATGAATTGTGAGAAACAGAAAAGAGCCAGCTATTGTTTTTTAATTTGCACAGTTCAGAGAGTGAGTGAAGGACAAGGTCACATAGTGTAGAGGTTTGGCAGCTGACCAACAATACTTTTCTAAGAAAGTTGTAAAGAATGAATAGTTTTAACATAAGTAGTGTACACTTACACCTTTCTTTTCACTATATCTTTAAAAGTAGTTATAATGTGTAATGAAAAATAAACAGCTTGTAATTGAATCTGTACATTTATTACATATCTAAATAAAATTAAAGTAAGCAGAGATTCGAACCAATCCAATGAGTATCCCTGAATGAAAGTAACCTTGAATATCAGTAGTTTTATATCAGAAGAAAGAGCAAGATTAAGAATAAGAAAATTTGCAAGCAAATAATAAAGTACAGTCTTACCTCTTCACATGAGCCATCTCCATCCTGGAAAAGTTGTTGCATGGCGATCTCATTGCGCTGGGCATCACTTAGAAACGTTTCCGTCTCCCCAGCGTCCGATCTCTTGTGTTGCAGCCTCACGCCACCAGCAAATATCGGCGTAGCAAACTTCGGGGTGAAAACATTCTCTTCGGCTTTCTCTAGCAGAGGTTTTGGCAGGTCTTCCTCGAGAGATGGGTCTCCGTCGGACATCACAGCTTACTCCGGCCTCATACGGTCATAACCTGGTCGTTTGCCTACGATTAGTCACCGTACAAAGGTTTCCTTATAAAAAGAACTTGGTTTGAACCAGTAACTATTAGAGTAACAATGGATACAAAATATTTATGTGTAAATGGATACGTAAGACAGGGGCAATAAGAGGCTGGTGTTTAGATATAATTATTTGATTAAAAATACCCACTAAACTATGAGATAAAAATAAATAAATGAGTAAAAAACTGCAATAACCACCAGCCCCGTCCTCTGCCAATTCCAATTTGACATTCGTTTTTTTTTTATTTTGCATGTTTCAATTTATATTTTGTTACAATCGATGCAAATTTTCCCATTCCAAATCAAATAAAAGTATCGGTCGGGGACCTTACTTGGTATGGGTTAATAGATAGTGCAATTTATAAATCTCCATCTACATTACATTACCAACCAAAAAGTGGATCAGAGTCAGACAGAACTATATAGGTAGCAAATTATTAAAAAACGGCTAAATGTTCGCCACTATCCCTCTTTTGGATATTTTTTATTAGCACGTTGATGGACAAAAGTGCGCAATCCAAACCGCAGTATTTTTTTAAATTAATATTTTATGGCATTGGATTCAAAGTTATTGTCGCTGGCAGTCAAAGACGCTGTATATTTTTATAAGTTTTATGTTTGTTGCCTGTCAGGGCCAAATAGAGATGTTAAAGTCTTCCAAAAGCTTTTATCTGGTATTCTACCTAGCCATCGTTAGGCGGGCAATCGGACTCCTCCACCAACTCCTCCACACTTATGTTCAATTCATTTTTTTTATGCTGGTCACAATATCTGCCACGCCAGTGCTAACTGTCAAATCGCGTCGTCGGTAGATAAATCGGGAGGTTGCCGGCGAATTTTCCTGTTTTTGCGTCTGTTTTGTTCAATATTTATTGATATTATTAATGTAAAATTCTTCAGGGATCAAGAAACAATCACTCAACCATCATGACGGCAGAAGTACAGCCCAAGGCGAAGCTGTCTCAGTTTTCGTCTGAGAAACAACTTACCTTCATAAAATTAGCTGTTTTATCAATGGCAGCGATTTTGTGTGAGTATCCTTTTGATATTTTACTCTTTGGTGAATCTATCAGGTCCCCAACACTTATTACCGCCACTCAGGAGTTTATATTTTTACACATTGTTTTGAACTTACGTGGTCCTATAGCGATAAGCATGGGTTACTTATAAGCGCTAAATACTACTGAAATATGCTTTCATTTCAATTAGTTACCGCCTACTGTGCTTTATTATTGCCTACTTAGTTAAATATTTATTAATTTCAGCTTTTGCCACGCGATTATTCTCCGTACTTCGATTCGAGAGCGTGATCCACGAATTTGACCCGTATTTCAACTACCGAACGACTCGATATCTTACCGAGGAAGGATTTTATCAGTTCCACAACTGGTTTGATGACCGAGCATGGTATCCTTTAGGGCGTATTATTGGAGGTAAGATGTTTTTTGTAAGTGTGTGAGTGATAATGATGCCGTAAAATGAGATTACCAGCAATTAAGATATAAATGTATTATATCCATGCCACACCATAGATGCCAGAGATAATTTTGAACATACATAATATTACTTGACTAATAATGATTAGCTTTTTACTGAGAGCTAAAGCTAGTCTTTTACACAGATGGGGTCCGTACTAGATAGGTTAACTATCCAACGTTAACAAGCTTAAGTTAATATTATCAAAATCTAACAAAGAAATGTATCAGTATGGAAATAAAAAAGTTTTTTTTTTAAATGATGAAAATAATCCTGACTGAAAATGTTGCCAACTGTCATTTGCCTTCAGGTACAATATATCCGGGCCTGATGGTGACGTCAGCCACACTGTACAACATTATGCAGTTCCTGAACATCACCATCGACATCAGGAATGTGTGCGTGTTCCTCGCACCATTCTTCTCATCCCTTACTACGATAGTCACTTATCTGCTAACTAAGGAATTGAAGGTTTGTTTGAAATTTCAATTAAATTCTGTTTCAAATTTTGCTAATAACATTAGTTTCTGAATATAAAATTTAATCAAATCAAAATATAAATTATGCTATACTGCAAATTTTCACTGCTAACTTTCAGGACTAAGCTCTATCTGAACAATTTAATATACATATAGTTTTTTATTATTTTAAAATATTTATGGAATATGTTATATAGGACCTCATTTTGTAATTTGTGTGTACTTTTACTCGTAGGATGAAGGAGCAGGTCTAGTGGCTGCAGCCATGATAGCAATTGTGCCCGGTTACATCAGCCGCTCCGTCGCTGGCAGCTACGACAATGAGGGCATTGCCATCTTCTGTATGCTCCTCACATACTACTTCTGGATTAAAGCTGTCAACACTGGCACAATATTGTGGGCTACTATGACCGCGTTGGCTTACTTCTACATGGTGAGTTCTGGTTTATAATTATTTATTAACTTCTGTACATAGTACATAGGGTTCATATTGACAGTTTTTCAGTAATATGTCAGCTTATTTGTATAAAAGAAAGTTTATTCTGAAGACCTGACTTTTTAACAGAATAGTAATCTAGAATATGATAATGAGAATTTTGGTTTATTGGCAAAAATGTTTATGCTAGGTGATGTCATTTTGTAAGGTATTTTTGGCAAGCTTACTACCTTCAACATCAACTGAAGGGTTCCTAAATGAGAAATAAAGAAACTGGACGAATGGACTAAAGACAATTCAGTTAAGAGTATTCTTTGTGTGCATTTGGATTATTATAAAACTCCAACACAGATAATTATACGCATATCATCTTTAATGGCCCATTACTATATACAAGTAAATGATACTCTGATACCCCCGATAAAATAAATAATAGATATAGTGAAATATCAGTCACATGCTGTGCAACAGTAGTGCGTTCCGATGGTACACTCTGACAACAGGATAGCAAAATGTAAATCCTGTAAGAGTGAAAGGGTAGGTACAAAGTGGTCCGAGTGTACCGATCCATGGAACGTGGTTTAGTGCTATAACTGCATCTGCTTTCCTCCGAACTGCGCTAGTGCACCGAATCACCAGGCGATGAGCGGTATGCACAGATATTGTTAATCATAAAACAAAACATGATTGATTCACTCTGAAGATAAAAGCTCTATTGCTATTATCTTACAAATCAATCAAAGATCACAATGATGAAAGATTCACAGAGACAAATTTATTTGAATTTGTTTCTTTTTGCGCTTTCATACAAAAACTATTACAAAGCAGTACTTTATGTTGTTTCAAAGGCCCGCTACAAGTAAACCCATTTCCCACCGCAACTGCATAAAGATAAATTTTATGACTAACGCCACTTTTACGATTAATTTTAATTGTTGATATGACATGGGAGCCATGTTTGGGTTTTGAATTAACATTTCTGTTGCAAATAAGTTATTTGCTTTTATTTTAACTTTTATCAGACCTTAAATACTTTCGTTTTCCCAAATTAGGTAGATGAATGCCAGTCACATAATGCAGGTCAAATATCATAAACGATATTTAAGTAACCTGGAAACAAAGAATAAAAACATTTTTATATTTGTTTGTTTGCTTGTAAATTCTTTATTGCAATCAAAAATAAAATACCTATAACAAATCAAAATAATAAAAGAAAAACAATATGCAAAGGCGGACTTCTCCCTTACGGTCTACTCTTCCAGTCAACATTATCACATTTTTACACAGACAATATTAGTTAGATCTGTAATTAGATAAAGAGAAGATAAAATACTCTTTATTGCACAAAAAAATAATTTTCAACAGAATTAAGAATACTATAATAGTTAGGATTTATAATCCCCACCGAGGGCAAATATTTTTCTGTGATGAGCAGATTTATTTGCTCTGTGTTTGGGTGTATTATATCTATAATTCGTCTCTGGTTCTAATAATACACTGTGTGATTTGTCCTAGGCATTTATTATTTTAATGATAGTTAGGATTAAAATGTACATTTACCCTATCCAAGTACTGTGACTGGGACATTTGACCTTGACCAGGTGTCATCATGGGGCGGCTACGTGTTCCTAATCAACTTGATCCCACTACACGTGCTAGCCCTCATGCTTCTGGGCCGCTTCTCGGCGCGTGTCTACGTCGCCTACAGCACCCTGTACTGCGTGGGCACAGTACTATCCATGCAGATATCCTTTGTGGGCTTCCAACCGGTGCAGAGCTCGGAGCATATGCTGGTGAGTTGGATTGCAGGTCTTACACAGAATACACTGTTGCTCCAAGACGGTCTTTTAATCGAGTGAGGCTTTTCAGGCCTCTTTTATAAAATTTACTGAGCATAATAAGTAGAAGCCGAAGCTAACGGCTCCTTTACATATTTTAATTCACTCTGTATATACAAGGGCGTACAATAATATCATTTTATTGTGTATCATTTATGCCTTTTGAGGTAAACTAAGGAGCCCGGTTATTTCTTTATACAATCTTTCATAACATTTTCAGTAATAACTTTGTAAGTAAAAACAGTCACGTCAACATTTGTCTCAAAATAGCCTAAATTCTAAACTATAGACACTAGAACTGGTAGCAACCGACATTAACTCATATCCCCAGGCGCTTGGAACGTTCGGGCTGTGCCAGCTATACGCGTTCACGCAGTACTTACGCGCGCACCTGTCGCCGGCAAACTTCGAGCTGATGTTCAAGGCGCTGGTCTCTACATTGCTCGCTACCCTCGGCACGGGGGTCATCGTGCTCACTCTTACTGGTAAGCGGTCCTGTATCTAGGACATTAAACTGGCCACGAGACACGTCTGTTGTTAAGTCCAAAGCTCTACACTAGATAGCAGCTCAGATGTTTTGATTTTTATTAATTGTAATCCTGATCCTGTCAATTTGGTCAGAGCAAAATATGAATTTCCGAAAACTAATTAGAAACGAATCGATTTTATTACTATTCACTCTCAAAGTATATGTATAAAAAAGCTCCTTTGCGAATCAACCAAGACTGAATATCGCGCAGATTTCAAACATCGGTAGAATTTAAGTAATTTCTTCTAGTGTGTGTCAACACTGAAGGAGGTTTTGACAGATTACCCTTTTGTTCCAGGCAAAATCTCACCATGGACCGGTAGATTCTACTCGCTGCTCGACCCTTCGTACGCCAAGAACCATATTCCTATTATTGGTATGTAATATATTGTCAAATTACAACGTTTATTTTTTAGTTGTATTTATTTCTCATGAATTGACAATGAATTGGTATCGAACCATTACTTCATAAAATATTTTCTCTTGAGAATTTCTGAAATGTTCAATGATCTTAAGATCAAAAAAAAAATCCTTTTAAGGATTTACAGCACTGTTTCAAAAATAAATATTTAGCAAAATAGACCACCATTGTTTCCCCAGGGATGTGCTACAAGTTGAATAAGTACTAGTTTTAATATCAAAGTTCAGTTACATGAGTACGAGATCATAACATGTTATTTTATGAAAGAAGTCAAGAAGAAGGTATGATATACAGGGTGTTGTTTTGGTCGACAACGAGCTTTTCAGGGGTGATAGTATACATGATACTGATGCCGAAAAAAATAAAAAAAATGTACCTTAAATTTTCTTAAGAAAATCTTAAAAAATAATTATCCTTGTTTCCTTGCGTAACGTATTTTAACAATGAGCGGTTGCGTAGCAACGAGGTGAGGTGTGCGGGGGTGCGCGCGGGGCCCCGGCGGCGGCGCGAGCAGTCTGCCGCGTGCCTCCGCGCCGAAACTGCGTCTCATTTTCTCAGCGAGAGCAAGCGCCTCTGCGCGTGAACTTACGCTATTATACGGCCTACGGCTATGATCAGGAACAAGTCTTTATTCAATAGTCAATAGTCGTGAACTGAGCGATGTAGATTTACATTTCGTGTGGTGTAAATCAAGTGGAGTGTGTGAGATTTGGATTGACGTCGCGCCGCCGTAACGTGTTACGCAATAAAAACATTATTATTTACAAACTCCGCAAATCGTGTTCTTCCAAAAAACATCCCATGCTGAAGGTAGAGCCTAAAGTAGACAAGAGTTCAAGGAAGAAGCTATCTTGGAATACTTCTCCCGACAGCCACGTTTATGTAAGTGTCATTGACCTTTTTGTAGGAAAATACGTGAATGAGCCGGCCGTCATTGACAGACTGCTCGAACATGCGTTTTGATAATTTTGGGAAAATTTGTATGTCATTTTTTCAGTAGAATCAATTTATTAAAAAAATATTATAGGTATATTCAGAACAAGTATTTTTTGTACTTTCGTCCCTTAGAAGGCCGTTGTCGACCAAAACAACATACGTATTACCTAAGATCCTTTATGTATATTAAAATAAAACTAGAACATCTCCCCAAACAATTTTCTTCCCCACCAGCCTCAGTATCAGAGCACCAGCCCACCTCCTGGTCCTCCTTCTACTTCGACCTGCAAGTGCTGGTGATGCTCTTTCCCGCCGGCCTCTACTTCTGCTTCACCAGGCTCAGTGATGCCAACATCTTCATCATTCTCTACGGTGTGCTCAGCATCTACTTCGCTGTGAGTGTTGTCGTTACATCATTATCATCAGTGAAAGACGTCCACTGCTGGACAAAGGCCTCCCCCAAGGATTTCCATGCTGACCGGTCTTACATTGCCCGCTTCGACGGTTTCCAGCTACCTTCACTAGGTCATCGGTCCACCGAGTAGGAGGCAGCCCACGCTACGTCTTCCGGTGCGTGGTCGCTACTCGAGGACTTTAATGAACAACGGCCATAGATTCCTGCGCAATGGTACAAATATCGCTAAAATATTATTTCATAATATATATAAGGTGACTTTAAATTAGTTCTTGATACGTAAGGCTATGAATCTGCCCATAATAACAAACAACTTTCCCTAAGGAACCCATAGTCAAATCACAAAAAAAAATTTGGACTCTCCATACAAATCGATCAACTGATCGGCCAAATTAGTATGAAGACTCCAAAAATTTTTTTTGCGATTTGACTATGTGTTCCTTAGGGAAAGTTGTTTGTTATCATGAGCACATGCATAGCCTTTCGTATCAAGAACTAATTTAAAGTCACTCTATATATCTCTCTCTCTCTCTAAACTCACTATAATGATGAAAAAAGCGAAGCTTGAGCGCGTCGAAGCGATGTCGAGTCACCTCCGTCGCCTCCGCCCATGATCTTATACACTTTGATCGCTGAATATTCCTCTCTTACAAAACTAACCTCAAATTACTTTCCAATATACTCAGACATGTCTACACTAATGCTTACTAGGGAGTGATGGTCCGACTTATGCTGGTTCTGGCGCCGGTCATGTGCATCGTGTCGGGGGTGGCCGCTTCAAGTCTACTGAGTCTTCACGTCAAGGACATAGAGCCGAAAGTCGAGAAGCACGACAAGAAGAAGAAACATGAAAATAATTTGGTCTTTAGATCTGAGGTAAGTGAGCATTTTATATGGTTTTTAGTGGAAAACTCAAGGAATGACACATAAAACCAATACTTAATTACCTGTTGTAACAATCTGTGTCTATCTATCTATCAGCCGAAAGACGTCCACTGCTAGACAAAGGCCTCCCCAAGGATTTTCACACCGACTGGTCCTGTGCGGCTCGCATCCAGCGGCTTCCCGCAACCTTCACCAGGTCGTCGGTCCACCGACTCGGAGGCCTGCCCACACTGCATCTTCTGGTGCGCGGTCGCCACTCGAGAACTTTAGTGCCCCAACGGCCATCTGTTCTACGAGCTATGTGCCCTGTCCACTGCCACTTAAGTCTAGCGATTCTGAGAGCTATGTCGGTAACTTTAGTTCTCCTACGTATCTCCTCATTTCTGATTCGATCACGTAGGGAAACACCAAGCATAGCACGCTCCATCGCCCTTTGGGTGACCTTGAGCCTTGTTATGAGGCCCATAGTCAGCGACCATATCTCGGATCCATATGTCATCTCATCACTGGAGACACACACTGGTCAAAATCTAAGTGTTGCTATAAATGCATGCAAAGGTAAACATTTCTCAGTTCATTGTTGAAATACATAAGTTGAAGTTGAAACAAAATTAGATGAAAGCACTTAAACTGGAGTTCTACAGATTAATATCTGATTGGCATTCGCGATTGGCCAAAAAAAATTACACGGTTTGTAAATGTGCCAAACGATAAGAAGAAAAAGGAGATTCAAGTCAAACAGTTTCTAATCAACATTTTATTACAGGTGGGAGCCCTCTTCGTATGCGTCCTAGGCTTCCTCCTAATGTCCTACGTATTCCACTGCACGTGGGTTACATCGGAAGCCTACTCGTCCCCTTCCATCGTGCTGTCGGCTCGTTCCCACGACGGCGCGAGAATAATCTTCGACGATTTCCGCGAAGCTTACACTTGGTTGATGAGAAATACTCCGGAGGTGAGTAATGGCAACATTGGTTAGATGTCTGGCAACACTAACTGTGGGTGGAAATATCGTCTCCTTTAATGGTGCTGTCAGCTTGTTCTCGTAATGGCGTGAGTAATCTTACGTTTGGCTTGTGAGGAATATCCTCTGGAGGAGCTATAGTTATACTGATACTGGCAACATTGATCTATAGTAGATGAAGATATGGAAATACTATGAATGGTGTGAGAACTTTTTATACTTCCACTTCTAACATGATGTCAGCTCTTTCTTTGTTCAGCTTTTAACCAGTTACAACAACGTTAGAAAACGAAAAAGATATGTTACTGTCTATCTATTTATAATCATGAAGTTTTTTTTTGACCTGAATTAAATGATCTCACCTGATGGTAAGATGGAAGCTTCTTGCTCCGATGTTATGGGTTCCTTATGGAAAGATGTTTAATTTTATCACAGTTAACGGGAACGTAAAACAAAAGGACAATCTTATCCCTGTAATATTCACTTAATCTCACTTAATTTAATCACTTTGAAAGCCTATCTTTTTTTTAAAGGACGCAAAAGTTATGTCGTGGTGGGACTACGGGTACCAGATAACGGCCATGGCGAACCGAACGGTGATAGTCGATAACAATACTTGGAACAATACGCACATATCGCGCGTCGGACAAGCCATGGCTTCCACCGAGGATAAAGCGTACGAAATCATGAGGGAGTTGGACGTGGATTACGTGCTGGTCATATTTGGGGGGCTGGTTGGGTATTCTTCTGATGGTAAGTGGTGATGCTAGGATGTTCCAAATGGATACTAATGTTTTAAGAATGTACGATTCTGTCAGACTCAGTTCTAAATGAAAACTGGAATATTAGAGGCAAAGTAAAAATAGAGGCAAATGTTTTTATGGATGTGTGATTCTGTCAAACTGTTCCAAATGCAGGCTAATGTTTTGAGGGTGTATGGTTCTGTCTATGTCCGACTATTCCAAATGGAGGCAAATGTTTTGAAGGTGTATGATTCTGTCAATCTGTTCCAAATAGAGTCCAATATTTTATTATTATCTATTTTATTTTATTATGTTATATATGTATAATGTTATATATGTATTATATATGTATAATTCTGTCCGACTGTACCAAATGGATGTTTTAAGGATGTATAGTTCATTCCATTAAAAAAAAAAGCAAAAGGTAAACAAACGTAGTATGCAGATGACATTGACATGTGTCAGTTACATAGTAAGTTTGTTTACGTTTTGCTTTTTTTTTTATTGGAATGAACTATATGATTACGACTGTTCCAAATTTTTCCTCTTTTCAAACAATTCCCTACTTCCAGATATCAACAAGTTTCTATGGATGGTGCGTATCGGTGGCAGCACGGAGCGCGGGGCCCACATCAAGGAGGCGGATTACTATACGCCGGCCGGCGAGTTTAGGGTGGACGCGGATGGATCCAACACTCTGCTCAACTGCCTAATGTACAAGATGACCTATTATAAGTTTGGGCTGGTCTACACTGAGGGAGGTTAGTTGTGGAAACTTTTTACTACGCGTGTCAATTATTGTTATTTAGCTGCCGGAGTTATATAACTGTATATATAGTTATATAGTTGTATAGCTGCTGAGAAGCAGTTGAAGTGGGCAGCTACAAGGTGCCCGTTGAACTACATATACAGGGTGTTAAAAAGTGCGTTTGAAATTTTAAGGGGTTACTCAGAATCAAGTACCGAATACAGGAAAAATATTGAAAAAATCCGCTCTTCAAATATATTTTTTCAGTTTCCCATACAAATTCTTGATTTACAATTCAGTTTGTAAATCGGTAAAGCAGTTGAAGTGGACAAACAACTACCGAGTACCTGTTGAGCTATGTCATGTAAGAGTTTTAGCTCAAGTACAAAGGTTAAAGGCTCTTGCGTATCCATGACAAGGCTAATAAAATCATCAAATTGAATAACTTTTGTTGTTTTCCCTTCAGGACGCCCGCCAGGCTACGACCGAGTGCGCGGCGCCGAAATCGGCAACAAAGACTTTAATCTGGACGTATTGGAGGAAGCGTACACCACGGAACACTGGCTCGTGCGTATCTACAAGGTGAAGCCTCTGCCCAACCGCGGCGCGTAGTGACTGCGTGGTGCGCTGTACAGTAACACTGTTGAGACCGGGTAGGTGGAAACAAAAGAGTATACATATGCTGATGTGATAAGTTGATAATGTGAGAAGGAAAACAATGCAAATATGACCGCAGATTGCGGTACTAAAGTACATGTAACGTAAGATGCGGGAAAATTGAAAGGTTTCGCGAGAAGAAATCTGCAGTTTCATCTTAATGGTATATGAAATTGTAATATTAATGGAGTGCTCCCGACTTGGCGTTGAAATTGGACATTTCCCCTATTTAGGGATCGATATTCAAATATGCTTTATTTGTCAGTCGTCAAATACTATCATTGTTTGCCTTTTTGTTTTCACTTTAAACGGAATGTTTGTTAGTTAGATGCGAAAATAGCTTAAGAAAGTCGAATGGGCTGCCTGTCCACGTAAAATTTCGGTTAAAAGCAAGATTGCATTTTGCTCAAGATATCATTTGCACCCTGTGCTTTCACGTATCTACTTAACAATTTAAGAGCTGAATGTGTGTGTGAAAGAGATGAAAGTAATAGAAAGTTTCATTCATATTCCATGTTATGTTTTTATGTTCAAACGTGCAATCTTTTTTTTTACAATAATGTTTGTGTTTGTACGAAAGGGAATAAAATATGTTTTATGTATTCATAAAAATATTCAGTCTCAAATTTGTTGCAAATGTAGCATAATTTTTGTTATTGCTATAAATATTTTGTCTCAAATATGTCGCAAACCTAGCATATAAAAAGTAAATAGTCTTTTTCTAATGTAATTAGACCTCACTATCTCATGTTCACAATTATAAATAGACTATAGACTGATAATCCTTGTTCATATTCACCATATTTATAAGAGTAGATGTTTTGTAAATAGTGAAAATTGCACTTACCATCTACCTCTTTTTAAAATGAAACTGTAATTTTTATTATACTATCTATAATATTAAGCGCACAAGTAGTGTATAAGCTCGGGTAGCATTCGCTCGACGTTACAACGGAACACAGATCACCCCCGTATAGATAGCGCATGTTATATATTTTGTTCAATGTCATGCGTGAATCAGTATGAACCATGATAATTTGAACTCTGCATTTCTAATATATTCAAAATAATAGTAAAATCCACATGGGTCTAACTCTTGGTTGATGCTAAAGTTGTGGATATAGTGAGGTGCTTGGTTGCCTATATGGTTCGTGACTATAGGCTGCCCTCTATGTGGTAACTATTGGGGGTAATCTGTGGAAAGGAACAAGCGTTTTCTATCTCACGAGGTACGTCGCTATGTTACTAAGGGCTACGCTGTTTTCTTACATTTACGAAATAGTCACAAATTCATAATAAAAACTGGCATGACATTAGGATTTTGTATTGTATGTATATCAGTCGGAGATGAACATAAAAATGATGTAAAATTATTTCATTATAGTTTTTAATTTTAATAAAATTTATTACATAATATTGGTATTTTTACTTGCATGGAATAAGGTCCACGTAATCCGAGAATCTCGATTTTATAATGAACAATAAATAATATTCTCAATTTGTTTTATTCTTTTGACAGTCACTGTGTGCCCCTTACTTGTTCGAAACCATTGTAGTGTTTACTGTGTTAAAATAAAGACACTTTTTAAGTAAAATAATCAAATTTGTTTATTAATACTGCTAGACAATTGGATATTTGATATGATGGCACTTCTTCGCGCTGCCGGCTATGGCCATTTTTGACTGTGAAAACGTTGAAATTATATCACTTACACACAGTTATATGCACATAATGGAAATAAGCAGTTGTCTCTTGCACAACACCCAAAAAGAGGGAGATGGCCGACATTCTTTTTTCACCAGTTATCTTCGTATATTCAACACTAGGCACTCAAGTCTTGGCGTCTCTGTCACACGACACCAATAAGACAGAGCTGGCAGATCACTGCTGCTCCTCATCGCTGATGTCTGAGCAGTCCTCAGGATGGAAAGTGTCATCGTTCTGCGTGTGGCGCGGGTGAACACGCTTTCTTGAACGAGGCTGCCTTTCCTCCTCAATTAGATTCTGTGGAAAAGTGTTATGCTTGAGTGGTCAATTAGTTTCATAGAAGTACTATACCTGAGAAATGCGGCTACTTTCACAAATTTTGTGTAAATGAAACATTGATATATTAACTGGGCAACAAGCCAAGAGTAGGATGTTTGACAGTATCTATCACTCTTTTAAACCAAGGACCTATAAACTTTGGTCGATTAATTTGTAGAATTACTTACATCCTGAACTAGCTTGAAAGGTCCCACGCCATCTATAAACGCACTCTTGAAAGCTTTGTTCAGTGGCTTCTTTTTGAACACCGCGCACTGCTCTCTGAGGAGATCTGCTGCATCTTCAGTCAAATCTGTGGATATGAAATGGGTATTGAGGGTCACATGGATGACTAGGTAGGTATTGAAAATTAATTTCGTTCAAAAGACATAGGCTCCCCATAGATTTTAACTCGGCACCATTTTATGCTACATGCATCCAGCGGCTTCCTACAAAACTCACCAGATGCTTTCTACTGCCAGGGGTCCATTCAAAACTATGATTATGTACATTGATTTTAGACAACCATCAAATCTCTATACTTGAATATCAATCTACATGAGCAAATAAATACCTGAATCCTCCTTGATGGCATAGTTTTTCGGTCTGATGTCATAGACCCTGTAGTCTAGAAGCAGTGTGATGCTGCATTGATCCCCTTCCTCATCCCTCTCGTTATACACATTCATTGTGATCTCAATGTGTGAGCCGTCCAAGGTTTTGAATAGCTCCGCTTCTATGTTCACTAAATTCTGTGAAAGCCGAATAACACGCTGTGACTTCTTATTTGCTGACAAGCGGCAAACTGTAAATACTATTTATGAAACTGAGCAACTTTCAGCAAAAAATGAATAACAATTGGAGTAATCTACCTGAAACATTACCACTTGACACAGATATTGGCACAGCAGCAGTACACATTTTTATTGCTGTAGTTTTAATAAATTTGTGAACATCCTGATGTTGACCAATTAATACTACAATAAAATAATTAAAGAGGCACAATATTTTTTTGCAGACTGAATATGGGTATTATTAGATCAACTCATTCCCCATCTACTGAGCTTATATCTGTCATATAATGCAAGGATCCGTACTATGATATTTTTTGAAATGGAAGGTAGTATGATAGGTAGTAAAAATGTTATTGCTTGGTTTGTTTTTTATAGCTGAAGATTTTTAATTGGCATTTTGTTACATATTACTTAATATTTATAGTACCTATGTATCGTATGCTGTATATCTTACGAACAAAAATAAATAAGCTACTCGCCTACTACTAAATAATAATAAAATTTACAATCACATTGATTTCCTTTTGTGGTCTAGGTGGATCACAACTAAAGATTCCAAGGTTCCTTCGGGTCTACCTGAACTCCCCCATGCTGCTCAGCTAATCTCTTGAAAATAGATAACAAAGTACATATAATCAAGCATCCTCACCTGCAACATCTGATACTGCTCAAGTCTGTCATAGTAAGCAAAAAGCGCCTTCCTGATAGCTCCGAGACACTCCGGCTTCATTACATTGTCATAGTCCTCCATCACTGCTTTCAGGTTGAAGCCTGGAGGTAAGGAGCAGGCCGATATCTCATTGACACCTGTAAAAGTCATGAACTTTGGTAATTTCATTTGCATGTCAAAAAGTTCGCTTTATTTTTTTATATCTATTCTGTTTGCTCTAAGTTCGGCTGTGTTTTTTACATAATAAACAGGTTTACCTATTCAAGGTCAAATAATGTATGGTCATGTGGTCCAAAACAAGGATTTGTTTTCAGTTTGGGACTAGACGACTGTGCATAATTATTATGTATGTAAAACAATCTTCCAATTTCTGTAATGGCTTCAAAGGTGTTTATCAGGAAAATTAAATCAAGAAATTATTTGAACATTATATTAAACATACCATTCTTCATATCAATCTTAAGACCATGTTTCACGTCGTGCTCTGACTTGTGCTGCATGTGGAAAAGGATGCAGCAATAGTCATTGGCGACATACGACTGCACCTCTGTGCTGGAGAGCATGGCAATCAGCTCCAGACTACGCGTTAGGCTGTCCACAGAGTTTTGAAGGACAATTTTCTGCAAAAACAATTGAATATTTGACAGTGTAAGTATTATATGCCACACAGAGGACTGTGGCACTAAAAGTCGCTTCTCAGGGAAAACCTAAGAAGTAAGTATTATACCAATGTAGGTATATAGAGAAGAGTATATTAATTTAATACTAGTAATATAAACAAAGCTACCTCCAGATGTGGTTGATGCCCCCTCCAGAAATAGTTTTAAAAACAGACTGGACAAATGGTGTAAAGACAATCCAATTTAGTGCATCCTCAAAGTGAACTTAAATGGACTATCATGTAACACCAACACAGATATAGGCATATCAGCTATTAGCTGCTCGCCTATTACTATATAATAATAATAATATAAACAAAGATAAATTTACTTAAATAAATGCAATATTTTTAATGTACTTATAAATGATAGCAGCTAATAGCATATCAGCTATTAGCTGATATGCTTTTAGCTGCTATCATTTATAATATAGGTACTTTAAAAAATACCACATACAGTCATGTTCAAAACAAATAAATACCTATATTTCATATTTTTTCGATCCATACAAAATGTATGAATGATATTGACATTACATCGTAGAATTATGAGTTTATCAGATACCTATTAAATTCTGTCCTCTGAAAAGGCTGACCTGAGGTTCCCAATAATTGGATGAGATGAGACTAAAACTATGCACAAGTACCATAATTGTATTAGATATAAGATATAATATCTTAATGGGTAGTTCCTTTGAAATAGTGGTCTGCTTACCGGAGGCCTTACAAACGCATCAGCTTTGCTCTTTGCTTGTGTCAGCTTGTGCCTGTAGCTGTTCCTCTGCAGCTGAAACAGCTCATTTTGCTTATGGCGCAGCTGCTGAGTGAGCTGTTGGATCTCATCCTGGAGGTCATCACAGTCTTCTGGTAGTTTTGTAGCTATAACAAAATAGGAACAGCTTATTTACTGACACTAAGAAGTTACACAAAGACAAAGCTTGATTAGTTTACTTCTTTGGGTGGTTTTTTACCTAATATAAAGGGGATTCTGTGATTTTCTTGAAGGCATAACGTCGAAAGATTCGGACGTGGGAAGGAAGATAATATATTAAAACACAATAAAACCTGTTAAAACTGAAATAAGCGGAACTTACCTCCTTTTTTGAACAGCTTAGTGATTTTTAACTGTTTTCTTTGAATAGTCATCGCGAACTGACCCGAATTATTAAGAGATTGATTGTTTGAAACGATAAAAATATTTATTTTAGTTTTTCGAGCTTTCTGTGAGTAATAAAACTAATAAATAACGGTCGAAAATTTAAATTTAGAAACAAACTGTTGAGGGTGACATTTTTGACGTTAGGTTTTTTTGGAGATTGGTCTTTTTTGCGATTTACTGATATTTGACGCAGTCTGCGTGATTGCAGTCAATCAAATCGGTATCGTACCCTGACTTCATTCAAATTCACATAATTTATACCAAATACCAAGTAAATACCTATTACTTCCAAAAAAACACAACTTAAGGCGCCAAGTACACTCAATCTGAGCAGGTTGATGCATGACAATATAATATCGACCGTAACGCCCTACTCATTTTAAGTTCAGGTCAGTGTGGGTACCATCGCGGCGGTTACGTCAAGGCCGAACGCAAAATTCTCGAGATTTCGATGTTTTTATTACTTTTCTTGGCTTTCAAATAAGTTAAAAAAAATCCGTTCAAGATAAATTCAAGGTATTAAAATGGCCGATTTTTGTGTGTTGGTTTCAACATAAACAAATATTGTGTTTTCGAGAGAATTTGCAATTAATGCAAAATACAGGGTCTACAGGATATTTTTTTTCATCAAAGTTTTTGTGATTTTTATGATTCTGTTCAATACAATTTGTTTTTCATTGTTTGAAGTATGTTATATATTTTTTCCATGGAGATAGCTTTAACCATTATTTCAAGAATTTGATTTAAATATTGCGATTTGGCTATACTTAGCGCCTTCGAGCGCGGTCGTGGCTCATTGCGGCTTGTGTGGTCGCGTCGATCACGCAGGTTAACTGACTATAGACACGGTCATAGCCTGGATGGATTTGACTGTTAGTGGCATTTATCTCGACCGTTTCCGTGCTTCGCAAGGCACGTTAAGCCGTTGGTGCCGGCTGCTATCGCTAGATGGCAGTCGTTAAGCCATGTTGAAGGCCTTGTAGGCGGCTTGAAAACTTCTGACACTGGAGTTGTTCACTAGCTCCACAACGTCCTCCAATCTGGACTTGGCCCCCGTGTGTGATGTGGAGTATGGCCTAACTTTCCCAATGTATGGGAAGAGACCCGTGCCCCTGCAGTGGGGACGTAATGGGTTGATAACATAAAACAAATAAATATTTGGAAAAAGGGTTTTTTTATTTGCCAAGAAAACGAAAGTATGGTTTGTTGTTATGGCATTTTTTTCTAAAGTTGTACCTTGTGTTTTTGACGTGTCCCGTGTCTTTACAGCTTATTTTTACACTGTTACTTTGAAAGGACACGTTTCATTTTGTGCCTGGACATGTACGTAGTACGAAAAATATAGAAAAATATAGGCTTTCTAAGAAAAATAATGAAAAAAATATTAGAAGCAGGGTTGCGTGGTTCAAGCATAATGTTTTGTCAGCACTTTTTACAATATAAATGGTAACACTGAAGCTTGCAATAGTAGGTCACGTTCAGAAATTACGGCTTCATCCACATATTCCTCAGATGCTTTCTCTGACTCTGATTGACTGAAGACCCTTCTGTTCTGACTTCTGACATTGGTTTACGATTTTTAAAATCTGCGGATATGCCTTGCCTCTTTTACAGGCATAACAGCTGGTTTTCGAGTTACTTGTCGGACAACTAAATTATTAATTTCAATGG
Organism: Coleophora deauratella; assembly: GCA_958295455.1. Lineage (NCBI taxonomy): Eukaryota > Metazoa > Arthropoda > Insecta > Lepidoptera > Coleophoridae > Coleophora > Coleophora deauratella. The sequence goes on along the minus strand of OY282390.1, from coordinate 3,662,605 downwards.
TATGTACAAAATCTAGTTTCTGAACGTAAAATGCTCAAAATTGCGCTCGCTTCGCCATGTTGGGTGATTTATGTGTTGCGATTGTTAAATCTGAGAAACTAGACGAACCTAGCAACGAAGGTAAATCGAAGGAAATGTACAATTAGAAAAGACTATATTTCTAATGACTTATTTATGATGTTTAGTACACAGACCAGGTCCAAGCTCCATAGTCCCGTGAAACGTCTCCTTTATATTTTCTAAGCTTTTATTTCAAAGAAGAAAACTATGGACTCTATATAATTCATAAATATCCTACCAAAAAGAGTTTTAAATCATTATTAAATAAAATTTCAAAAAACCCCTAATTTTTCCTGTGTTACACGTATAAACTACAACTAAATAGTCCATGTTAAGTTATAATATTTTAATTTAAAAAAATGCTGTTATAGTATAAATGTGGAACTGAATTTGTAAAAAAAAACTCAAATTAGATTACAATAGTAGTTTATACACTTAAAAATACATTTTATTAATGTCCAGTGAATCAGAAAAGTGGAATTCCCGTTACGTTACCGTAGCTATATTTCACGATACAACAAAAATATCTACCAAATAAAGTTATTATTGAGATCTGGAATCAGTTTTCTTTACATAAAAACCACAATATACCATTTTGAATCGTCTCGACAGTTGTGCGTTGAATTCGACCAAAGCGAGTTGGGTGAGTGAGGGATGCAAATTCTGTTTCCACCATCCGTTACTAAGGTTTGTGAGAATTTTGACTTCATTTCTTTAGATTTTAAGCAAAACTCATTATATTCCGTTAACTGACTATCCCAAGACTGGATTTATGTAAATAAACATGTAGATTATCACAAGTAAGTATTTTATTTAGCTTTCAAAGAGATATCATGTGCTTGTTCTGTTACTTCCATTACGTTACAAAATCATTGATAATTTGATACTGCAAAAAACTCTTCATTTTATGTCTGGGTCTTATTTAAAAAAAATGCCCATAACTCTGGTTTATTTTGTTTACATTGCTAGTGCGGTAGTTACAAGTCTTGGTATTACAAATTTTTCATTGTGAATAACGGAATGAAGTAATTAACTTTTTTTCTGCTTGCGTGTATGGCTTGGATTCAGAATTTCTTGGCCTTTTCCTCATCTATACCCTTGGAGGAATTCCTCCAAGTCTATTCAATTTTATAGGTACATTGACCTGTGCGTTCTTGTGCAATAAGTCTCCTTGACCTCCTTTAGGTTGTTTTCGCACTGTGTCCGATCTGAATCCGAGATACTTCAATCCCGAAATATCTCGGATTTGGATTGGACGCAGTGCGAAAACAGCCTATGAAAATAACAATAAAAAGAAGAAAACATTTGTAGACATTTACAGTCTCATCTGATCTCACGGTTGAATGTTTTTGATTTGTTTGTTCCGCTTTCACGTCGAAACTACTGAACGAATTTGGATGGTACATAGATCAAGTATGTACTGAATTAACACAGGCTACTTTTTGTCGTAAGAATGCATGGTTCCCTTAGGATACTAAAGACGGAAGAAATGAAAATGTTTTTGAACTTTTTACACGTTGCAACGGACTAACGGATCGACCTGATTTTTGCACAAAGATAGTTGGCGAGATGGGAAGTGACATAGGCTACATTTTATCCTGTAAAAATAACTACCGACGGCCGACATCTGTATAAAGTTAACTTGGGTATGAAAAAATGAGAAGAAACTATATTACTTAGAAATACAATTTATTGAAACTTCACAATAAATAACTGCAATACTATAACAGTCCTGAAGGCCCGATCAACTTCAAATCTTCCTCTGATAAACGCCCCTCAACCCATTTGACGCGCAATCTGAAAACACAAGATTATTTTTATAAATCATAAAATTTTACGAGTATAAAAAACGGTAAAATTTCAGTGATTTTTTACATAACTTCTGAAAGTAGAATAAGAAATAGCGCCATCTAGTGTCTCGTCTAGTAGCAGCTGCTTTATTTGATGATTGCCGTTTGGTTTAAGTTTAAGATCGTACCGTTAGATGCCGCTTAATTTTTTTTTATGGCAAAGGTGGCAAAGGTGTTTGGTTGGTTAGCAGCACAAAAGCTCAGATCAGAGTAAATAATTATTTACTCTCATGCTTATAATTTTGTATCTTATTTTCTTAAAACAGACACTCGATGCTAAATGGCGCTATTTCTTTTTCTTTCTAAAGTCTAACCCAGCCTAAGTAAGGGTCCGCTTTTAATCTACTCAATTTTGTTTGGGGCAAAAAGTCTCCCGCGAAATAAAATCACCAATATATGAACAATATTATGTTCTAAAGCAACTTCTAGGCAAATATATATGCAAAACGAAATTTAGCGCCACATCATCTTTAATATTATACGCTAGATGGCGTTTAAAAAAGTTAAAGCGTCAGGTTAGTTACTGAAAGCTACCACTAGATGGCGCATATTTTAGATTCGTTTTTAATAGTTTGGGACTTGGGTATAGAGAAACTAAAGACGTATAAAAATGTAAACTCCGAACCCACCTCTCTTCATTATGCTTGACGGACCACAGGTCGGGCATGTACCGGGGCCGCATGGAAGCAAGGAAGTGTTCCCGCCACATCTCCTCCAGTCGCAACAGGCCGCCTTCACGTTCCACGAAGTGTTCAACTACTTTGAGCCCGTGAGATTCATAGTCGGCGTTTTCGTATCTGTTAAAGATAATAAAGTTTTTTCAGGGTTCCAATACGGTATTTGACTACTAGTCATTTCAGTGACTTTTTATCAACTGCCAAAAACGTCATTTTGTTCTGAAATTGTTCGTGTTACTGGCGTGTGACGTCACAGTCTTTGACGAACTTATTTTCTGATTTTAATGAATATAAAATTTAAAATGAACAAAAACATCAGTAGAGTAATATTTTTCGTTAATCTAGGGCAAATGCTATTTAGTGAATAATATTTTTCAATTTAATTTTGATAGTGTCAAATACCCTATTGCTTGTTTCTCTTACCTTTGCTTGTTGCTTTCCTTTTGTTTTGTTTTGCATTCCTTTGCTTTTCCTCTTCTTCTTCTTCTATTCTATTCTTATCCTACGCCTCACATACATAATTCAAAATAAATAAGTAGTCCACGCTCACACCTGCATTCCTCTAGAGATAACCACGGCACCCTTCCATAGAACATCATCTTTCCTTCATTAGTATGGGGTTAGAACGGGACGATGCTTCCATACGTCGCCGTTGTACTAGGGCAGCAGAAATGTCAGATACTCACACCACTTGCACCACACTGGCATCACTGAGCAAGTCTTCACTGATCTCATCATGCTCCGAGTAGTGCTGTTAGATTATCTCTTTCATTAGTATGGCGTTAGAATGGGACGAATGCTTTTATACGTCCTCATTGTACTAGCGCAGCAGAAATGACAGATACTCACACCACTTGCACCACACTGGCCTCTCTTAGCAACTCTTCAGTGATCTCGTCGTGCTCCGGGTAGTGCTGCAGTAGTATGTCTTCCAGCTCCTTGCGTCTGGCTTCGGGCAGGACATGCTTTCTGACTTGGTAGAGCAACGCTCTGGCGGCCGAGCGGATCTTCCTGTTCAATCGAAAACGAAAAGGTAAGTAGTGATGTGGTATAGAGTGTATTTTGGTTAGCGGTTAGCTTTTAGAGTTTGATTACTTCTGACTTCATTACGAAATGTTACGTATCCCGCATTTTGGAAGGACCTTATTGTGCAAGGTCCGACTGGTGGGTACCACTAGTTGCTTTATTTATTTATTTAAGGCAACGAGGCCCATATAACATATACAATAATATACATTTTATACTTAAAATATACATTTTATACCTGCCGCCAAAAGCCAGCGCAATTACCGACATAAGAGGCACTCCATCTTAGCCCTCAAGTATCAGCAAGGCACTGATTACCTTTCTGGGGTTATGGATGCTCATAGGTGGCGGATGCCGCTTTCTATCAGGTGGACCGTCAGCTTTTTATCATCTTATCACTATCTCACTCATATTATAAATGCGAAAGTATGGATGCTTGTTTGTTTATTTGTTTGTTTGTTTGTTCCACTTTCACGCCGAGGCTACTAAACAGATTTGGAGGGTAGGTAGATAGATGAAGCACTCTGCACATCGAGAGTTCCCGGAAGAATGGCCAAATCTGAAAATTATACTTCGCCACTAGGTGGTGCTCTCTTAACATTTTATTTCTATCTGGACCCAATTCTAAAGTATACGCAGACTAAAGTCGCGGGCAGAAGCTAGTACAGAATAATAATAAAAAATCTGCAACAATCTATTAAAAAATACAGAACCGATTGAAATTGTATTGATTATTTCGAAGATAGAGTTTTTTATCTTAGATCCACCCAATTGGATCTTTCATAATAAGGTTCCTCCCACTACTAAGCCAAGATTCCACTTAAAAGACGACACTCAGTTTTAATGGCAATTCATCGTTAATATTGTGGCAATAAAGTTGCAACACTAACTTGCAGTCGACATCCTCCAGAAACTTGTCGCGCGAAGACAGCGGCGCGTCGCACATGCGCGCGAGTTTCTCGCGTATGACTTGGTCGCGCATGTTGCTCGTTTGATGGCACTGTATGCAGAGTAGCACTACGTCGTGCGAGGAATGGTCCTTCATTATTTCTGGGTAAGAAAAAAGGGAGATTATTAGTGAATAATAAAGAAACAAAACGCAAAAGAGACGAAAGCAAACAAAATACTTTCTTTGTTCTCCTTGGTCAACTGGGTCATCGCTCTAGTAAAGCTCGAATGAAAAAAAAAAGTTCTGGCTATTTTATCTCCACGCCGGAACACAAACGTTGATATTTGACGGCAGGACTTAGATGAAATAGCGGTAGCTAGCGTGGCGGGCTCCGATAATGTTCTATAACCGACCAAACAACACGAGTTCTACAAAGTTGGATCCCGCCAAAGTTGGAACCCAAACCAAACCAGACTAGCCGCTAGACCACGGCGGCGGAGGCGCAATTTTTTTTTAACATATACCTTTTAATAGAAAAGTGTTTCTACACCTAAGCTTCAACTTACCAGGGAAATACTTTCTATACTCCCGAGGGACAACATTTTTCCGTATATAAGAGTTGGTCCGACCACAGACAACGCATTTGTTCTCTTTGGTCAGCTGGTAGTATCGACCCACGTCGCCGACGGAGCGACCCGCGGGCTCGAAACGCAAACGAACCGTCAACGGGTCTTCTCTGACAATGTCTGCTAGGTTTTTGTCTACGTACCTGTTAACAGAAAAGTGTTAGTTTTATTATCTCTGCATGTTCTTCGAGTCAAAAGCGTAGAACTAGCTTTAGCCTGCAGTTTCACGATGTGTATCTTTCCCCAAATAATCAAGTCTGAATACGCAAGATATTTTTGGACTTTCTATACAAAATTGGATGATCATTTTGTATAGAAAGAATCTATATATTCCTTTTTAACGAATTAATTACCATTCCTTGGGGACAATTGTTCAGTTGCATCTTCGGTCACAGTTTTTTTAAAAACAGATTTTAATTAAGTAAAGCTTATTTCCAATGAACAAGGCTCATTTCTCATGGGTCAAAATATGCCCACTTACCACAGAGCCTTCTTATTATCGCACGTACAGAGCATTTCTCCGTCGGGCGCCTCCAGGAAACAGTTGTGGTAAAGAGGTTTACTCCTGGTCGCGTGTGGATACCTCTTGCTGACTACTTCTTTGGCCGGCTTACCATCTTTACCCCTAAGACAAAAGAGAAACGTATTTCTTCTAGATAGGACTTTTAAAATAAAGTCATTACTTATATGTAGTGATCGAAAATTCGGGGGCAATTTCGTTTTTCCGCAAGAAAGAATAGTATGGATATGCCTTGCTGAATAAATTTATAGATTTTAATAGACAAAAATTACGGTATACCGGTATCGTCAAAAGCGTTGGGATTCTTAATTGTAATGATCTGACTGTAGTGAATGTTGATCTTATTGATATGTATGCTATTAAAAAACATTAATTAAACGTTTTGTTAACTCAAAACGGCATGTCCACATTATGCTAGCTCCCCAACTTTAGGTATAATTGCCCCCGAATTTCCGATCACTGCTTATATGTATTGGTAATGAGAGACTTAAGGCTTTGTCACACTGGATGCGTTCTGCGGTCTGCGGTCAGGTCAAAGAGATCGCAACCCGCATCATGTATGAACAATTTTGTCGGTCTCTATATTTTTGTATAGATGCGATCTGACGGGACGATTACGTGAAAGAAATGCAGAGAATGCACGGGGCAAGCGGTCGGGAGCGAAAGATGCTGACCAGTAGCGATGTTCATATCTAACGCGGGTTATGATCGCTTTGACCTGACCGCAAACCGCAGAACGCATCCAGTGTGACAAAGCCTTAAAGGCTTTTTTATATGTACAAACAATTACACAATCAGACATGCTCTGAAGTAATCCAGAACATATACAGTAAGTAGCAGTAACTGCAAAGTATGGCACTAACTTAGGGTGGGCGAAAAGCTGAACTACTGAGAACTGAACAACTTTTGTTTACATCATTGAATATCCCAAAAAAATGATCTTTACATACAATTGACTTTTGCATGGAAAGTTTTATTTGTCCACAATTGGCGAGTCCAATGTTTTTCGATTTCACCAAGGTCGTAAAACAATAATTGTTCAGTTTCAGAAGTATTATAGAAGCTAACACTAAATTATTGCTAATTTATTTCTTTGTGTTCATAGCAAAAACTAATGATGTAGGTACTTAATATATTTTCTGATAAAGATACTGATTTATAAAATTTAACAAATCAGCAGAAATATTTAAAATTGTGGCTTTTACTTATAAACTGATCAACTTTTTCCATTGAACCCATAGTCAATTCGCAAAAAAAAAAACGACTTTTCTACCAAGTCGATTACAGTAGTACACAAAAAATAAGGCGCGTCGGTTATCTTCGTTCGCGCAGACAAAAACAAACTATCAACGGAAACACCCGAAACAATCAATGCACGGTGACAGCTTTCTGACAGCTGACAATTTCATTGAATCGGGCGCGAAATCCATCAACCAATAGCGGCAGAGATTTTCGGAACGTGTAATGACGGGTGACAATGAAGCTACTTGATTGGTCCATCAGTTTCCCGCGTAATTAAAATATTGTCTACTGCGCAGGTACATCGGCAAGCCTTATTAAATGTGTATTACTGTACCTGATCGGCCAAATTAATATGAGACGTCCAAAAACTTTTTTGACAATAACTTTGCTTCTACAGTTTCACGAGTAGAAGCAAATATGTATATGCATTGAAGCTTTTTGTTTACTCAATCTGTTATTTGAGACTTACACTTTGCTAGTATTTCTGTTGAAATCTCTGCCTTACATTTTGTATATTAAACTTTCTGAAAGCAAAGGGAATTTCTTTTGACAAACAATTTCAATAAATATAATCAAGAAATATATTTTTAGGTATATCGTTCTTAGCAGTACTTGTAAATGAAATCATGCATGTATAGTTATCTATTAGTTCATCTAGATATTTGTGTGAATACAAAATTGTGCCAAATGGCTGGCCGAGAGACAGAGACAGCACTATTGGTTGTCTCTCTCACTCGGGGTTTTAGCGAATGTAATCACCCACTATTACTTGTATTCATATTATACTTTATATAAGGTAGACTCTTTATTCATTGATAAGTCAAAACTGAACTAATTTCCGCAAGAAACCAATACAAACGACAGTTCAATTATTGATAACTCGTAGGTGTGGGAAGAACTTTTTTTTGTTTCAATTGTATAGGTTCCTTCAAAAAAGTTGTTCAGTTTCTTAAGCCACATGTACCAATTGCCGCTTGTCAGCTGATAAAAAGTCACCCCGTATCCCTACATAGAAATCTCTTAAAAACTCACGAGGATAAATCACCCTTCTGTTTATTGTTGGCGACTGACTTCGTTTTGAAGCTGACATCAACGTATTTCCAGCATATCTCATCCAAATTACCCCACACATCGTTACTGCGGTTCTTGAAAAGGTTCCAGATACTTCCATTGCCATATTCATTGATCAAATTGACGAATATCCTGACGGCTACATGCGCATCGGCGGCTGCGTAGTTCGTCTGTTTATCTGTCAGTTGACTGGCTCCCCAGTCGCTGCATCTTACCTGGATAGTGTGGAATTAATTCCAACTAACTAAATTGATATAGGACTATAATATATGGGTGTAACAGAAAGGTGTGACAATACTTCAAGGTGGGCTTTTACCCATCAAACTGAACAACTTTTGTTCTACAACTTTGTTCAAATTGCAAAATTTTTTTTGAACTTTTTATACAAATCGATCAGCTGGCAAACCAAGTTTGTATGAAAAGTCCGTAAATTTCTTTGCAATTTCAACAAAGTTGTAGAACAAAAGTTGTTCAGTTTGATGGGTAAAAGCCCACCTTGAAGTATTATCATACCTTTCTGTTACACCCTGTATATATATATATATATATATATATATATATCTTACACACTTATTATAATATCAATTTAATTGGTCAGATAATAATACTTAATTAGCGAGAGTTTGTCCCTCTCATCTGGCCCAAAAAGTATGTTGCGCATTTCCATAGTAAAAAGATATGCATCTCACAACATCTACAAAGGCCCAAAGTTATTAGCAATCTGTTATGTATTGGGCTCAGGGCACACGTTTTGTGGGTAGCTGTAAAAACTTCAGTCTGATGTAATCAGCTTAGTAAGCTCATTAACACTGAAGTTATTCGTCAGTATTTAATACAATCCATGCCTGATAGATAATCAACAGATAATAATAATTAACATACCCTCCAACTCTTATCCAGAACCACAGACAACAAATTCATCGACAATGCCCCCAGTCCACCAGCGTGGTACCCACATAGTTCAGCCAAATGCCTTACATCCAAACTGGACTTCAAGTGTACAGAGTAGTCTTGGCTGAGGTACTTAGCATCATCTTGTGGAGCTACTCCCACTTTATATATTGTCTCGTCTTCTAGAAGATCCTATTAAAAAAGGAAAAAATGTAGTTAAGATTTTGAATGAAGAAAGGACACTAATTGTAAAATGTGGGATTGTTATGGATCATAATGAGTTATTTGTTGTCTTTTGATAGTATTCTAGGTTTTTCAATCAGTGTAATGGGGTACATGACTGCTAGTCATCAGAGTTATTTTTTTATTAAATTTCAGAGCTCCCTTTTATTTTACAATGTTATAATTTGATGTAGCTATTTTTATAATCAGTATGTTTTTTTTAAATTGTAAATTGCACATTCAAGCACATAAGTGTTTCTGCAATCTCAATAAAAGAGCTATTCGATTCCCAATATTTTATAATCTCTTTTGTAGCTATGTACCATGTATCTGATGTACCCAACTTTGTTGTTACTAGTTGTAAATATTGTATTTTATAATTTGTTCAGTTAAAATGAATATGAAGAGTCTTCAACAGTTCTCTCTTTCCTCCATATTATGTACCTCTATGAAAAAGACAGTGTTCATCAATAATTGGTCTTACCTTCAAAGATTGTGGCACCGTCTTCAACTGACTCAGCCGGAACAAGCCACAAAGCCCATCATATGAAGACAGCTGGACTAGAGCTACCGGCTGCCTCTTGCCATGCTCTGTCACCCATTCGCAGTCAAAGCCTAGACTACTGTGGAGCTTGATTTTCCTGTAGATTTAGACAGGAAACATTTGAAATGAAAATATTAATGTGTAAACTCCAATAGAATTTCACAACTTTTCCACATATGGTAAGCTCTAGGCATTATCTCATCCAATGTAAATACTCTTTGTCATGTTATTTTGTTTAGACCATGATCAACAGCGACCACATCCCCCCGCGACCGATGCCAAACAGAAAAGTAGAAGAACACTACATTTATATGAATCGTCCGGAGTGTGCAGTTGGTTCAGTCTTTTATGTAAAACTTCTGAGTCAAAGGCATAAATTTAACATAAGAATTATCATTTTTGCCTTCTACAATAGGGATCAATGGACGATACGTACGTAACTCCTTACGATTCAGAGCTTGGCGGGTACCCATATACGCATTCCGAGCAAAGAGGACACTGACCTTCTCAGTTCAGCCACCACTTCGTCGCAAACTTGCACGCTCGTTACTGTCCGAATATCCAAATACTTGAACGCCTTTGAAGCGTCTTGGAGTTTGTATTTTCGCCTGAAAAACGCGTACGTAGCTCCAGCACAAGCTAAAGCGATCGCAGCTGAAGAAATCGCACCAATTTTTAGGTTAGAAGAGTTTTCCATGGCAAATGTCTGTTTCGTTGGAACACTAATATTAATTGAATAGTTCTGTTATATGAACTTATGATAATTCTGGAAGTAAATGTGAAAAACGAAGATTTTTTGCAAAAGTTAACAGATACACCAACAAACAACAACACGATGGATGACATATGTTCGAATCAGTGTTGCCGGCACAGAAAATGAAAAAAGTCCAAAACCACTCGTGAAAAGTTCCGTTTTGACTTGGAAAGTTCCGTTCACAGGCCACAGTAAACAATTTTCGCCACAGCGTGCGTGCGTCGCCATCGCCACAACGTTATTCGCAACTAGGTAGGTACTAGACCCCAGTATCACCGGCTCAGAAATATTTCAAACTGATATCTGTCGGACGTGGTCCATCCTGTAGGGGAGGCCACGTAAGGCCACCTTGAGAGGCCTCTCAACCGGCAGCATGTAGAAGAACCAGTTAATACCGCTGGTCTCCTCGAGGCTGCCGAGGTACCGCTGCACAATGCGGTACTTTTGGGGCTTGGGGTGGTGGCGATGGCTGCAGGCGCGGCGACGAGTGTCGCGGCAGCAGCGGAGTGGCGGCCGAGAGGCCCGGCACGGTGGCAGCGCCTGCAGGGACCGGCGTCTTTAACCGGGCTGCATAAGGAGTCAGGGGTGCCATGCTGGGCCCCGGCTTCACGAGGTGCTCGAGACTTTGGCGGAGCGTCGGGACACAGGCGGAAGCGACCGGCTGGTTGACGACGGTGGGGCGACCGGAGGAGCCGGCGCGGCTAGCTACAGCGGTTTCCGTTGGTGCAGGCGCGGGTCGCACTGCTATAGCGGTCCCGTGGCCAGGGGCGAGAAGCAGGTAAGGCCTCTTCTCCGGGGAGTAGCAGGGCGGTCACCGGCGCTCAACGAGCGGCGGAACCCCCTCGCATAGTTTCCTCGGCAGCTGAGGACTCAGAGTGGGGTGGGGGGCGGGCCTCATGAAGCAGCTCCAAGCAAAAGCTCTTGGCCGCCATCACGTCTCGTCCCCATCCTCGTCGCGCTTTCATAGTGTGCGAGGAGTGGCAGGGAGCAATGTGACTGCGAAGCCCCAGCTCGATAGCTGCGACGTCCTCCAGCCGCACAGGTCGGCTCTCTCGCCGAGACGCTCCTCATGGATACGCAAGTATGCCGCCATCCAACGGAGCATTTTCTCCAACAAGAAATCAATATTTATTAGTCGGGCCGTCATTAGAAAGTCACATAACGGCTGAGGAGATGCTCCCTTGACAGGCAGAACTTTCCTGCGGAGAGAGCCGTTGGCTAGGGACCGAGAGTGACGGCGAGGGAGTCTGGAGCGTAGCGACAAAAAAGACCCGTAACACAGGGGCTGGGACACTGATATCTAAAAAAGGGCGAGCGAAGCGAGCCCGAAGAAAAATTTCAAAGTAGCGTCCGTCGTCTCGTTTTTAGCCACGCCAAACACCAGTCAAGTGAATTTGGAAGATTCGCTTCCTTCAGCGCGAGCTTTATTTATCACTAAAAGTTCCGAAAAGTTCCGATGATCATTAGGTTCCGCAAAAGTTCCGCTGGAGCCTCAAAAGTTCCGAAATCGGAACAAAAAGTCCGCGCCGGCAACGCTGGTTCGAATGGATGAATGAATAAACAGCTGATTTTGATTGACAAGTGTTGCAAGTTTACTGAAATTGTAATACCACAGCTGCTCCTATTTATTTGAGATCATTCATAATAAAACATCTAAACCTCTTTTGATACCATGTTTTGCTGTGTTAAATCTACGTCATTGTTATTTGCACTCTCGCACACTTTTAGGCTTTCTTATTGATGTTACAATAGGGAATTTTCCACGGGTTTCTCTAAACTCAACTAGATGGCGCTGATCAACATTGGAAAAAAGAAAATCTCTTAAAACTCATCAAAACTGACTGATATAACCGACTAATATCCTAATAATGATGAATAGCTTTCGAAGATTACTTTTCATTGAATATTTTTTTGCATTTTGATCCAAAAAATATTTTTCATAATTTTTGATGCACATAGCTTATCAGTATTGTTTTTGTATTTCTTAAAAGAATTCTAACATGATACCGAGTTATAAATTGTATTTTCATCATAAGAATGTATTAAAATCAATTTATTTTTAGTTCGGAAGAATAAATTTCATATTACAGAGAAACCAGAACGCACCCAGGTTATCCATACTTGAACAAGTTGGAAATTTATCGTTGCTGTTAATTCAATTAATAGGAATCTATTTTCTATTTTCATCTATTTTTTCTATTTTTTTTTTATATGTTTTTAACAATACTAAATCTATTTTGCTACCGTAAATTCTACGCTGTTTTTAAAAATATATTGCCAAAGTTTAGAAACGCCATCTTTTGAGACACTTATGAACGGTGTGACATACGTCATCTGAAAACTCCCTATTTTTTGAGGTTACTGAATCGAAACCTACTTGATTTCCTTCAAGTAGAGTAAAAATATAAATTTGGTAACACTCAATAATTATTCGTTCAATATTTCATTCATTCGTTACGACTACATTCACTCATTCGTTCAGTGAAACGTCATTCAAATTGCGTGTTTTTATTGTTTGTGAATTCCAGTTTTTTATTGCTTTTCGCAAATTTTAAAGGGTCTAATGGCTCGAGACCGCAGTCCTGAGCGGCGAAGGTCACGCTCGAGAGAACGACGCGACCGTGACAGACATGAAGACCGAGAAACTCATCGTGACAAAACTAAGCGTCGTGAGAGGTCTAGAAGTCCTTCAAAAAAAGACAGGGACCGTTCAAGGAGCCCTACCAAGAAGGACAGGGACCGTTCAAGAAGCCCGTCTCGAAAAGACCGCGATCGCGCCCGTTCAAAGAGCCCGAAGAAACACGAAAGTAAAGACAAAGATAGGCGAAACGATGATAAAGACAAGGACAGAAGCAAGAGCAAGCGAGACGATGATAAGCAAGAAGAAGAAGAAAATCCCGAGGAGAAATCAAAACCGGTAAAACGTGAACCTTTATCTTTGGAGGAGTTGTTGGCGAAGAAGAAAGCAGAGGAGGAAGCTCGGAGCAAGCCTGTTTTTCTGACTAAAGAACAGAGAGCAGCACTAGCTTTGGAAAGGCGAAGGGAGCAAGTGGAAGCTATTAGAGCTAACGTTGAACGTCCAGCTATAGCCACTATTGATTTGACTGGTTCTGGATCATCAAGAAAAGAAGAAGATAAAAGAAGGGAAGATAGAGATAGAGAGAGGGAGCGAGAGAGAGAAAGATATCGTGAAGAGCGTGAAAGAGAACGAGAAAGAAAATATGAGGAAAGGAAGAATGATAGACGAGGTGGTGGTGATGATAAGAAAGACAAGAATGAAGAATTTTCTAAATCAAAAGACAAAGAACGCGAAGAGGAAGCTATCAAGGCTCGATACTTGGGAATTGTTAAGAAAAAACGTAGGGTGAGGAGACTTAATGATAGAAAATTTGTGTTTGACTGGGATGCCTCAGAAGATACATCTAATGACTACAATCAGCTGTATAAAGAGAGGCACCAAGTACAATTCTTTGGCAGAGGACATATTGCAGGTATTGATATCAAAACACAGAAGAAGGATCACTGCAAATTTTATGGAAATCTCTTGGAGAAGCGCAGAACTGAACTTGAGAAGGAACAGGAGAAGTTACGCTTGAAGAAAGTTAAGAAGAAGGAGGAAAAACAGAAATGGGATGACCGCCACTGGTCTGAGAAAGACCACGATGAAATGACTGAAAGAGATTGGAGAATCTTTAGGGAAGACTACAACATTACTATCAAGGGTGGCAGGATTCCCAATCCAATTCGATCATGGAAAGAAGTCAATTTCCACTCAGAGATAATGGAGATTATAAACAAAGTGGGATACAAAAGTCCTACACCTATTCAACGTCAAGCTATACCTATAGGTTTGCAAAACAGAGACATTATTGGTGTCGCCGAAACTGGTTCCGGTAAGACATTGGCGTTCTTGATTCCTTTGTTAACCTGGATTCAGTCTCTGCCAAAAAGCGAGCGTATGGAAGATGCTGATCAAGGCCCCTACGCCATCATTTTGGCGCCAACTCGAGAATTGGCGCAGCAAATTGAAGAAGAAACCAACAAATTCGGTATTCCATTAGGAATAACTTCTGTAGTTGTTGTCGGTGGTCTCTCAAGAGAAGACCAAGGTTTCAAGTTGAGGATGGGTTGTGAAATAGTCATAGCTACTCCTGGTCGTCTTATTGACGTCTTAGAAAACAGATATCTGGTGTTAAATCGTTGCACTTACGTTGTCCTTGACGAAGCCGATCGTATGATTGACATGGGTTTCGAACCCGACGTGCAAAAGATCCTTGAATTCATGCCTGTATCAAACATAAAACCAGATTCAGATGCAGCAGAGGACGCGTCAGTTTTACTCGCGAACTATAACTCCAAGAAGAAGTACAGACAAACTGTGATGTTTACAGCTACTATGCCTCCAGCAGTGGAGCGTTTAGCGCGAACATACCTTCGAAGACCTGCCATTGTTTACATCGGATCCGTTGGTAAACCTGTAGATAGGACCGAACAAGTTGTCTACATGGTAGGTGAGAACGAAAAACGTAGGAAACTTACTGAAATCCTTCAACGTGGTGTCGAACCGCCGATTATAATCTTCGTAAACCAAAAGAAAGGAGCTGATGTATTGGCGAAAGGTTTGGAAAAGCTTGGTTTCAATGCGTGTACCTTGCATGGTGGTAAGGGGCAGGAACAGCGAGACTTTGCTTTGGCAAGTCTTAAGAATGGTTCAAAGGACATTCTGGTGGCAACAGACGTCGCTGGTCGTGGTATCGACATCAAAGACGTCAGTATGGTCATTAATTACGATATGGCAAAGACTATCGAGGATTATACCCATCGTATCGGTCGTACTGGTCGTGCCGGCAAGACCGGTAAAGCGGTATCATTTGTCACTAAAGAGGACTCTGCCCTCTTCTATGATTTGAAGCAAGTTTTACTCCAAAGTTCAGTTTCGACATGTCCTCCTGAACTAATGAATCACCCTGAAGCACAGCATAAACCGGGTACCGTTGTCACTAAAAAGAGACGCGAAGAAATGATATTTGCTTAGTTGAAATATCAGGCACTTTCTATTTATCTATGTTGTAACATGATGTAATTGAAATTAAGTAAAAAATAAATATTAGAAAATATAACAATGTTTTATTCTTCATTTAAATTATACAGTATAATGGAGACATTAAATAAGTTTCACTAATAAATAACCAAGCTAATTTCGCGGTAAACACGGGCCCTCCTCAATTTCATCTTTGTACACGTAATCTGCAAAATAAAAGAAAAAAATATTACATGTTAGATAAACCTTTATTACTTACGCTTTAATTTCGAGGCACAATAAAACATCGGTCGTGGCTCAGTGCGCCTTGCGTGGCCGCGTCAATCACGCAGGTTAACTGACTACAGACACGGTCATAACCTAGATGGGTTTGACTGTTAGTAGCATTTATCTCAACCGTTTCCGTGCTTCGCAAGGCACGTTAAGCCGTTGGTGCCGGCTGCTATCGCTAGATGGGCAGTCGTTAAGCCCTGTCGGAGGCCTTATAGGCGGCTTGAAAACTTCTGACACATTCGGGTTGGCCACTAGCCCCACAACCTCCACTGATCCGGACTTGGCCCCCGTGTGTGGAGTACGGCCTAACCATTCCCAATATATGGGAAGAGACCCGTGCCCCTCCAGTGAGGACGTAATTAATGTTATGTTAATGTTAATTAAAAAATAATAATGTTAACACTATAAAACATAGAAGTGGTGTCAAAATAGGATAGCGCAAATGGTCCAGGATCAGCGTGAATGGTTACTGGTAACTTTAGTAAGTAAGTAAAGACTTTATTGTTTTTAAACAAGATATGTACATAAAATCTGATCTTAGTTTTAATATAGAATCACTTGTTTAGCCATAAATATAGCATGCAAATGATATTATTGTACAGTGAATGTGGTAGACAGTTTATGTACCTAGTTGTGACTTAAAAATTCATCAATAGAGTAAAACGTGTTTTGAGGAAGCCATTCATGAAAGCACTTCTTAAATCTGTTAAAAGGAAGATCTTCTAATGATTGTGGTATTTTGTTACTGTTTTTCAGCCAAATAGTACTGAATAATAATAGTGTAAATAACACTTCAGTGGTAAACTATATGTTTTACTTGTACATGACTATGTACCTCCAAACAGAAAAACAGAAAAGCGAATAAACAATGTACATACCTAAACCTGTATGGAGGTTGAATCAGAAACTTTAAACATGCATGGTCCTATAAGCCCTTTTCCTCCGCACGCATTAGCATTAATCGTCTATTTCAGTGTTTTTCAACCTTTTTTAATACCCGACCCCTTTACAAGTTAAAAAACATACAAAATGTTAGTGATTTAAAAGACTACGTTTATAATTTTCTTCAATTAGAAAATGATTAACTTATGAAAGTCTCCAAAATAGAACCACGTTTTGACAAATTGTTAAAAAATAAACAGGCCCAGACTTCTCACTGAACTCGTATTTTCTTACTACAGCTTACTTTTTGTTGGAGGGTCGCGACCCACAGGTTGAAAAACACTGGTCTATTTAACACGTTAACTGCCATTGGGCGCACCTGTGCGTTTACAACTCCTTAAGTGTATGCCTCCAACGCAAATATGCGTTTTCATACATTTGTATGGCTACTAGGTAGTATGCCGCCCGACGCGTATGTGCGTGTATGTGATTTGTATTATAAACGCGCAGGTGCGTCGCGCAGCACGCTGCATAGACGCGGAAACGCGCAGGTGCGTCGAACGGCATACAGACAGGAGCATAACTTGCCCGCAAATATGCGTCGTACGGCATACTTCATAAGCAAGATGGTATGGCAATAAGTAATGTTTAAGATGGCACGTAACGTGTTAATCACTCGCCATTAAGGAGGCCGATATCATGCGTGACACTGTTTTGAGCGCCAAATACATACTAGCTGTGGAGTGTAGAAAATAAAGACAGTTAAATGGTGATGCGTGAAGACGAATTAAATACCTATTAAACACCATATGTAACACAACATGACCAGAGACAAAAATGTTTTAATCATGCGAAAACCAAATAAAGGGTGCTACTTTATTAGTGCCCGATATTTTAGTCAGTGCTTCTACTCCTGATTCTGAACAACTTTCCCCAAGGAATTCATAGTCAAATAGCAAAAAAAATTTTGCAGTCTTCATACAAATCGATCAGCCGAGCGGCTAAATTAGTATGAAGAGTCCCAACATTTTTTTTGCTATTTGACTATGGGTTCCTTGGAGAAAGTTGATCAGAACCAGGAGTAGAAGCACTGACTAAAATATCGGGCACTAATAAAGTAGCACCTTATATGTATATATGATGAAACAACACCCGATCCTGATGAATAAGGATTATGATTAGGTACCTGAGAAATGACAAACTGAAAATATGTTAGACACAAAACATCAACCAAAGACCAACGAAGTGAGCAAATGAAGATATAAAAATAATAAAATGAGAAAAAAGCCAAACTCTGCCCTTCAAACCCATCAATCAAAAAAGCCACGCAAAGAAGACACAAAAAGAAGCAAACCTAAAACTATGGAAGTTGGTTCTATATGATTTTTTTTTTCAGACAGACCTACTTCTCTTTACATTTATTAGTTCTTCTTTTCCTCTGGTTTGGGTTCCTCTTTGCTAGGAGGCATCACGGCCTGTTTGATCGACGACGCGACTGAGACAGTCATATCGACGAATTGGGAGAAGTCTTTGGGGAAAGACAACTCGGGGAATTTAACTTCCATTTGTGGGTCACCTGGTTTTACTAGAATTTGGATGCAAAAAAAAATACACTTTATTGATAACTTACTTACTATAAAATAATTTGTTTCAGAAAGAATTCTATTCTATTAAAGTAGACAATATAAATCTCATTACTCAAGAAGTTTTAATGTTTTATTATTTGTGTTTTGTTTCAGTGGGGAAGGCGGCTGCCAAAACTTTATACTAGGTGGCGTCACTTGTGACATCGTGTTCTTTATCTATGGTTTTTACTAGATAGACGTGGACAAACTGTGTTCAATTGTTCAGTTTTATTTGATATAGGTTAATTAATCAATTACATTTTTAATAAGACGTTTAATGCAGGCAACGAGTTGCCTCAAACCATAGTAGCGCCATCTATTGAGAGCTTTGCACCGCCTTCCCCATTATATTTGTATTAATAATCTCTGTTAACTTGTCACTCAGATTTATGTTCAACAATGAACATTGTTCTATGGTAATCACTTGTAGCAAACATTTTTAATAACTATTAATAATTAATCACTAACCAGTTTCCTTACCTCCATACAAGAAGTTGTATGCAATGTTGATGTATTTTTTGGCGGCAGCGCTGTTGGAGGCAGCAAGCTCCTTCGTCTCGTCAGGGAAGCAGATGAAGCCCATTAGGGAGGTGCCTGCTCCGGTGTAGAACAGTCGCTGGAAATTTGTTTGTTTAACAATACAATATGAAGGTGACGTTATACTTACTGAAATATGGCGAATGGTAGAAGGGCAAAGAAATCTTATAAGACTGACAATCCCTGTAAGTAATTTGTGTGATTCTATTTGTGACATCTTGATGTCAAGAAAAAGACATTTCTTCTCTTATTGTGTGGCACAATTTAACCGTCCTATCCACAACGTATAGACGTGGGTTGCCTGGTCTTTCACTTAGCACCATCAGCATCAAATACAGATGATCATTGAAAATTAAAAAGTAGCTCATGGATGCTAACATATTTAAATGAAGTTTTGAAACACATTTATTTGGTCTATTTAAAATCGGAATAAAAATTAAAAATACCTATATTTCCTTACCCTGACAATACCTCCTCGAAGTCCAAATATAAATCCAGTGAGACCGCCCATCGCGACTGCACCATATCGCACCTCCTTGTTGTCCTCTTCACGCAGATATTTCACTATCCCTGTGAGAAACAAGTTAATATTTAGAATTAATTTAAAATTAAAATGTCATAGAAAAATTATGTCATAGAAATGGTGAATGGTGAATCATAAAAAAGCTTAAATAAACGACCTACCAACTTATAACGATAAATGTAAGCCTCCACTGATGTTTCATTCAGCAATGGATAGAAACTAGAATGAACACACAGAGCAGTGCAGATAAATAATCTTGGATTATAACATTGTTTTTTGATATACCACAAAATTCATAATTTTACTCCTAATCTGAAAATAATTGGTCAATCTCGTATGGCACCATATGTAGAAACAGTGCTGCCCTCATAAGAAAGAAGGCCGCAAATTATATGGAGTTTACGAGGAGGGATCAAAAAGTAGTGAGAATGAGATAGAATATAATGACTATTGATATTTTAATAATTTATTTTTCTACATAGTCTCCGAGTCTCTCTACACACCGAGTCCAGTGCTTTTCCAAGGCTTCAATCCCTTTCAAAAAAAAGTTTTGTCTTGGTCCTGCAAAAAGCTCTCCACGGCATCCATCACCTCGTTATCGTCTTCGTACCTGTTTCCCCTTAAGTATTCTTTCAATTTGGGGAACAGATAAAAATCGCTAGGCGCCAGATCTGGTGGTCAACCAATTCGAAGCCAGCTTGTTGAATGGCAGCCATCGCAACTGCCGAGCTGTGCGCGGGTGCGTTGTCGTGATGAAACAGCACGCCCTTTCGAAGTTTCCCTCTCCTTTTCTCTTTGATGGTATTCCTCAACTTGGGAATTAATGCTGCATAACATTGGCCTGTAATAGTGGTTCCACGCTCCAGGTAATCAATCAACAATATCCCTTCTGAGTCCCAAAATATTGAGGCCATAACCTTGCCAGCCGATGCCACGGCACGAAACTTCTTCGGGGTCGGTGATGATGGCCGTTTCCATTGTGAAGATTGCTGTTTTGTCTCGGGATCAAAATGATGGACCCATGTTTCGTCCATTGTTACAAAACGAGACAAAAAGTTTTCAGAATCTTCTTGAAACTTGTCCAACAATCTCTTCGAAATGTCAAGTCGATTTTGTTTCTGACTGTCTGTTAACATTCTCGGCACCCATCTTGCGGAGACTTTTCTCATATTCAAAGATAGTTTCAATATGGATTGAATACTTCCATATAAAATGCACGTTTCTTGAACTAAGTAATGGATGGTAACTCTTCGATCGCTCAATACAATTTTCTCGACTTTTAACAACATTTTCTTGGGTGACTGACGTCGATGGGCGGCCGAAACGACGTTCGTCTTCCGTGCTCGTTCTCCCTACTCGAAATTGAGAAGCCCACCTTGCGACAGTGGAATACGGCGGAGCAGACTCTCCTAATGTTGCCTCCAAATCGCAGTGAATCTCTTGCGTCGTTAACTTTTTTAAACAGAGGTATTTAATAACGGCTCGCACTTCGTTTTTCTCCATTTTCGAGAACATGTTCTGACACGTGGCAAACAAATGACTACATTCAGAAAAAAAACAAAAGAGAATCGAAAACTTTTTCTTTATTAATATTACAAATATCTGAGCTATGCCTGCCAGTATTCATTTTTTTTCTTACCAAGGAGTATATATATCGTTCTCACTACTTTTTGATCACTACTCGTATGTATACTTTGTGGCATTCTTTAGAATAGAATAGAAAACGTTTTGTTTTCAGCACACAGTATTACAGTATAGTAACTAAAACCTACTACTACCAAACTATTGCTTAAAACTAAAGGGCTTATGAGAGCAGTATAGACCTAGTCTTTAATATCTAAAATTTTCAAATGAGCACCTACTCACAATCAGTACGCTCCTGGAACTGCCGGTAGTTGTCTTTGATGGTGAGTTTGGCAGCATCTGTTTGCTGCCACACACCAACTACCTGCTCTCGGACTGCCTTGACAGGGGTTGCTAGAGCTTGCTTCAAATAGCTGGCCTTCTGTGCAGTTTCCTTCTGTTGAACAAATCTGTAGAAATTATTTAAAAAGAAGATCTAAATTCGAGACCTCATAGTATAAAAAAACACTCCTTAGTGCAGTAAAATGCTAAATAAAGTACGTATATTATTTTATAAAAATGCTAAGTCACATAACCAACCAAATATTTTGAGGCAAGCCATTTGCGGGGATTATGTTGTTTAGATTGCCAATGGTATATTCACACAAGATTAAAAAAACTGGCATCTGTTTCGCATCTACTCTTATCTCACACTTACTCTGCATAGTCGGCGTGAGGACTCTCATATATGGGTAGATCACAAGCTCTCATTGGCGGAGGCTTCACAGGACCACCAGACGCCTTCTTCTCCTCAATGGGAGTCGCAGCTCGCACGACAGGAATAAACGCTGCCATGCCACACAATTTCTGCAGCATCCACAAACAATTTACAATTTATTTATTATGAATATTTTTTATTATTCTTTTTTTATGGTAAATTAAAGAAAACCATAACGAAGTTAAAAAGGAAAAGCACGCTTACTTACCACAAAAGAGATGTTATATCACACAAATTACAGAAAAAGCGATCAGCGTTGTCCAAAAAATTTCGATCAGCTGAGCGCAGCGCACCAATGACATCTGATTCTGACAGATGACACGTTTAGCAAAATTGCCACATGAGAAAACAAAAAGGTACATTCGGTACATTCATTACAAAAAATAGAACAATAGAAAACAGGAAAGAATGTAGAGTCTAAAGTCTAAATGGTAGGTACGTGACGTGACGTACGTAATACAGTTTCTGAAGAAAGAAAGTGAAGAGCTTGGGTGAAGTGAAGAGCAAACTCCCTGGAGAAAAGAAAAAGAACATGAAATGAACGCACCCATATGCATTTTTATTTGGCAACACTCTTGCGTGCGTGCGATTTTGACGTATTGTTTTTTCTAAGAAGTCGTTCCATAACCAAGTTAAGATTCACCTGACAAGAGTTTGTCCCTTTCACACTTCAAAAAAATATAATATGCTATCCTGCTGTCAGAGTGAAAATTACTCTAACGAAACTAATTTGGAACGCTTTCTAATTTTCTCGTGTGCGTAATCGTGGAGTGTCGCAGTTTCCGTGCTCCGTACATTTTATTTCGCTTCAAAATTCTCCTTTTTACTACATTCGGGTTTCTTTGTGTATAATTTGTATCGAAAAATAACTCAGTATTGGCTGAGGGACAGTCGTTTTGTCGAAATAGTGTATAAGCAGATTTAAGCTACATCGATTTTGTGGTGGTCTCCTATTGTTGTACATTTGATTGAGTGATGTCCGAAGTGATCTCGGGGAGGGTCACCAAAGTGCGGAGGAGCCGTCGCCTGAAGGATGTGGCAGGTGAGAAGCATAGGGGTGTCCGATTTTAGCTTGGAGTCCGCTGGTAGTGCTCAGCTTTCACTGCTCTAACCTTGATGAATATTTGAATTTTGGTGGAATTTCGTACGTCATAATTAACTTTAGTATCTATTGAATATTTTTTTGGACAAAAGATAAATAAGGTTAGCCCTCGTAAGTGCTACAAGGCACAAATTAGGTAAACACATTGCATAGGTATTGTATAAACATAAAATTATGTTTAACTATTATAAAATTTATTTTGCTACTTCAGACAGTGGCCAAAATCATGTTCTGTAGGAAGGTCTCAGTTTTAAAGCTTATTTGTTTTCAAGTTTGAGAGATATGACCACAAGAAATAAAAATGTATTCAGTTATTAGTCGATCTTCTTATTGTGTGGCATAATTTATCTGTGATATCATAAGGAGTTTGTGGCAGATACCTGGTGTTGCTCTAAGCATCATCCGTGGCATTTGAGACTTACCTCTATGGACGTCTACAATGTGAACTGAATGTGAATGTTAAATATAAAGATAATTATGTACATATACTTACTTACATCTTAATTTCATTGTCACATCTCAGACAAAACATATTTATGCCAGGTTCTTCAGATGTAAATTCATTTGAAGGTGAAAAAGAATTACATTAACATATTCTATAGATTTAATTTATTTGTCCGTTAGCCTCTTCTCATTCATCTAAAGATTTTTTTAAACAATTTTGTTTTAGTATTGCTAGACAAATAAGATTTTCAGGAGAATACCTATATTTTTCTAATGACATTTGATGCACCTTAACATTGTATAGGACTGAGAATTGGATAAATTAAAGACCGAGACATTTAATTACAATTTGAATTCTTAAATTGTATTTGAAGGCAAAAATGGAATGATGGTAAAGACATTTGCATTCTTATTATTTTCCATTTCTAATTTAAATAAACTGTGATACCTAGTCATGCAAAGATGAAGATAAAATAATGTCTGGAAGATGTCACTCTGTAGCTCCATTATAACTTTTATTTTCCCATTACATATAGTATTTTATATTTTCCTGTTTCATATTGTGCAATGAAGTGTTTTTATTCATTTTATTCTAATGAAATTCCACCAAATTCAAAGGGGCATCCTTAGGCTGTTCTCATTTAGAGGCAAACCAAATTCATTATTCAGGAGAACATTCATAGCCATCCTTTCTAAATATAGACTTGCAAACAAGTCCAATATCTAGGTATTAGAATGCTTTGTTCACCACAAAAAAAAAAACTTGTGTGAAGAAAAAGCTACTTTCATAAACTCTAGGCTAAAGTTGGGAACAACTGCCATCTTTATTTAAATTGAAAAGTAAATTGATAAAGAACAAGCACTACAAAAGTGTTTATTTGCCTTTTCTAGTACATAGGTAGGTGTACCTAGGGTAATAAAATCCTCCTCTATTCTTTCAACTGAGGATTTTTACTGATCCTACATATACTTAACAAGATCCACTGATGCTACTTTGAATCATGGAACTGACATGTCTACTTGGATAAAAAAGATTGAGGGATCTTGGTAGAACTCCCAGTTTGGAGGAATTTATATAAGAATTGTGAAAAGTCTCATAGGGTTGTAAGCACGGTTATTGCAGCTATTTGGCAGGCTCAAATAAAACCATAGATTAGTTACCTACTAACATTGGTCTTGCATTTATCCAGGGCAGTGAAGTGCATGATGTCTGAGTGACTGTAGCGCCATCTGGAGATCCGCAACTGACGAAGATATCTTTGGAATGAAATGGTACATAGTCCAATTGTCAACATTAACTTATTCACTGTATGATGATTCAAAAAAATACTTAAAAAGAAATAATTTTGAAAAATTGATCTTATGCCATAGATATTACTTACATAATATATTGGCATTCTTATGTCTCAGTTACTTTTTCATGTCACACACATACATTTTTTTAAAATACTTATAAAGCACCAGTTCAATAATAAGGCAACATATTCATATTTCTACACAAAAACATGGAAATTCTGGGAATGACTGTCTGTAGCTTGGGATTGCTTTTGACAAAATTAATTTGCATGAATTTTTATTTTTGGATCCTCATTGTGTTGTTTGCATGCAAATTTTGATTTTGTGATTTTGCTAGTTTAGACAGTCGAATTTTAGATAGTGATAGATTAAGGCCCTATGCACACGAATGCAGAAGGTACATCTGTCAAAAAAGAATCTGTCCATTATGGAAATCTAGGAACATCAAATCCTTCGTTCGCAGTGCACAATTTAGAATAGATTAGAATCTTAATGTGAAACCCTGCCTTCTGCGAAATCGATCCAACGCCCCAGTAAGTTAATATCTACCCTTCAGTCTTCGTTCACTCACTTAGACAAACCATCTCTCCACACAGGTACACAATATTTGCGTAGGTAGCCTTTGAGTCAGTGTCCTTGTCGTGACGTAGATAAAGGTCGCTCCTATCTTCAGGACGTCCCCAAAGTGTGAAAAATGGACAGAATATCAGAACCACTGCGTTCCGCTGACACAATGAAGTATGAAAGACGTCATGAAGATGGCTTACGTTGCAGTCTACAGAAAGAGTCTGTTAAGACAGACCAATGATCATACCGTTTCCTAAGTTCCGTCCGTCTGTTGTTTGATTCTCGTCGTGCATTTATCGTAATAGTGTCTACTGTCAACCTAAAGTTCCACAGAACATAATTTGTCAGTAATTTCTAAAATCCGCAAGATAGATACATAATGCGACAAATCAATTCCATGCAACTCCTAACCATAACTCCGCTCTAGAAACTTGTAGGTAGGTTACGGATGCTGACAATGCACGACGAAATGAAGACATCGCAGACCCTCTCACACGATTCGCTTGCGTTTTAAATGTCAAAGTTCAAAAAGTAACGGGTAAGGTAATGTGTGTCGTTGGATTTTTAGGGTTCCGTAGCCAAATGGCAAAAAACGGAACCCTTATGGATTCGTCATGTCTGTCTGTCTGTCTGTCTGTCTGTCTGTCCGTATGTCACAGCCACTTTTTTTCCGAAACTATAAGAACTATACTGTTGAAACTTGGTAAGTAGATGTATTTTGTGAACCGCATTAAGATTTTCACACAAAAATAGAAAAAAAAACAATAAATTTTGGGGGCTCCCCATACTTAGAACTGAAACTCAAAAAAATTTTTTTCATCAAACCCATACGTGTGGGATATCTATGGATAGGTCTTCAAAAATGATATTGAGGTTTCTAATATCATTTTCTTCTAAACTGAATAGTTTGCGCGAGAGACACTTCCAAAGTTGTTAAATGTGTGTCCCCCCCCGTAACTTCTAAAATAAGAGAATGATAAAACTAAAAAAAAATATGATGTACATTACCATGCAAACTTCCACCGAAAATTGGTTTGAACGATATCTAGTAAGTAGTTTTTTTTAATACGTCATAAATCGTAAACCGCAATTTACCTTTCATTCAAGTTACAACGAACTACAAAAACTTTATGTTACTTGCTGCTACGGAACCCTTCATGGGCGAGTCCGACTCGCACTTGGCCGCTTTTTTTTTAGGGACAGGAGGCAAACGAGCAGACGAATCACCTGATGGTAAGCGATTACCGCCATCCATAGACACCCGCAACACCAGAGGAGTCACAAGTGCGTTGCCGGCCTTTGATATGGGAGAACGCTGTTTTCTTGAAGGTTTGAATGTCGTATCGGTCAGGAAATACCGCAGGCGACAATTCATTCCACAGTTTATACATGAAGGTTAATTTCCTAAACATCTCGTCGTCTTCGTTAAACAACCTGTAATATAACAACCGTCCCCACTTCACCTCGTAAGGCACAAAAATGGAAAGTCGTATCTTTGTAACCATAAGCTCAGAAATCAGAAACTAATAAAATCTTCGACCTTCCTCTCACTAAAAAGAACTAGGTACCATTTAATTGTTCAATTTGTGACACTTATAATACTCAATGCTATTCATTCACTAACATTCTTGTTGTTACTGTCAAATTAAAGGATATTACATCATCTGTATAATTTAAATTCGCTGCTGTAGTTGCGTACTACTCGATTAAAAGTAAGCACTTAGAACTTAGGACACCACATGGACACCACCTTTGTTTTACTATATACATACATAGAAGCTAGTTAAAACTTCATCAATGCAGTTGAGTTGGCTTTTAAGAGCACTTAGTAAATGTAATTGTAATTGGCAACTTAAAAACAACCGACTGCAATCGTAACAACTACAACTTTGCGGGCTTTTTTAAATACAATACAATTTATGGTAGTATGTCTTAACAGAGAATAAAATATTTCGAATAAAAAAAATGTTATTCAAATCGCTTCATGGGAGCGTTTTGTTTGTTAATGCCTTTTTCAAATCGAACCCATCGAGCCATATCATCAGGTTCTATTCAGAACGTTTCAATGGAGCAGGCTATTGAGAACTATTGCAGATTGCTGCGATTGTGATGAATAAATAAACCAATAGCCGTGCTTAACATCAATATAATGTTTTGTAAGCATCGAATTGTGATGCTTGAAGTACTTAATGTACAAGTTTAAAAAAGTTTTTGTTATACTTGGAACTTAGAAAACCTATTTTTCGACGTATTTTGTACAGTACAAACACAACACTATAAACGAAGAACTAAGAAGCGTTATTTTTTAAATCGCCTTTTTTACATTTAAAACATGACCTTTCATTCAACTTTCGGGTTCAAGTTTCGGGAAATGATCAGTGAAACTTGAGAATCGTGTATTTCTAGATTTCTCTGAACGAAATATTATGGCTAACAATAATAACAGTAGCATAGAATCTAAAACAATTCACATTCATGATCACAATACTTGGCCTTGTCTAAAGAATTTCCCGGCCTTGTATTGAAATGGCGCAGCATTCAGACATCTCTGGCTCCTCAGGCAACGTTCTAGTCTACGTCACGTTCAGCAGTGGTACAATCAACCGCATGTCAACGATAACTCCACCATTTCCACCAATACAAGTTGGTCTCGCTCATGACGGACAGAACCAATGGACAGTGTGCTATTCTCATGTCAATGAGAAGCCTCGGAATACGTTGTGTTACAATTTGCTTGTGGTTGTACAATTATCATCACAATGCATAGACGCGACAAAGCCATACCCATCGTTTATTTGTAAATAGTTTTTCTGTTTGATGAGTATTAGTGTTTGTTTGAAAAGCTATTTGGTGACGTTGGAGTCTAGAGTGAATTTAAAGAAGATTGATTCTAGCAGCAGATAAAAACAGCAAGGGAGGAGCTCCCCCTCCTTGACCACCCCTAGAATAACTTTTATACTCTTTCGAAACTTAAAGTGGCTTGTCCCAGGCTTATCTTAAAGACATTGACTAGACTTCATCAGCTTAATCGATTCTGTACTTTGTTACGTTAATTTTGTTTTGTACTTGTATTTTAAAACTTGGAAAGGTCAGCACATAAATCAAGTTTAAGCAACTATGTACTTCGAAAATGAATCTTGAAAAGTACAATATTAAACATCTTAAACATCATCCATATGTCATAGTCTCTGTACTATAGCTGGGAGTAATAATAATCGATAGTGTTATATGATGAAAGGGTGATCAGAGGCTGCATTGAAGCTGTTTAGCAAATGTAGTGTTTTGTCGCCAAATATCAATATCAACAGCATCGCATGGATATAAGATAGCCGGCCAGTTCCTAACGTTGGTAAGCCCTTCCATCTTTCGCCATTATGATTATTCATAACTTAACATCGCCGCGCCGTTGTCTAAATTCAAAGTAAAAAAAACGGTGAGATAGAATGTACTCCGTATTTAGCTATACCTAAGAAGTACCCTACAGTTTTCCCCTCAGTAGCGAGTGGCTCTCGTGCATTTCAAATTCAATATGTACACTCGACAGGTCTACAGAAGCATGGGGCTCAGGGGAAATCTATAATGGTACCTTGTACTTTGTACTTTATAGTCCAGGGGCCTGTTTCATAAAAGTGCTAATAATATTACTTAATAATATTTGTCTCCAATACTAATATTATTATGATCGTCGTATTCTGTTTCATAAATCTCTATATACATACTTAAATTACTAATATTACTAGCTCTAATTTTATTAGGAGAACATTAGATCTCATTTTCATGCATGTGTTGACGTTTGAGTGTTTACTACGTCTATTGGCGGTTTCTATGATTTCACCAGTGACATAATAGGATCGAGAAGATCGATTGAAATAATGAAAGAGATGGATATAACTGTGGTAAGGTAAAAAAGATTTTACGAGGGATTACTTAACAATCTAGTAACGAAGTGGAAATTTTGAGTTTTTAAGAATTCCTCCGGGAAGCCTTAAGTTTTCCGGGATAAAAAGTAGCCTAGTGCTTTATCTATCTACCTACCAAAAATCAAAATCCGTTCAGTAGTTTCGGCGTGAAAGTGGAATAAACAAACATACATGCATACTTTCGTATTTATAATATTAGTGAGACGAGGTGAGATGAGATTAGTGAGATGAAATGACCATAGTTATGCCATAACGATCCAACTAATTTTAAAAAAGCAAGGGATAATGTACACTATCCCTCGCTTACTTTAAATCAGTTGGATCGTTAAGGCATAACTACGGCCAAATGAGATATTTCGTTCGTATGAATGTATATTAGTCACAAAGCTTCTAGACTTCTTTACCTACTAAGCACTTGAAGCGACCATTGACTGCTGCTTAGGGGATAGGGCTTCCTTTCTTCATGCTGGAACTTTCAAAATATGTTCAATTTTTGTCAATATGAAATGAAACTTTTCATAAGACAACCGAAATCTTTCACTGAATTCGAATGTCTCTAAAAAACGCATAACTTGTCCTCACTCTGAAAATTCGATGCCTCCGTGAAATGTATAAGTCTTCGACACTACAATCGGAATTCATTCTTAGATTAAACATTAATTATATTTTTATTTGCAGTTGAAAAACTTAATTTTATTGTACTCGCAAAACTAATAACAATCGACTAATACTATGAGATAAAATTATTATGACATAATGACAGACAACGTCAAAATACTGATAATATTGGCATTTAGCTCATATAATTAGTAATAAAATAACATATAATTATGGAAGAGCCGATATTCAATAATATCCCTAGATATTATTGAGTTATTCTAATATTTTTACTCATATTATGAGTAAGCATGTAATATTATCAGACTCATTTTTTTATGAAACAGGCCCCAGATGTTTGAAAATAAAATATAGAGAGAACACACCATTCGTGGTCATACAGGGTAATGTGGTGTGTGTTTTTAAACTGTATCATGGATATTACCAACCCTGAACAGGGGGTTGTCGGTATAACAATAACCTGTATGAAATGACCGTTCAACATTTTTCAATGATAATGTTTAGCTTGGTTCTCAGATAAACAAAATTTTATTTGCTTTCTCTAAAACAAACATATTTAATGACGTTTTATCTTGACGCATACCGTTTCATCTCTTTTACGTCATTTGGCCAATGTCCGAGCTTGGTTAATGACGGTCGACACGCAGATTACAGGAGATTCCACATTGGCAGTTCACCAGATGTCGTTGAATAAGGCCGTTGTCTTGACAAGATCATTTCCAATACAATCTCCAATCTCCATTGAACTTCGTAACTCTCGAAGATCTGTGAGACCTTTGCCAACTTTTACAGTTTGCCTACCTTTTAAATATTTAATACAAACAAACACTCCTATTTTGGGGAATTTTTTATTCGTTCATACAAGTAGTTCCAAATCGCCGACTTTAAAAACTTTATTGCGTAGTTACTAAGAGGAAGCCTTCGACTACAGAGGGGAAAGGATTTTTAGGAGAATGATTTTGATTTTTACACAATTTAGGTGTGTGTGTAGGTATGTACGATTAATTTGCATAACGGACAATGTCTGGCTTGTCCGATAATGTCATTTAAACTACATTATTATGATTACGTAATAATAGCGAACTTGGCGTGACATACGTAATTAAATGCTTATTATAATATAACCGTTAATTATTATTAATTGCGTCATTCAACGGATTATTGTTTTATCAAAGGTTCTATTCTATCCATAATATTGTTTGTTATCTAAATAATTATGGATCTTATTTATATTTGATTATTCTGTCGTTATACATTCTACCAGAAACAGTTATGGTACTGCATATTAATAATGTTTTTTGCAAATAACGAGACTTTCTTTGCAAAATCTGTTAGCTGGAGAGCATCTTCATCGGATTATACACTGTAAAGAAAATTGAAGATCTTAAGAACAGTTGGTTGTTTAGAAGCATCTCCAAAACCAAGGTTTTTTTTTCTTTTGTGAATAAAATATTCTTTCTTCTTACAGAATTAAAACACGCTTTATTTTTATTATACGTGTACTGACATCTGAAATTGTAAGGTCATTTGATTTGCCGCAATCGTAAATCGTATATACGTAAATCGAATTATGTTGCATTGTAGACGAGTTCACTAATGTTTACGTCACTAGCAAATGTTACCAGACAGATGACATGCTGTTCGTTCCGTAATGAGGTTTAAACCTCCCCTTGCGTCCCAATGTCGAACACTCATAACTTTATTAATAAATTGGCATATGACCTTAGTTGTCTGTATGAGTGAACATTTTCAAGTGGAGGTGACTGAACCTCTGTCCTGTAATCTATTCATTACTTTCACGGTCTGATGGAGGTCATGCGTGTATATCTGTTCACCTGTTGAGACTTAGAATATTTTCAGTTTTATAAGAGCTAACCTGCACTGTTCGATAGAAATGCGAATACGTTGCGGTTCCTCGACCAGATGCCACTTCTATACATCTGCCGTGTTTACGATAAGAGTAGTAAGTCTGTGAAACACACTCGAGTTTTCGTCGCATTTTTGCATTTTCCGAATTGTTTCCTTAGATTATTTTAAATACGATTTTTGACATGTGTAGCTCAGATGCCAGTATTTTTATACTGCGTTATCATTAATCTGTCTTATATTTATTTGTTCTTACATGATTAAATGACTAAATGGATGAAGTTACTGTTTTTATAATTCAGCTTTTTCAATAGGTGATTTCTCTTGCAAAATCTCCAGCCGTTGTAAAGTCTCACGTTTCAGATTTCATAAGTTCAGAGACCCTCCAAAGCAAAGCGGTGTTGCATGATTTTTAGTCCAACGAACAGCCTTATAACATCGATGTGACACACAACAATATTGAATAGAAACGGTTGTTGCTCAGTTCGGCTTGCATGGTCGCGTCGATAACGCAAGTTAATTGACTACAGACACGGTCACAACCTGAATGGGTTTGACTGTTAGTGGCCAAACCCAATTTGGATAGGTTTTGTTTGTTAATTATCATACGTAATTTGCCTATTCTCTGTCAGTAGTTTAAAGTTGATATTTTACTTTTTTAAATCATTAAAATAAGTACCAACATTGGCGTCGATTCGGTTTTCACGATTAAATGTATTTGACAGAACTAAACTTAATTTAAGTGTTTTGTCTTTTTCTCTCTGTATCGAAAAGACAAGGATAGGATGCTTAAATTAAGTTTAGTCCTGTCAAATAAGTTTAATCTTAAACACCGAATCGACACCATTGACTCTTCTTTTGCTTACTCATTAATATACACGTTGTAAGGGACAAGTTTCCGAAAACTTTAAGGGCTTGCCCAGTAGATGAAACTGAACAACTTATCACAATTTTTTTTTTCAGGAAACGAAAAAAAAATCGGCTTCTCCATACAAAATTATAAACTTGATTGGACAGTTTGTATGGAGAAGCCGATTTCTTTTTTCGTTTCCTGAAAAAAATCTTTTGGAAAGTTGTTCAGTTTCGTCTACTGAGCAAGCCCTTGAAAGTTTTCGGAAACCTGTCCCTTACCTACATCCTGTATAAGATATGTTCGCAAACCCTTTGGGCTTTGATATCGCACACTAAACATGCCATCCTATTGATAATGAACGAACATTCATCCGTTTGTCAACTTTCCATTTGTGAGTACTTACATATTCAATTAGGCCAATCAGTCGTTAAATCCGATACGCACAATTTCCATCATTTTGCGTGAAAGCTTTCCCATTTCATGATCTTTAAAAAGAAACGGCCATATTGAATCATGGTAAGGTCGTTTCGTTTGTTTTCTCTTATACTTACGTATTTTACAGAGCTCTGTTGACTTGTAACTTGTGCATAAAGTATACAGGGTGTTAAAAAAGTGCGTTTGAAATTTTAAGGGGTTACTTAGAATCAAGTATAGAATCCAGGAAAAATATTGAAAAAATTCGCTCTTTAATTTTTTTTTGCAGTTTTTCATACAAATTCTCGATTCACTATTTAGATTTAGTATGAAAATCTGAAAAAAATAATTGAAGAGCGGATTTTTTATAATATTTTTCCTGGGTTTTGTACTTGATTCTGAGTAACCCCTTAAAATTTCAAACGCACTTTTTTTAACACCCTGTATAACTATTTATTGATGAAATAAAAGTCACACTGTGTCTGCTAAAGTGGTTATATAAATTGTATGTCTATTATCTGGTATAGGGTTCCATATAAAAATAACAACAAAACTAAATGACATACAAATTAAATTGATTCCTACAGGAACGGTGTATTTCTGGGTATCGATTGCGAATCAACCTTTGATGGTTCGAAGAAACTTCGATATTCTTCGAACTTCGGGAATTCTAGGGCTGCAGGTTGTGGCGAGTACGCCAGAACTTCATTTAGTATAATACTTAATTTGAGATAATGTTGTTGTCAGCGAACATACTAGTCGTGTTACACCCCCACAACATCCCCATTCCCCATCATACTCGGAATATTCCGTTTTTAGTTAGTAAACAGAGACAAACGAAATAATAAAAATATTATTTTCAGAATACACGACACAGAATAAGCATTATCAAAAACGTTGCACACTTTTTATATTGAATCGCAAGGCTAAAATTTTAAATTTCTTATCTTCAAAATTCTAAAATCCACTTACTCAAGTGAAATCTTTTTGCATACTCTCTTTCGATGTAGTCTTTAATAGTCACTTATCTCTTCAAAATTCTAAAACACACTTACTCAAGTGAAACCTTCTTGATCTAATCTTTTATAGCTCTCCCTTATATATTACCGTCTCTCTTGCATATTCTTCTGTTAATAATGTTTCAGCTGATTAACTTTATTTACATTTGTAGTTATACGAAGTTAAAAACTATAATGCAAAGTTAAAGTCCGCTTAGAAACTCGAGCTCTACTCTATAACTTCGATTTTTTTGTTTTCATTCGAAGTTCCCTTGAATAACAGGCTCTTAAGCCTCTTATTTAACTTTTCTTTTCTTCTTCTTCTTTTCTTTTTTTTCTCTCTTGATCCCTTATTATGCTCTCTCAGCTTAGGGATTACTTGTGCTCTACCAGCACAGGTGAATATTTCTCTCTTGATATCTTCCTTGGCCCTCTCAGCTTAAGGATTACTTGTGCTCTACCAGCACAGGTGATGATATCTTCCTTTGCTCTCTCAGCTTAGGGTAAGGAACGAGCGGGTTGCGACTCTTTAAATAAGCCTTCGTTTAAGGGTTTTAAGAACGAGCGGGTTACGACTCTTTAAATAAGCCTTCGTTATGGCCAGGTGTTTTCCCTTGGAGTGTGCGTCATTGAATGTGAACCACACCCCTACCTCTGAAAGACGAATGAATGCGTGATTTTGGGTGAGTTGTATGCTATGGAGGGAAGACTACCTTTTTAACCTTCAAAATTTTCTCCGAATCGAAAATTTTCTCGGGGTTAGGGGAAATAAAATATGTAGCATTGCCTACGCCTTCTGCTTACCTTTTCATATGCTCCGGTTTCTGATCGGACAAACTTTATAAACTCAACACTATTTTGGTGAAGGTGCTGGGATCTTCATCTTCCTAAAGTTCAAGCTGCAATGAATAGTGCAGTCAACGCAGTTACTAACTACATTCCAATTTTTTTAATCTTCGGTAGAGAAACGATACCTTGTGGTTCTCTATATAAACACAGGAGGCGATGAAATTTTATTAACTCATTCGTTCACTTCCTCCTTGTTTCACTCTTTGACACTCAACACTCTCTGCACTACATATATGGTAGTAATTTTTAGCTTCTTAGCTCTCTTCACGTAAGCCTACTCTTCTGGGCGAGACTGGGAATTCTTATTTCTCTTGAGGGATCTTGTCTCTGCAAAATATTTGCGTATTTTATGGGGTTTGATCAGGAGCGGTTTGATTACTCCATAAATAAGCCTAGGTCTAATGATAAAGATGTGCTTCGCCGAGTAGAAGGTGGGCAGTGTACGTAAACGAATGACAGTCCTTTTTCGAACAGTTCGCGATACGTATACCAAACATAATCGTTTTCACGTGGCCTTTTTAAGTCGTTATCTATCATACATAACTGTGATACTATCTTTCAAGAACTACTATTATATTTAGAGTGACAGGTGTACAAGTTGAATAAAAAATAGTTTTCGATATGCAGGGTGGACTTGAACAGTCCACAATATTAAAATTGAATTTATAGGTTCCTTTGGGAAACATGTCCAGTTTAGTGAGCACTATTTGACAAATGTCCTGTATAATTTAAAACAGGGATCTGAGGTTCTTTCTGTTGGTCAAATAATGCCTCTTAGAGTTCCTAGGCAACTAACCAAGTGGCTAAGCAGCACCATATCGTCATCGTCAGGGTAAGACTATTAAGGCATTCATCGGCTATGAGGTAGCTGACGACGGTAAAACTGCTGAGCTCTGATCACTACATTCATGGGCAGGTTAAACCATTGGGGGGAAGTTTAACCGCCTAACTGCATCGCACATTGCAATTTGTACTCATCGGGCACATTTCCCCAACGTACTTATACAGGGTGTAAGGGACATGTTTCCGAAAACTTTAAGGGCTTGCTCAGTAGACGAAACTGAACAACTTTCCACAAGAATTTTTTTCAGGAAACGAAAAAGAAATCGGATTCTCCATACAAACTGTCCAATTAAGTTTATAATTTTGTATGGACGCCTATCTGTCTATCTCTTTTAGTTTAATGCCATCTCTCATAAGAGTTCTGCGACTATCATGACGTTCATAGGATTTGTAATCGATTTGGGTTTCGTTCCGAAACACAAGTGAGAGAGTTACTGCTATGACCTACCTTGATATCAGGATAGC
This sequence comes from Coleophora deauratella, assembly GCA_958295455.1. Classification (NCBI taxonomy): domain Eukaryota; kingdom Metazoa; phylum Arthropoda; class Insecta; order Lepidoptera; family Coleophoridae; genus Coleophora; species Coleophora deauratella. The sequence continues at coordinate 3,626,776 of OY282390.1, read as the reverse complement.
CTAAAATCTCTGAATTGTGGTACACTCTCGTCAAGTGAGTTTAGTTTATATCTGTGTCTCTTGGGTCGATAGTAGATAGACATATTCAAGCAAGTCTATAAAATTTCAAGGAAACATATAAGACCTCTTACGTCATGTCTTAACAAATGACCCTCACATCACTCGACCCACACATTTACCATCTATGGACCAACACCAACCAGACACAAAGCTTATCGTAGTATCGCTAAAATACTTCAAACACAATAAATGACCACTCAGATATTACTTTACACACTAGTCACAAAATAAAGTTTATTTTTTAGCAGTCACTGATCAATTCTTTTTAAAATTTTGCGTTCCAGTGCTCAGAATGATGGCAATCATGACAGACGGCAATAGCGAGCAGGTTCCAAAGGAATTCCTCGAGACGGGCAGGACGGGCAGACGGAACGCGATGCCCGACATCCTGCACCCACAAGGCGCCGAGATGTCCACAGCAGACCTGCCCGACAGACTGGAGCAACTGGCTACCACTGGTGAGTTAACCAATCTTTTTTGGACTTTAAAAGTCCGTATTGAATCGCTTTTATCTTCGTTAGTTAAGAAGATAACAACCAATCTTTTTTGGACTTTAAAAGTCCGTATTGAATCGCTTTTATCTTCGTTAGTTAAGAAGATAACAGCGACTCAATATCGGTATCAGACGAAGTGTCGGACACAGCCGCGGACATCACTGGGCTGGATAATATGGAAATACGAATAGAGTGAAAAAACTAAATTCCTTGATATAGAGAATTAGATTTGACTAGGTATGTAAACTTACTTGGTTTATTCCTAGTTATTGGCATGATAATCTAGAACTGTTACGAAAGAAATTGTTCTCAAAAAATATTGGATTTACTGGAAATTAAGCCGCTACTTACAATACCGATAAATAAAAACATACCTAAAATGCACCCGAACTAAAACAGAACAGAACAGAACTAGATGTGAAGAACGGTTGACAATATTTTATTTAATTTTAATCCTGAGAACCCCGAAAAAACAAGCAAACAAAAAAAAGGAAACTAGCTTAAACCTAGGGGGATGGATGCAGGAACCGGGTGACAGGAAAGCTAGACGAGTTATGGGTAGGGTATTGAAAGATTACGGTTCATTGAACGCAGCAGATCTAGCTTTAATTGGGATTATAGCGTGAAAACGACGCTGCCAGGCCATTTACATGTATTTGTTTTGCGGGGCGTAGTAGATTATAAACAACAAAATATATTTTTTATTATCTCTCACAACAATAAATCTGGAATAACTATTGTATTATTTATACAACTAAAACAATAGAACTGATTTTGAGCAAAATAGCTAAGGACCACCGTGATGAAACCTATTTTCGAGTGACAAAAACCTTTCAAAATGAGTACATCCATTTGAAAGCTGCGCTACCTACGATATCATAGACAGACATAAGGCTCAAACTTGACGCCATGACTCAAGGCACACAAATAAATCCGATCAAATAATAATGTAATGATAATAAATAAATCAGTAATGAAATGGAATATAATACTAGAGACGTGACCTATCTGAGTGCAAATAAGATTATTTTTATTAGTCATATTCTGTCGAGATAGTCTATCGGTATGCGCTGATTGACACACGTTTACGATCATCGCTTTGTAATATATAATAATAGATGTCTAATAATAGTGTCTACTGCTTTGTTCGCGTAACGATAGTTTTTTATAGCGCAATACTTTAATGGACTATTGTGATTTTACTTAGTTATCATACTAATGAAGGTAGTAAAAATTAACTTGCTTGCTTCAAGTTGAACGCTGAACATCAAAAATAGTTCATAATCTTGCAATATCTTTTAAAATATGAATATTTGAATAAAACATTAAAGGGTGGAATTGAGTGTAATGTGACTCAGTTTATTAGCGACATCTAGTGATTACCTTTGAAACTTCGTTTTTTATTTTTTTTTATATTTTACGGCAGAGGTGGCAAGCTAGCAGACGGATCACGTTGCCGGCCTTTGATATGGGAGTACGCTCTTTTCTTGAAGGTTTGAATGTCGTATCGGTCTGGAAATACCGCAGGCGACAATTCATTCCACAGTTTGGTTGTGCGAGGCAGAAAGTTTCTAGTGAAACGCACAGTTATGGACTGCCAATCATCAGTGGCGTGCATAGAGTTTACACATAGGGTAGGCAGAAATAACATTTTATATAAAAATGGAAAACTTACCATAAGTATATCGGTTAACTTTAACTGGCCTTTTCAACTGGTCTCGATACCTATGACTTTTTAAATATTATGTAAAACTTTAAACAAGACTCTAGGTGCTTTTCGCAGAGATTGTGCTACTTTGACGCGCCATTTAAAGCCAGTGTCATTCCAAACTCTTTTACTGTTAGACAATAAAATGCACGGATTATCCTTAATTACTTACACATTTAGCAACAAGAAATAGCTATTACTAATTATCAACAAACGCGCAATAAGCTAATTTTATAATAATTTTCTTTCAAACTTCGATACACTTGCAACCAGTAAACAAAGAATATGGCGTTATTTTAAATAATTTCAAAACAATGGGCTCACAAAAACAATAATAAAATGAAATGGTTCTTATTTGTAAACTCAAAGAGCATCATATATTTGTCTTTCAACCATCTTGCAGCTACTAAAAAATACACGGCAAATTGTAATACCAACTAATTTCTTGTTAGCACTACTTTCATATTAGACCTCTTAAAATGGCCGTGTAATCAAACAAGCAGTGCCTACTAATCACGCACACACGCGCATATTCAGTACAAAATTATTCACACGCATAGACAGCGGCTACACTGTAACCGTATAAAATACTGTACTTGTGTTTGTGAAAAAATGGCGAAAGACAGGCAGAATCTTGTCTGCTTATGACACCAGTCGGCAGCACTGTCTTTATCTATTCGTTTAACTAACTTCAGTACTGCGTTTTTTCTCAAAATCTGTAGGTGGCGCTGTTTACGAGTTGAGTAAATAAAAACGGAGGGCGTAACGCTAAATTAATGTTAAAGTATCGTGTAATATAATACGTAAGTTTTAATTTTTTTTGCTTGAAAACTGGCAGATTTACCAGGGTAGGCAGTGCTTTTCTGCCTCTATGGACTGCACGCCACTGCCAATCATGTATGTGATGGGGATGAATATATTGTCGCGTAGAACGATGGCGAAAAGAGGCGGCAGGGATCAATCCGAACAATTCCTTGGAGCACTCTCCATTGTACATGCGATATAGAATGCAGAGCGAGGCTACATCTCTACGCAGCGCCAAGGAGTCAAGCCGAGTCAAGGAGTCAAGTCGTATTAAATTATCAGTAAAGTCTTGGATTCTAACATATTTCGAAGACATTTTAAACACGGTCTCGATAAAAATGTATATATTATTAAACAGTTTCAAAATAAAATAATTTTATATTTAAGCATAATAAAAACATAATTTCATAGGACACTACCTACCTAGCGCTATCTTGTTTTAAGATAATATTTGAGATATTTTCAGTATGTTTTGTAGCATTTTAGCTGTATTTCATAGGTCGTATTTGGCTCAGTTAACCGCTAGCTACAGTAGTGATCAATTGTTTGGACCTAGTCCTTGAAGTAAATTTTATTCTAAATTCCATTTTAATTGGATCAATTGAAATAGTTTGATTCTGAACGATTCGGTGTGATTGCTACAATAGCACATTGCAAAACGATTGGAAGGGTAATTTAACAGTTTAAAAGTCCAAGCATACCACAAAGGTCTTAGCATTTTATTTTACTGCTTCAATGTAGTGATTTAGCTGTTATACGTTTATTTTAGCATCAAAATCTAGTTTTTTATTTAATTTTAATACATTTAGGATCCATCTAAAATGTTCACCTAAAAGAAAAATGCTGTCCGAGTTATTCGTCATTTCGACTGACCGAAACTACTTGTCCGAACAGTAGTTTCGAACATTTAATTTTACCTTTTTTTTGTTTGTAATGTTATTGTTAAGTCGTTCGGTAATAAAAATTTATGATGAAAAGATTATGATTGTATTAAAAGTGAAATGTTCACTTTATTTATGTGATTTCATCAAAATGTACAAGAAAAGTTGTTTGTGATGAGTGGAAAGAACCAGTTAACAGGCCCTCTACAAATGTTGTTATACCCTGTATACAAAGAGCTGATCCATCAACTTTGTAAGAAAAGTAAAATTTATTGGAACAGGACATATTAAAAATATACATCACTACAACCCCTGAATAGGACAAAACAACACCCAGTATAGTTTAGGGTTGACACATCCTGCATATTATTACGCTTGTTTTTATACATTATATCTTCGTCAAGCAGTGTCAGTAACACATTTCCGCAACCAAGCCCAACCCTACAGACGTAACGTTACTTGGTAACGTCAGGCATTCAATTTGATAGGAAACGAGACTGGGCATTGAACTAACATATCCGTCCCTTTCCCTTTAAGTAGGAGACAAAATGTGAAATAAAGTTTCCCAGCGGCGGTGTTATAGGGATGGATGGCACGATAAAGTTGGGCAAAAGAGCGTACTTAAACGTCCCTTCTCAGGAAATTTGGGAGGTTTATTACCTACCTACGTAATGTATTTACGTCTCACTTACTTACAACTTATTTATAAAAGTATTTACGTCTCATGTACTTTTACTTATATCATCTTGGATGTTTCGTATAGTTGGTAGGTAATAAGGTTGGTTATTTATCTCACGCTTGCGTCGCAAGTAATTTTGGTTATCCTATTTTGGAAACTACTTGAGGAATCGGGGTACATGGTAGCTTATGTATGTAGGTGCTTCCCTGTATCACATGCTACGAAGGCGGTTTGGTAAGTCTTTGTCTTTGGTAAGACTTTGGGCAGAAAAAAATAAAAATATTAGATTTTTTTTGTTTTATTTTTCTACTTAATCTCCTTTTAGCTCTATACACTTAGACCAACGACATTCCAACTTCATAAACCCATCTCAAAAATAGTTTTTTTTTAATGTGATAGGTGGCAAACGAGCAGACGAATCACCTGATGATGAGTTTTTGTCAAATCCTGCAAAATAGGCCCCTGTTTCAGCGATTACTTCTTCATTAGAAGAAGATCTTCGTCCACCGAACCATTTCTTCATATTCAGGAAGAGAAAAAGTCACAGGGAGTCAGATCCAGTGAAGAGGGGGGGGGGGGGGTGCGGTAATAACTCGTATCGTAATTCCACAAGTTTTGAGGTGGCAGTTGCAGACGAGTGAGCTGGAGCATTTTCCTGGTGAAGCAGCTCCTTTTTCTTGACTATATGCTTCCATTTCTTTACTAACTGTGCATTAAAAGTGTCCAACAGGTCAGTATAGTAATTTGCTGTTACTGTTTAAACTTTATTCAAAAAATCGATGTAAATAACACCTTGGCTGTCCCAAAAGACAGTGGCCATCACTTTACCGGCAGAAGTTTTTGCCTTCTTTGGAGCACGTTCACAAGTAGAAGTCCATTGCTTTGACTTATTTTGTCTCTGGCGTGTAATAGTGGACCCACGTTTCGTCACCTGTTACGTATCGACGCAAAAATTCAGTTAAGTTTCGGTTAAACATGGCCAAGAAAATGTTACGCGATTTCGTTTTTGGTCGACTTTCAGCAAACGCGGCACCCATCTTACGGAAAGCTCTTTCACACCCAAAATGTTATGCAAAATATATAAAAAACTCGTTCTGAAATGTGAACAGTGTCAGCTATCTCTCGAATATTCACTCGTCGTTCTGCTAAAACAATATTGTGTATCTTGTCAACGACATCCTCAGTAGTCACCTCTATCGGCCTTCCTAGGCGCTCCGCATCTTTTGTGGTGCTTCGACCACAATGAAATTCAGTAAACCATTTATAAACCACTCCGTGCGAAGGAGCCGATTCTCCATAATATTTTCTAAATTTGTCTTCCGTCTCTTTTATAGTTTTTTCACGTAAAAAGTAGTGTTTAATTGAAACTCGAAATTCATTTTTCTCCATCTTAAACGTGTATTCCGAAATCATGCAATTTTTTGCATGTAAAAAAAATATTTTCGCGTCGATTTCAAAAAAGGAACGTATGCAGCTTCGTAAAGAGTTATAGTTTAAGAAAAAAAAAACTTCAAATTTTTTTTTTGTTATTCCATATATCAAATCGCCCTCGTAGATGCATGCTAAATTTCTTCAAGATTGGTAAAGGCGTTGAGGCGTGAACAAACAAGCATTTTCACATTTATAATATAGTATTATTAGTTAGGGTTGTCGTACCACACATACATGCAGCGGTTCAGAACCGTGCTAAGTATAATATACGGGGAGGGGCAGGTTTGGGTTATGTTTAGCAAATGATTTCTTTAGATAAAGATAACCACTGATCAATACGAGTAATGTTCCTATCCCACCGCCTCTGCAAGGGTTTCCATACCAAATCTGAAGTATGTGATTACTCCTCAAGAAATAATCCGAAAATTTGAGGAAATTTTTTACTAATTTCGAGGCGAAAGCTTTAATTAAATATAGCTTCCGCCCGCGACTTCGTCTACGTGGACTTTAGAATTGGATCCAGAGAGAGAAAATGTTAATGTAGCGCCATCTAGTGAAGAAGTGGAAATTTTGATTTTTTAAGCATTCCTCCGGGAACCCTTAAGTTTTCCGGGATAAAAAGCATCCTATGTGTTAGCCGAGTGCTTTATCTATCTACCTACTAAATTTTATCCTAATCAGTACAGTAGTTTCGGGGTGAAAGCGGAACAAACAATCAAATAAACTCACAATCAAATATCCATACTTTCGCATTTTATAATATTAGTGAGATGAGATGATTTACCTTTAAAATTTGACGTAAGATTATTATTTTATAATCTATTGTAATTTATTGCAACAGAAAGTTTTACTGCTTTAATTTCTTCAATCCCTAAGTTTCGAAGTTGGTAAATAAACTGAAACATCAATTCGAAAGGTGAACCACTAAAGTGTGTACTAAATAATGTCTAAACTCTATTCCAAACTTGATGATATGGGTGACAGCTGTCAGCTGCATACTTCTATGTAGGCTGCATCTCAAAATACGACAATCAATTAACGACTTTTATGAAAACGCTATAAGGCACCTACACCTATGGATATGTCACCCATATCATCCAGTTTGAAATAGAGTTTAGTGAGTATTGATCCAAAGCGCGCGTAAAGATTATTGAATTGCACATATAAACCTATAAAATACTAATCAAACCCTTGTTAAGATATTGCTATCTCTGTATTACCATTATCAGCCGGGCGGGGTGCCCCGTTTTGATAATATACAACTATGTATCTTTATACGGCTAATCCAATAAAAAATAATTCCAATATGTTTCCCGATTAGATTTTTCTAGCTCTCCAGATTTATGCAGTCGTGTTTTTAAGTTTTTTTCACAGATATTGAAGCCTTATAGAATCTTGCAATTTTAATTGTATTTTAAATGTGTCCCGTAGTTTTGCTGTCTTACACACATTAAACAAGGCCCCACAGAAAACCAGCGTTGTAGCAGCACCTGCCTGTTACGACTAATGCTGAGTGCAGACCCTTTTTTGGTGTCACTATGCAGCACCTACATTTATTTTTAGCTTAAGAACGAATGTCTTACTTTAAGGTGTTGTGTTTTTACATTAAATAAAGAGTTTCTATTTCTATTTCTATTTAAAGTCTAGTTTGTGAAACCTTCAAGAAAAGAGCGTACTCCCATATCAAAGGCCGGCAACGCACTTGTGACTCCTCTGTCTTAGGTAGAGTATTTATAATATTGCATTACAATTGAACTTATCTGTATTACAGCACGCAGACAAAATCGTAGGCTTCGCTTTCTATACAAGACGACCAAATTATGAACATAGGCTATAATTTTCGTCAAATGTGACAACTTATGTTTATCTTTCCCTGACGTCACGGTAGGGTGAACCTATAAATAGAAATATTTCTGATTACCTATCGACTATCAGGTCCCTACCCTATGCCAAATAGATAGTTATAAACCTGGTTTCCTGATATAGCTAGCTACATTAGTTATGTCGTAGCTCCGAGTATCAAAGGGAAGTCCCTCGAGGAAGTTTACATTGCGTAAAACCATTAACTTCAGTGAATATTTACTTCTGTTACTTTCCTTTAACCCTTTGAGCGCTACAGTCGACTAGGGCTGATTTCCGTGCCACAGGCGCCAGGGTTTAAGATTTTCATAAATTTGTGTCGGCTGGAGCCGACGTTGGCGGTGAGGGCACCATTTGTCAAAGAGTAGCAAAGCGATCAAGGGTTATTATATGATTACCAAATAGAAAATAGGTATCGGCGGCGACAGACAATAATACAGGCCGTTAAAAAAAGTGCGTTTGAAATTTTAAGAGGTTACTCAGAATCAAATATAGAATACAGGAAAAATTTTTAATAAAGTCCTATTTTCAATTTTGGGGTTACCTTAAATTTCAAACGCATTTTTTTTTAACATCCTGTATCGGTGGCGTTTGACAGTCGGTGTTTGCCTGGTGTTGCATTTAGCATCACCATTCACCAATGGTCACTTTTAGATTTAAGTAAACTTTAATAAAAAAATATATTTATATAGTTTATTTTGCTGTGACGTCTCACTGGTTCAATAAGGGTAATTGATACGAATAAACAGTTCTGAAAAATGAGTAAACGTAAAAATGGCACTTAAAAAAAATACAGGTATATTTCGTTGTCAATGTTTCCAATGTCACGTTTAAAAAAGCTAAAGTGGAGGAGCGTGCCTATTAAAATTATCATACCTATATCTTTCGACCTTATAAGTCCTTTACAAAATATTGCGTCATGAATAAAATTTGTTTCAACATTCAGCAGTCGTTAGCAAAACATAAGCTTTAGTTATGTACATTTTCGTACCTGTTTTTGCTTACAATCTTTTATGTACAAAAAATATATTCAACATTGTAATCCGTACTTTGCCCCTTAGTCTATGACTTGGCTCATTAAGACGAACAAGTCTCGGAGGTTGCCCATTTCGTTTATTTAAGTAGTTAAGGATTTATTAGCTTACCTACATGTTATATCAAGTCTTTTCATGTACTGAACGATGAAGTGGTTCGCGGATTGGAACTGCCATATGTATTTTTATCTCGCTCACTTCATGTTACAAAAGGTACCTCTTTCGGTCGACTTGTATGGATTGTCAGGGGGCTGGTGAAGCTAGACACATGTAGCTATGAATGCTAATAAGCTAAGGTCAAAGGAAATGTGGATGAATTCGATTACCATCCAGGGCAAACATTTCTGTGATGACTAGATTTCTTTGCTCTGTCTGGGTGTATTTGTATCTATTATGTTTTTTAAACCGATCTGTTGATACGCTCATCTAGTGGAAACATAAAAGTATATGTGTATGTATATCAGTCAATCCTTGTTTTTAAATCACACACTTGAAAACAAGGATTGACTGATATACATACACACTGCCTTGGGCCCAAAGGCAGTGTGTGATTGATTTGTCACAGAATATTTATTCATTTAAGTCTTTCGTCTGAAAAGATGCTGATCATGATAAACATGTTTTTTTACAGACTCCGAAGTGCAGCCCAGCACGTCGAAGACTGAAATCGCCCCGAACCAACCAGACGATACCAAGAAATGCAGTTGAGCAGACCAGCCCTCAGGTCTGAGACTGAAGCCGTTAGGTCGGTACTACGGTTTCTGGGATCGAAACAGGAGAATCTTGATTCCACTACAGATAAACGTAGTAAAAGTGTAGAATGTGGCTCGAAACCAAAGGGTTTTGGCTTGAAAGAAACCACCGTCTCTGTTTTGGAATTATCTGGATCTGTCTGGATCGTAACCTGGACATGAAATCAAATCATTTGGATTTGAATTCATCGCTTTGTGGATTTAACCCATATTAATCCTTGGACCAGTCTTGTAATCGGTCAATCTTCGGGGCCTGGTGGATTAAGCAGTGATGGATGGAATAGAGTCTTCAGGGTGTAATCTAAGGATGATTTCGATGTTACAGGACTCTCCCAAGGCTGAAGTAATCTCAATGGGCCCTTAGCATTGAGCGACATGTCGCTTGCTAACACGGCTAGTACTAAGCACTGATTGTGTATGTACCCACTTAACTAGGTTTTGTGTACAAATTTTAGCTTTCTAGAATTACTTATTTGTAAATAGTTAGGTAATATTGTGATGTTACATAGTAACTGCAGGTGTAGACATTATTATAATTTTATGCAACTGGGTCATTCTGACTAAAAACATCTATTATTTTTTTTTTTTGAGAACTGTGCATAAAATCTTGGCAGCTAGTACAATAATGAGTCTTTTTGTTTGAATTTGAAAAAAATGAGGACACCTCATTTCATAATTTTGAGTTTAAAGTATTATTATTTAAAAGCGTAAGACATTTGTTAAAATATTTTCTAAAACTGTTCGAATTTTAATGTGAGCCGTTATAGTAATTTGTAATACAGTCACATTTTAATCTTAAAATCAAAACAAAAGAAGTAATTATTTTGATTTTTTAAATACATAAAGTTATTTCTCGACACACATAATCATATTTTATACTACATCTACTTAGAAAGTACCTTAATACTTTGTCCAATTTGAGGCAGAATGTACGTCATTACTATCGTACAAATATGCGGGAAGAAAACGCGCTGAGCGGGAGGGAAAAGTGTATGAAAATCCATTACTAAAGTGCTTTTTTTTAATTTTGGGTAAGACTATGTCAGTAAACTAAATGTAAAATGCCAAAAAGTTTTTATCTCCAAGTTCGCAAAATGATACTGGCCAGTAGCTTTTTCCAAACATTATTTTGAAAAAAGAACTTGTAGATGTAGTATAAAGCACTATGTATCACTCGGAAGAAAGTGCGATTCCCAACTCGAGAAAACTACATCTCTCGTTGGTAATCGGTCACTCTCTCGCATTGATGAACAATGTACTATTGCTGCATTAGTGTGTTTATAGTGCCTTGGGCCAAATTTACTACTTTTTAATATAGTTATCACCTAATTACCGAAGGCATGTTACCTTCACCCAGCCTTACAAATCCTCAATAGAACACAAAATCATTATCTTGAGAAATTTACAAATTTCTGAAAAATGTGGGTGTTTTATTGACACGGTTGTCAATTTTTTTACAGTTTTCTAGTTTTAATATGAATTCATAATTGATTTTGGATGCAGTTAACCACACATTCCGGTTTCTACCTAAACAGTTACACTGTTTCAGAACGTATCGTCAAATTATTACCATTATCGTCGTTTTGTAAGTTTACAACTCGTCAATTTCCATAAAGTGTTCGATTATACGAATGCAGTGATTTTAGAATTACAACTATATATGATGTGAGACTTTTTTAGAATTTTAATACTTTAGTATAACAGGGTCTTAACAAATGCACTGATACTATTTAAACTGGTGCTTCTACTCATGAAAATGAATAATCATAGAACATTTACTAAGGAACATAATAACAATCAGCATAATAACATAACTATTAAGTACAGCTGTACTTAACAGTTATACGGTGCAGGCCTTCCGCGTACTTGTTTGAATAGTGTCAGTACCATTATTAGGTAGGATCCCATTCAATTCACAGGATATTGTGTAGATAGAGTATCTATGATCAAATCAGCAGTAGATGAACAATTTGTATCCAAGGTAGCTTGATAAAACGATGATAGTTGAGTGCCGTGTGTGGTTTTTTAATAGGTTTTTATGAAATATTTGCAGTATAGTCAGCATTAAATAAGTGGTGATATTTAAGGCGTTCACAAATGTAGATTCAGTCAGAGCCCTCAGAACAGTATTAATTGTTGACAACAGCCAAGGCGACTTAGCATCAAATGGCTGCCAGGTTTTTTTGGATGAGGGCGTGTAAATCTTTTTATACGCAAACTTTTGTGCGATCATACAAAACAGTAAATTATGGTTATAAGCGTCAACAATTTAAATCGTACTAGGTAGAAAAAACGACGATTTAAAAGAATGTTTAAAGTATCTACGTTAAAGATTTACGTTGGGGCACGGGGCTAGGGGCCTAGGGGAAGGTCAGGCAGTACCCCACACACAGGGTAAACATCTACTTAAATAAAAAATATTTCCAGTTGTTTTTAGTTATCTAGCAGCCCTGACATCGTATGATGTAGTACAAAACAAAACCAATCTGTTCTTTCCTAAAGGCAATTTTTAAATTGTGAATAAAAGTTGAAACTGCTTTTTTAACACATACAAAGCACAAAGTGCTTTCTTTAGCACATATAGTGCACGAAAGTGTTGTAAGATGGGGTGTGCTATACGTAGGACATATACATATAATGTAGCTATCGAAATTTTGTAGAACACAGCGTGTTTTGGGTGGCCTCTTTAATAATTTAGCTTGCAAGGTTTCAGGAATTTGAATTACTTTTTTTATTGTAACCCAATAAAATACACGTTATCAACCAGGCAGGTTAAACGATGGAGTTCGATTTTAAACTCTTAAAGTATTTAGTCCAGGAGGTGGATCAGAAGTAAACATAATATAATAATAATACTTTCCCAAAGGAGATTTCTTGAAAAAAGTTTTCCTCCTCATACAAAACGATTTGTTAGCCAACTTTGTATTGGAAGCGTAATTATTTTTGTGAGCTGACCATAGGTTCCTTGACTTTAAGGAAACTAAGTATACTTAGTCGCATTCTTTCTTATCAGGGCAGAATCTGTCTTCTTGTAAATGTATTAAACCTCGTTAGCTAATTTAAAACCGTGTGCAAAAGAGACAAAGCTATATTAAAGGCTTTACCCGTATAGCTCTGTCTCTTTTGTAAAGGTCTTACTTTAGCGAACTTATTATTTCTCAGTGCAAATGTCGCAATAAAATTACATTACTTGTAATTTTTTTTTTAATACGTAAACGGCAGCTTTTTATAGACTTAACAATGACGCTTAATTAATTTAGTTTTAGTTCTAATTGAAAGTAACGTAAGACCCTAATATTATTTATTTTAATTTAGTTAGTTTAATAAAAGTACAAGTATGTTCTTAACTTTCAAAAATTGTGTGAGCTTGTTTTGTATACAGGGTGTTAAAAGCGTAAAACCAAGGCATGTTTCAGAAATAACTATTATACTAGAGTATAATATTTTGTGAAAATAGTCAAAATACGTGTAGGACCCTTAAAGTGGGACTACTACGTATGATCACACTGAACAACTTTATTTCTATAACTTTCTCAAAATAACAAAAATCACACAAATTGATCGGCTGATGGGCCATTTTGTACGGATATTCCATCATTTTTTAATAATTCAACAAAGTTGTAGCACAATAATTGTAAAGTTGATACATTTTTAAAGGGACCTACACCCATTTTGTTACACCCTATGTGCTTATATGAACTTTAAAAATCATGACTACGTAAAATGCTAAATGTAGCGATTATTATTTGCCTTAAAATTAATAGACGTCTTAAATAATTTAGTGATGTTAAATGTCGATAGTGAAAAAAATATATTACTCCAACATATACGATTTAAGCACCCAGCGGTGACAATAAAATGTCTAATTAAATTAAGGAAGATTTTGTATTACGTGTGAACAATTAAGAAATAAAGAAAAACTTTTGTAAATGAACAATTTGTACATAACGCTCTACAAGTATGGAAGAGATTTGTACTAAAATTTTATCAACAGCCTTTGTTAGCTTGGCAATGAACAAAACTTGGAATCTAATAAGTAATTTATTATTTACTTTTATTCATATTCCTGTTTTAGTAAATACGTGTGATGTACATAATGGGTGCTTTTAGATCCATGCTTTTCCATCTTGGCGATGAAAGAAGCAGAATTTATATGAGAAATAATTAATAAAGCGAAATTTCCAAAGTCCTTTCTATGAGCGCCCAATATGTATGTATGTATCTTTATGAATTAGATAAATGAACAATAATTTGTAATTTTCTAAACCGTGTGTGATGATATAGTGTCAGAATGTTCTCGAAGTAGTTTAGTAGGATTTTCTATGAAAAGTTACGCTATTTAATTCATATTTTCACTTACTACTTGCTCTATCTTTTTTTGTTATCCAGATGTGTCAATCGATAGAGCGAGAAAACAGATCGAATGCGTACGTTTCATAATATGTCAAAAAGCTGTAGGTAGCGTTCTTAAGGATCGGATTTATTCAAACTTGCTATAAGGGTGTAAATAGACCTCCCCGGTAACTAATCAGGGAGATTCTACTAATCATACTTATCCCTAAGGAACCCTTCTGAATTCCCATTCTTTTAAAATTTCATACGTCTGCTCGTTTGACATTTAAAAAAAAACAGTTGATTGGCAACTTATGGGAGTAGATTTTTTAAAATTCTGTAAGATTGTATGATGAGTAGGACGGTAGCCCCGTTTAAGACCCATGGGGAGGTCTTTTCACGCCCTAAACATTTTTTTGCCTAGTGAATAATGGTTTCCTGGAAAACTTACAGGTCATGAATGGAAACCCTGTCGGTACCCTTTAAGACTTTTTTTAGATATGCCCGAAATTGATATGCATCGAACTGTTATGTAGAGTGTATATAAATCCGTATGATTCAAAATAGATGTGGTAATTTATAGATTGCAATGAAAACTTATTCTCGAATTCTATTAGAATTATTTTAAAATTACTTTAGTAAATGTTGAATTTGCCTTATCCTTTTTGATCTGATCATCGAGTTTAATTCAACGTTTTTGGGACCTATCGATCGATGTTTCGGTGTTGTGAACACATTTCTATCCGGGGTGTATGAAACGAACTACATATACTTAGACGTACTAGCTTTTCGCCCGTGGCTTCGCCCGCGTTAACATCGTTTTTGTATCACTAACTTGAGAAATGATTGGTTCTCCATACAAACTGTCATCCCCTATTTCACCCCCTTAGTTTTTTTCGCGACAAAAAGTAGTCTATGTCCTTCTCCAAGGTCCCAAATATCTCCATACCAAATTCATCAAAATTGGTTCAGCGGTTTAGGCGTGAAAACGTAACGGACAGAGTTACTTTCGCATTTACACATAATATTAGTTATATGCTGAATACATTAGTAACACGAAAGTTGTATGTCTGTTTGTAACATCTTGACGCTGAAAATGACATGACATTTTGTTGACATTTGGCATTGAGTCAAAAAAGAGCGGAGAACAGAATGGGATACTTTTATCTTAGAGAAATACATAAATTCCGATATATGGGGAAAAAGATACGACCCAAGAGTCTGTGCTAAGTTGGTGGTCAAATCAAGTGTGTTATACACTACACCCTTAAATATTAAAATATGCCTGATTGATGTCAGCTGTTAACTATTTGAAACAAGGTCCAACGAAATGATTTTCCTATTTCTAGTTGAAATATATGTAATTATCTGTAATAAACTGTAGTTCCTGGTCCTGGCCAATCTGTGTTAGGATTTATGATATGTAGAAAATGTGTGTCGCTATTCCGTGAGAAAGTTCGTGAAATTTCGCATTTTTATGCAAATTGTAATAAAAACGTTTTTTGCGATGTGATTACGACGGTCTTGAGCAATCCAGGAAGAACTAGTTGAACGAACAAAGTGGAAATGCAAACGCACGTTTTTAGTAGTACACGATGTATTTTTTCCCGTACAATTTTCTGTTTAGTATTATAAATACATACTTAGATTTATTAAATTATCATCAATTACATCACCCGTAAAAAGAAGTCAGTTTGGTGATTATAAGTCAGTGTCTAAATTTATACTCTGTGTAGGTGTATAACACTACTTTTTCTACTTATTCTAATATGTACTTACCATTATACATATCACAAGAAAACTTATAAGAAAAAATATGCATAGCAACAAACTGTCTCTTCATTTTTATTATACATATTTAATAAAAACTGCATATAATAATATCATTGCTGTACTGCACTTCATTCATAATCCTTAAGGTTGATTTGCTTTAGTACCTACATGTGAACATGTCATATAGGCTGTGTTTATGTTGTATTTATATAATCTTTGTGTAGTGTTGAATTTAGAATATTTTGTTTTTATTGTATTGAGACTTCGCCATTGTAAATAATATTATAATTATGACTTACCCTTAACAACTCTCGTGTTTATCACGATGTGAATTCAGTAACTGTATTTTTATACACGGAATGAATTTATCAAATATACGGCGAAAATATAAATAAAACAATAATAACAAGAAAGTTTAAAATAAAATATAAAACTGATAGAAATCCGCGTCACTGACAGCCTGGAACTCTGTCAAAAAACTAACCACAATCCACTATAAATCTGCAAAGTTATGGAAGGGAAACAATTTTGACGGAGTGACAAGGATATTAAATTAAATTAAATTAACTTGAAATATCGAAGCAAAAAAAGCATAAACGCTGTAACCCACAAACAGCAAACTTTTACATCTAAGCTGAAAATCTTTTGAGATTTGAGAAAAAAATACAATTTAATTAAAATATAAAAGTATAAAGACTGCGAGACTCCCTTCTTTTCCGTAGTTCGTCTTTGGACGTCCCATTGAAGGGACGACGGAAAAAATCATTTAACCGTAGACCCATTTGTTTATGGAACCACCGAAATTATTTTTTACTCTACTATAGCATTCGATGCATTTTTTCTGATTAAGAATTTAAAAAAAAGTTTTGCCATATGTGTGGTTTACTGTGTTTATGCTCTTTTGCGTCGCGATATGGTTAATGAGGTGGTAATCAAATCACTCCTCCCGTTCGAGTGAAAAAAAAAAACTTCTGACAGAAGCATTTACGAACGCCTATATACCTCCGTGATAAACTCGGTTGTCTTCGGTTACAGTCTGACTACAGGTGGGCGCTTTTGTCGCAAATTTGATATTTCATACAAATGGCCGTGGTTATGCCATAACTATATAATGTGGTTAAGGCGTTAGTTCCGGCTATTAACAACACTTTACACTCAGGTTCTACCATCGGTTTTCTGAAAGGCCGAGCGTTCACCATTTTTTTATTTGGCGTCGAAATATTCTTCTCTGATTCTGAACGTAATTCAATTATGTGGTTAAACTTTTATCTGTAATTTACCAGTAATTTCATAGGTAAAACACTTTGTTACAGTGTTATTGTAAAAACTGACGTAGATATAACGAGTTTGTATCGTTTTGTATCTAGAGTGTCGTGGAGAAAGAGGAAATAATAAAAACTTTTAAAAAATTCTGTTTCTTTTATTTTTGACTAGATTTTTGGTGTCATTGTTATGCAGGAACCCGTCTCAATTGCCTAAACGGTTGGCTATTATTTGTAGGCACTTATTAGCGGTACTTTCATTCATGGATGCGTCCGTATTCTAAAGCAAGCATGAAGAATAGACTAGGACAGTTGCTAAAGATAGTCATCCGAGTTACTTTTTTTGTCAAATATCAGAAACAATAATTTGTTCTAAAAATGTTTGAAATTGTAAAACAATGACGTCATAGTTTTGTATGGTCGTTTCCATGTTTTTTTATAAATAAATAATGAGAGGTATTTTAAGAAAAAAAAAGTTGCCAAATCTCTTCAATAGATAGCGTTGCTGAAAAGTGTAGTGTCAAATTAAACAGCTGGCAACCCGTACTCGAACTATATTTCCATGTGAACTTTTTTTGCAAAATTTTGTATGGAGTACCTACACAATGTTTTTTTGCAAAGTTTTGGGACAAAAGTTTTTCATGTTGGTGAATCGCCCTCAAAATGTACCTAGTTCTAATACTCTGTATAAGGCTGCCGACTATTTTGCTGGTATGAATGTGTGCGTGTTGTATTTAATAATCTTCCTTAAATGTCTAATAAATAATTTTAATTACCTTTAAAATGAATTATGTACAAACATGAAATCTCATAATTCTTTATATGATGATATTGACGCTCGACTTCAGTGCAGCGCCATCTATTGTCACTGTTGAAAATCACTGAGTAGCTTGGAAAATTTCTCATTGCACATTTGCCACCTCTGCCATAAAAAAAAAAAAAAAACATGAAATGAAATTTTTGTTTTACCACTTATTGAATAAACGACAACAAATGTTGAACTCCATACAAATTGACCGTGGGATTGACTATTTTTGTATAAGAGTTCATTAGTCGTGTAACACAGTGAAATATACTTTGTTTCCATTAAATACTTAACTATCTATCGCTATAAGTTATGCAGGGAGTGGTTGAAATTTTATTTGTTTTGTTCCCATTAACATTGTCTTCTTCTAGTGAAGCTGAACAAGTTTCCCCAAGTGACACATGCAATCAAAGCAAAAATTTTATTGAAGTCATATTATCATCATTGCATTTTAATGAGTTTGTATGGAGTTTTTTTCCATCAATTGTATTCTTTGGGAAAAGTTGTTCAGTCTCATGACTCAAGGCCACAGTGAAGGGAACGAGACAAATAAAATTTTAATCCATATAATTTAGTATTGAAACTATTTGAAACTAGTTTTAGAGCTCAAAATATATGTTTTATAATCATCAGATTTAGATTGGATAAAAATAGATAACTCCAACGAAATTGTATAAAAGGAAAACATGCTATACTTAAATTATATCTATTTATTTCCTCCTTCTACTCCGGACCATTGTCCAGCCCGGTTCCACATCTTCGTCCATTGGTTCAGGATCATGTGAGGTGGTGGCTCCGTTCGTACTAGGAACATTGCTGTTGGGCTCACCGTCCATTGCATCAGGGCTGTCATCTTCACCGCTGCTACTCGTTGTGTCATCATCTGGGTTGCCATGACACTGGAATTAGAAATTTGGAAGTATTTAAGTAATACAGCAGAGGATGGATGTATTTAAATAAAAAGAAGATTAGCAAATGTTCTGTTGTGACTTAAACAGTTCGGGAATTTAATATTTATTTCATTTACAGGTTTCCGATTAAACTTGACCTTTAACAGAACTACCTTTATTAAAATGTTAAATTTAATAAAGGTAGTTCTGATAAGTCGAGAAATATTGTATACAAAAAATAATGCTTAAATTTGTCTGGGTACCTATTTCTTTCATGTTATTGTGCACTATGATGAATTCTGGGACAATATAGGGACATAAATCCAATTTAATACTAAGGATATTTAACCGAACACTGTAGAAAATAATTACACCAAAAACTAACTAACCTGTGGCGGTATAGACTGATGTATGGGTTGACTCAGCCACTTCTGGCATTTGGGCATCGCGTCCAGCTGCTGCCTCAGCTCGTCGTGCCGTCCTTCCTTAAGCAGGCCGAGGAACAGCAATAATAGGTTTGCAATTTCTGAAAACAAATACATATATACAAGGTGAATTTCTTTCTTTGTTCTATTTCACTTTCCTGTTTCCTAAAGGAACTCATATAATTGAACTAAAAATATTTCTGATTTCTATACAGGTTTATTATGGAACTTCATATGGTGAACAAAATTTGCTCTGATTTCATAGTTTTAGAATTGGGAAAATTTTATTTTTGTGAGAGAGAATATTACCCTATTTGCTTACGGGATGGGGTATATTTTTTTAATGTCTGATATCTGATTATCAAAGAAAATAATTATCTTCATAATTTCGGACCCTGCTGATGAACTACCAAAAACAGTTGACAATACATATAATTCTATTCTATTTTTCTATTTGGCATTCCACATCTCATTCCGAGCGTGATTTTGCCAATGTCTAGTGAAAAATGGGAGAATCTTCAATAAAAAAAAAATGGCGAAACGCCAATGTCAAGTGAAAGTGACGGCTCTAAGGGTGATGGGCACTTAAAGACGCTCCACGTGGTGGTTTGCTGCTGGAACTCGGAAAACGGAGCTGTCTCCTGAGTTAATCCTCTTCTTATTATCGCTTATCTCAAATCGGGATCACAGCCATTTCTCCATCACAAAAATAACGTTGAAACTATTCTAAAACGGTAATAATTGTAAAATTAACTTAACAGACGTGTGCTCGGTACAAGTCCCGGCAACCAACCTCGCTTCCAATATATATAATCGGGCTGATTATAGTAAAGCCCTTCATTGAGAAATGTCTGTCTGACAGAATACAATACAAGTATGGACCAATTATTTAGGTGTTTTTTAACCAAAGGTCATGTTTTATCCAAACTGTTACTGCCTTCACTGGTTATGTGTAGGCCGCCTAAGGCTACTGTGTAAGAAAGTATAAAATCTAAGAAAGTAATGTAATGATCTGTGATATTTTAAGACAATGCAAAAGAGTGTATTCCTATTACATTATTCTTAAATCAGCAAACTAGCTTTACAATAATAATTTACAAACCTTTAGGTGAGTTGTCATGGCAAACTGTCTCAAATTCTTCATCCATGAGATCCTCAATTACTTCTGTCAATTCATCATTGTCCACAACATTTTCTACACAATATCGAGCAATGTATACTGCCATTAGTTGGGCTGTCTGAAAAAATAATTATAGATTTAAAGGTCCAACCGCACTAGGCAGCACTGCCGCGACGCGACGCGACACGGCGCAGCCAAGTATTCTTTCTGTGAAACTTATTGATGATTGAACACTTTAATATTCTAGTAGATTCATAAGAGATATTGGTCAGAGGGTATCCTTAGGGAGAAATTCAAGGTTAAAGGGCAGCCTAACGTCAAGGTCAAAAGTTTGAGAGGTGAAACATTTGAAGCCTGCTCAGAGTACCTACTATGAAGATTCTATACAAGAATCTTCGGAAAAGCTTAGATTGTTCATTTTCTGAAGCACACCGATGTCCGGGAAGATAATTTTATTATAAAAAAAGATTTGTAACCCGGTTTTATCCAAAGTAAATCTAAAGACAGCCAAGATCTATGCTATGGATGTTGTTATACCTTTTCGCCACCCGGAGCTCCCATGCCATGCTCGACGGCTAGTTGTAGTGCAGTCCAGTTGTTTAAAACTAAGTCAACTATGGGTTTGAAGTCGTCGTACAACATGATTTTCTAACAGTAATTAAAAGAAAATATCAAAGTTGAAAATAATTAGCACGTACACATTTCATAACCTCAATCATTTTTTTTTTTTTTTTTTTGTTTGGTTCTTTCCTGCTTTTGCAAGGAAAAGGCAAAGGCTTCTCTGGCCATACAGCCTATTCTTACGTAGTTTGCTCTTCTCTAAATATTTTTCTTCTAAAAATAAAGTATTCTGGGTCAAAAAAGTGTATAAAAATTGTCTGTCGTCTTTTTCTATTCTTCAACAAAATGATAGCATTTTTGATGAAGATTACATGGACTTCTTGAGAGAACTCGAAACACAGTCTACACACTTTTATTTCATTATCCTACATATTAGACACTTAAATGGCACTTTATTGAATAATACACTATCAATATTATGCATTAAAAACCACGATATCTATTTTTTTGGATAATAAAAGAAAACTGACAAACTATTGCTACGAGTTCCCGCCAAAAAGTCCCAACCTCAATCAATAAATAAATATTGGAACTGACAGTAAGTAAATGACAGCTGCTTTTTAATTTTTTTTTTATGGCTCTGGCTTCAAAGTCCTTTTGAGCCCGTCTTCAAAGTGGCAGTTGTGTGTGTTGCGCGTGTGCGTGTGTTACAATTTTTTTTTATACGTCGATGGCGACGACGCGGAGACGGCGAGGGCGACGGCGCACGGTGGGCTGAAATCTCAAAGTGTGGACTTAAGGATTCGTATGTTAATTTTTACATTCTATAAATCAAGAGAATACTTTTTTGTTAAGTGACATTTTTCATTTACCCAGTACTTTCTGAGTTATACCTCTTCGATTATTTAAAAAATAAATATATTTTTTCCATTCAGGAAATTATTATTTACCGCGTAATTATTGTATGTACATTCTAAATATCATGTAATAAAAACATTCCACACCACTTCCGACTTCCTGACGTCATTAACAAAGACCAATTGAGTAGCATACGTAACAAACATCAAAACCGGTTTGGTTGCGTAGGCTCCTTATGAGTCATTAGTGACGTCGACCAATCAGAGCGCAGTTAAATAAAGGTATTCACATTCAGGTAGAAAAATATGACGGGTATGTTATGTATGTATATCTTCAGTACGCTGTTACATACCATAACGGACGCACTATTTACCTATTTCATTTGTGACCGTGTGTGATTTGTCCCGGATATTATTATTATATTATTATTTAACTTTTTCTTATTTCGCGATTTTTAATATTTCAATAAAATGTTTCAAGATTTAGTGACAAATGTTGACATGTTTGTGAAGTTAAAAGAAAGTGGCAGTATTAAAAATAACAGTTTCTTATACAACGCTATAAAATCTAAGCTACCTTCAGACCTAAATAGTGAAAATGATAAACAACTTAAAGCGTTTTGTGCAAAATATTGTTTCAATCTGAGTAAAAAATGGCAGAGTGCGCATAATAAAGAAGAAGTTTTCAGAGGTAAGTACTCTGAATGGTTGGAATCATGTATAATTTGGCCCGATTTTATTAAAGTTTCGATGGAAATAGACGACGAATCAACGTCTAGTTCAAGTACCCAATTTGTCTCTCCAGAGAAATCGTCTGTTGGCACATCAACTGATGTAAGTCCCAGAAAACCGTTTTGTGAACTAGGAGCTAAGCAAAAGAAAAGGCGTACAGAACATTATATTACAGGTGTGGGTTCAGACGAAGCGTCATTTGCACATATAATGAAATTAAAAGCAGATGGAAATCAAGACATTGCTGAAATATTAGAGCATTTACTAAAAAATCCAGAAGATATAAAAAAAGTCAGACTGCCTTTTTGCCAAAGAAAAGAAAACGGAGTTTACACCAGATGAAGCTTTAAGTTTATATCTCTCACTTAAATTAACAAAGTGGCAATATAACACTCTCCGTCAAAGTGTTGAACAAGTGATAAATATCAACGTATTTCCCTCCTACTACAGAGTGCAAAATGCAAAGTTGGAGTGCTACCCACCAAAAAGTGCCGTGACAGTAACAGACACAACAGCCAAAATAGAGTTGCAGGCTCTTTTGGATATTACGACAAAAAGAATAATCAAGCCAATCACAATTGATGAGTCGTTTAAAGATTTAACACTTATAAGTAAATGGGGTTTTGATGGAGCATCGAACCAAGCTAACTACAAACAAAAACTGCAAGATGATACAGAGAGTGATTATGACGATTCTAGTGTTTTTATGGGTAGCTTAGTTCCTATTAAATTAGTATCTGGTGACCATGTTATCTGGGAAAATGATTCACCAAATTCAACATATTGGTGTCGTCCACTGTTCTTCAAATTTGTGAAAGAAAATAAGTCTACCATATTACAAGAGAAGAATGCGATTGAGTCTGAGATACAAAATTTGAGGCCCACCGAAATAGGAGACGTAAATGTTTCGCATTCGTTACTGCTGACCATGATAGACGGTAAAGTTACATCAACTTTGTGTGAAACCTCATCCCAAAGATGTGACATATGCAAAGCCACTCCAACAGAAATGAATAACTTGTCATTAATAATGAAAAAAGAAATTGACAGTGACTTGTATAGATATGGTCTGTCATCATTGCACATGTGGATACGGTTCATGGAGTGTATTCTCCACATAGCGTATAGATTAGAGTTAAAGACATGGACTGTCAGAGGTGAAAGCAAGTCTGTTATGGAAAACAGAAAAAAAATATTCAGGAAGCTTTCAAAAATCAAACAGGACTTTTGATTGATGTCGTTAAACAGGGTCACGGTACGACCAACGACGGAAATACTGCTAGAAGGTTTTTCGCAAACGCTGAAGTTGTAGCTTCAATTAGGTACTGGTGTGAATGAAGACTTGATAAAACGATTTTCAACGATTCTAGAGGTGGTATCTTCAGGTCAATGTATAGACACGATTAAATTCAAGGAGTTTACTGATGCCACCATGAAATTGTACGTAGATTTTAAAGGCCGGCAACGCACTTGTGACTCCTCTGGTGTTGCGGGTGTCTATGGGCGGCGGTAATCGCTTACCATCAGGTGATCCGTCTGCTCGTTTGCCACCTCTGCTGTCATAAAAAAAAATAAAAAGATTTATATGGCTGGTATTACATGCCCGCGAGCGTTCATAAAGTTCTTGCTCATGGAGCAGCTATAATCGATAATCTGGGTGTGATTCCGATAGGAAAATTATCTGAAGAAGCAGCTGAAGCTAGAAACAAAGACTTCCGAACATATCGTGAACACCATTCAAGAAAATTCTGTGAGAAGGCTACCAACGAGGATATATTAGTAAATAATTTATTAATCAGTTCCGACCATACATATCAATGATACGTCACAAACTTCTGCGAAACCACAAAGCACTCTCAGAGGAGGCCAAGCAATTACTGATTATTACGGAATCATTCGATGGTGACATACAACAGGAGAATATTGAGTTTGTAAGCGTAAATATGCAGAATGAAACCGAATCTCAATCTGGGGATGCTTGTTAATAATTATAAATATTTATTCACTGTTGTGAATGTGTGTGTGTGATAAGATAAGATGAGATGAGATGAGATGAGATGAGATGAGATGAGAAGAGATGAGACGAGACGAGACGAGACGAGACGAGACGAGACGAGACGAGACGAGACGAGACGAGACGAGACGAGACGAGACGAGACGAGACGAGACGAGATGAGATGAGATGAGATAAGATAAGATAATTTATTGTGCATAGAATTTAAGTATACGAAGATGGAATTATAATAACATAAGTAGTTTCATTAAATTCTACCTAATTAGATGTACACAATATTTAAAAATTTAATGTAATAATTATAATAATAAAATAAAATAAAAATTATATTGTGTGTGTGTGTGTGTGTGTGTGTGTTTGTTTTGCACTCGTAGTATTAAATGAAAACGTCGTTGGAGTGGAATAGGCCTAATGAGGATACCACTTGTAAAAAAAACGCGCCTGGTTCTCTACCTCCGAGGTGGTGTGGAAAAAAGAGTTTTTTTCGTGAATATCGCTGAATATCGAGGTACTACACTAGGTGCATAAAAAGGCAAATAATTCATACAATTTACACCTGAAACTCGTTTTTGGAGAAAACTGGAGAATTAAGAGTTATTATAGAATTTATGAATTTTTTCATACAAAAAAAAACTTTAAAAAATCATAACACTGAAAATACTGGGTATAACGAAAAATTGTTAAGTATAATTTTTTCTTATATTGAATTGTAGAATTCATTTGTGATATTAGTTTTTAAAAAAATACATATCGTTTTGTTTGTGGAAAAGAGTTTTTTTTTTCGTGAATATCGCTGAATATCGAGTTACTACACTAGGTGCATAAATAGGCAAATAATTCATACAATTTATATCTAAAACTCGTTTTTGGAGAAAACTGGAGAATTCAGAGTTATTATCGAATTTATGAATTTTTTTCATACAAAAAAATCTTTAAAATAGTAAGAAAATACTGGGTATATCGAAAAAGTTTTAAGTGTAATTTTTTCTTTTATTGAATTGTAGAATTCATTTGTGATATTAGTTTTTATTTTTAAAAAATATCGTTTTTTTTTGTTGCCTAAGTCTTCTACGACCCGATTTCAGTCTACCGTGCGGCGACAAGGCCGTGCTTTTGAAATTTCTAGAATAGAACAGTCCAGCCAGAACATTCGAGAGTATTTGAGAGCACTCCACACACTGTGACCATTTGTGGCAGATCTCTGATCTGTACAGTAATTTACATTGACAGAATAAGCTGACGATTTTAAAAAGTAGCA
Organism: Coleophora deauratella; assembly: GCA_958295455.1. Taxonomy (NCBI): domain Eukaryota; kingdom Metazoa; phylum Arthropoda; class Insecta; order Lepidoptera; family Coleophoridae; genus Coleophora; species Coleophora deauratella. The sequence goes on along the minus strand of OY282390.1, from coordinate 3,601,044 downwards.
GAATTCGGTAGATATCCAGGAAATCTGCAACTTTTTAAAATCGTGAACTTATTCTGCCAGTGTAAATTACTGCCCAGATAGCAGAGATCTGCCACAAATGGTCACACTGACTCCACGGCAGTCCCGGAACAGCGGGGTGCGGGGGGGGGGAGGTGCGAGGTGTGACGGGCATGATGAGCGGGTGCGGGGGAAGGGGGAGGCGCAGGGTGCGGGGAGTGAGGTGCGGGTTGGGGGAGAGGAGCGGGGTGGGATGCGGGGGGGGAGGGGTGAGTCGTGGGGTGCGGGGGGAGGAGCTGGGTGCAGGGGGTGCGGCGCGGGTTGCCGGGGGAGGGTGAGTCGCGGGGTGCGGGGGGAGTGGGGTGTGGCGGAGTGTGAGTCATGGGGTGCCGGGGGGAGGAGCTGGGTGCAGGGGGTGAGGCGCGGGTTGCGGGGGGAGACGCGGGGTGCGGGTGGGGTAAGTTGTGGGGGTGCGGGGGAAAGCGCGAGGTGCAGGGCGGGAGGAGCAGAGTGCGGGGGAATGTGAGTCGCGGGGTGCGGTTGGGTGAGGAGTGGGGTGCGGGGGAGGGTGAAGAGCGGGGTGCGGAGGGGAGGAGCGGGGTGCGGGTGGTGAGGCGTGGGTTTCGGGGGAGAGGAGCGGCGTGCGAGGGGGGGGGAGGCGCGGGGTGCGGGGGAGGGTGAGTTGCTGTGTGCGGAGGGCGAGGTGCGGGGTCGGGGGAGGGTGAGTCGGGGGGGGCTTAGGAGCGGGGTGAGGGGGTGAGTCGCAGGGTGCGAGGGGATATCAACTCCCTGAGTGAAGCCGGGTCTACTCAAACTATCGATAGTTTGGACTGGTTTATTAATTAAGAAGAACGTCCCTACCTAGTACCTACCTAAACGCGCGCCCGTCCTTGAAATGTCGCTCGTCGCTTTGTGTCGCCGGGTGTGTCGCTTTCGTCCAAAACTGCTCCATCCATACCTACAAATCTATGGGAATGATCAAGTCACTCGTGTCGCTGTCGCCGTCGTTGTCGCCTCGTTTGCGCCCGCCGCAGCCTAAAGAGCAGTTTTGAGCGCGACTTGTATGCTAGGTAGTCAGTATTACATAAACTTCCGCCTTGTGAGGATATTTAATTTAAAAGAATTGTCCACAGTCTTATCTGTGGACACCAGTTAACCGGGTAAGTCTATTATCGCTCATAGTTATTTATTATTACTAAGTACTAAACTATGTAATTATATATATATTTTTAGTAAAAATCCCTCACACTAATCTTTATATTTGGAACATGCTGTGTACACATATTTAAGAATTATAGTCTAGAACTTTACTCTTGTTTTATGTTCAGATCTTTTTATGGCTGTAATTTGTTTTGTGTACCAAATAAATAAATACCGTATACCTACATATAGGTGACTTTAAATTAGTTCTTTATGCGAAAGGCTATGTATGTGCTCATGGTAACAAATAACTTTCCCTATGGAACCCATAGTCAAATCGCAAAAAAAAAATACTCTTCATACTAATTTGGCCGGTCAGTTGATCGATTCGTATATGTATACATAGTTCTGTACGTAGCTTTACATAATTTTGCAAGCAAACATAAGCGGTTAAAATCATTTGATTTTGATGTTTTTGTCATGTTTTTGAAATCTTGATGAATTTATCTGTATTTATTTCACTTCACAAAACCAACCCATAACATATTGTACATTTCCCGCGTGGTAGGGACTTTGTACTAGGTAGAAAAAAATATTGACGATTTAAAAGCATGTGTAAAGCATCTACTTAAATAAAAAACATTTTGAGTTTTGAGTTTCTAAAATGGGCATGAACCACGGATTTTTGTAGCATATGAGACAAAACCATCCATTATATTTTTTTGTACACTGTCGATGTTTAAACGTAAATTGATTTTTTCAAAAAAAACTTCAGTTGGTGATGTATCTATTTTAGCATCTTTATTTTTTTTGTAGAATAAATAGTAGAACATCTATTCAACAATATAACTTCTCATACAAAGTTGATTAGGTAGGTAGGTAATTAGTAGGTAGTGAACTGAGATATCACGTGTATTTATTTTTTCCAATGATATTTTACTAAGGATATCGCACGCTAAAGCAACGCGGTATCGTAGCGCGGCACAAGGACACTATACGTAGCTATACATCAATAGTAAACGTCGTAGAAACAAACGAAACACAGCCTATCTCTTTCTTACAAATGGAGCGTATTACGTCATCTCGCAAGCCGAACGCGTGACTCTTGAGAACATAAGAAGCGTGGAGTAGCATATGAATCATATTTTTTTATATTGGACATCCTAAAGTAGTGTTTCAAATACTGCCATTCGTAATGTTTTCTGAAATATTGTACAATTGACTTAATTAGAATTCCAGATATATATATATATATAATGTGATTTTTAAATGGATAACAATGTGTGCCTTCCCGTATAGTAAAAATAGGACACGGAGCTATAACAAAAATGTATATGATTTAAATTTGCAGATATATAACTTGACATGTTGTTATACAGATTTTGTTTTGTATTTTGATACAAACCGTTTTATATATAATTTTAAGACGACTCCAGATACTATGTATCTCTCAATTAAACAAAGAAAACGACTATACTTCATTCCAATCAAAAAAAAAACAAAAGGTAAACAAACGTAGTATGCAGATGACATTGACATGTGTCAGTTCCATAGTAAATTTGTTTACGTTTTGGGTTAATCATATAAAAAGTCGTTAATAATGAAACAGATCTTCATACATAACACATACATAATAACATTTATACATACACCCGAAAAATATTATCTTCCGATTCGGCAGTATGGATTTTACACTTAAAACATTTAAACAAAAGCGACTCCACTCTTTTGTTTTATGACTATGTTCTTGTCGCGTACTGACGCATGTCTCTTTCTGGCGCGCATGAAAGAAAAGAATAGGAATACTCCTTAATAATTTACGATATTTATTGAAAGGAGACGTTTCACGGGACTATGAAGCTTGGACCTGGTCTGTGTACTAAACATCATAAATAAATCATTAGAAACATAGTCTTTTCTAATTGTACATTTCCTTCGATTTACCTTCGTTGCGAGGTTCATCTAGTTTCTCAGATTTAACAATCGCAACACATAAATCACCCAACATGGCGAAGCGAGCGCAATTTTGAGCATTTTACGTTCAGAAACTAGATTTTGTACATACCATTGAAATTAATAATTTAGTTGTCCGTCAAGTAACTCGAAAGCCAGCTGTTATGCCTGTAAAAGAGGCAAGGCATATCCACAGATTTTAAAAATCGTACACCAATGTCAGAAGTCAGAACAGAAGGGTGTTCAGTCAATCAGAGTCAGAGAAAGCATCTGAGGAATATGTGGACGAAGCCGTAATTTCCGAACGTGACCTACTATTGCAAGCTTCAGTGTTACCATTTATATTGTAAAAAGTGCTGACAAAACATTATGCTTGAACCACGCAACCCTGCTTCTAATATTTTTTTCATTCTTTTTCCTAGAAAGCCTATATTTTTCTATATTTTTCGTACTACGTACATGTCCAGGCACAAAATGAAACGTGTCCTTTCAGTGCTTTTCTACTTTTTTTACACATTTTCGCGTGTTATCTTTTATAAATAAAATTAACTTACCGGTGGTAGGTCACACCGTCTTTTTTTAGGGTCGTTCGAGTGTTATTTCGACACTTTTTCACGACGCACTTCGGCATCCTTACTGCTTTGCGCTCAAAACACGACTAAGGTAAAAAGTGTGCGCACATCGTATTTGAGCACACTTCTGCTGTGCCGTTTACAGCGCGCTGATGCAAAGTCCATGTATAGAATGTCGTTGATTTTTTCGTTGAACGCGCGATTACTAGAGTAAGTTTGAAACGTCAGACTGTTGTTGTTACGTTGTTTTTAACTCATCCTAAGATTCGAAACGGCTTCAGGCAAACCTGCAACCTTATGTCTGTCTGGACATTTTTATCACAGTGCTTAATTTTCCAGAATTAAATTACAGTATACCTTGTATTTAAAGATTATTTTTTTAACCAAAAAAAAATACACGTGATTTTGGGTAGGGGGTGGGCGGTAGTCTTAAACCTCACCACGTGTCACCAGGGGGGAGGGGGAGTCTAAAAAGTTGCTAAAGACATCACGTGATTAATGGACGACCCCTTTACTGAAGTGGGTACTACTGGTGCTACTTACCAGTTCTTACTTCGTATTCTATTATCGCCAAGTGTCCTTCGAGTTCGAGCTGTTATTTAGAGTTTAAGTACTTGTATGCTTATCTGCTGGAGATTAAAAATAAAATTGTCATGTTTACAAACCTAAACAGATAGGTACTTAATCACTTCTTCTGACTTTGTACCTTGACCTTCGGCTCGCGCCTGACCGCGGCGGACCTGTATAAATTATAGCAACGCTTCTAAAATTATTTTAATTGGCAACCTAATTGAATCTTATGGTGAATTCATGAGATCATCATCAGCCGAAATACGTCCACAAACAAAGGCGGTTTGACTGTTAGTGGCATTTATCTCGACCGTTTCCGTGCTTCGCATGGCACGTTAAGCCGTTGGTGCCGGCTGCAATCGCCAGATGCCAGTCGTTTAGCCATGTCGATGTCGGAGGCCATATAAGGCGGCTTGAAAACTTCTCACACTGGGGTTGGCGACTAGCCCCACAACCTCCATCAATCCGGACTTGACCCCCGTGTGTGGAGTATGGCCTAACCTTCCCGAGTTATGGGAAGAGACCCGTGCCCCTGCAGTGGGGACGTAATGGGTTGTTAACACACCGCTGTCTCGACGCGATGGACTTTGTCTCTTGGGCACCAAATACCTACCTTAAAAGCTAATATCGGTTTCACGCAGGTTTGTCACTTACGTCACTTACGCATTAAAATAAACTTGAAATGATATTGTTATCGTGGTTACAATAATAATCATTAGATTCGTTAATTACTATTAAGTAGTTGTTACCGGGTTGTTAATTTTATCGACTTAGAGCTATCGACACCTCGCTCAGTTGTTGACGTTAAGTAATATAAATTAAAACACATTCAAGTTGCAACAGTTCACACTGCAACTGTAAATTTGTATATACTGTTCAATTCAACTGAAGAAAACTATCTACAAATTGTTCACTTGCCTCAAAGTGTGCGTGGTTATGATGTGGCTAGAACGTTGGTGGCAGGCGAACTCGTTTTGGATTTACTTTAATACCTACGCCGCCGGTCACTGTAAAGGAAACGGGGCACTGAGGAAAAAAGTAGACACGGAGAGATCAAGGAAGGGATCAAGGGAGGGATCACGAGGGATCAAGCGAGGATTCTGGGGGATTAATGGAGGGATTCCGGGAATTAAGGGAGGGATCCCGGGGTATTAAGCGAGGGATCAAGGGAGGGATTTCGGGGGATCAAGGGAGGAATCAACAAGCGACGTTGGCTCTGGTGCTTCGCCGGCCGCTGCCGCGGCATGCTCGCTTTGCTCGCTCGGCAACCTAACCAACCCAACCTAGTTTAAAGATTGCATAGTGTGTCGACCCTCTTGGTCACCCGAGATCCCTCATCCCCAGAGATCCTTTCTTCGATCCCTCGCTTGATCCCCAGGGATCTATCCCTTGCTCCCCAGGGATCCCTCCCTTGCTCCCCAGGGATCCCTCCTTCGATCCCACCCTTGATCCTCAGGGACCCCTCCTTCAATCCCTCGCTTGATCCCCAGGGATTCCTCCCTCGATCCCTCCCTTGATCATAATCATAATCATTTTATTGGTAAAGAAATTTTACACGTCATTTTACAATTTTCATATGAATGTAAAAAATAATAAAATAAAAATACAATGAAATAAACATTATACAATTTACAGTAAATGTCAAAATAATGAAAAATTAAAAATACAATTAGCGCTTATTAAGTTTGTCCTATAAATACATAAAATAATTAAATTAAAGTCAATAAGTTCAATTGCTGAAATTTCACAGTATAATTCCTTGGACAGATTACAATAATCAGTCAATTCAATAGCTTTGAAATTGTCTTTCACAAAAATGCCTGACCCACCGTGAGTGTGTTGTTTACGACAAAAACAAGACAACAAAGTGTATCCTTCTAGGTTAATGCACTTAAGCTGGTCGCTTGTCAGCCAGTGCTCAGTAACGGCTAAAACGTCACATCTGAATTCAGATTTGAGCAAAACTTCAATTTTTTGTGTTTTATTATTAATCGATTGCACATTCTGGTGACAAATAACCAACTTACGCGAGCGTGACATATATTGTGAGTCATACGTAGGTAACATAGTAGTCGGCGGCGGCGGCGGCGGCGGCGGCGCTCGCTCATTGCGGCAGCGTGCGGCTGTCCAAGCGCCGACGACGGCGAGTAAGTCGGTCGGTCGCGGCACGGTCGCTGGTGGTAGGGATCCCCGCGTAGCGGGGGAGCGGACGAGAAACCAGTCCGAGAACCGCACGCCTGGTGGCCACGAAGTCGGCGAGGTCATCCGCTCGTACATACTCTCCGGAAATCCAATGACAAACGCTGCATGTCTATTAGTTTTGATTTCGCGTTTTTGTACAATAATATCAGTGGTTGGCTCGATTTTTCTTAGGAAGCATTTTAATTGCTCTTCAGAAGTGTCTGGTTTAAAAGACCACGGCTGGATATATTTCAAACGTTCGACTGTTTGAATATTATCATCCTTGTTTCCAGCGCCAACAACTACAGTTGGTTTTGATTTGCGTTTGTTTTTGCGCACTTCTTGCCAAGGATTTTGTAATTCAGCAGCATTAGTCGTAGCACTTCCACTTCCACTGTCGCTTGTTGGTTTCTGTGCTATTTCCGTAAGCAGTTTTCGTGGCCCCACCGGTGTTACCTCGTCGGTCTTCGGTGGCGGTGCTACAGCGTCATTCTGATGGTTGGCAGTTTCGTTCGTCTTTGTCTCACGTACAGAGGCGGGCTGCCTCTGCTGTGTCACTGTTGTGCTCGTGCGTTTATCGCTTCGAATCGCAGCTCGTCGTGCCCGATCGGATAGAGTCGGGGTTGGAGCCAGTGAGACGCTCTTTCGGCTCCCGGGTTTTGAGACTATTTTCGTCTCACTCTTTGTTGGTTTCTTTGACTCACACATTGGAAGAAATGTATCCACCTTAGCAAGTAGTTCATCGACTACCTTCTTCTGCATTTCAATCAGCTTTTGTTGAGAGTCTATTTTCTTGTTTTGAGTCTCTATTAACGTAGTTTGTTCAAAAATTCTACTTGTCAACGCTGTTATTTTCTTCATGACTTCAGTAAATGCCGTTTCCATGTCAAATTTAGACATTTTTACAGCAGAATCAAGAAAAAATAGAGGAGCACAAGAAACACGTCTATTCACAGCGAGCACACACACACATAATCTCCAGGAATCCCTCACTCAATCCCACACTATTCCCCAGGGATCCCTCCCTTGATCCCCAGGGATCCCTCACTGGAACCCACCCTTGATCCCCAGGGATCCCACCCTCGACCCCCCTTAATCCCACCCTTGATCCCTCTTGATCCCTACCTTGATCTCCCCTTGATCTCCCCTTGATCCCCAACCTCCCGTTGGTTTTGCAAAAAATTTCGAACTCTATTTTTTTGCAAAAGTCTTTTTCCTCAGTGCCCCGTTTGCTTTACTCCAACCCCTACGCGTAAGAAAATATGCTATTTGAATTAAATAAAAACTAGCTTCTGCCCGCTACTTCGTCTGCGTGTACTCACTTCAGAATTGAGTCCAGAGAGAAGTAGGTACCGTACGTTCAACGAAAAGTGCACTGAGACAGAGATATACATATAACGCGACAGAGAGAGAGAGAGACACACACAAAGGGCGGCCGGGATTGAGCGGAATCGCGGATATCATTGTTATCAAATTATTATATTAAAAGGTATAGCAGAGGTATGTTTGCGATTTTTTTATATCGAGCGAAAAATACTTAATCGTGTTCCGAATCTAGGTAGTCCCTGCAGAAAGGTCTCAAGATTACTATTCATATTTTTTAGAAACCATAAATTATTATAAATAAACGCGTTAAAACGTTTCAAAAACTCTGTTAAAATTGAATCTACTGGGCCTTGAGGGAGCGCAAAATTTAAGTTTTTAGCCATTCCTCCGGGAACCTTGAGTTTTCCAGGATAAAATAATAATATAATAATAAATAACAAACAAACATCCGTACTTTCGAAGTTATAAAATGAGTGAGATAAAAATAAAATTAGTAAAAATTAAATAAAGTTAGGTATAGCAGTCAATGACAATATGTAGAACTTTTTCAAAATCGCATTACGTTTCCAGAAAGAAAGCCATGCCTTTCGTAAGACCGTGGGACTCGTCTTGCCCCCGCGTGTGGGACCAGTGGGAGGTGGAGGAAACCCGGTACGTCATCCAGGACCTGCCGCCCGAAGACGATGATTTGGCGACCAGCATGCTGCTTAATACATTTATTAAGGATGAGCCTTTGACTTATTCCTCTGGTGAGAATCGAACTTATAGGCTGTAACTAGTAGCTAGTAAGAGAATTAGTCGAGTTTTAGCTACCTTTGTGGTCTAGTTCACTCGCTTTAAATCAGAAGGTCGCAGGTTCGATTCCCGCGCGGGGCCCTTTTTAGGACTCGGTTTTGATTGGTGGTGGTGGGGCAGTTTCATAGTGTAACATTTTTGGTCGTGGTTTTGTTTTGGTGTTATTGTTTAAACGTAGCGCCATTGGGTTCCCCCTGGTCACTTTTGAATACCGTTTAGTGGGGTCTGATGGAAACATACACGTAACTACAACACAGACGTTTGAACATTCCTTTCTCCGATAGTAATCTCTTATTTAAAATTTACGGCTTTGTTTCCAGGTATGTCGAATGACCCAGTAAGTATGCGCAGTGCGAAAGAATTTTGGGACCATTACATGCGTCGGCGCACATCGCTCGCCTGTTATGCGGAAACTAATAGTGGCAAATTGTTGGTTGGCTTCAACTGCTGCACAGTCCTCTGCCGAGGGGAGAAGGACGATATCAAGGTAATTTTGTAATGTTTCGTTAAAAGTTTAGTTTTAAGTGTAGATTTAGTTTAGTTAAGATGTTGTGCCCTATACAAACTTATAATACCTACAAGTTTAATAAAAATTTACAGTGCGATTTTAATGAAACTTCAATACAAGAGGCGAACTTTTGTAAATGTACGATTTTTTTACATTTTGGTCTTACAGTACAATACTATATTATTTTTCAGTCTGTGCAAGAAAGTATGTATATGTACATATTTTTTTCTAATACACAATTTTGTTATTGTTATTATTTTTCTTGACCCTGAAGTAGCTCCGTCGTTTTTTCCATACCAATTTTTTTACACCTTGTATATTGGTTATCCATTTGGGTTTTATAGTTTATATGCTCATATGTATATGTATACCGCCTGTGCGAACTGGATAGCAACTAATTAAAAAATAAATATTAACTCATAGTTTTATACGCGCCCTAACACACCCTAACAAAAAAAAAAAAAAACAGTTTACTCGAGAAATATCTATCAATGTTTTTAAATATATTTGTACCTATAAAGGTGTTTTATTTTTGCAAAGGTATTCTACATAAAATTGTCGTACAAATGGGGTATGTTAATTTAATTTTCCATTTCCCTTTTTTCCAGCTTGAAGGAGAGAGCATCATAAACGTTTTGAAATCTATGGAGTACGTGACAGAAAAATCTGATTCTTTTAAGTATACGGGGGTTGACAAACTGTTGTACGGGTATGGGCTGTTTGTAGACAGAAAGTTCAGGAAAGCTAAAATTGGAACTAGGATTTTAAAAGCAAGGTAAGTTATACAGCGAGGATTTTGAGACGGGGTTGAAAGAGCCTGGTAGAGAGAGGTTAGCAGCGGTCGCGGCTCAGTGCGGCTTGCGTGGTTGCGTTAACTGACAACAGACGCGGTTATAAGCTTGATGGGTTTGACTGTGGCGTTTATCTCGACCGTTTCCGTGCTCCGCAAGGCATGTTAAGCCCTTGGTGTCGGCTGCTATCACGAGATGGTAGTCATTAATCCATGTCGGAAGCCTATGCGGCTTGAAAACTTCCGACACTGGGGGTAGCCACTAGCCCCACAACCTCCACCAATCCGGACTTACTTACCCACCGTGTTTGGAGTATGGACTTACCTTCCTGAAGCATGGGAACAAACCCGTGCACCTGCAGTGGGGACGATTGGGTTGTTAAGGCGCGAAGTACACTCAATCTGAGCAGGTTGATGCATGACAATATAATATCGACCGTAACGCCCTACTCATTTTAAGTTCAGATCAGTGTGGGTACCATCGCGGCGGTTACGTCAAGGCCGAACGCAAAATTCTCGAGATTTCGATGTTTTTATTACTTTTCTTGGCTTTCAAATAAGTTTAAAAAAATCCGTTCAAGATAAATTGAAGGTATTAAAACGGCCGATTTTTGTGTGTTGGTTTCAACATAAACAAATATTGTATTTCCGAGAGAATTTGCAATTAATGCAAAATACAGGGTCTACAGGATATTTTTTTTCATTAAAGTTTTTGTGATTTTTATGATTCTGTTCAAGACAATTTGTTTTTCATTGTTTGAAGTATGTTATATATTTTTTCCATGGTGATAGCTTAACCATTATTTCAAGAATTTGAATTGAATATTGCGATTTGGCTATACTTAGCGCCTTAACAGATAATAGACTTTAGAAATCGTTGAAATGGACAGTTTCGGATCGCGAGTGCCTTAGAGCGGGTGCCTCCGAAACTATCCATTTCAACGTAAAAGTGTATGTTTTTCAGAAACTATAAAATTAAACGGAAAAGTGGTGTAGTAATAATATATAGTGTACACAATACTCTATAATTTGTAAAATGTAAAGTCACTAGCGGTTTTGTAAAGCAGCGGATTCTGCAATCCATCTGCGACATATACATTCCAATACGTTATAAAACTAGGAAGCCTATATAGTTTTAGTGCCGCGCTAGACGTCCACAATTTTTTTTGTAAGCCGCAATCTTAAAACAATATATTTCCACATAAATAGAGAAGAATAAGTCATGAATCTCATTTTATTTGTTGCCGTAGCGTTACTTTTACATACGTATAGCTATTGAAAAGAGCAAATTTTTCAAATAGAGCCCCATATTCACAAATTTTGAAAAGCATTTCTGCTTAGTTGTAACAGTCAGTTACAAAATTGGTACACTTACTTATAAAAAACATTTTTGATGCAAACCCATCTTCTTTCTTAAATTGATCAAAAGACCAACAGAAATGCCTTGTATGTCTTGGAGTTTGTGTATGTCTGTGGCATCGCAGTACCCGTCAAACGAAAGAACTAATTTAAATGCGTTTTTAAAGCTGGTATCATTGCGTTGGTCCTTTGTTTAGTTAAATGAAAATCAGTTAAGCGGTTTTTTTTACAGAGAGGCTTTCTGCAAGGCATACGGCATTAAAGGTTCATCCACAGTGTTCACTGGAGTTGGATCACAGACGTGCGCCGCGCGCGCAGGTTTCGTCACCACAGCCGAAGTCACCTGGAAGGAACTGGCTGATGCCGGCTTTAACTTACCCTTAACTTACCCAGAGATGAGCAGATCTATAAAGCTTATGGTTAAGAAGTATGACGACTAAATTAATGGTTAAAACTTAAAGGTAGTAAGGTACTCTGGCTGGGTATGCTTAAAGATTTCTTGAAAATATTGTAATTTTTTTCATGTGTGTTTTAAGTGGAATTTATAATAAGTAAATAAATAATAAGCAAAAATACATCATCTACTTTTTTATAATAAAATGCTAATAATCATTTATTTCGGACAATTCAAAATCCATAATTTGTTAGCAGTTTTTGTAGTAAGAGATATTTCTCAAGATAATTATGCGTGTTTTATTTGTTAGGCTGTGTATGCAGACGCCTTTAGTAGTTGCTTCGACGTATGATGCCTTTCAGTCAGGTCGAGTTCACCCCTTTTTAGGGTTCCGTAGCTCAAAAGGAAAAAAGGAACCCTTGTAAGGATCACTTCGTTGTCCGTCTGTCTGTCAAGGCGCTTTTTCTCAGGAACGCGTGGAGATAGAAAATTGAAAATATTAAATACTTAGGCCTGCAATCCGTTGAAGCTGTGAAAAAATCAGACTTCTATGCCAACGCAATCAAGAGATACGGCCGTTTATCCCGCATATTGACTGACTCGGTGGCTATAAGTGGTTAGCGATCCTGACCTCTGATCCGAGAGTCGTGATGAGCAGAATTGTTTGTTCTGAGTCTGGGTATAATATCGATATATGTATGTATTTAAATTTATATGTGTATTTATATCAGTCTCTGGTTCCCAAGATACAGGGAATCCTAGTTTGGGGCCAGATGACCGTGTGTGATTTGTCCCCATAATAATAATTATTATTATTATATTTGGACACTCGCATGGGAATCAAAACCTATAGGGTACTTCCAGTTGACCTAAAATCATAAAATTTGACAAGAAGCAATGTCTTATAACACAAGTAAAGAAAAAAGTCCGAAATCCATAAAAAATAATTATTATCCGGGACAAATCACATACGGTCATCTAGCTCCAATTTAGGATTCCTGGCATCGTAGAAGGATGTCCAAATAACGACCTTGTGGTAAATCAAACTGGAGTAACTAACTGGACACATGAAATAGCTACAATAGAACATTTTCTTCAGGAAAACCTCGAGTATAAACACTAAACAGTGTACTACGTTTGTAAATGAAAGATTTTGAAACAAATTTTGTGTTTGTGTCTTTTAAAAACAGGATGTGTTTATTTTCTTCGTCGGTATCTCATCGCGTATTGTTCGCAGTTTTGACAGTACTGTTTCAGCGGGACACGTTATAAAAGGGGAAAATAAAAAAGAAAAGATTTTTTAATCATTAGACAAAAATTGGTTTAAACTATTTTTGCTGGAATAACGTTACTAAATTATAAGTTTTGATAATGGCAAGGCAAAGTCATTATATGGTGCTTATTATATATTTATTTTTAGATTGTAAGTACCTAATTACTAATCACTTTATTAGCTACCACAGGAGCATTCTATATCTTCGTTCGCCTTGACAATTAACAGCCTTTGAAACGCATTGAAAATTAAAATATTTAATGATGTAAATTAAATTAAAGAGATAGATAGTCCAACGGCTTTGAGCTAGCAAGATGAAAATAAAAGTCGAAAGTAAATTCAAGGCACAGTATTTTGAGGATTGAATTTTTTGAGTCTTTTCACTTTTTAATCAACTACTTTTCGCTTTTAAAGCAAAGATGTTTTAAGGTGTATGGTGGGTGTATGTTATGTTATGTATGTCTGTTTGTTTGACTGTCCCTATACAGTTTAATTTGATCGATTTTCGAGAACCCTTCTTTAACTTAATATTAACTTTTCGACAGATGTTTCTAGCCAGTACAAAGCGTTTCAAATGAAGCAACCCATACCACTATCCTGCAGCGAATCCAATAAGAACTCTCTCGTGGAGCACTTCTTCGACTTGATCTTCAGCGAGTTTCAGAACAACCCGCCAGTTTGCGTATGCGTGCAGATGTGTACCAACCAACCCACTTATTGCTACCCAAACGGGTGCTTAAAGAAACCCGAAGTTAAAGTTACGACGCAAACGCCTCCCGTAACGACACATGGTGCGACATTATTGTATAAAGTGCAGAAGGACGAAGCACAACCCAAGTCATTCATAGTCCACGATCAGAGCGAGTTCATGTCCAATTTGTTGGACAGGAATTATATTGCTGATAAGCCTTCAGGTAAGATGGACCTTTTATTCTTTGGTGATCTGATTATTCGGTTGTTTTGGATTTCTACTCATGAAACTGGATAACTTCTCGAAGGATCCCAAGTTCTGTGTTCAGACACAGATACATCTATTATGTATGTATTTAAAAACGTACTCGTAAGAAATAAGGCCGCAAAATAAACGATCCATGAACTTTGCGGCTTTCTTTTTTAAGAGGGCAGTATTAATGTATGTATTTCAGTCTCTGATTCCCATAATAGGTACAGGGAATCCAAGTCAGGAACCAGATGACCTATTGTGATTGGTCCCGGATATTCTTAAAATAAAATGCACGCAAATAAATGGATTAAATCTAAATAATAATTAACATTATCTTATAAACTGTTATGCTTCTCTTCAATAAAGTAGGTAAGCAAATTTTAAAATTCCCTCATATTGGTGACATTTTTATAATAAAATATAATTTTGTTTAAGGTCGCAGACTACCCGCAGAAGATAACCCGTTATTACCATTCAAATCTGAAAAGGAGCTACGGCCAGATCCACTTACAGACTCCTTCAAGTCTATTTTCAAATATAAGAAAATTCCAAAAGTTCATCTGAGGTACAACTTGAGAGAACAAGTGAAGAACACTAAGTCCGACGTGCTGAAGATCGAGAAGATTGACATGACTAAAACACGATGGCCAACTCAGAAACGTTCAAATTTCTTCCTTGAAAGACTTAACGATGAAGCCCCCGAATTCTCTGAGACTGTAAAGGTTTCACCAGCATTAGCTTTAGAAAGTGGTCAGGCAGTGCTTCCAACAAAATTCTTTAAACGAGATTTAAGAAAAATTGGTAACCTAGACGAAGAAAAAGACACAGAAGATAATAATCTTTCATTATTATTAGAAAATCTTATTGAAAGTCTAATTAATAAAAGTATTGGGACTATATCAAACAATACGGAATTAGATTTTAATGTTAACGTCGATTACACAATAAGTAATGTAACTACTAAAATACCAGACATTGATGACACGAAATTTTCTGAACTAGTCGAAAATGAGCTATCGAATGATACTTCTGCAATGAATGTTTTTCACGGGAATTTTAAAAATCAAAGCACTGTACAAAAGAAATATGCAGGTGACACGAAGGATATATATAAAAATGTTTATAATGAAATGATCGCAACCCTATCAAAAAATATAGATAAGCAATATAATAACAGCATCCAGTTAATGGAAAAAGTTGTTGGCAATACTGAAGTGAGTGAAGATGCGTCGTTTATGACAACTGAGACGACTATAGATACAACAAAGGACAAAACGAATACGATTAACTTATGCAACCAGAATAATTTGACTACAGAAGAAAATCCTAGCCTACCAGTGTCATCAATAACAAAAAGGGAAATTACAAGAAAAAAAAGTAAGCAACGAATAAACAAAAATTTGAAAAATAGCAAGTTAAATTAAAAAACAACAATGTTAACGATTTAATTTTAATTATTACGATAGCAAATACAGACTTTGTTAATTTATTTATTTGTGTTTATTTATGTCTAAGAATGTAAGATTGGAGTCTTTGTTTTAGTCAGGTTTTAGCACAAAAGAGGGGCGTTATCTAGAAATTGATTTACCTCGCAGCTATTGTAGATAATGGAAATTGTAATTTCGTCCGCTTTTGATTGTTAACAGAAAATAGAAATGAAAAGGGTTTTTCATGGCTGTTGGGCCATTCTCAGAAATGTGTTGAAACGTGTACTGTTAAGGCCCAGTCACACGTTACATGCTTAACCGTTTTCAATCTCTCGTCCTCAAGTTACCGAGTCGCTTTCGCATATTAGAAAATAGGTAATTTGAAAATTGGGACAATAGTAAGAACAATATAGTATTACCTCAGAGGAATATATATCCTTACTCTGAGGTATTACTCAAGGATTGATAGCGGAGATGCTGATCACAACTGCCACAACCATGTCATTTTATCACTTTCACTGGTACACATTGGTTTCGGGTTGGATATGAGTAACGGACTTGAAAAGTGTGTAAACAACATTTATTATATGTAGTGGAAAATTATAGTTAATAATCCTAGTTTGGGGCCAGATGACCGTGTGTGATTTGTCCCAGATATTATTATTATATTATAACGTTATGTTTTAATGATTAAAAAAAATGTCTGCATGGTGTTTTCTACGTAGTTTGAACTTTGCAGAGTGGATATTATTATATTAGTTCTTGTCTTATCTTAATTATTGTATATCAAAATGTCTGTCATTTTTTTGACAGTCATTTCGATATATATATTTTTTTGTTTTTACCCCGTACAGTAGAAAAGTAAATTACCTAATACATAAAGCGCATATAAGTCGCTGCGTCTAGCCAACCCCTTAACGAGGCAGCTAATGCTATTTTGCGAGTAAAAGTCGGATATTAAGGACCGTAACCTTTCATAGCTGGAAATGGGATTATCGCCCTAAGCTTAAGTACTCGTCTTGATTGTTTCCTGTATTCCAGTTTATACGAACCGCATTTAGACGCACGCAATGTTCCTTAAAAACGAAAGGATTTTCGTATAAGTAGGTAGTCGTAATTAAAAAAGAAGCCAGGTGAATGTTGACATTTGTATTGGTCGACATGAAGCAAGGTATTTGAAATTGAAAAAAAAAAGTTGTAGATCGGTTGTATTTTTATTTTTCCTGTATTCTGTACTTCATTCTGAGTAACTCCTTAAAGTCTAAAACGCACTTTTGTTGTAACATATCTCACATTTGTTGTAATTTACAACTTGTAAGACGCACTTTTTTTAAGATGCACCTTTTTATACGGGGTGTTAAAAAATGCGTTTGAGACTTTAAGAGGTTACTGAGAATCAAGTATAGAATAGAGGAAAAATAAAAATAAAACCGATCTACATTTTTTTATTATTTCCCACACTTTATCTGAATAGTGAATCAAGAATTTGTATGGAAAACTGAAAAAAAGTTCAAAGTTCGGATTTTTTACAATGTTTTTCCTGTATTCTGTACTTGATTCTGACAAACCCCTTAAAATCTCTAACGTACTTTTTTAACATGTATATTTATGTAAATTATGTAGGATGTAACAAAATAGGTGTATGAATGAACTGGGGTTTGTGTTTAGACTATACTGATGTCATAAAAAAAGGAGTCCCCATACAACATTTGCCAAACAGCTGATCAGTTGTTATGGAGATGCAGGGTCGAATTTTTTCCGGTTTCAACAAAATCGTAGAACAAAATGCTTCAATAAGATGAGTTTGAAAGGGCATATGGGGATGTTAGCGTTTCTTAAAAATAAACAATTATTGTACTCAAGCCCTTGTCATCATCGGCGTTAAGTATCGCCAATTTCGCCAAATCGCAATATTCAATTCAAATTCTTGAAATAATGGTTAAAGCTATCACCATGGAAAAATATATAACATACTTGAAACAATAAAAAACAAATTGCCTTGAACATAATCATAAAAATCACAATAACTTTGATGAAAAAAAAAAACCTGTAAACCCTGTATTTTGCATTAATTGCAAATTCTCTCGGAAACACAATATTTGTTTACGTTGAAACCAACACACAAAATTGGCCATTTTAATACCTTCAATTTACCTTGAACGGTTTTTTTTAACTTATTTGAAAGCCAAGAAAAGTAATAAAAGCATCGAAATCTCGAGAATTTTGCGTTTGGCCTTGACGTAACCGCCGCGATGATACCTACGTCGATATTATATTATCATGCATCAACCTGCTCAGATTGATTGTACGTCGCGCCTTAATGACGGTAAGTGCTGATGATGGCAAAGATGGAAGAGGACTTACTCAGATTCTCCAACACAATGAGGAAATGGCTATCTCAATAGTCCTACAAAATTGAGCCCCGTGGGGAATCTTCCTGTGACTTCCTCGTGGAAAGCAAATAAGATAGGCATTTCACCAAGGAGGTAGTTATGTTTCAGTCAAGTTACAAAACGTAACTTCTACTTGTCATATTTAAAACTTTTATGCCACGAATTTGGGGAAATCGCAAAAAAATGTCGCTAAAAATGTCGCAAAAAGAAATCACAAATCGACTGATCGTTTTGTACGAGCATGGGTTGTTCTGTACGTGGAAAAAAGCTCCAGTTAATGGCACCTTATACCTATTTTCAGAATCCTTAAGTTTAAGGCTACTTATAAGTAGGCAGCTAAATTTAATCTCAACAAGTTCGGACATTAAGACGAGAGACATCAAACTTTGGAGATTACTGAACACTCTTTGTTAGGCTACGAAAAGAGCGGTAGCGCTATAGACTACTCCTACATTTTTAAGCAGAATCAACTTATACTATACAGGGTGTAGAACTAGGGCTTCTACTCACCATAATGAGCAACTTTAGTACTACGTCTTTGCTGAAATCGCAAAAACAATTTGGACTCTGCATAACAAATTCGCCAAACAGTTGATCAATCAGGATCGGTGGAAGTTGTGGGACTAGTGGCCAACCCTATATCATAAGTTTTCAAGCCACCTGTAATGCCTCGGACATGGCTTAAAGACTACTTATCTAGTGAAAGCAGTCGATACGGTTTAACGTGTCTTGCGAAGCACAGAATGACCGTTATAAATGCCACAAACAATCAAACCTATCCGGTTCAACCGTGTCTGTAGTCGTTACGCGTGATGAGCGCGACTATGTAAGTATACAGGGTGATAAAAAAATGTCTGGCAATATTTTAACAGTGACTTCTACTCATCAAACTGAACAACTTTTCCCAAGAAACTCATGGTCAAAAGGAAAAAACAATTGGGCTTCCCTTGCAAAGTTCATCAACCAGCTGACGGATTTGTATGAAGAATCTAAAAAATTGTTTGCTTTTTAACCGACTTCAAAAAAAAGGAGGAGGTTCTCAATTCGTCGGAATCTTTTTTTTTATGTATGTTCACCGATTACTCGAAGACGCCTGAACCGATTCGGAAAAATCTTTTTTTGTTTAAAAGGGTATACTTCACAGGTGGTCACCATATAAATGTTATCGAAATCGATTCAGTGGTTTTTGAGAAAATCAACAAAAACATAGCAAAATTGGAGTTGTTGCTATTGAAGTCGGTTGTTTTTAACGTATTCAGGTCATTGAGTATGAGTTTCATGGGGAATGTTCTTCAGTTTATCACCCTGTATACTTATTCTATAGGGAATTGTTATACAATAATAATGTATGTTTTTTGGGGAAACTTGTTAAGTTGTTTCATTAGACGATTCTGACCTGAGAGTTTGGTTGACGATTTCAATGTTTCCTTATAGCTCTGAAGATTTGAGAAGCAAACTCTAAACACCTTTTTACTTACTTGAATAGATACCTTATGGTGAAAATTCAATAACTTCGTGGCCCACACCAGCAATAAGGAAATAGCAACGCAAACTTTTATTTCGCGGAGACGTGTTTTTTTCTCTCTCTCCGTCTCATCTTGATAACTCTTTTTAGCAAACGGCCGTGATTTAGAGATGTCGGGTATCTTTTTGTCAGATAAAAGGAATGTTTTGTGGTCGCCTCTTGTTACAAATGGGTTTCTTGCTGCGACATTCCAAATGTCAGGACCTGAGAGACGGACGAACTTTTGTTCGCAGTACTGTCTGGAAGATGGCCGCAGACCCTCTTCACACAAGAGAGAAAATGGGTAGTTTTAATTTAATTTTAGGGTAGTTTGTGCGCTTGAATGAGTGACATTTTGGATTATTTGTTGTTCAATCGACAGACAATAGGTAAACTTATAATCCCGGTTAGATCACAGTCTCATCTCATCTCATCTCATCTCATCTCACTAATATTATAAATGCGAAAGTATGGATGTTTATTTGTTTGTTTGTTTTTTTGTTTGTTCCGCTTTCACGTCGAAACCACTGAACGGATTTTGATGAAATTCGGTAGGTAGATAGATCAAATACTGAATTAACATATAGGCTACTTTTTGATCCAGGAAAATGCATGGTTCCCCTAGGATACCTTAGAGACAGTCAAAAAGTGACATCTACGCGGGCGTATTGTATAAAATTAATATTATCCTAGATTCGTAAGTACAGTTTGGTCACTCCATGCCCCTCTAGACAACCTCACCCTCATCCCCCTTGCAGGTGAGATGCAGCGGCACTTGCTTAGCGCAAGCCACGCACACGCGACACACATTTGCGCATGTACAAACATCATATTTTTAGAAGTAGGTAGTAGGCAATTATTACGAGAGAGCTTCAGTGTTCAGGGTTTGGCTAGATAGTGCAATGATTTGTTACTGGTCTAACTAATGCCGATTGATGATATTAATGATCGGAATTTAATGTCTGTAGGTATAGTCACCAGTTGTTTTACTTGGAAGCATTGGCACGATCTCTATCAGGTCCAGAGGCAATCAATAGTTGAAAATAATTTATCCACGTTTTTTTTCACCGACAACCATAATGTTGCACGGAATTCAATGTGTATTAACTAACCTGTAACCAGTAGCAACTTCCGAGAATATTTGTATGGCCTGTAATGTTCGCAACAGGGGCGTTGGCGTAATTTTAAATGAACTTTCAAAAGCTTTTAACGAAGTAAAACATGGTAGAAGTAGGTAGAAATGAGAATTTAAAATGCACTACTAATCACTGATGTGTGAAAATGCACTTAAACTAGCTACACTTATATTTTATGAGTGCTATAAAGAACATTCTGAGCAATTCCTTGCATCTTGGTCTTTAATAATGGCTTTTATAATTGTGCTAAACCTAACGGTACCTTTTTTTAACCGACTTCAAAAAAGGAGGTTCTCAGTTTGACCTGTATGTATGTATGTTTGTCCGCGATTATCTCGCGATGGCTGAACCGATTTTAATGCGGTTTTCAGAAAAGTATTTGTTACATTTAGGAGAAGGTTTTACTATTTTAACCGACTTCAAAAAAAGGAGGTCAAACTAAGAAGTTTGACCCGCATGTTATTAAGGGCTTTGTTAAACGGTAGACGTTCAGATAATAAGATAAACTTTCAACAAAAGAACTGTGATGAGCCGACTATTCATTTTGTCGACTAGTCGGCTTGCCTGCGATCAAACACAAAGTTAAAATAAAACTGAGTACCTATTTTAAATAATCACCTACTCAAAAATAAATAGAAAATGAATCAATTAATAAATGATGTCAAATAAACAATTTGCTGAAAAGGCTGACTTACCTTTTTGTAAAATATTCAAGACATGCCAAAAAACCGAAATAGAAACATATTTTGTAACTTCGGTACTAAAATACACTTGCACCAAAGACCCCAGCAGGCACTTCATCATTCATGCAATAAGTATTAAAGCATTTGGGGGATTATGGGCCAAGTTTTGTCATTATGTGTGACGAAATTACGTCATATTATGGGGATATGCATAGTGTCGAACTTAAGACATCATCAAGTATCGATAATGTTATAGAATTTATAAATAATAGCAACACTTTTTGTTAGGTTTTAATTTTAATTTTTCTGGAGTGGAAGCGAAGGCAAGTGTTTTTATTCATCCCACTCAGAATTCTGACGAAAAAACATAAATATTACAAAAAAATAAAGGATAAGCTTTATTAATTTTGATATTAATAGCTGATAATTTTTTATGAATATTCCAATCTTTTTTAATGATTTTAGGAAAGTCGTTGACAAAATTTTGTTGTAGTATGTGAGTAGAAATTCCAGTTAACAAGACATCAGTTTTGTTATCGATATCTCTTACTTGTCCCTAGTTATATCCAGATTCCACTTTACCAAATTTATAGGCGATTTAAGCAGATGTGGGTACTTATGTAAGAACTTTATAAACAAAATAAACGGATTACGTAGTCGGACAACTTTTTGAAGAAATGTATTCTTTTAAGTATAAATATTTACCTAAATAGAACATTATAAATATATTTCTGGAGAGAACAACTTTTGTTATCTGTATTAACTTAAGATCGCAGAGTACAGTTTATTATTACTTACTTGAAATTGAAGTTCCACAATATATGAAGTTAACGAGACAAACGCAAGGTCAGTGAATTCGTTATAAAAATATTAATATGCTGTCTCTTAAGCTCATGTCCATGGAACTGAAATATCGTACCTACTTTCCTTAAAAAGTAGACTAGGAATCCCTCAAGGAAATCTTAAACAATTTGCGAAACAACCAAGTTAAACAACTGAAAAAAGAACACTGACTTCTAACAAGAAGATCAACTGATCGACCAAATTAAGAACTCAAGTTGTTCTGTTTTATGACTAGAGTCTGTAATTTTGCAGTTACACCCGTATTTATGATTATTTTGATACTAACTACATTTTTCATTTCGGTTAATAAGAATCGATAAACTAAAGTGGGGGCACATAGCTCGTAGAACAGATGGCCGTTGGGGCAAATAAGTTATCGAGTGGCGACCGCGCACCAGAAAACGCAGTGTAGGCAGGCCTCCCACTCGGTGGACCGATAACCTGGTGAAGACTGCGGGAAGCCACTGGATGCGGGCAGCGAAGAACCGGTCGGTAGTGAAATCTTTTGGGTACGCCTTTATCCAGTAGTGGACGTCTTTCGGCTGATGATGAACTACATTTTAGTAATGTGTCATCAAGTTCGACGTTTGTAACACTTTTTTCCTTGCTATTAAAAAATCATCCTACGTCGCGTTGACACTGGGTCAAAAGCACCTGTCAGTCTTACTGCATATGACGATTTTTTTAGTCTGAGTGCACTGAGACATCAAATACAAGATGATTTTTGTATTAGCGGATGTAAACATTTCTATTCTATTTTTCTGTTTGGCATTCCACATCTCATTCAAGGAGTGATTTTGCCAATGTATAGTGAAAAATGGGAGAATCTTCAATAAAAAAAATGGCGAAATGCCAATGTCAAGTGAAAGGCACGGCTCCACTTAAAGACGCTCCACGTGGTGGTTTGCTGCTGCAACTCGGAAAACGGAGCTGTCTCCCTAGTTAATCCTCTTCTTATGCACGCTTATCTCTGAATCTGAATCACAGCTATTTCCCCATTACAAAAATAACGTAAAAACTACTCTAAAACGGAAATAATTGAAAAATTAACTCAGCAGACGTGTGACAGGTACAGAGTCCCGGCAACCAACCGATGTAAACATTTACCTATTAACCATGCTATAAAGGTCTAAATAAACTTCAAAACATTTTTGGAATCTAGTCTTTGAAAATGATCAATTCAACGATTTATTTGTACCGAAGAGTCCACAAATTTTTGACGATCATTTGAAAAGTTTGAAGCGTGGAATATGTTTTTATCCGCTGTTCAGATTTACCTTTTAAAATAGGTACTAAGATATTGTTAATATGTTAAAACATCCTTATGACGAAGAAATTGCTAATTAATTGGATCATGTAACAGGTATACTCCCGCGCCAATAAATCTTTCGTTAATAGGGATGCGCAAGTATCGATAGGTTTAAATAGTGCAAACATTTTAATTGGTATATTTTTAGCCAGTAACTCAATTAGAGAGAGATGTCTAGTTTTTTTTATTATAGGAAAGGCAAACAGCTTAGGTACTAAGTATACAGATAAAGTGATTAAGTGTTTTACTTATAGATTTTTTAAAAATTATTTTAATCCATATCTTGTCAGGTACCTAAATCTTACCTAGGTTCTGGAGCGGGTCCTTAGTATTCATTGCATAAAATTAGGTCTCGGAGCACAGCCCAAAAATAAAGTAAGTTACGTCTACATTTTTCACTGTAAATAAATGTTTTTTATGTATATTCAGTGGTAAAAGGAACTATCTATAATATTATTCAGATTCTAAAAATAATTTAATATATTTTTAAATTTTAACTTGTTATTATTTTGGAAATATTAACGTGTAGAGCCCTTATACTTAAATGTTTTTTAATGTATTGAGTTGAAACTTACAGCGAGTTATTGACAATGATAATGATAATTTTTATTGTACTAAAAATAAAACATTAACAAAGATAAGGGTCCACATCCACTTTCATATTCATTTAAACTACTTTTATCTTAAACCAAATAATTAATTAATGTTTATTATCGAGCATTCGACAGTCACACACAACATAACCCCTAGTCTGCAAGCTGCTTGTTCAAGACGTACATTAACGCGTTCGCAATATACAGGGTGCTATTTTCTAAAGGCATATTTCCTTCACCCTATTATTAGAGTAACTAAACTACGTGCAATTAAACAAGTGACTGGTATTTAAGATATAAATCCAGTGCAGGGTGTGAAAATTACAGGCCTCAGAGTGATTTACTATAGATAGTTCTGTTACGTTTTATAGCTTCGCAACTTTGTAAGGTTTAACGCTCCTAGCCTTACAAAGTAGATAATTGAGATTCAGGCATTTTATATCTTTTATCTTTTCTCTTTTTATCCATATCTATCTTTTTGTCGACTACTACTCCTCTCTCTTTCGCTCTACGGTACGGTTTTCAAACCAATTACATGCATTGTTCACCCCTCACAATCACCAAAACTTTTATCTACAAAATACAGAGTAAAAGGAAAATCCGGGATTCCTAAACAATCCCGTTTGAATAATCGAAAAGCAGAACAAAGGGTGCCTATTCGAAAAAGTTTTCAAATTGCGAAACGCTGAAATATTGTGAGTTTCTGCAACGGAATTGTCCAATTACGAGACTTTCGACCGTCTCCGAACAACCGTGACCATTTCAGATTGCCTCCGAATTCCCGCTCTTTTTGTACCGACCGCTTGCTCCCTGGCTAGCGCAGCGGTTGAGGCAATTTTTTTAATGTAAATCATTATGGTCTATGGTGTTTAACTGTTATTTTACATCTTTATACTACTACTACAACTACACCACAGTCTACATATCTACAGTATACAGTATGTAAACTTCGTGCCGCGTCCTTTTCTTAAATTGCTTACTCCTTTTTTTCTAGTCTACGTATTACGGATGTCATAATAACTCTGCAACCCTCAACGTAGAAAGCAAAAATCTAATACCAAGCAAAAAAAGCTCGCATACAAGTTGCGAGAATTTATCATTGCTTATTTTGACAGGTCACAAGGCCGATTTACGTGAAAAAACTGTCTAACTACATGACAGTTCGAATTTCCGGGGTGACTCTAACGAACGTCCACTCCAGCCAGGCTGTATCTCCATCAATTTATTTCTCGAGAGTACAGCACTGACGTCGTTCGCTGCCGACAAGCGTACGCGTCATTAAGACAACCTGCCGCCAAACGTGACCAGCCATTAATGGAGATAATCGATATCTATCGCCTCTTGGCTAGGGGTGGAATAGTTTGCTGTGTAACTGTTATTTTTGGCGACGAAACTTCTTTGCTGTAGAAATTTATTTGATGGAAGCACCAAAGATCTTATAAAGGTGTATAGGACCCGGTAACCGGGATTCCACTAATATGTATAATGCACAATCTTTGTAGTTTTTTGAAATAGAAAAAAAAAGTTTTGTAATTTCTGTACAAAATTGAATATAGAGAACGGTTTGTATGAAAACTTCACAAAGTTTCTTGCAATTACGTCTAAGTCGTAGGATAAAACTGGTTCAGTATCATTCAGCATCAGTTAACGGATCCCAGATCTATTTAGTTACAGTACAATAGTAATTTATGGAAGCATCTATTGTAGATTGTTTTAGATGGCATATCATATTCCTCGCGGGGTAGTATTCAGGCTAAAATTAACAAATAATCTGCGTTTGTATGAAACGTAACTTATTTAGATTTTTCCCATAAAATTGTCTGGTGTCACATTAAAAAGGAGTTCCGCGAACTCACCTTTTTGATTCCTTTCAATCATTTATTATTTTAAATGTAAAATTTGATATTTCATATATAACATGCAAATAATTCAAAACAAGGAATCCTTGTTTCTACAAACACACACGAATTACCAATAATTCATATGTTATGTCCCGTAAATTAATAATTTAAACGTACCCCGAGCTAAATTACACATTAGGGTAGCCATGGTCCATGGGGCAACCCTACTATATTTGTGTAAGAGGGTAATTACATAATCTCTTTGTGAATCCTATACGCGGGCGAAGAATAGTGGTAGAGACAAGGCCCAAACACTGCTCTCATAAGAAAAAAGGCCGCAAAGTTTTTACCTATTTACCCTCAATTGGTAAGCCCTTGGCATCATCTCACCTGATGGTAAGTGATGATGATGCCGAAGATGGAAGCGGTCTTACCAAGATTGCCCAACGCAATGGGGAACTGGCTATATTATCTTCATGCCGGAACACATCAATGCTGTTAACATTGATGTTTGGCGGCAAGACAAGATGGTGGTAGTTAGCCAGGCGGGTTCGAAAATGTCCTACCACCAACCAAACCGAGTCCGAAGTTGAACCCCGCCGGGAATCGAACCCGCGACCTCCTTATGTGAAGCGAGCGGCAAGCCACTGGGCTACGGAGGCGGTTAAAAAGCAACTCCACTTTACTTTACGGCCTTCTTACTTATAAGGGAAGAACAGCTAAGAGGGCGTAACTATAGTTACGCAATTATTACGTCACGTAAAGGCTGTTATTTATCAATGGCTGCGCCAAGTGGGACATAGCAGCTTTTGAAATAGACCACTGTGCAAAAATCAGCTTAATTGACGAAAGTGTACAGCAGAGAGTCGTGAGTAGTGTGACGAAGGTTGGTTTAGAGAGCTCGGTGCTTAGAGGAAAAAAAACGTCATTAAGGCGACGTCAGTACATCTGCGGCTAACATGGCTTGTTTAGTTTTCGGGAACAGTATACAGGACGTTAAAAAAGTGCGTTTGAAATTTTAACGGGTAACTCGTAAAAAATAGAGGAAAAATCCGATCTACATTTTTTTTGTCAGTTTCCCATATTTAATCTGAATTGTGATTTAAGGATTTGTATGAAAAACATTAAAAAAATTAGATAAGATTTTTTCAATATTTCTCTATTTTATACTTGACCCCTCAAAATTTCAAACGTTCTTATTTTAACACCCTGTATATGTCGCAGTGATATTTTCAAACCCTTGATATTATAATCTTACTCGTGAAATTATTACTTACATGGATTTTTGTCAATTGCCTCTATTCCTTTAAATTTCACGAACTTCTTTGACTGTTTTTGTAATCTCACGGGGCCCCTATAGTGATATTATAATAACCCTATACTTCATTTGTTTAGGTACTTAAAAAAACGTAAACAATCTTGATATGTCTTTTTATTCATATGTGCATGTTTAAATTCTGATATTTCTTGCAAACGTAGGTACTAAGTTTCTTTTGCATTTCTATTAAACACATAATACAATCTACTCGTTTGCGAATTTTAACAAGCAGGTATCAATAAAAAGACATATCAAGACTGTTTACGTTTTTTTAAGTACCTAAACAAATGAAGTATAGGTACATTATGATTAGAATTTTTGGTAGGGGACCTCGTGCGCTTTGATTGGTCAGTTCTTACTAAATACTTAAAGGCCTAAATTCTGTTACAAAACTCGAACTAGAACCAACCAGAAAGTGTCTCACAATCAAAAGACTGCACATCCTGTGAAATGCAATCCCTTCTCACAATCAGGCGCAGTCGCAGTCAAAAACTTTGGGGTGGTCATATAAATATTAGGGTTGAGAAAATTAGGGTAAATTTCACAAAATATATTTAAGGAAATGAAAATTACAAATAGGAATTATATGGTAGTGGTCTTAAACATTGGTGTAACTATGTTTTTTTAAGGTAATTAACAAGGTAACAGAATCAACCACCCTACATTTATAAAAAGAAAATTTTTATTTATCAAATGAAACACTTCAGTTTCCCTGAATTTTTAGGAAGTTTTAGTTTAATTTTACACCCTCTTTTGCACTCCAGTAATTTAAGAAGGAGCAGACTGTCCTATTCATAAAAAAGGTTACTGTCCTATTTATATAAAAGGTTACTGTCCTATTCATAAGAAAGAAGCGAGCGAAGCGAGCGCGAAAATTTTAATCTATTCAAACAAAAACCTCAGTTTACCTGCAATTTTAAATTTTTTATCAATTTTACGCCCTGCTTTGCATGTCGCTCCAGTTAAATAATTTAGATTCCAGTAAAATATGGAGACGATTGTCAAAAATCCGTGTAATTGTAATTTCAGTAGTGAGATTATAATATCACAGGTTTGACAATATCAACTGCGTGACATATACAACTTGGCGGCTATGAAAATCGCCAGTCTGTTCCATTTTCTGAAAGCCGAAACGCAGAAATCGATCCTTCAGAAGTAATTTATGTCATGAAAACTAGATTAGGTACTTCCTAAATAACATACTGGTTTAGTTAAACTGTATTTTAAATACAAACTTCACAGCATATTTAATTTCTGTACATAAGTACCTATTTACCTTACTAAAATACTTCTTTAAATATTTCCTTCGTTAAAGGA
Source organism: Coleophora deauratella (assembly GCA_958295455.1). Classification (NCBI taxonomy): domain Eukaryota; kingdom Metazoa; phylum Arthropoda; class Insecta; order Lepidoptera; family Coleophoridae; genus Coleophora; species Coleophora deauratella. The sequence goes on along the minus strand of OY282390.1, from coordinate 3,572,879 downwards.
AAACTAATTAGTGTTCCACGCGCAATAGCTATACATCATATTTCTAGTCCAGAAGACGGAGGAGTAAAAACCTCACTACCGTAAGACCCCGTCCATCAAGAGGGATAAAAAATAATACCCAGTAATAATTTTCATCGTTCGCTTCCTTCTAAATCAGTTGGTGTACGGCGAGCGTGTCGCGACTGCATAAGCGATAGTCCAGGAGACGGGGGCACAGGTCTGTAATGCCCTCATAAGAAATAGGCCGCAAACTATATGGAGTTTCCGTATACTTTGCGGCCTTCTTTCTTAAGAGGGCAGTATAAGGATCAAATGTAGATAATAATAGCCTAATTTGATGACAATTAAAAATCTTTCTGTTAAAAATGAAACATAGGAAAATAAAACCAGTAATCTCAAGCCAACTTGCAGTTCAAAATCTATCAAATTGTTACGGCTTAAGGCAAATCTAAAGAAATAGGTATTTATAAATACGATAAATAAGTATTATATTAACAAATGGTTGGCTAAAACAGATCCAGGTATGTTTGCAGAAGCTGATGTACATATGATAGAATACCTGTCCATTGAATTCTAAATTACTTAATATCACACTTTTTTTTTCAAGTTTTGAAAACGTTCCGGAACACTTTCGTGAGAGTAATCAATAACTATGAACTGACAGAAGGATAGCAAAACTAGGCAACTGCCGTCTATACCTTGGGGACTTGGGGATAGAAGGTTAATGTGGCACACGAGGTGTGAAAAAGACGAACTCTTATTATGTAAAGCTTTCTTGGTTCTAAAACGAGACCTTGAGACGAGACTACGGAAAAACACTGCTGAAAAGTTCTCCCGATCTCCTAGCCTATTCCTTCCGTGTTCATCTTAGCCCCATTAATCTAGCTGTATGCGTCTATGTGTGCTATTTCTCACGGCAGGGCGTGTTTTATTCACCACAGACAACGCATAAATTGTTTCTTTTCCTAGCTATGTCCTGAAAAAATTCTGAAAATATCCGGAGGTGCTAGAGTGCTAAATGTAGCCGTTAGAGTATACGTAGGTACTCATAATTATCACTCTTTCTTCGGTGTTTCTGGACTTATAAATGACTTGTATTCTGTCTGTAGAGACATATCGTAATGTGTAATTTATTAGTCCATGCTGTATTGTATTTAAAATTATTTCAAAATTATTGGAAACAACAACAAAATAATGAGTTAAGCACTATAAAATTATAACAGTTGTGGAGAACTTAAATGTTACCGTTTATAAAATAAAATTCCTCCCCCGACACTAAAAGTTGAATAAGTTGAAAACTGCTGAACAAATTTTCGTCAAACATAGCTTAGAACCACTGCGATGAAAATTGCTTTCAAATAAACAAAGAAACCTATTTAAATCGGTTCACCACTCATACACACATAGGGTTGAAACTAATGGCTCGCACTAAAACAAATTTGGTGTTTGGGCATCTAATCCAATCTAAAGAAAGTTCATCAAAATTCACCTACAAACCCTTGCATTCATAACCCCTACGAGGCGGATATAATAAAAGTGTATGGAATGGAAAGGCGAGGCTGACCGCTTTCGTAATAAACCCGGATAAACTCTGTATTCGCGCAATATCGTGGCCAATAACATGGAAATATAGCGACATGTCGTGTAGTCGCATAATGTTTCATTAGCATAATGTCATGGTGCCCAAAATATTCGAGTTGAAATGTATTTTTTTTAGATGATTGAAACTAAACTAAATTTTTATTTTAACTGCTGAATCAAAAAACGAACCTGTTTTCCCTTTTTTTCTTTTGTAATAATACAAATCGATCAACTGATTGGCCTATTTTACGTGGAAAACTTGTTCACACTTCAACAGATCAAGTTCCAGTGGAATTCCACGTGGAAATTTTAACTGCCTATATAACCATCACTACGAGTTACGCGAGGTACTCACAATATCACAGAATTCTAAATATAGATTATTAATAGTTTATAGATATTTAGAATTCTGTGTACAGATAATTGTAGGAAAGGGGCTGTGCAAACGCCCACATCTAGCGGACTGCAGGCAAATTCGATGCAGTTGTGACAACTACAAGCAAACTGCAAATTTGCAGCCGGCCTGTAGTCTTAATGTAGTCCGTCTGTACTGACCCTTAATAACTCATAGTTCAAACAGTGAAGGTTATGTGTCGCTGTATGTACAACCAAAGTATTTCAGTTCATGAATGAACCCCTCTAAACTAAACGTATGTATTGTACGTACATACATAGTACTACATACACAGAATATTTTGTTACAACATATAGAGAAATCCTATTAAACGTTATCGATAAAATAAAATATCACCTACCGGTTAGGCGGTGTGAGATATATAACAAAATGACATTACAGAACTAGGACATTTTGAATCTTCACAAAAATTTCCGAATTTGTCTGAAATTCCGAATAGCTGGTGGACGTGGGTCATATTCGTTGAATATCCAACGGACTTGCGATCAGCACGAGAATGTACAGAAAAAGAGATACTAGGCAAATAGCTAAAATACAGACTTCTCATTTCAAACGAATATATGGAAATTTGTCTGTGTCGTACAGCTGATTGTCTTGATTTTTTTTCTTTGCGTTGGAAATAATTTGCTTGGTCATGGGTCACTTCTCACAACATCGGAAAGGTTAGGCCAAGGACTATTGAATGTATACAGGGGTCAAGTCTGGATCAGTGGAGGTTGGGGGGATAGTGGTCAAACCCAGTGTAAGATGTAAGAAGCCGTACTTATTTTTTTTCGAGGTATTTCATAAGAACCTTCCTTAAACATATACTACTGTAAAAACCCGTATATTAGTAACCCCGTTTAGTTAGTAACTCTTAGGATTTACCAACATTTTAGGTTAGGTTGGACTTTTACCTGAATAAGAGTTGGTAAATCTTAGAATTTACCGTACTTCGGGCTTTTACAGTACCATATTTATACAGATATTTTAATGTATTATCTGCCATGTGCTAGTGCACATTCTAATTAAAGTTGGACGGAGGTCTCAAAGCGTCTCATTTTACATACCAAGCCTTCGTTATCAAGTGCAGTTTGGAAGTGTGGACTAATTAAAGTGAAGTGTACTCATAGAGACTATTTATGCAGAGTGTTGTTCTGGTGGACGACCTACTTTCTCGGCAATTAATATAAATATAATGAAAAATATTTCAAAAAATATTTTAGTTTTTCTTACTTTGGTTCATCAGCTGATCAATTTGCATCAAGAGGCATTTCATCTTAGCCCTCTAGGTTGGCAACGCATCTGCAATCCCCTCCGGGGTTGCAGGTGTCTATGGGCAGTGGTGATCACTTACCATCAGGTGACCCACTTGCTCGTTTGCCTTCCTTAAAAAAAAAAGTTTCACATTTTTGACACCTGTATAAAATACAATGCGAAGTTAAATGCAGTAAGGAATGAGCAGTGGCAGTGGCGCTGGGTCCTACGCCCTTAACATCCAAAATCATAAAAAACAACTGCTTATGGTCAAAACGACCGATTCCAGTTTAAAAGGGAAAAAATCTCTCTAATATTATAAATGCGAAAGTATGGGTGTTTGTTTGTTTGTTCCACTTTCACACCGAAACTACTGAACGGATTTAGTGGGTAGATAGATAAAGCACAGGATACTTTTTATCCCGGAATCGGCTAACACAGGATACTTTTTATCCCGGAAAACTTAAGGGTCCCCGAAGCAATGCTTTAAAACTTAAAATTTCCCCTTCGTTTCTAGGTGGCGCCGCCGCCTTAACATTATTTTCTCTCTACACCCAATTCTGAAGTCCACCCAGACGAAGTCGCGGGCGAAAGCTAGTAAATAATAATAATACAGTAATCATCACCACTGAGCCGCATTATTTACATCTATTCAAATATCGTAGGTTGTCTTCCATCTGTAATTTTCTGTTGCGTGAGAACTAATAAAAATTAAAGACCTTACATTGGTGTCGATTCGGTTTCACGATTAAGCTTATTTGACAGAACTAAACTTAATTTAAAAATTTTCTCTCTGTATCGAAAAGACAAGGATATGATGCTTATAAATATGATGTTTAGTCCTGTCAAATAAGTTTAATCGTAAACACCGAATCGACACCATTATCTTCTATCTATCTATCAGCCGAAAGACGTCCACTGCTGGACAAAGGCCTCCCCCAAGGATTTACCATTATCTTATTCATATGCGTATTTTAATGCCACTGAGGAGATTAAAGGAAATCTAACCACACCTCGCACTGCAGAATCAGTGAGTTGTTTAGGCTACCCGTTCAGCCTTTAGTTAGGCAGAACAGTATGTACTCAAAATTATCGCATAAATATCACAAGGAAATGGCTCGCAAATGGCAAGTGAGTTTGTTTGTGTGCTTTATTTATTTAGAAAAATATGTCAAGAATTTACATACTTACCAATTTAAATTTTCTTTCTATTAAACTTTATATTAAACATATCATAAACAAAACATATTATAAACAAAAGGATGCAATAATAAATAAATTTAAATTTCAAGGGTTTTTATTTCTTTCCCTACAAATGCATTAGAATTATTTGCAGTCATAATTTTTATTTAATTAAAATTAAAGACGATACAAGACAAGACACAAAAAGGCTTGGAGTCAGGGTGAACGATATTGTGTGATGTCGAAAAGTAGTATAAAGATCAAAATGAAGAACCGACCAAGGCCTGTCTAAGCCTATATAGTATCTACTAGGCATAATAGTAACTGAATTTGGATCTTTATTTCTAATAATTCAATTTTATAATGTTACTTTGAATTCCATAATCTCAAATTACGCCCAGAATAAATTGGGCAGTGATGTGAATGGAGAGCGCAGCGTGTCGTAAAAATATTTAGAGATGGGAAAATAATTGCATTTAAATTACGACTTATCGATTTTTTATTAACAACCTTATTGTCCTTTGACACAAAAGTTCCTGAGAGTAAAAGGAGCTCTAAGGAATTATAATATTGAATTTAAATCCCATTGGGCACGTAATGATTTTTTACTATTTAAAATTTGTATGTATAGTGTATAAGTATACCTTAGAATTGTATTTTATTAACACTGAAACAAATTCTAGAAATGAGAGCGAAAACTGAGAGTGCATAAAAAATATTAACAGATTACTGTACTAATACTCATCTTATCTTATTTTTCCTCATTTAAAATAAATAAAATTATATTAAATAAGTGGAGTTTTTTTCAATAGCACTGCAATTTGAATACAATTCATAAACTAATAAAACATAAATATACTATAAGAATTCATTGAAAATTTCCCAACATCTAACGTCTACGTAATAAATCATGATAGTTAATACATTCTGATCCATCCATCTTTCTGATAGCGAAGTTTAAAAATACTAAAAGATAGCTCACAGAAGATGGTGTTGACATGTTTCTTAAGAAATCATGAATCAACTGACCGGCCAAATTAGTATGAAGAGTGCAATATTTTTTTTTGCGATTTGACTATGGGCTCCTTAGGAAAAGTTGTTTGTTATCATGAGCACGTGCATAGCTTTTCGTATCAAGAACTAATTTAAACTCACCCTATACAGTGTGTTGTTTTAGTCGACAACGGCCTTCTAAGGGATGAAAGTACAAAAAATACTTGTTCTGAATATACCTATAATATTTTTTTAATAAATTGATTCTACTGAAAAAATGACATACAAATTTTCCCAAAATTATCAAAACGCATGTTGGCGCAGTCAGTCAATGACGGCCGGCTCATTCACGTATTTTCCTACAAAAAGGTCAATGACACTTACATAATCGTGGCTGTCGGGAGAAGTATTCCAAGATAGCTTCTTCCTTGAACTCTTGTCTACTTTAGGCTCTACCTTCAGCATGGGATGTTTTTTGGAAGAACACGATTTGCGGAGTTTGTAAATAATAATGTTTTTATTGCGTAACACGTTACGGCGGCGCAACGTCAATCCAAATATCATACACTCCACTTGATTTACACCACACGAAATGTAAATCTATATCGCTCAGTTCACGACTATTGACTATTGAATAAAGACTTGTTCCTGATCATAGCCGTAGGCCGTAAAATAGCGTAAGTTCACGCGCAGAGACGCGTGCTCTCGCTGAGAAAATGAGACGCAGTTTCGGCTAGGAGGCACGCGGCAGACTGCTCGCGCCGCCGCGGCCGCTGCCGCAGCCGGGGCCCCTCGCGCACCCCCGCACACTTCACCTCGTTGCTACGCAACCGTTCATTGTTAAAATACGTTACGCAAGGAAACAAGGATACCATAAATAATTATTTTTTTAGATTTTCTTAAGAAAATTTAAGGTACCATTTTTATATTTTTTTCAGCATCAGTATCATGTATACTATCACCCCTGAAAAGCTCGTTGTCGACCAAAACAACACCCTGTATACATAGAGCATGGTCAAGAAAAATAACACGAAAACATATGCTTCGGCAACGAATAAACCAGACCTTGATAGCAAATACAGCTTATTTTTTACAAACTTTACCTTAACTCGTTGGGAAATCTTAAAGATCGTATCTAGTCAACACCATCTATCGATTTACTTGAAACTATTTTTCTATTTTTATTTAACTGTCACAAAATCCCTCAATGACACAAGGACATCGATAAACATCGATACAGTTACATCTCTAGATTGACTCAATAAGCATCGCCGTGATAATGGAATCCAATACCTATTCCCCTAGAATTAATAAGAACGCGATCCGGTAGGCACAGGTGCAGACATACAGGGTGATATTTTTTAACATTTTTAGTTTAGTTTATTTCCTCTTTACACGATTTCAATAAAACCAAAGTATAATTTCAATAATACTAGTGGTCAATTTTATGATGCAAGGTCTGACTGAATAGCTACTACTGCTATATGCCTGCCTCCAAGCAGCGAACACACGGTACAAGTGACGAGTATCAAACTAAATCGTTATGTAAAATGACAATGATATATGGACATGTATAGATCCTCCAGCTCATAATTTTGTTATTGACATGAAGTGTAAACGAAATTAAGATTTATTTAAAAATGAGTTAAAGCGAGTTTCTTTTGGGCTCGACGTTTCTTCCCGTTTCGAAAACACTTCACGTTGAGTGTACAAGTTTCGCGTGGTAGGGACTTTGTACTAGGTAGGAAAAAAAGAGTTCTAATAACGATGTTCTTTAATACGTATGATAGTATGTGTTCACGTTTTTTAACGTTTGGCCACCTAAAGGACAGTTATACAAGTACAAACATATTTTACTAGACTATCCGAAGCTTGAAGAGTTGCGTATACATCTCAGGCATGCGCGGTAGTCCTATACTAATTATTGTTTGCATTGATATAACTTTTGAATTATTTTTATGTTAAAGAATGGTCGATAGAATTTCTTTAAATATTTAATTACCTGTAATTCTAAAGTTATTATATGCAAAATAAACAAAAATTTAAAAGTTACTTGTAAGGAGTCCACGAGTAAATTTTAATTTTTGATTGTTTTGCATGTAATAACTTTAGAACTGTAATCATTTAAAGAAATACTGTCGACTTTTTAAAGCTACATGTGGTATTCATTAAACATACTGTTTCATAAAATAGGTTTCACCTCAACCCAACCATAATATGCTGCAAATTATTATAACATTATTAAAGTTAGGCCTTCCTGGAATTGAGCTCACGATCCTTTGACATCCATTCCAATTTGACCTTTTGGACTTGTGGGTCGTCGCCGTACTTATGGGATGCAATGTCCTCATCTTTATGAGAAGTTAGGAGTCAATTACGCGAATATTACGAGATCTAAAGCCTCAGGAACAATACCATGAGCTGATTTATTGTACTGACATCTGATTATTACAAGACCTGCAAGTATTAGATACAAGAGGTGTCAGGATAGGAGATAGCTATGTTATGTTGCTATGACTGCATCATTGTTAAGCACTGGGTCAGCCTGTTTATCAAGTAAATTACTTTATCTTTTACTTTTTGTAAAATTTACCAACACACCTAGTTTTTTAAGTAGTTTATTTGTTAATAACATTCTGGACATATGTTGTCTGCAAATACAACAAAAATATAATAATAAGGCCTTCTTCGTGTTTCAGGCAACGTGTCAGCCAAATTTCGTGAAGACTGGAGGCGTCGACATTACTTAAAATTTTCATCGGGCTTCTAACGAAAAAAAATCTTCGCAAAATTCATAGCCATTTATTTAGCAAAATAACAGTCTTATATTATTATAAATATAGCAAACCAGTTTAACTGTTTACAGTTGTGAACTATAGGGTTTAAGGGGCTGGTTTAAAGGAAACTCGTGCTCAGGTTTAGGCTATAATAAAGGTAAAAAGATAAATATACATATAAACACAACCCCACTTACTATACTAGAAAAATAACTGCCAAAGTACGTCATAGCAATTTTGAATTTGCTTCTATCTATCAGCCGAAAGACGTCCACTGCTGGACAAAGGCCTCCCCCAAGGATAATTGAATTTGCTTACTTCTACTTTAAATATGTACAAAAACTATTTATAATGAGCTGCCAATCTCGCAGGACTGGAAGCCAACCTTCGTCGTCGACAACAGTTGTTTGCCAACTTTGAATGGAAAAATAAAAAGAATTCATGAGAACAGACATGGAATTAAGGGCTTAAGGCTAACAACGGTTTTACGTTCTACATTTTGAGCCAACTTATTAATATATTACCACAGCATCTCACGTCAGGTTAAATAAAATCTACCAGCCTGTAGCTGCAGACTAAGACGAAAAGTGGGGAGATCCAAATTGAATTGGAACGGATCAAGTATTAGCTTCTTCCGAATAGCTGATAATTAAGTGTTAGAATTCCTTTTAATGAAAATTTTCGCAGTCACTCCTCAAATAAGTCGGTGTTATTAATAAGATTTTGATAGAATTCGAACTTAATTGAATTTATTTATGGAGAACTACGTATCGAGCTCCACACAGTTAAAGATGGCTTGTGTAAAGTATTGAAATGAAATATCAGTGCGACTTAGGCTTCATTTTATTACATTTTATGCTTCATTTTACATTTACTAATAATTTTACTTAACATACCGCCATTGCTTTTACTGGTTGATTTTGAATTTGAAAGAAAAATCTATACGATTTCCTGTAGGAAGTCTGCACATTTGTCTGTTTTCCCTGTACCAGATCAAACTCTGCCGTTATAAAAGAAACTATCATATAACACAATGTTACAATTATTAAACTATCTTTTAAACCGTTGATACAACATCTCACTAATATTATACTTTTTATCCCACAAAACTTGAGGGATTCCGGAGGAATGTCTAAAAACTGAAATTTTTACTTGGTCACTAGATGGCGCTGCCTTAACGTTTTATTTCTCTCTGAACCCAATTCTGAAGACCACGCAGACGAAGTCGCGGGTGGAAGCTAGTGTTCATAATTGCAAGAGCAGGCAAACACGTCTGTCGTTACGACAGCGTGGTAACACAGGGAAAACGTAAAAAACTTTCAAAATTGTAGCAGCTATGCAAGCTACATTAAGTCCATTTTCAAGCGGCTTAAGTACCTCGAAACGTAGTAGCACAAAAACATGGCGAAAACCGTAAACACAAAAACAACAAAGGTTAACCGCTTACCTGCTCCATGTCGTGATTTTGATGGCGCCTCATACATTGAGGAAAGAGCCAGTAGACTCCTAGACCTACGTCAAACAGAAAACATAAATTCGTTTACATTTGTCGCATAATTCGTTTGTTCCAAATTAGTTTCACATAAAAATTGCATACGACTTAAGAAAGAGATTTAAATCTGCAGAAAAATATTTTCATAATAATACTGTAATTCTGAACAGTTTCATCATTATCAGCCAAATTATGTCCACTGCTGGACAAAGGCCTCCCCCATGGATTTCTACACTGTAGCCCACAACGGCCATCTCTTCTAAGAGCTATGGCTTTATTCCATTTAAATTCTTAAAATAATAAATAATCAGGCCCTTAAATTTTAACTCAATATTTTAAGCAGTTCTTTAATAAGCACGTCGTACTTTAGTCCTAATACTAACTAATCTAAGAGCGATCCAAACGAGCTCAGGATTTCAGAGCACATCTATTTCGATAATTTACATTCATTATATCAATCATTATTCTTCTTCTTATCGAGTCGATGACAATCTTAATCTAAATCGTACTGGCTCAGAATTTAGCTACGAGTACTGCATTTTCAGTAGCGTCCATAAGTTCTCAGTATCCATAAATATTTAGTGATATTGTAGTTACTTGTATTTATGCCTTTATTCGTTTTATAAGAGCGAATAAGAACTTCCACCTTTGTGTACAGGAGTCTTTTCTGGTCTTTGTAGTCATGCACAACTGAGACAATATAACAATTTATTTTAGCCTTGCATGGGTGTCTATTGGCTTGTCACCTCGGTGTAGTCATTGAGGAAAGCGAGCGCATCCAACGGAACGTGGTCTGGTCGGGTTATTCTCCGTCAAATATTACGAGTCTCGACTTTTGTTGCCATTATGTTTATTGCGACCCACAGTCAAGAAAATTATGTACTGGAAAATTATGAAAACTCGAGGTGCATGTTGTTTTTTTGGTTAGGGCAAGAGTCTGAAAAACGAATAATTGCTGCTGAAAAACTGTCACTGGAATTCGTCGCAAGCCCTAGCTGCCATGTGTGGAGCATGGGCTAAAGTTCCCGAGTTATGGGAAGATACCCGTATCTAAACAGTAGGGACAGGGATGCTACTAGTTGTTCGCGGACATAAATTTGTGTATCCTTGTATCGTTAACGTAATCTAACGACATAGCATTTCAGAGGAAAAAAATTTACTCCGTTTTTTTTTTATTAATTAAGAGGCCAAACATTTACCTGTCTGGTAGGTACCTGTGGTAATTCTTACGCAAAACTTTTCACTCAATTGGCAGCCGCTCCAAATTAGCATGAAAAAATAAACAGAAAGGCACTCTTAATCCGGTAAAAGAATGTTCTTTTATTGCTCAATAGAATTGGCAATGCGAAAAGTTTGACTGGCAATGAGTTGCCGGAATGAGCGGGCGGTGAATTATCTATGTTAGATTTAGTGTCCAATCGAAATGAGATTTGCGGCCGAAACCGAAACCGAACTTTAGATAGACCTTATTTAAACGTAGAAAAAAATATTGACGATTTAAAAGCATGTGTAAAGCATCTACTCAAATAAAAAACATTTTGAGTTTGAGTTTGAGTTTGAACATGTCAAAACGCTCATTTGGTGCAACAGCGACGTAATTACACTTTTTGGCAACATTGAATTGAGTATTCCAAACGATGTTACTTACGTTCGGAGAAAAATTAACGCATTTGTATGATGGTGACGCTATCTAGCTCATGTATATGGAAAAACAATTTCTTCGATTTTTCTCCAAACGTTACAAAGTGGCATACTCAAGTCAATTTTGACAAAAACTGTTATTACGTCGTTGTTGCACCAAATGAGCGAAAATATATACTGTATTCTAATATCTGGTGTATCTTACATGTTAGATAGTTAATTTGTGTTGATAGAAAAAAAACAATTAAATTATGCAAGAAAAATATTTATGTGGTTGTTGGTTATGAACTAAACTGGCGATGCAACCGCGAGCCACGAAATCACCGAAAGAATTTCGACAATTCACGAACACTGCGTTCCGGCGCGGCCGAAGTTTTGGCCAAAACCGAAACTTTTTTTTTTTGCCGAAACTGGCAGAATCCGAAACCAAACCTTCGGACGGTCACTAGTTAGATTTAAGGAGTTTGCAGTTCAGATGCAAATTTAGTAACTATCAGTAGCTTTTTTTGGACACGAAGAAATGTGATTGTTAATATTATCCTAATACAAACTCATAGATGTGTATGATGGTCTCGTTGCGCACGTCCGTAGGTGTAAATCTAAAATGCCCTACACGTGACCGCGGGTGATGCTAAGTGCAACACTAGGCAACCGCCGTCTATACCTTGTGGATAGAACAGTTAAATGTGCCACACGATAAGAAGAAGAAGAATACAAACTCATCGGAAACGTACGTATTACAAGGTTGCTATTTCTATCAATGAATTTAGAAATACCTAGTCAAAGCCTGTGCGATGTGAGGTGTTACAAATTAGATGTTTTTCAACCGACTTCAAAAAAAGGAGGAGGTTCTCAATTCGTCGGAATCTTTTTTTTTTTTTTTTTTTTTTTTTATGTATGTTCACCGATTACTCGAAGACGCCTAAACCGATTTCGAAAATTCTTTTTTTGTTTGAAAGGGTATACTTCACAGGTGGTCCCATATAAATTTTATCGAAATCGATTCAGCGGTTTTTGAGAAAATCAACAAAAACATAGCAAAATTGGAGTTGTTGCGATTGAAGTCGGTTGTTTTTAACGTATTCAGCGTGGTCAATTATATTATAACAACCCATGTCTTCCCCACTGCAGGGGCACGGGTCTCTTCCTACATACAAAAAAAAGCCAAGAGCTATTAGGTTTTCGATATAAGGAAAGTCGAAAATATCTTCGCCTAAGAAATAAGATATTTTGCATTATAGTTCTTAGCCCAAGTACTAAATGTCTTGTAACAATATTGTAAAGGAGTCGTTCTTATTGCGAGAAGTCAGTCTATCTTGATCCAAGATATGCGTTTTCAACCGAGTGATAAAATTCTTGTCACAAAATATTCAATCTTGATTTCTTGAATTTAACATTTTTGCAACGATATATCGCGATAGTGCGTTTGTTGTCCAGCAATACCTTATATTTGAGATTAAGAGATATCAGTTGAAACATATTTGGTTATTTCTTACGCGAAGATATTTTCGATTTTCCTTATATCCAAAACCTAGAAGTCTTGGTTTAAGAGATTATTTTTTTCTGTGATTTAGGCCATACTTCACACACAGAGGCCAAGTCCGGATTGTTGGAGGTTGTGGGGCTAGTGTCAAAGTCCACTGTCAGAAGTTTTCAAGTCCCCTTTAAGACCTTCAGACATTTCAGAGAAAGAATTTCTTAAGAGAAAGAAAGAAGGGCATAGTTTTAAACTTGTTTTTTCTAGGTTTTAGCTAAGGCGAAAAATAAAATTTGTTCAGTATGAGGAGTAGAAACCTCAGTTAACGGGTTTAACCCTTATTCTTTTGCGCCCTATAAAAAACTTCTTGTGTTGTTACTTACAGAATACCTACAATTTATAAAGATATTGATTTCCATGAAGCATTGCAACATTTCCCAGAGAATTTAAGAAATGATGAATAAGTACTTACATATTACGTTCAGTAGATGAAGTTCAGTCTTCGTAGTTTTACCAAAAATTGATTTCATATTCAGTGAAAAAATAAAACAAATTATTCACCAAAACCATTAAGTAATAAATTCTTATCTTGTCCTATGAATAAGTATTTTATATTACGTTCAGTAGATGAGGTTCAGTCTTCGTACTTTTACCAAAAATTGATTTCATATTCAGTAAAAAAATAAAACAAATTATTGACCAAAACCATTAAGTAATAAATTCTTATCTTGTCTTATCTACAGAATGTTAAAATCAGTGCGTTTGAAATAAGTGTTTACTCAGAATCAAGTACTTATAGAATACATGAAAATATTGAAAAATTTCGATACTTTTTTTTTGTTTCCCATACTAAATCTGAATCAAGAATTTGTACAAGAAACTAAACAAAATTGCAGATCAGAATCTTACAATAGTTTTCCTGTATTCTACAAGGTGTTAACAAATTAGCTGGTACTACTTAAACTGGGACTTCTACTAGTGAAACTGAACAACTTTTCTCAAGGAACCCATACTCAATTCGCGAAAATTTTTTTTTGTACTTTTCTAACAAGTAGGTCACCGGATCGGCCCACTATTAGGGAAACCAATTTTTTTTGTGAATTGACTATGGGTTCCTTTGGGAAAGTTGTTCAGTTTCATGAGTAGGGCTTCTACTAGTGAAACTGTACAACTTTTTCCAAGGAACCCATAGTCAATTCGCGAAACTTTTTTTCTACTTTTCTAACAAGTCGGTCACCGGTTCGGCCCACTATGGGAAACCAATGTTTTTTGTGAATGAAATGAAATGAAATAATATTTATTCGAAGTAGGTATCTCTGTACACTTTTCGGACGTCATATTTTTTCTACCTAATACGAAGTTCCTACCACTCGGAACTCGTATACCCAACGTTTCGGGAAGTGTTTGCGGAGAGAGAAGAAACGTCGGGCCCTAAAGAAACTCCCTCCAACACATTTTTAAAATAAAGTTCAAGAATTAACTATGTGTTCCTTTGGGAATGTTGTTCAGTTTTATGAGTAGAAGCCCCAGTTTAAATAGAACCCGCGAATTTTTGAACACCTTATAATACTTGATTTTGAGTAATCCCTAAAATTATTTTTTTTTTAACAATCTGTATAAAGCAAAATAATTTAATATGAATCCGACTAGCCAGTCGTGGTGGTGCAGAAAATGTAATGAATTAAATATACATACTTATAAATTCATAGGATTTCGATACACGTACTTTACAAATTGTCAATGAAAATTTTTTAGAAGACATTCACAGCAACATCATCATTTCAAGAAATATCACAAGAAGATATAATTATGTCAAATTAATAGAAAATTTCAAGCGTGACCTTTCAGTTATTCAAAGGCTTCAGAACAGCCAGAAGTTTATTTGAACAAGAGTCGCAAAGCTTTATTGAAATAACCCTCAACTTTTGACGGTCCTCATTAGACAGCATCCGTCATTTCGTCGCTGTGAACTCCAAAATTAAGTACCTACTTATTTTAAACTCAGACTCGTCGTGACTTTTGTATCCATTCATTCATTCTACGCTTAGTATAAAGTGGGTTCAGAGTATAAGGACATTATACAGTATGGACTATGGGCACTCCTTGCCGCTCTCTGAAGGCTTCACCCCCCCTGGGTGACTTCTAAGTGACCAGTTGTCAAGAGATTGTTAAACCAAAGACAATTTTATTTTCATAAGGAGAGAGGCAATGGCTTGAAATGAAATGAAATGATGAAATGAAATAATATTTATTCGAAGTAGGTATCTCTGTACACTTTTCGAACGTCATATTCTTCCACCCAATACGAAGCTCCCACCACCCGGAACCCGTACACCCAACGTCCCGGGAAGCGTTTGCGGAGAGAGAAGAAACGTCGGGCCCCAAAGAAACTCCCTCCAACACACTCTTCAAAACAAAACTCTTATATGCTATTACATAATTCAGGTAAACAACAAAGATATAGTTAGCTTAGTTGCATACTATTACAAACGAATGTGAAAGGATCAACAAAAACATACAAGTACAATGTGCAAACAGGTAATTATTGTGACCAAACACCAATGACAAGAGCTTCTAAGGTTATACAGCCTTGTCTCGTGTAAACAGTATTTTCTTTATTATAAATGTCTATTGTAAAAGTAGGTCGTTTATGTTTATATATTGTCGTTACAAGTTTTAGTGTTTTCGGAAATATCTATTTCTAAAACCGTCAACATAACAAAAAGAAGTTTAACCTACGACAAGGCGGTATGTATGACTAAGAAGCCTTAGGCTAAGCAGCCCTACATACTCAAATACACATTAACACGTGTAGAAGTGTCAAATTTCTATGTAGTAAACAATAACGTTTTAGTTTTTAAGTTTAGGTTAAGTTTATGTTATTTAGTTTTTAAGTTTATGTTATTTTTTTTTGTAAACTCTCTGGTACTGAATAAATTTTTACTTACTTATTTACTTAACGCGATATTTGTATGAAGTGTCCGGGGTGTGCTTTACCCAAATGTCCCAGTTACCGACCCGTTACCTTTTTATCACACTTTTTTATCCACAATTAAGAAGCCTTTGACATTATCTCAATTACTGGGAAGTGGGAATATGCCGAAGATGAAAACAGGCTTACCAAGATTTTCCCAACGGATTGGTTAACTGGCTATCTTCTTGCCGAAACACATAAATGCAATTTTAACATTGATGTTTAGCGGCAAGACTTAGATGAGAAAGTCGCTAGCCAGTCGAGGTTAGTAAAATGTCTACCACTAACCAAACCGAGATCTACAAAGTTGGACCCCGTCGTGAACCGATTCCGCCACCTCCTGATGTGAAGCGAGCGGACTAGCCCTGGGCAACGGAGGTGGTAGTACCCATGTTTTGTGAGTGTTATATAGGTATGTAATGGGTAAGCTTTTTCTTCTTCGTCCCTATTATAAATATCTACGATCAGTATTGTATAAGACAGATTAGCCCGTGATTTATTATTATTAGCTGTTTCTAATCTTCCCATTTATAATACAGGTATAACGATTTGTCTATCCATCAAAGTTGTTCAGTTTCACGAGTAGAATCTCCATACAAATATTTTCAGGGGATTTTTTATATTTAATATTTTATACATTTAGTTTTTGATGTCGGTACAAAACGTTTCTATACAATAGTGTTTAATTGTCAAAGTAGCACAAAACACATCTGTGTTACACATGAGAGATCACTCTCATACAACCTTATTATTCTTGCTTATAAGAAATATATAAAGTTTTACCTTTTCCTGGTTCCCTATTTTCCAAATTTAGCCGTAGTTGAAAATCACTGTTATATTGAGAGCAAAGCGAGTCTGAGATTTAATCTCAATTGACTTTATCGAATCATGGAACCTGGAGTGAGTTTTTTTGAAATTATTCACGCAGAGGAGAAAAACTACATTTAAGAAGAAAGCTTTATAAGCTTGCCTTAGCCATAAAAATCATCCATACATTCCTATACAACATTTGCAATATCGGAAAAACTCGATAAACTCGATATTTTTATTTGCTCTCACACTTGCAGGAAAAACATCTCCAAGCGAAGGAAGTCGATAGAATACACATATTTTTATTGACACGAACGCAACGAACGAAGCCTATTGACAAACATTCAAGTCGATAAAATGAGGAAGAACGAGTTTGCGAACAAAATAAGTCGAGAGCCGATTGCATTGGACAATTTTGTTAAACCCAATTTCATATTTCGGTACAGGCATTTTGCCTTCACGGTGCGATGATGCCAAGGACAGATTTTTTTTTTGATAACATAAGAGCATTTTATTCGTGTTTGAGTTTACAACTTAATACCTAGTTTAGGAGCTAGGGCTACTCATTATTGTTTTAATTCCCTAAGTGTACCAACTAAACGTTTTAACTTAATAAACATTTCATTTCGGTATTATTTATATCAAGTACAGTAAAGTCAGCTCAACTCTGGCTCAAATGAGGAAAATAGGTATTATCTCATTAACAGCCCGTATTAGTCCAGTGTTGGGTGTTGGACATGGGTAGATCCCCAAGGCAAACCACTTATTGCCTTTCGGCCATGCGCATCCATCTGTCACCAGCAACATTCTAAGGGGTGAGTGTCCCATACTATGTATATAGGGTGTATTGCCTAGATGCGATCGCCACTCCAGAATTGGAAACATAGTTTGGCGGTTTTACTTAATTTGCGATAGAAAATATTAAAGAAAACCTTAAGGCTATATGTGTATTGTTAAAGTGGCAAATACACTGGGTCAGCGAAATTTCGGTAATTTCTTACTCACACCCTTTTA
Source organism: Coleophora deauratella (assembly GCA_958295455.1). Classification (NCBI taxonomy): domain Eukaryota; kingdom Metazoa; phylum Arthropoda; class Insecta; order Lepidoptera; family Coleophoridae; genus Coleophora; species Coleophora deauratella. The sequence continues at coordinate 3,555,287 of OY282390.1, read as the reverse complement.
AATTCCGAAATACCGGATCCAAGTTCCAAGATTATTCGTTTTTCTTTTTAAATAAACATACTTCTCTCCTAGATAAACTATTCATCTTTCCCCCACTATCATATTCTCTAGTACTTATTTAAATTTAAATTTTCGTGATGCTTAAAGAGATCCTAGCTAAGATTTATAATCTGCAAGCTTACAAAGCTTTCATTTCATTAAAATTTCACTCTAATCCTTCCAGAAGTTTAGAGAAAATCTCGGATATAAATAAATAAGTCTATACCTACAAATAACAACTGTAATCAGTGTATTTCATTTAATGTTATTTTCAAGTCGCTTAATGAATTCACATGAGAAAATGCCTATACACTCTCGTTCACAATCCTCAGATTAAAGCCCTTGCTTTAAGGTCGCTTTCATGTGCAAACAAAAAGAGTGCGTTCATGCATAAACAAAAGGGTGTTGTCACAACGCGTCAGCCGTTTAAAATTGAAGTGTACTCAACACCTGTCGTAGCTTTCTCAGTAGGTACACACCAGCTCGAACAAACATCAAATAACTTGTTTAGTTTTGTCACGTAAACTACGAGATACCGTGTTTTGTTTACAAGTTCTTCTTTTAAGTTCATACCAAAGTTAGGTACTAACTGTATTAAAACTGAGGCTTCTACTTGTAGAACTGATCAACGATCGACTTTTACCAAGGCAGCCAAATAAATAAAAAACATTTTGACTTCTTGAGTACACGGTTCAGAGCTATCCGTTACTCATTTTGATTTACAAAGTTTTATAAGATATGTAGTTAAAATAATATCAATTTTAATTTTACATTACATTGATGACCCTATGGAAAACATCACCTAATGTCTACAGTAGGTCTAGGCGTTAATAATTCAGCGCAAATTCAGCGTCAAAGCTGCGATAAAATGAACGCGACACTTCGAAGTATCGCGTTCATTGTAAGTTTTCATATTCAGTTATTTTGACGCTCCATGGCTGAATATACTAAGACTACAAAGTCTATGATTGTCTATAATATCAGCATATTAGTACTATAGTCTATTCAGGGAAATGAGCTAGTGGAGCGCTTTCTCTATCACACAATCGCTTACAAAAGACAAGGATGGAAGAGTGCGTCACACGAGAAAGTAGGCGTCAACTTTTGCTAAGAAACTAAAGACGCGTTCACATACCAAGCGCTTCTTTTAAATTCTGACTGAACATTAATTTTGATATTTTAATAGAAAAGTTTTTGTTTTATAATTACTATAAATTTCAAAACCTATTTGATATTCTTACTTATAATTATACATTTAAAGGAAAAATAACGAAGGTATTTTGAATAAATATAAATTTTTATTTAGTTAAAATTACAATATTAAACTTTGACCAGAAAATAAATAACCAAATTATAAAAATAAAAAAATCATTATTAGCTGTCACACGATGCATTGTACTGCTTGTTCTGTTGCTTTCTACATTTATTATAAAAAAATTGTGTCATGACATCTATATACCTATTCATTTCATTCCTTTTAGGATGAATATTTTTTTAACATTTCCTTCTGTCAGTGCAGTTTTATTTTTGGCCTTTGCCATTTTGTCAATTGGAGAGGTGGAGAAGTCTGAACAGCACGAGTCGCACGAACAGACTAAAAAGTTGCGTACTGTGAACACAGCTCTAGTGTCTTTACTCCGGCCAATGGCAGAAAAGTTAATTTCGTCGGTACTAGGTCGTCTCCCTGAATGGACTATAATACGATAAGCACTATAGGGTCAATGACGACGATGATGATGATGATGATGATGATGATAATGATGAACTAACTCTCAGTTCACAATCCACTGAGCTAAACAAACAGAACACCCGAAGAAAATTGTCTTTCTTTTGAAACAGCCGAATCAGGCAAACTAGACCAAGCAACCAATACCAGATTCAACACTTTAAACTTTAAATACACATTTTATATTTTTATTTTATTTAAATTGTCCCAACTAATCGTCTCTTCTCATAAAGTAGCCGATATTAAGCAAAGTCCAGCGCCAACGGTGTTATTAAATAAAATTTAGGTGTCCGTCCTCTGAGAGGTCTACTACGGTGGCATTTGGTACCTAGTGGAATTTTGTGATTTTTTATAATTAAGTATTTATGAATCGCAGGAAAAACGAACGTTATTAAGCCTAGTATCTTTCTGGAGTTCCACAGGGCAACTACCTAGTTCAATTGTAAAATGTCTTTCTGTTTACGTATTAGAGAGGTAATGTACCACTTAGTCACCGATTACGCTACATTTGTTTACTTAACTGTGATGTTCAAGCATTAAGATTACAGGAGGTATAATAATAAATAATAATAATTCTTTATTTATTCCTTAAAATTAGATACATATTTGGTGCTGCTCTAGTTCTCCCACAAGGATTCCCGGTGTTGGGAGAACTAGTCTCGATGTCTAGAAGTCTAGGAGACTCTGATGACGAATTGTGATATTTGATTTTATCTTGGCTCAGTTCAAATTGCTTGGTCGTGTCGATTAAGCGGTTTAACTACTTACTAACCTAAATAAGTTTATGTTACACTATGCATTATGTGATTTTATTCTATTAGGTATGTCATAAAAAAAACTAACTACAGGCACGGTAATAACTAGAACTTATTAATTATTTCAACTGTTTCCTTTTTTTCACAATAATTATATGTTAAGCCGTTGTTGCTGGTTGATATACCCTAGATGGCAGTTGTTAGGCTTGAAAATTTCAGAGGTTATGAATTCATTGGATTTGACCACTAGTAAATCTGCATCAATCCGCACTTGACCCCCGAGAATAGAGTGTGTCTCAGTCTTTATGTATGATTATGCCCCCTCAGTGGGGACGCTATTGGTTGCTAAGGAAATGTGATGTTAAATTTAATTATGCTCGGGATTTGAAATACCGCCGAATGCGTAGAATATTTACTCGTATTTGATACTAAAAACCAAAAGGTACCAAAGACCACAAATTTGCCGGACGGACGTTCTAATTACTAAGTAGTTATGAGTTTAGGAAACCAGCCTCAGTCCCTAGAGCTGACTAATATATGAGAGTTTTAATAGTATAGGGAAGAACACTGAAGAATTTGTGTGGATATTTTTATTTACTGTATTGTATACTGTTTCATCATTATATTAGCTAAAATAACGGAACAAAGGCCACGTCAAGGGCTTCCACATTGTTGGCCCTGAGCTGCCCGCAACGCCCGCAAGTCAAGTTATTGGCCTACTGAATAAGATGCCTATAATGCTTAAGGCGGGAAGTACATGCATGATAATTTAATATCGACCGTAACGCCAATCATTTTAAGTTCAGATCAGTGTGGGTACCGTCGCGGCGGTTACGTCAAGGCCGAACGCAAAATTCTCGAGATTTCGATGTTTTTATTACTTTTCTTGGCTTTCAAATAAGTTAAAAAAATCCGTTCAATACAAATTGAAGGTATTAAATTGGCCGATTTTTGTGTGTTGGTTTCAACATAAACAATTATTGTGTTTCCGAGAGAATTTGCAATTAATGCAAAATACAGGGTTTACAGGATATTTTTTTTTCATCAAAGTTTCTGTGATTTTAATGATTCTGTTCAATACAATTTGTTTTTTATTGTTTCAAGTATGTTATATATTTTTTCCATGGTGATAGCTTTAACCATTATTTCAAGAATTTGAATTGAATATTGCGATTTGACTAATCTTAGCGCCTTAATGTCTATATTATGTCTTCCGGAGTGTGGGTGGCTGTCATTCGTGTCATCTTTCCTGTCATCAAATAATTTAGGTCTCGAGTGTTAATTATTTATTTTAGGAAGACTAACAGCTAAATGTTTACTTTTTTTTTGTTTATTGAAGAAAGTTGTTCAGTTTCATGAGTAGAAGCTTATTTACACTTTGAGTTTCCGTTATCGTTCGGTTTTCGTGTGAGTACAGAATAGTACTTACAAAGATATTTAGTTTAATAGATACGATATCCAAAATACTGTAATTTTAAATTTTAAAGATTCAGTGGCATTCTTCAGGACTAAGTGTTGCCATGGTTGCTTACAAACAATATGTTTAATCATAATTGTAAATGAGTAAGCAGATTTGCTTTTATTGATTGCTGACCAAATTTTTTTGACGGGTAACAATGTGATAACATCGCCGATTTTGAGTGATGCTTGGAACGCAAAATGTAAAATTGACAATTGTACACTTAACAATTTGGGATATTTCGGGAAAATACGGCTTGCAATTCGCGTTACAGAGATAATATAATAAACAGATTTACTCGATGAAAATTAATAGTCCAAACAAGATAAACAATTTATAGATATTCCCAAAACACATCGATAACACTAAGCCCTTCCAGACATATGTTATCAGAGCTTTCCTTGCCACCTATTAATGGGATCTTTTCCAATAAATTACACAGATAAAGAACGTACTGCACACAAATATCCATTCGCTGCCTCCTGCGATTCTACCCAAAGAAATACATTTAAGGCCCTTATAAAGACAAGGCGCTCACGCTGGTTCAATCAGTGAGTTATAGTTATTTGAATCTGAGTTTTTCTCTTTTCTATTTGGCATTACTCCATGAACATCATAGTTATCCGGGACAAACCACACACGGTCATCTGGCTCCAAACTAGGAATCCCTGTCTTATGGGAACCAAAGTCTGATATACATAAACAAATACGTTTAAATATAAACAGATCCTGTGGTGTGGCCTTTGGCCTGTGGTGTGGCCTTAGAATAGCACCACCCCATCTCTTCCCGTGGGTGTCGTAAAAGGCGACTAAGGGATCCATAAACCGGAGGATGGGCAGCAGCGTCTTTCCCGCGTACCATCTTGGCTCACGCCACACTGCGATCGCCAACCCGCATGCCAAGCGTGGCGATTATGGCAACTACCCCCCAAATATGATTAGGAACCCGAAACAACGGCCCCTAGTCCCCGGCAGCCCCGCTATTCCTGACTCCGGTAGCGGTCACGGTAACGGCGGGGCATGGGGTGCGAAGAATCTCCGGCAGAGGCCAGGCTACCAAAAACAAAAACCTTTGGCCCTGGCAACCTATAACACGCGCACACTGCGAACGGACGAAAGACTCGCTGAACTGGAGGAGGAATTGAGCAGGTTACGATGGGATATTGTGGGATTATGTGAAGTCCGAAGAGAGGGTGAAGACACCATGATCCTTAAGTCCGGAAACCTGCTCTATTTCCGGGAGGGCGACCAACTGTCCCAGGGTGGTGTCGGGTTTATTGTCCACAAGTCCCTAGTCAACAACGTGGTCCAGGTCGAGAGTGTTTCGACGAGGGTAGCGTACCTTATACTCAGAATCACCAAACGGTATTCGCTGAAGGTCATACAGGTATATGCGCCGACCGCGGAACACCCCGACGAAGAGGTGGAGGCTATGTATGAGGATATCTCCAGAGCCATACATAGCTCCAGGACCCATTTCACCGTTGTGATGGGGGACTTCAACGCGAAACTAGGCAAACGAAGGGACAACGAGCTGAGAGTGGGGAAATTTGGATACGGAGAGAGGAATGCGCGGGGTCAGCTGCTGGCTGGCTTTATGGAGAAGGAGGGCCTCTTCATGATGAACTCCTTCTTCAAAAAGCCAAAACAGCGCAAGTGGACATGGCTGCATCCCAGTGGCGTAGTAAAAAATGAGATTGACTTCATCTTGTCGACAAAAAGGCAAATATTCAATGATGTCTCTGTGATCAACTCGCTGAAGACAGGAAGCGATCACCGAATGGTAAGAGGCACATTGAATCTAAAAACAAAGCTAGAAAGATGTCGACTGATGAAGTCCACGCTCCGACCAGCGCCTATCCAACTCCAAAACCCCGAAAGCTTTCAACTCGAGTTGCACAACCGCTTCGAATGCCTAGGAGAATGCGAAAATGTGGACAATTATAACGACAGGTTCATGGAAATTGTCCAAACGGCTGGGAATAAGGCCTTCAAAACCGGCCGTTTAAAAAGAACATCTCGTATCTCGGACCTCACCAGCAAGCTCATGGAGGAAAGACGAAGCCTGATTCTGAAATCCTCTGAAGATGCTTGTCAGTATCGGCGACTAAACAGACAGATCTCCAAGTCCTTGACTCGTGATATACGCCAATTTAATACCAACCGTATTAAAGAGGCTATCGAGCGCAATAAAGGGTCAAAAGTATTCGCAAGGGATCTGTCTGCTGGTCAAAGCCAACCCGAGAGCCAGATTGTCCCGACACTATACCGAAGATATCCCAGACGTCAGCCTGTGCGAGATTAGAATGGCTCTCAAACAGCTTAAGAACAACAAGGCACCGGGTGATGATGGAATTACGGCTGAGCTTCTGAAAGCAGGTGGAGAACCGGTACTTATAGCTCTTCAGAAGCTATTTAATTCCGTCATGCTCGAGGGACGAACACCTACAGCATGGCACAGGAGTGTGGTGGTGCTCTTCTTCAAGAAGGGTGATAAGTCTCTGCTGAAGAATTACAGACCCATCTCACTCCTGAGCCATGTCTACAAGCTGTTTTCGAGAGTCATTACGAATCGTCTCGCACGCAGGTTTGACGACTTCCAGCCTCCCGAACAAGCCGGTTTCCGAAAAGGCTTCAGTACCATAGACCACATACATACGCTGCGGCAGATTATACAGAAGACCGAAGAGTATAATCGGCCACTATGCTTGGCGTTTGTGGACTATGAGAAAGCCTTTGATTCGATCGAGACCTGGGCTGTGTTGCAGTCTCTCCAACGGTGCCAAATTGATTATCGATACATCGAAGTGTTGAAGTGCTTGTATGAAAACGCCACCATGTCGGTCCACCTCCAGGATCAGAATTCGAAACCTATCCGGCTGCAGCGTGGGGTGAGACAGGGAGACGTTATATCTCCGAAACTGTTCACCGCTGCACTGGAAGACGTTTTCAAGCTTCTGGACTGGAGAGGACTCGGCATTAACATCAATGGCGAGTACATCACTCACCTTCGATTTGCTGACGATATCGTGATCATGGCTGAGACCTTGGAAGACCTAGGCGCAATGCTCGAAGGACTTAGTAGAGTCTCCCAACAAGTGGGTCTTAAAATGAACATGGATAAGACGAAAATCATGTCAAACGTCCGTGTTACACCCACTCCTCTGAAGGTTGGAGACTCTACACTCGAAGTTGTTGACGAATATGTATACCTGGGACAAACAGTCCAGTTAGGTAGGTCCAACTTCGAGAAAGAGATCAATCGTCGAATCCAACTCGGCTGGGCAGCGTTCGGGAAGCTTCGCAATATCTTTACGTCCAAAATACCGCAGTCCCTCAAGACTAAAGTCTTTGACCAGTGTGTGTTGCCAGTGATGACATATGGATCCGAGACATGGTCGCTTACTATGGGCCTTATAAGAAGGCTCAAAGTCACCCAAAGGGCGATGGAGCGTGCTATGCTTGGTGTTTCCCTACGTGATCGAATCAGAAATGAGGAGATACGTAGGAGAACTAAAGTTACCGACATAGCTCTCAGAATCGCTAGACTTAAGTGGCAGTGGGCAGGGCACATAGCTCGTAGAACAGATGGCCGTTGGGGCAGTAAAGTTCTCGAATGGCGACCGCGCACCGGAAGGCGCAGTGTGGGCAGGCCCCCGACTCGGTGGACCGACGACCTGGTAAAGGTTGCAGGAAGCCGCTGGATGCGAGCCGCACAGGACCGGTCGGTGTGGAAATCCTTGGGGGAGGCCTTTGTCCAGCAGTAGACGTCTTTCGGCTGATAGATAGATAGATAGATAAACAGATCAGTGGCATAGCGTGGGTTTTCGCCGCCCGGGGCCCATCGAAAATTTGCCGCCCCTTTCTATTGTCATCATTAGTAAAAAAAAAACAACAATTAAACAGTCAAATTCTGTAATCAATAAAAAATGTACTCTTCGTGTTTGTTAAAGCTAAATCTTTTATACAATTGATTGCTAATTGCAAATATAGCTAAATTGGAAATCCGGAATACTAACTAAATCCCGCAGCACATCGAACCTGCAACCTCCAGATGTGAAGCGAGCGCATTATATACTTCCGTGGGCGAGTGGTCACGAACATATATGAAAATGTAATTTATGAAAGAAAAGCGCAAGCGAAGCGAGCGCGAATTTTTTTTAGATATCTAAGTATATTATTGTTAAACCAACAAAAATCCTTTTACTTGGAGCGCTCAGCGCCATATCAACCTACCAGGGTGCTTGGCGCCCCCATAAGCTCGATACCCTGTGTGTGCACGGGTGTTACGACCCAAATTCCGGCCTCGTGCAAAATAGTAACTTTGCGGTGTTGCTGACTTGCTGTATGTACGGGTTTCATTCTTCATATGATAACATTTGTTTTCTTGACGTTTTAGCTGGGTTAGATGCATACAGTTAGGTAAAGCAATCACATATTGTTAATACTATTGAAAAAAGTACAAATCCACCCTAAACGTGACACATAAGAGGCAAAAATTTTAAAAATGTCGCACTTTTTCCCTATTTACGGAAAAACCAAGTCGTTTTTTAAAATTAAAATTAGCCTATCCGGTGGGACGTTAGACAAGGTATCTACAATTGCAATTTGATTTACCCATTCTGGGACACCCTGTATAACTTTGATTATGTTTTATCATATATTTCGATTGCTTAAGCCGTCCTCCTGGACGTGCCTCAACCATAGGTAATGTTTAATTAACTTCAGTATAGAGAAGCTTCTTTCAAAACTGGCATTGTTAATGGCAGCTGTTAAAAATATTCTTAACATTATGATAATATTTGGTAAACCCTCTTCAAGGCGATGGAGCGTGCTATGCTTGGTGTTTCCCTACGTGATCGAATCAGAAATGAGGAGATACGTAGGAGAACTAAAGTTACCGACATAGCTCTCAGAATCGCTAGACTTAAGTGGCAGTGGGCAGGGCACATAGCTCGTAGAACAGATGGCCGTTGGGGCAGTAAAGTTCTCGAATGGCGACCGCGCACCGGAAGGCGCAGTGTGGGCAGGCCCCCGACTCGGTGGACCGACGACCTGGTAAAGGTTGCAGGAAGCCGCTGGATGCGAGCCGCACAGGACCGGTCGGTGTGGAAATCCTTGGGGGAGGCCTTTGTCCAGCAGTGGACGTCTTTCGGCTGATAGATAGATAGATAGATAAACAGATCAGTGGCATAGCGTGGGTTTTCGCCGCCCGGGGCCCATCGAAAATTTGCCGCCCCTTTCTATTGTCATCATTAGTAAAAAAAAAACAACAATTAAACAGTCAAATTCTGTAATCAATAAAAAATGTACTCTTCGTGTTTGTTAAAGCTAAATCTTTTATACAATTGATTGCTAATTGCAAATATAGCTAAATTGGAAATCCGGAATACTAACTAAATCCCGCAGCACATCGAACCTGCAACCTCCAGATGTGAAGCGAGCGCATTATATACTTCCGTGGGCGAGTGGTCACGAACATATATGAAAATGTAATTTATGAAAGAAAAGCGCAAGCGAAGCGAGCGCGAATTTTTTTTAGATATCTAAGTATATTATTGTTAAACCAACAAAAATCCTTTTACTTGGAGCGCTCAGCGCCATATCAACCTACCAGGGTGCTTGGCGCCCCCATAAGCTCGATACCCTGTGTGTGCACGGGTGTTACGACCCAAATTCCGGCCTCGTGCAAAATAGTAACTTTGCGGTGTTGCTGACTTGCTGTATGTACGGGTTTCATTCTTCATATGATAACATTTGTTTTCTTGACGTTTTAGCTGGGTTAGATGCATACAGTTAGGTAAAGCAATCACATATTGTTAATACTATTGAAAAAAGTACAAATCCACCCTAAACGTGACACATAAGAGGCGAAAATTTTAAAAATGTCGCACTTTTTCCCTATTTACGGAAAAACCAAGTCGTTTTTTAAAATTAAAATTAGCCTATCCGGTGGGACGTTAGACAAGGTATCTACAATTGCAATTTGATTTACCCATTCTGGGACACCCTGTATAACTTTGATTATGTTTTATCATATGTTTCGATTGCTTAAGCCGTCCTCCTGGACGTGCCTCAACCATAGGTAATGTTTAATTAACTTCAGTATAGAGAAGCTTCTTTCAAAACTGGCATTGTTAATGGCAGCTGTTAAAAATATTCTTAACATTATGATAATATTTGGTAAACCCTCTTCAAGTTTATCATATATGTATTTTAGTAAGCCCCGTGAGCCAGATATAATTATGTAGCTCTTTTTAGGGTTCCGTAGCCAAATGGCAAAAAACGGAACCCTTATGGATTCGTCATGTCTGTCTGTCTGTCTGTCTGTCTGTCTGTCCGTATGTCACAGCCACTTTTTTTCCGAAACTATAAGAACTATACTGTTGAAACTTGGTTAGTAGATGTATTTTGTGAACCGCATTAAGATTTTTACACAAAAATTGAAAAAAAAAAACAATAAATTTTGGGGGCTCCCCATACTTAGAACTGAAACTCAAAAAATTATTTTTCATCAAACCCATACGTGTGGGGTATCTATAGATAGGTCTTCAAAAATGATATTGAGGTTTCTAATATCATTTTCTTGTAAACTGAATAGTTTGCGCGAGAGACACTTCCAAAGTTGTAAAATGTGTCCCCCCCCCCCGTAACTTCTAAAATAAGAGAATGATGAAACTAAAAAAAAATATATGATGTACATTACCATGCAAACTTCCACCTAAAATTGGTTTGAACGATATCTAGTAAGTAGTTTTTTTTTAATACGTCATAAATCGTAAACCGCAATTTACCTTTCATTCAAGTTACAACGAACTACAAAAACTTTTATATTATGTTACTTGCTGCTACGGAACCCTTCATGGGCGAGTCCGACTCGCATTTGGCCGCTTTTTTAAAGTCTGGATCTGTTGCAGCTACAAAAGTACGAAGACGTAGGTACACGCTCAAGTTTGAAATCTTCTCTTTAATATCTTGAGGAGCGTGATCTAAGGGCACGTTCGTGGAGCCGCCTGACGCGCCGCGCAACGCGCCACGTCTCCATAAACGAGGCCTAAGTGCAGTTCATCGACACCTAATAACACTACGTAAAAAAATGCGGCGCTCGCCGCCCCTATCCATGTACCGCCCGCCGCCCCTATCCATGTGCCGCCCGGGGCCATGCCCCCCCGGCCCCCCCCCACGCTACGCCACTGAAACAGATATAAATATAATACACCTAGACACAGAGCAAACAAATCTGTTCATCACAGAAATGTTTGCCCTGGGTGGGAATCGAACCCACAACTCTCGGAGTAGTCAGGAGCACTAATCACTGACCCACCGAGTCAGTCGATGAGAATTTTGTATCGTATTTCAAGCCGCTTCGGACATGACTAAATGACTACCATCTAGAAATAGCAACTGGCATTAACGATTCATTCCCGAGGTATGGGAAGAGACCTGTGGCCCAGCAGTGGGCACAAAAAGGTTGTTAACAAAGGCACTATAACACACATATTGTAATTGATTTTCATACTTTTTTCATCTATGATTGGTAAACACTTGGCATTATCTTCTATTCTATTTTTCTATTTTGCATTTCACATCTCATTTAAGGAGTGATTTTGCCAATTGCAATGTCAAGTGAAAAATGGGAGAATCTTCAATAAAAAAAATGGCGAAACGCCAATGTCAAGTGAAAGAGACGGCTCTAAGGGTGATGGGCACTTAAAGACGCTCCACGTTGTGGTTTGCTGCTGGAACTCGGAAAACGGAGCTGTCTCCCGAGTTAATCCTCTTCTTATGACCGCTTATCACTGAATCGGAATCACAGATATTTCCCCATCACAAAAATAACGTTAAGACTACTCTAAAACGGAAATAATTAAAAAATAACTCAGCAGACGTGTGCTCGGTACAAGTCCCGGCAACACGTTGGTATTATAAAATCTGTGCGGCAACCAACCTAGCGGCATTATCTTACCATCCTTTTCTTTCTTGGCTTTATTTCTCACATTGTCCTTTACAGTCAGCTCACCACTCTTATTTGTTTGACTGATCAAGCATATTGCTATGGATGCCATGTCTACACGTTGATGTCTATAGATAGAGCCAAATGTTTTATAAATAAAATATTGTACTTCAATCCGAGCGGAATTCAAAAGCATTTGCTTATACTTTTATTTATTGCAATTTTTTGCTCCGCTCAAAGGAATTTGGGTTGAGTACCTTTTGAGCAGGTTTACCGCTACATGCAAGAGAAAAGTGTTTATCTGGCATTTAGACTTTTGATCGAATGTGGTTCTATTTTCGATTATTTATATTACATCTCCTTTAAAAGATCCTTTAATGATCGTTTCTGCAACTGGGTTTATATCAAGTAAACTGGGTAATTTGGTAAAGGTCGCGGGAAGTCGCTGGATGCAGCGCAGCGCAAGACCGTGTAAATCTTGAGGGAGGCCTTTGTCCAACAGTGAAAGTCTTTTGGTTGATGACTATGGTGATATGATGATGAAATTTTTATATTCTCTCCATTCAAGAGCTTATTGTACATCATAGTGCCACGGGCAACAAACATAATCAAATTAACAAAAAATACCCTAACTGCATTAAAAATGTATCACATGTCAATTTGGGAATCACGGCGATTCTTACGATACCTCGACTACCGTTTTAGTTATAGCAAGGAAACATACATACATAAATAATTAAACATTACCCCTTTACTTATGCAGTTAAGTAAATCTGATTCGTAATGTAGTCTTGTATAATATTTTTCTGAGCTTTAACTATACAATTTTTATTTGCTAATAATTGACCACGCTGAATACGTTAAAAACAACCGACTTCAATCGCAACAACTCCAATTTTGATATGTTTTTGTTGATTTTCTCAAAAACCGCTGAATCGATTTCGATAAAATTTATATGGAACCACCTGTGAAGTATACCCTTTTAAACAAAAAAAGAATTTTCCAAATCGGTTCAGGCGTCTTCGAGTAATCGGTGAATATACATAAAAAAAAAAAACCGACGAATTGAGAACCTCCTCCTTTTTTTGAAGTCGGTTGATAAATAAAGAAGAGGAAACTAAGAAGGTAATAGTACAAAGGTCACCCGGCAAAATGGATTTTCTAAAGCGTTTGAAAATTGAGGGCTCAAACAGAAATTCCCCGTTCTTTATTCAAAATTCGCTTAGTAGTAACGAAAGAGTTTCTCAGATGCTTGTAGTTTCTTAAAACTTAGTTTATTTGTGTACTGTGTGCATAAACCCACATTTCCCGCGGGTTTAAGCCGATCTACTCGGTCAAGCCTCGTTCAAATTTACCAGATCCATCTCTTCGTTTTATTACTTTTGTATCCACTATTGTGGTAAACCCTTGGCATTATATCTCACCTGTTTAGCTACACCATCTTATCTAAGTCTTGCCGTCAAACATCAATGTTAATATCTCAGTAAAAGGACATTATACAGTATGGACACTCCCTGCGGCTTTCTGAAGTCCCTCATCCACCCTGTGTGACTTCTAAGTGACCAGTTGTCAAGAGATTGGCAAACCAAAGACAATTTTATTTTCATAAGGAGAGAGGTAATGGCTTCTAAGGCGATACAGCCTTGTCTCGTGTATATATAAATACAGTATTCACTTCATTAAAAATGTCTATTGAAAAAGTCTGTCGTTTATGTTCCTATCTGTTCTATTTTAAGCTCTACTGTTATCGGAAATATCAATTACTAAAAACGTCAACATAACAAAAAGAAGTATAACCTACGAAAAGGCGGTATGACCATGAAGCCTTAGCCTAAGCAGCCCTAGATACTCACACACACATTAACACGTGTAAAGACATGAAACAATAACGCGATATTTGTATGAAATGTTCGGGGTGTGGTTACGTATGTGTTCAGGCATGAAGATATGATAGCCAATTACCCATTGTTGGGGAATCTTGGTAAGCCCTCCATCTTCGCTATCATCATTCCGTACCATAAGGTGAGACGATGCTACTGGCTTACCAGTTGTGGATTTAAAAAGCAACTTGCACATCTAAACGCGCATTAGACGGCGCGTCGGCGGCGCATGCAATTTTGAAATTCGCATTCACTCCTCGCTGCAAACGGATTCCCTTATATAATATTTGTGCTCTGGATGTTTTCACATGAATACCCACTCAACATAATGGTTATAGAAGGTGATGTATGTAAAAACACATTACGATAATATAATACAAATAATAACAATAAAAATGAATAAGTGCAAATAAATAAGTTCAGTATTTACTTTATTTTTTTTATTATTGATATTGCGCACTACCCTATATAATGTTCTTACGCGATTTCCTTCACCTAAAGGTTGTCTGGAAGAGATCGCTCTTTAGCGATAAGACCGCCTACCTATATAACATTTTTTTTAATGTTTATGTTTTTATTTTCCTGTTTTGTTGTGCAATAAAGTGTTTTCATTCATTCATTCATTCAAATAAATGATAATAATTCATTCATAAATGCTATGCATTTTTAATTAGAAATATATTAAAATTAAGTGAAAACTACACTATTAATTTTATTTTAAGGCTAATAAAGCCTTTTTAAACGACAACCCAATTTTTTTTATAAATCCTTTTAATAGTAGAAAAACGGTACCCAATATTATATTAAATGATCGTTACTTATGAGAGTTTCTCTAAGGAATCTACAGAAACGCAGTTAAAAAAATGACTTGAAAATGAAAATAAATTATTTTATATCATTTTATATTTTCATGAAAAATATTTGGAAGTATGAGTATGAATATGACTCTCGGTCACAAACGGGCATTGCCTTTCACTTCTCCAAGTTGTTGTCTATGTTCTCCTTGTGTGCAATAACGTTTTCATACATACATACATAAGCACAAGTCTCGGCCCTAAGTTTATAATTTACACTAAAACTAAAAAGGAGGGTTATAACAACATGTATTTATTTGTTGCCCTGTGTTCTCGTGGCCGGCTAAGAACGTTGTGGTAGATAATACTTTTTTAATTGCAAAACTTTGTAATAAAACTACACAAAGAGGATTATGAGCCTTTTGGACGCTGCATAAAGGATTTTATTTGCAGCTTGATGTAAGCATACTGGATGGTTCTTCCGACAAAATATGTAAGTTGCCTCCATCCAGAAAGTAAGTGGCTAGGCCACTCGCTACCAGGAAGTCGTGGTTTCAATTCCCCGCGCGGTCCAACTTTAGCATCGTTCCTAACGGACTACTCACATTGATGGAGGTCAGATTCCGAATAGGTCAGATCCCATGTATGTCATGTTGGAAAATGTCTTAGCTGGAAAATGACATTGAATCTGACCTCTTTCGCCGAAACCTCTGGTACCACACCACCTGGTGTTAAGGCAAATAAACCACATACATCTGGGGTTTCGGTTACGAATTTTGTTCTTAACCTAACCTAGACGAACGACTGATTAAATCTTATTTAGTATTACTAACCGTCCACCTATATAAGCTGTTGTTCGATTTCTTGGTTCTAATGTAATATCTAGGTACGCTTGATGGTAGGTTTATGAGTCCGCCTGGCTCGCTAGAACCTTTTTTAGCTAAGGGGTTCCATAAATAACAAGGTGATCATTGTTGATAGCATTCCCTATTGCGTTGGAGAATCTTGGTAAGCCCTTTACCATTTTTGCCATCATTATTACTTACCACAGGTTATATGATGCCAACTGACTACAAAAGACGTACGATCTCTGTCAAAAAAATAATGATAATCATCATTATCATTGGCCTAATGCGTCTATGACAGACGATTCAGTCAGTGTCGCGGATACAATATTTTTGGTGACTGTACAGCCCAATACGAGACCGGCACAGTTGACCGCAGGACCAACAGGGAAAGTTGCCAACAGATTGATTAGAAGCGGCTAGATGTCTACGGTTCCTCCGCTCGGACAGCAGTTTGAATCAGGCCTCATCACACGCCTTGCGACTATTTCCCATACACTTGTGCCATTCGTCCGTCTATGGCGAGGTTTTCCTATATATATATATATATATATATATATATATAGGTTTTCCTATATATATATAATAGGAAGAATAACCGTATTATGTTCCCGCCCTGTCGGTGTAACGGTATTTAAAAGATTTTCTCTAAGGCGAATCGCACACTGAGGCGGTTTCCAACCGCGGCGGCTACCGCCTGGTACGCGGTTGCCCGCCAACCGCGCTAGCCTTGCACACGGGCTAGCGCGGTTTTCATACATTTCTAGTACATTTTCCAACCGCCGCGGTTACCGCCGCGGTCAGAAACCGCCTCCCGTGTGATAATCGCCTAAGTAGAGTTGGTTTTTACAACACCATTGGGTACCGAAATCTAAAAAACAAAGTTATCAAGAAGTTTTTCGCACACGTTTGTGATATAGAGCCAATTTTCTTTCTACAATATTTCATTGATTAAGAAAAAAACATTTAAACACTTACCTATTTAAATCGTCATTCCATTTATCATGTTCATACTAAAGAACATGCGAAGCATAATTTTCTACTAAAGACTTGCGTTCAGTCTTGTCTCAAATACACCTATTTATCCAAGAAACTTGATAGAAAAATTCCCGCGCGTCTTCGATCGCGCCGCGGGACATACAGCTATCAGGTTTGGTATTTGAACCATGAGGGTATAGAATGCCATCACAGAGTATGCATAGGTATGCCGAGTGGCTGGAAATCGCTTTCTCATGCTCCAAGAAGACAGAACTTGTCTCATGCGACAAGACAACGCGACTTGCGAAAATAAGTAAAGAAACAACGGCTACAACTGATAGATATTTTTTTGATATGTTAAATTGTAACAATTTTCTAAATATACTTCAATATAACTACAACATATCTTGAAAAACTATATTATATTGATATCCAAAAAAAAGCTGGGCGCTGCTGGTCTAGAACAGCAAGAGACAGGAACAAGTGGAGAACTCTGGAGGAGGCTTTCACCGCTGTTGGCGGTTCTTACATAGAAAAGTCAAAAAATAAAAATATTTTATTTTTTGACTTTGACTTACTTAACGATTAACACGAAAAAACTTACCTTTTTAACTTTTCGCAGTAATATAGTAATTTCTTTCATAGTAATAATAAACACTGTAAAATACTTATGTAAGGAATAAAAGCTTATCTTATCTTATCTTGAAAAACAGTAACGAATTGTAATAATCTTTCTTAGCAAAATATGAACTCACTATCCTGAAGCTAATAAAACAAATAAACGTAAAACCCACCTAAAAGAGTCTAATTAACGTAAGTCTGAAGAAAATATGAAACGTAATAAGGCCATGATACTCGTATAATTCACCGAATAAATAATACAAAGAAATAATTGTCCGAAACACTACAACACCAGAACTGATATTTCCGTTTTCTGCTAAAATGAAAATGAAAATATTTTATTCGAAGTAGGTAGCAGTGTACACTTTTCGAACGTCATTCTTTTATCTACCTAATACGAGGTTCCTACCACTCGGAACTCGTATAGCCACCGTTCACGAGTATAACGCGAGAGTCAGCCATCGCTCCCCTCAACCATATTTGAGGGAAGCGAACGACCCGGCTCCCGAAACCTATTAAATAGCCGAAAAAACCAAATTATTTTCGAGTTCAACTACTGTTACATAAAAGTGAGGTCTTATTTTAAGTGTGTTGTAATACATATCATTCTTCTAAACTAATGTTTAGTTTAGAACAGTGTTTTTCAACCTTTTTTAATACCCGACCCCTTTACAAGTTAAAAAATACTTGCGATCCCCTAGGGCCATAAACATACAAAATTTTAGTGATTTCAAAGACTACGTTTATAATTTTCTTCAATTAGAAAATGATGTACTTATTAACGTCTCCAAATAGAATCACGTTTTGACAAATTGTTAAAAAATAAACAGACCCAGCATTCTTACTGAAATCGAATTTTTCATTGCAGTGTAGGACTTATAAACACTTACTTTTTCTTTTACCCGCCCGCGACCCTTTGAGAAGGGCTTTGCAACCCCCCAGGTGGTCGCGACCGACCCACTGAAAACTTGAAAACCACTGGTTTAGAAGAACGATATGTATTCTACCAATAAGTTTTTAGTACTCGTATTCGACGATATCCTTTCCTTTGTTCTATTTACAGTAGTTTATTTAAAAAGCTTAACACAAAAGTATGGCATGTGTTATGTGCAGAAACAAAATACATTTTCCTCACGTTAAAGAATTGTTTAAAAGCTCTCACTACACTCCATTGGCCATTATAAGTCTTTTAAACATTACGATATTTACTGCCGACATCGACATGTGATTTCTTTCAAAGCTTAACTTTCGGTTATTATCGTTAGGTAACATTAAAAGGACACAAATACATATTATTTTTCTGTAGATACTTAGAACGAAAGTTTGGTTGCAAATTGTTGTTTGTATTCCAGATTCGTCTGGTGAGCGCAGGTTTTTAGTTCTGGTCAGACTCCGTTATTTGGGCATGTCTGTTTAGTCGTAGCAACATTGACAGATTTAATTTAAAGTGTAGAATGGTGTAAACAAGTTCGCGGCGCTCGAGGAAACAAGAATTTATTAGAATCTCTACATTTCCTCTTTAGCTGTAAGTATAGTGGGCAGTTAATTTGCGAAGGTTGTATATCCTTGTTGGTTGAAAGGGCAAGCTTATGTATTTGTTGGCAACTCTTATAATAAGTAGGTATTCTGTTTTAATGGAACAACTTCATTGTAATCGGTGATCTAATTTGGAGTGATGTAATAATATAAGTGTATCGACAAAAAAATCTAAATACAGACGTGTAATCTGCCGTGCTTACAATAAGAGCAGTAAGTCTATGAAACACACTTTAGACTTTTCATCACATTTTTGCATTTTCCAAATTATTTCCTTAGATTATTTTAAATACAATTTTTGAAATGTGTAGCTCAGATTCTGTATTTTTATACAGGTGTTAAAATAAGAGCCTTTGAAATTTTAAGGGGTTACTCAGAATCAAGTACAGAATACAGGAAAAATATTGAAAAAATCCGCTCTTCGAATTTTTTTTCCAGTTTCCCATACAAATACTTAATTCGATTTTCAGATTTAGTATGGGAAACCTAGAAAAAATTTGAAGAGCGGATTGTTTCAATATTTTTTTCCTGTGTTAACAACCCATTACGTCCCCACTGCAGGGGCACAGGTCTCTTCCCATAACTCGGGAAGGCTTAGGCCATACTCCACACACGGGGGCCAAGTCCGGATTGGTGGAGGTTGTGGGGCTAGTGGCCAACCCCAGTGTCAGAAGTTTTCAAGCCGCCTATAAGGCCTCTGACATGGCTTAACGACTGCTAGCGATAGCAGCCGGCACCAACGGCTTAACGTGCCTTGCGAAGCACGGAGCGGTCGAGATAAATGCCACTGACAGTCAAACCCATCCAGGTTATGACCGTTTCTGTAGTCAGTTAACCTGCGTGATCGATGCAACCACGCAAGCCGCACTGAGCCACGACCGCTTTTTTTCCTGTATTCTTACTTGATTCTGAGTAACCCCATAAAATTTCAAACGCACTTTTTTTAACACCCTGTATTGCGTTATCATTTATCTGTCTTATTTACAAATTAAATGACGAAATGGGTGAAGTTATTGCTTTTAAAAATATACTTACTGCTCTTATCGTAAGCACGGCAGTAATATTATGTCTGTGGAGAGTTTTTTTTGCGCCTTTATTATTATGTCACATGCATGCCATTTAAAACATATGAAACATATTTTTTAAGATTATGGCATGGTTTTCTAAATTAAATATTTTTCCTGTTACTTAATTTAACGTCTGTTTCAGACACGTCTTTTGGTAGTAGTTGGTATGTGTATTTGGAAGAATTAACTATGTTTTTAACCGACTTCAAAAAAGGAGGAGCTTCTCAATTCGTCGAATTTTTTTTTAATGTATGTTCACCGATTACTCGAAGACGCCTGAACCGATTTCGAAAATTCTTTTTTTGTTTAAAAGGGTACACTTCACAGGTGGTCCCATATAAGTTTTATCGAAATCGATTTAGCGGTTTTTGAGAAAATAAACAAAAACATAGCAAAATTGGAGTTGTTGCGATTGAAGTCGGTTGTTTTTAACGTATTCAGCGTGGTCAATTATCTATGAAACAATTGTACTTTTATGGAGGTGTATGTTGTGTGCGAAAAACCAGCTGTAAGTGGCTATGTTGATACCACACTCCGGACAGTTCATATAAATATTGCGTTATTGTTTACGACACTTCTTCATGTCTGTATCAAGGGCTGCTTAGGTTAAGGCTTTTTGGTAATACTTCTTTAACCGACTTCAAAAAAAGGAGGTTCTCAGATTGACCCGTGTATTACGCGATTACTCCTCCAATTATGAATCGATTTTGACGATTCTTTTTTGTTTGGTAGGTAATACTTCAGAGACTGTGCCATACTAGAAATTTTATCTAAATTAATTCAGCGCTTTTTGAAAAAATCGACAAAAACAAAAAACATTGCTAAATTGTAGCTGTTACGATTGAATTCGGTTTTTTAACGTTTTCAACGTTGTCGATTATTTTGCTATGTTGACGTTTTTAGTAATGATATTTCCGAAAACAAGTAACATGGGAGGGGGGGGGGGTTAAGTTGCCTTATTTATAGAATGGGCTGCCAGCAATTATTTAGCCACTCGATCGAGAACACGAAGGACACTTCATTGAATTTCAGCACATTCTCTGACCACATGCAAATGAAAATACTTATGGTCGTCCATAATTTTGTTGGTATATCATTACGAGTGCTGGGAGTCGCGTTAATTCCAGTTAACTGTGTGCTCTACATTTCCAACCGAACAATTTTTCCCAAAATTCCATCTAATCAAGGAAAACAATGTTGGGAATACATAATTTTCCTTACAAAGTTGGTTAACGTGATTAATTTGTATACATGTGGTTAAACAAATATTTATTGTAGGTGCAATTAACGTTTTGACTGTGTGAGCTCTGCAAGGAAAGTTATTTTACAGTAATGGTAACGAAACGATTGCAGTTTCCTCTTGTATAAATGACAATGAGTTTATATATCTTCAGTATCAACTTTAACAACATTTAACTCCTTGGGAACAGCTTAAAAGAAAAATATAGTATTGATATAGACATTGTTTTGAAAGCTTTGCATGATTATATCTTCGTAGTGTTTATTTATTTGTATATTTTTGTCATCTAATTCGTTTTATAGCGCGTTCTTGTCTTACTAAGATTTTTACGATAATTTTGTTCAGACCACTTTCGTTTAGTACTGCGACCATTACGCATTTAGAGATTTATTTACAACAATGACCTCGGAAAAGGCAGCGCATGACGCGGAGATGGGGGGTGCAGCTGCCCAGGGTGAGAAGGGACGCAAACTATTCGAGATAGGCACCAGCTCGAACTCTCGCTCGTTCGAGGTAGAGTCCTGGGCCTTCGTGCCACACCAGAACTACAGCCTGCAGCTGATGCAGAAGGTAAGATCACTTACAACCTCCTTTGGCATGACGGTGACCGTCTCCCTTTCCTGGCAACACCAAACTTTGTGTCGCTGTCGTGGTGTATCTGATAGCTCCCATCCCATTCCTCCCAGATACACGTTGAGCCATCATGGGCGAGCAAGAGGGACAGAACTGTAGGTTAGACAGGGACGTACTTACATCGTTACTCTATTTTCATATAGTTCTGTCCCTCTTGCTCATTCATGATGGCCCATCGTGTAGAGGAGCTATAAGTGCCATAGTTGAACATAAGAGCACTCGCTTTGCGAATGTTGACATAATGAAGGCTCCATTGATCATATCTTACTTTCGTTTGAAAAGTACTTTTTTACCTGTATGATGGTCTCCCCCTGATTGCCCTCATGCTACCAATGCTTCGTTTTTACTGTCTTTAATTGACTCTCCCGTTTTTAAATTTCTTTTTCAATAATTATAATAACAGACTCGGTTGCTCAGTGGATAGTGCTCCTGACTACTGATCCGAGAGTCGTGGGTTCGATTCCCATCCGGGGCAAACATTTCTGTGATGAGCAGATTTGTTTGCTCTGTGTCTGGGTGTTTTATTTAAACGTATATTTGTATGTATATCCAGTCTCTCGTTCCCATAGTACAGAGAATTCCCTAGTTTGGGCCTATAGATGACCGTGTGTGATTTGTCCCGGATATTTATTTATTATTTATTTAGTATATGTAAAGTTTTGGTATAAATGACAAAATTGTCAAAACTGAGTTACACATGAACATTTATATTTTTATTGTTTTTAGGGTTCCGTACCTCAACAGGAAAAAAGGAACCCTTATAGTATCACTTCGTTGTCCGTCCGTCTGTCCAACTGAGTGTCTGGCCGTCCGTCTGTCTGTATGTCAAGACCTTGTTTCTCAGGAACGCGTAGACCTATCAAGTTGTTTATATCAAATACTCAGGCCTGAAAAATCAAACTTCTATGCCTATATGATTTAGACTACCTACTACCCAAAACGTTGGAGATGTAAATTCACTATTTTCACACCATTTTCTACTTATTTTCACCGATCAAGCCGGTCAATATCGGTTATAAGTTGATTTACCCCAACTTTGACATAAGCAGAATGGTTGGGCCTGTATCTATAGGTAACAAAAGGCCAGAAATATACCATTTTTCGACTGTTTCCCAGGACCATACGTTATTTTGTGGGCTTATTGTCGGCATCATCATCACTCTTCATCAGGTGAGACAATGCCAAGGGCTTACAAGTTGTGGAAAATAATTATCAAGATGCATGTCCTCATAGTCTCAGAATAATAAGCGGAGATCTATAGGTAAGCTTATGTTTAGTGGTGGGCGTCCCCGTCCGTCATTCGGCTAAAATTAAGACAGTGATGAGCAACATTAGCTTTCCTTTTTCAGATTGAACCCCCACTTGAAG
This sequence comes from Coleophora deauratella, assembly GCA_958295455.1. NCBI lineage: Eukaryota > Metazoa > Arthropoda > Insecta > Lepidoptera > Coleophoridae > Coleophora > Coleophora deauratella. The sequence continues at coordinate 3,532,392 of OY282390.1, read as the reverse complement.
GAAACATGATTCCAGCAACAGTTCATGAAGTTTTATCATTTTTTAGTTTATACACATCCACAGTCGACAAAACTCAGAGGATACCGATGAGTGTTCTACATTTTAACAGGTGTCTATCTATCTATCTATCTATCAGCCGAAAGACGTCCACTGCTGGACAAAGGCCTCCCCCAAGGATTTCCACACCGACCGGTCCTGTGCGGCTCGCATCCAGCGGCTTCCTGCAACCTTTACCAGGTCGTCGGTCCACCGAGTCGGAGGCCTGCCCACACTGCGCCTTCCGGTGCGCGGTCGCCATTCGAGAACTTTACTGCCCCAACGGCCATCTGTTCTACGAGCTATGTGTTAACAGGTGTATTTTTATCTAAAAAACTTGAAAGTTATTTAATATAATTTATGTGATTACGTTAGGAAATTCAGACACTGGGATTGGCCACTAGCCCCACAACCTCCACCAATCTGGATTTGGCCCCGTGTGTTCTAAAGATCATGCCATAGAAAACTTGTAGACACAGACACACACACACCCACACACACAAAGTCGGGTAAAGCAAATTATTTAGTTGGCCCTCACGTGACAGTCTTGGCCTAGTGTGAGGTCCAGGAGCAATCTTGAACAAATAACGCTGTACCTCAAACCTAAATGTAATATTTATTTTTGTTTGTGTTTCCTAACTTGACTATGCGTACATTTTAGTTTCTGTATTTGTAATTTATAAGAACGTTAATAAGAACTTTCACAGTTCATACATAATAATAAATAATTGACCACGCTGAATACGTTAAAAACAACCGACTTCAATCGCAACAACTCCAATTTTGCTATATTTTTGTTGATTTTCTCAAAAACCGCTGAATCGATTTCGATAAAATTTATATGGGACCACCTGTGAAGTATACCCTTTTACACAAAAAAAGAAATCGGTTCAGGCGTCTTCGAGTAATCGGTGAACGTACATTAAAAAAAAAAGATTCCGACGAATTGAGAACCTCCTCCTTTTTTTTGAAGTCGGTTAAAAAGACAGTACACGCAATCCCGTAATACAACCAAAACCTAAAAATTTCTTCCAGGTCAATTCCAAGACGGCCGAACAATTTGTATAAAAACTTGAAACGTTTTAGAGGGACTTTTGATTTTAATTCTGGCCTTCAGTATCATTAATACTAACACCTCTGTAAACGTGACTGAACCAAAACAACTCCAATATGTGTTTATAAATTGCCATTACACTTCCCATATACTTTCATATTTCTACTAATCAAACAATACTAAATTCTAACCTTGAGGTAGGTGTTCGATGCGGCTTGGTTGATCTTGGTACTTGGTGGATAAATGAGTAAAAGTACCAATTTTCCCTTCTAGATTCATATGGAACTGTGTCTTCAGCTCATTAAAAAGTCTGCCGTTATATTACTTTCAATTGTTCTTGAGTAGTTATGTTCCACATAAACATCTGTATATTCCTGCAATGATGCCTTTGATGTTTGGTGAGCAGTTATTGTATATTTTATAGAGTTACTGTACACACCGTAGATTGAGATTAAGTCAGAGACGTCTCATTTGTTTCCACTATTTTAGGATGAATGAGCATTCAAAGATGGATATGTAGGATGTTTTTATTTGCTGACAAGCGGCAGATGGTAAATGCTCTTCCTGTACTAATTTAAGAACTTTCCTCAGGAACCAAAATAAGTGGAACAAAAATATTTAACTTATTTCAATGGAATTGTCAGCACATTATACCACCCTAAAAAATTGTCGTCTTTGAATGCACATACTTTAATTTATTTTCTTTAAGACACTATCAGTAAAAATGACAGTATTTTCAAGTAATGACAATATACTGACATTATACTGACAGTGTAGTGGCTGCAATGATGGTCTGACGCATACTAAACGATGGAATGTCAGTATACTGATGTAAAAATACTGTCATTATTACTGATACTGTCTAGTCCGCTTTAAGCAATAAATTGATTGTTACAAGCGCCATCTAGTTTTAAGCGACCTAAAGCTATACCTGGCACACGTCAACATAGATGAAGGAAAGAGAGTTTTGCGACTGGTCACAGATCGACAACAGATTTAACTTGTCTATGTGCATAGTGTTTGATTGATTTGCCCTGTAATTTGAGGATAGTAATTTAGTCCACTGACCCGATAACGTGGTAAGGTTTGGGGGAAGCCGCTGGATGCGGGCAGCGCAGGACCGGTCGATGTGGAAATCCTTGAGGGAGGCCTTTGTCCAGCAGTGGACGTCCTTCGGCTGATGATGTGCCCACGGAATAAAGATGCACTGTTAAATTGCCCCTGTCAGAAACACTTTTTAAATTAAATTGGTTTCAAACATTTGTTCAACACAAACTTAACAGGAAACAATACAAAATAGCGCGGTGTCAATAGGACCCATTTCAGCTTGTGCCGCAGCCAAAGCCACAGCGCTGGTTTTCAAATGAGGAACGTCGGAACAAAAACCGATATGTGACATTTAAGCCATTCATTCTTTTAATTTTTTTTCCGTTACAAAATGTTGATTTGATAACCTTTCACTAAAGAAATCTATTTAAGAACAGTTAGTTCCACCTTTAAAAAAATATCGAAAAACAGTGGTCAAATCGAAACCCGATAAAAACTTTGTTTAGGAGGTTCAGTTTCTAGTTGTCGGATCAAAAACCGATAAATTCTTATGAAATTTTACATAATTCAGTAATGGTTGGTTCCAATACCGAAAAATACATTAGATTTTCAAAAACTACAATCGATTTCTCGATTATTTTTTAAAAATAGATCAAATTCAAACTCAAGTTCAAAACACCCTAAAAATTAAAAATGAGGTAAAGATACGTAATTTAATAATTTATTTCCAGTAAAATTAATGTAATTCCTAATTTTGATCATGTCAAAAACCGACATATCCATTCCGGTTTTGTCTAAAACCGATATATCCAAACTTGTTCGTCTAATATCTCACCAAATTATGTATCTACCTTCCGTTTCGTTTCACACGTAAATCTGGGTCGCTATTAACAGCATTGATGTGTTCCGGCATGAAGATAAGATAGCCAGTTCCCCATTGCGTTGGGGAATCTTGGTAAGCCCGCTTTCATCTTCGGCATCATCATCACTTACTATCAGGTGAGATGATGCCAAGGGCTTACCAATTGAGGGAAATAAAATTGGTTTGAACTGGTGAGTTTAGCATAATATTATTAAATTGATAATGATGTAGATGATGTAGACAATCTTGATGAGTATTCCTCGTGGAGCACATGTCTCAAGAGCACATTTCGTCGGATGCTCTACGTCAATCAGGCATATATTTTTTAATTTTGTTCCTCGTAAAGTACTCATCGCTTAATACCTTTCAGTTTTGAGGTTTAATTTGTTTTCAAGAAGCTCAATAAATAAAATAGGTATATCGGTTTAAATCACTACAAAGTTTAGTTATCATTTTTGTATAAATCAAGCTTAGAAATTTAATATCACAATCTGTATATGGTTTTACATTAGGCATATTTGGGAGTCCACAAGATGTTAAGTGACAGAATTTAATGATAACATGATCAGTTTTATTATTTTCATGTAAAAGTATATTTTTAATGTTTTTTTGCATTAAAGGATGATTAAATTAGGAAACTTATTTTGATATTAAATTTAAAAGATTAATTCAGAAAAGTTATTAATTTATTATTTATTTATACAGGTTGTTAAAAAAGTGCGTTTGAGATTTTACTAAATCTGAATAATAAATCAAGAATTTGTATGGGAAAATTTAAAAAAGTTGTAGATCGGATTTTTTAAAATATTTTTCCTGTATTCTATACTGGATTCTGAGTAACCCCTTAAAATTTCAAACGCATTTTTTAGCACCTGTATTTATGCTAAGTTAATTTATGACTTTCATTCCAGCCACTTCGGGACGCACAAAATCTGAAGAGGGATGGAACCTTGTTAAATAAAACTATGAAAAATAAAAAAAATAAAAAACCCCCCGACACAAAAAATAAAATCTAAAAACTAACAAATAATATTTTAAACCTATTATAAGTATTATCGTCACATTATATTATGTAAGTTCAAATATTTTTATTTTCCAAGCGTCGTCGCGTCGGGTGACCGTTAAAGTTTATAAAGTATTTTTCTAACAACACCTAATTAATTATTACGAATTACATTTAGGTACGAGCGATCTTAGTATGCGGCGGCGCAGGGGTTAGTCACCAAGTTTGGCGACCCGAACGGGCAAACACGTGAGGGCAAACGACATTGACGGTTGTGTCGATTTTGCGAATTTTTCGGATAAAATATCATTGAAGTGGCAGTAAGATTTATTTTCTCAATTATATTATTAAATTCTTCTCTACCTCCTCTTATTCTGTCGACGGGCGACGGCTCCAGACAAGCCGCCCCACCGCAACCTAGACAGGTAGCAATCATAAAATTATTACTTAACACTACAAAATATAATAATTAAACTATGAAGATTCAAAAACTAAAAAATGATAAATTTTAAGTGTTATATATTATAATATTATGAAATCGAGTATGAAAATAAAAACCGGCCAAGTGCGAGTCGGACTCGCGCACCGAAGGTTCTGTATAAATTCATAATCACACACATCTTAAACTCTATATCAAATTCTCAGGCCTGCAATCCCTTGAAGCTGTGAAAAAATCAAAGTTCTATGCTAACGCAATCAAGAGGTAAGGCCGGTTATGCCGCAGATTTGGATAGTCGCGTGGGAATCAAACCTATAGGGTACTTCCCGTTGACCTAGAATCATGAAAATTAGCAAAAGGGAATGTGCAATACATAATACAATACAATGTATAATAGCACAAGTACTTACCTAAAGGGAAAAGTCCGAGAACCAAAAATTTTTTGTTACATCATAATTTTTATGTGATTTAACAAACAATTTTGGTTTTCGGACTTTTCCCTTTACTTGTGATATAAGCATTGCTCGATGTCAAATTTCATGATTCTAGGTCAACGGGAAGTAGTCTATAGGTTTTGATTCCCACGTGAGTGTCCAAATATGCGGCATAACCGGCCGTATCTCTTGATTGCGTTGGCACAGAACTTTGATTATGGCACAGCTTCAAGGGATTGCAGGCTTGAAAATTTGATATAAATTTCAACTTGATAGGTCTACGCGTTCCTGAGAAAAAGGGTCTTGAAGTGATCCTATAAGGGCGAAAACACAACAGAGCGGCGCGGCGCCGCGACGCTGAAATCGGCGGCGCGCGTTGCGCCGCACCGCCGAACGTAGCGTTGCGCGGCGCGCGTGCCGCGCCGCTCGTAGCTGCGGCGCACACCGCTCCTAGCCGCGGCGCGCACCGCTCGTTTCCGCGGCGCGACGCTCGTAGCCGCGGCATGCGCCGCTCATATCCGCGGCGCGCACCGCTCGTATCTGCGGCGCAGCGGCTCATATGATGTCCACAGTTTCTGTAGGTCGCACGCTTGTTTTTAGGGTTCCGTAGCCAAATGGCAAAAACGGAACCCTTATGGATTCGTCATGTCTGTCTGTCTGTCTGTCCGTCCGTATGTCACAGCCACTTTTTTCCGAAACTATAAGAACTATACTGTTGAAACTTGGTAAGTAGATGTATTCTTTGAACCGCATTAAGATTTTCACACAAAAATAGAAAAAAAATCAATGAATTTTGGGGGTTCCCCATACTTAGAACTGAAACTCAAAAATTTTTTCTAACATATTTTTTTTCTAAACTGAATAGTTTGCGCGTGAGACACTTCCAAAGTGATAAAATGTGTGTCCCCCCTGTATCTTCTAAAATAAGAGAATGATAAAACAAAAAAAATATATGATATACATTACCATGCAAACTTCTACCGAAAATTGGTTTGAACGAGATCTAGTAAGTAGTTTTTTTAATACGTCATAAATCGTAAACCGCAATTTACCTACAACGAACTACAAGATCTTTTAACGAACTACAAGATCTTTTATATTATGTTACTTGCTGCTACGGAACCCTTCATGGGCGAGTCCTAAGTTCTTAATGTTCTAAGTATGGGGAACCCCCAAAATTTATTGTTTTTTTCTATTTTTGTGTGAAAATCTTAATGCGGTTCACAAAATACATCTACTTACCAAGTTTCAACAGTATAGTTCTTATTATTTCGGAAAAAAGTGGCTGTGACATACGGATGGATAGACAGACAGACAGACATACATGACAAATCCGTATGGGTTCCGTTTTTGCCATTTGGCTACGGAACCCTAAAACAGGCTTCCGACATACAGAAACTGTGGACATCAAATGAGCCGCCGCGCCGCAGATATGAGCGGTGCGCGCCGCGTATATGAGCGGCGCATGCCGCGGCTACGAGCGTTGCGCGCCGCGGGTACGAGCGTTACGCGCCGCGGCTAGGAGCGGTGCGCGCCGCGGATACGAGCGGCGCGGCGCGCGTGCCGCGCAACGCTGCGTTCGGCGGCGCGGCGCAACGCGTGCCGCCGATTTCAGCGTTGCGGCGCCGCGCCGCTCTGTTGTGTTTTCGTCCTAAGGGTTCCTTTTTCCTTTTGAGGTACGAAACCCTAAAAACAGTTTGTACAATTTTGTTTTCTCTGAGTCTGGGTGTATAATATCTATGTATGTATGTATTTAAAAGTATATGTGTATGTATATCAGTCCTGGTTCCCAAGATACAGGGAATCCTAGTTTGGGGCCAGATGACCGTGTGTGATTTGTCTCGGATATTATTATTATTTATCATTTATACCAAAACTTTACATATACTTGTTATATCTAGAATGTGGTGATACAAAAGTGAGCCAAAATATTATCAATCAGGTTATAGGTAAATCATATCATATTAACCAAATAATTATTAATTTTGGTCTACTTATTAGCTCATTACACAAATTAAAACATAAAACTCGATATTTCTGCTACTATTCTTCGCAGATATATATTTCTCTAGCTGTAGCAGAGACAAGAACGGCTGTAGTAAATATGTAATAGAAGTAATATTCTCCTATTATAGGGATCGATAGTAGATCTTGGGCTATAATATTCCACAGCTTTCTTCTGCCATTTGTTAGAAGCAGAGATATATATATATATACAGATGATCTCCTTATCTTTCTTAGACGCCCCTCTTTTTCATAGTTTTATTTAACAAGGTTCCATTCCTCTTCAGATTTTGTGCGTCCTGAAGTGGCTGAAACATAAGCATAAGCTAACCTTAGCATAAATATAAATAAAGATTAAATTAATAACTTTTCTGAGTCAATCTTTTAAATAGAATATCAAAATAACTTTAGTCGTTTCATTGATTAGAATCTTTAAAGCAGGTACATCTATGTATTTTCTATAAAATAGTACTTAGCTTGGATTGAATAACTTCGATAAACTACCTACTTGCTTACCTTTAATATCTCGATATAATCCGATAAAGACCAGCGGGCGGCTCCCACTTAGCGAAGGTTTTTCAAGTCTGACTGTTAATTGCAGGGTACAATGTACTTATGGTTTTGATTACATTGACAATTTTCGTTTACGGATCACAGACGGCGTTGATGCTTCTGTTCTACGGTTTTGTTGGTGTTATTAGTAACAGCCCGTGGGACAGGTACCGATTGATACTTATTTCTTAGTGTACCTAGTGCATGATATTTCACCTTTCATTCCTCACTCCGCGAAATATAGGATACTTATTATGTAATCGTCCTAGAATTCAGAGTTGATATTTTGACGGAACAACTTGGTAATCAGACCTGTGCTAGATATGTATCCTGTTGTCAGGGTAAGAATTACTCTTACAAAAGTATTCTGGAAAGCTTTCAAAAGGTGGAAGGTCTGGGAAGTCTAAAACGTGACTTTTGTGTCAACGAACAGAAGAGAATAGAGGAACAGAGGAACAGGGGATGCCACAATGAAATTGAAAAACTATCGATCAAATCAAAGCATAAAAATATTGATTACATTAAATTCCAACTATCAACTTGAATATTTATACAACGACTTCTACTAAAATTACCAGGAGAGCATGAACGAACAGAAGGTACAGGGTGTCCCGTGGCAGATTTATATAGTCTAAACTAATAACATCTTTTAATTTGATTACGAAATCCAAAATCTGCTACGGGACATCCTGTATACGCCTATGGGTCTACCTTCTGTTCGGTCATGCTCTCTTGGTACTTTTGAACACGAAGTATCACAGGCAAAAACTAAACTTAAAACTAAACTAATTATTTCTTTTGCCAAGGGTAATAAACGGCAAAAAGTTTAGATCTATTGATGTTAATCCCGCTGCAACTAACAAACACATTTAGTATAAAACTGTACTAAAGTAGGCATTATATAATAGGGAAATTTCCACGGCTTTCTCTAAACTCAACTAGATGGCGCTGATCAACATTGGAAATAAGAAAATCTATAAAAAATCAGCAAAACTGATTGATATTACTGACTAATATCATAATAATGATGAATAGCTTTTGAAGATTACTTTTCATTGAATATTTTTTTGTATTTTGATCAAAAAAAATATTTTCATAATTTTTGATGCACAAAACTTATCAGTATTGTTTTTGTATGGGGAATTATAAATCGAGCCGTAAAAATATTTTTTGGCCACGGAACCCAACCTCTAATTTCATAACCAAGCCATGGGAAAATGAGAAAGCTTCTAATAAACTTATTCGTCTTCTTCACAGCGCCAGCTAAATTTCATTCCTATTCCAAAGCCAAAGAGCAACAATTATTTTTACTTGTCCACCTGATTCATACATCATCACCTAATTTACTCAGCCACGGATTTAACAACTCACTAACATTTTTCGTGTGACAGCTTCAACTTGTGTTCCTCAAAAAATATTGTTCAGGCTTCAAGTAGGAAACTTCTTAAAAGATTCAAAAAATTCAAAATGTTTTTTATTTAAGTAGATGTTTTGCACATACTTTTAAATCGTCTTTTTTTCTACCTAGTACTAAGTTCCTACCACGCGGAACTTGTACACTCAACGTTTCGGGCAGTAGTAAGTATTATAATTTTGCAGGTTTTTTATATGGTATAATGGTATGCTTTTAAACAAAGTATCTTTTAAATAAAATCGTGTGTTTCGTTCCCTTTAGAAGTTTTTAATATATTTAGTGGCCATAATTTACTAATTTTAGGTACATTTGATGATCAATCAATATATTTGGTTATAATTTTAGGTAGAATTGTATGATCCATGAATATATTTGGTTATAATTTTAGGTGCATTTTGATAATCAATCAATATAGAACGAGTTATGTATTTATTTAAGTTTCACTACATTTTAATTTTTAATCGTACTAAGTTATAAAATTTGAATTCAAATTCATAACTTTTTTGGTGTCATATATAAATATTTTAGAAGCTGACTATTTGAATATGTGTTACAAATTTTGATGCTAAATATTAATTAGTATGCTGAGTTGTATTAACAGAAGCTTATATCGAAGATTTATAGTGGCTAAGACAGTATATTTAGATTGATGATGGCTGACTTAGTAATTTAGAGGACAATGTACATTTTTAGAGGCGAATAATGCTATTAAATAGAAGCCTGTTTAATTAGCACCCTTTTTGTATCTCTTAAAATAATTCTAACCTGATACAGAATTATTAATTGCTTTTTAATCATAAAAATGCATTAAAATCAATTTATTTTTGGTTTGGAAGAAGAAATTACATTTTACACAGAAATTTGAACGCACCCAGGTCATCCATACTTGACCAAGTTAAAAAATTATCTTTTCTGTTAATTCAATGAATAATAATCTATGTTCAGGTGGCTTTTTATATATTTTCAACAACGTAAATTCTACGCTGCTTTTAAAAATACATTGCCAATGCTTAGAAACTCCATCTGTTGAGAATCTTATGAACAGTGTGACATACGTAATCTGAAAACTCCCTATCTACGACGTAAATTCGACGTTTACTGAATAGTAGGTATGGTGCGAAAACACAATACAAACGCTTGAAACGAAGTTGCGGATCAGAGCTAGTTTAATGAATGACTTATTGTACTAGTTCTTATTCGCTGCATACTTTAAATAGCGGTCTATTTGAAAAGTTATTATTTCGGGAAGTAGTTACTTTACAAAGTAGATAGTTTGGAAGACACATTCACATTTTGGGAAGTAGTAGTAGTAGCAGTAGCAAGTGGCCATTCCTTAGAAGTAGACGTCAAACCCCGAAACGATCTGAAGTATGAAATTATAATAATAATGTTGTATTTTTGCTACAGATTCTATGAAAATATTGAGTAAATCGGCTAAATGCGTAAGGCATCCCGCTACGAAATCGCCTAAACGTCTTTGGAGTGAGATGTTTGTGTGTGACCTAATCTACAAAATAGACACAGAAGGTCCGCTCAATAAAAACCACTAAAATCGTAAGCATAAACATGCTTATAGAAATATACGGTCGTTCGAGGCAAGGTCACGATCTCACAGTATCGTGACCTTGCTTACAACGACCGTATACGTCTATAAGCATGTATATGCTTAGGATTTTAGTGAGCGGATTGAGCGGACCTTCTGTATCTATGTATTTTGTGCCTAATCTTCCCAAGGTATGGTAAGAGATCCGTGACCTAGCAGAGAGGACGCTTTAAAAACAATAACACCTTTCCTATCTAATTAGAAGACAACCGCTATTCAACGGAGTTAAATAAACAAAGGATCTGAAATATTGGCTACACCTAAAATAATATTAAGTAAAAAATATTTTTGTAATTTTAAGTCTTTTACGACATATTGTTTGTTTGTTTGTAAACTCTTTATTGATAAAATAAAATATGTACAAAACTTTAACAGGAGTAATATACAATGGCGGACTTACCCCTTACGGGATCTCTTCCAGTCAACCTTGTATGTTAAGAGGAACTATAGGTACAAATGTTAAAGCAGGAGCAAAAGTCACAAACACGACTTGTTTTAACTTTGTATATAACTTACAAACAATTTTGAAATATTATATTACTTGTTTGATAAACCACAATTGCTTCCGACCTCTTTGATGTATCAAGTAGGTTGTTGCTGCGTCTAAGGAGGTGGCATAGCGTTTTATGAAAAAAGAGACTTCTTGTTGGAAGTTCAGTGGTTTTTTACGCGTCTTGGATGGTGTAACGCGGCGCCGATCGTGTGCCATTTTTCTTTCGTTTTTATGTGTTCTTAAAAGCCTGTGGCTGAACAATAATTACTTTTGTTAACTATATTGTGTGTTTTCAACTATAAATATGTGGATTATCGTCCCGGGCCCGGACACAAGAAGATAGCGCTGCCGCTCCACGTAAGTAGCTTCAGCCTCTATTTGTTATATCACTGGGGAAGGTTGCAATTGTGGTAAAATAATATAACGTAATAAAAATAATATAACGTTGTTAAGTTTGACAAATTACAAATTGGCCGCACACAATACTAGAGCAAATAAAAAACGGGGAGGAAGTCTAATTCTTAACGATTGCAACACGCACTGTGAAAATTTAAAAATCTGTGACTTCTGTACAAATCAGAATACTTTGAGGTTTGTGGAATCAAAGATAATGACACTAATCTAAATATATGTTGCTTATATAGAAATGATAAAATAAAATTTTTTGATGAGTTTATGGTACAGCTAGAAAAATTACTGGAACATTTTTTTGACAAGAAGTGTATAATATGCGGAGATTTCAATGTTAACCTAATTACCGATGAGAAATATAAATCTGAGTTTTTATCCTTATTGACATGTTATAATTTTAGACCATTAATCTTTTCTGAGACATATATTGGTGGGGGTGCACATTCGTGCCTTGACAATTTCCTAACAAATATACCTGAAGACTATGTTGTCTCTTCGAATGTTGATCATAATGGACTTTCAGATGGACATGCCGGCATCTTTTGTAAATTGCAAATTCCTAATTACAAAGACAGCAAAGAAAATTGTAAGGTTATCACTAAAAAGCAGAGAAAATTTACTACAGCTAATAATGACCTTTTCAGACAGAAAATTATTAAACGTAACTGGAAATATAATGGAATTAATGGATTTTTAAAGAATATTAATGAGGATTTCAAACAGAGTTTTCGACTAATAAATCATAGATATAAGATACAAACACATGGGAAAATCACTTGGCAAACTAAAGGCATTAAAACAGCAAGTAGGATGAAAAGGTTTCTAGTTACAGCTCATAAGGCCACATGTGACCATACACTGGTAACTTACAGGAACAGTTACATTCGTATTTTTCGGCGAGTTGTTAGATGTGCTCGAAAACTCGCAGTACAGTCTGCTATTAAGAAATCTAAAAATGGTGCAAGGGCAATATGGGGTGTTGTAAATAGACATAGAAACAAATTCTCTCATCAGGGTAGTAATAAGTTAAAACTTAAAGTAAATGACAAGCTCGTAGTTGATCCTAAGGAGGTAGCTGAAACCTTTGCAAAGACTTTCGACAGGGTGAATTCTACTCACTTTTACGACTCCAATTTGTCTAAATGTTTGTCTATTTTAAGGGGAAATACACAATTAATTGAGAATATCATGGAGTGGAAACCTATAACTGTAACTGAGATTTGTGATATCGTAAAGAAAATGCCACTGAAGCATTCTTCGGGATATGATGATATACCGATTTCGATTCTTAAAGACAATATAGATGTTTTGGCTGAGCCTTTAACAAACTTTTTCATTTCTTGCGTCGACAATGCTGTATTTCCAGAACAACTAAAGATAGCCAAAATAATACCTGTTTATAAAAAAGGAATTAAAAATGATCCAAATAATTACAGACCGATATCATTGTTACCGGTATTCTCAAAGATATTAGAAAAAATAATTAAAATACGCTTAGTTGAGCATCTAAGTCTGAATAATATATTAAACAAAAGACAGTTCGGATATCAGAAAAACATAGGAACTAGTGAGGCTATAACTACGCTTATTGATGATATAGTTCTAAATTTAAACAAGATGAATAAAGTTGCAGGCCTATTTTTAGACCTTAGTTCAGCTTTTGATATGGTCGACCATGAAATATTATTGAATAAGCTCTATCATTATGGTATTCGCGGGAATATATTGAAACTATTCAAGTCTTATTTGGAAAATAGGTATCAGTTTGTTGAAATAAAATGTACAGAAGATGGAAGGGAGAATACGTATAGATCTACATTAATTAAAACTAAAAGAGGTGTTCCGCAAGGCTCAATATTAGGACCTATACTGTTTATTTTATTTACCAATGACTTAATTAATTATATATATAATTTTAAGGATATGAACATTAGACTGGTAGTTTTTGCAGACGACACCAACGCGATTGTTTCCGCAGATAATTCTAGAGAACTCGAACATAAAACTCAAAAGATTCTTTCTGTTTTTAATGAATTGTTTACTATTAATAATCTGGTACTTAACACCGGTAAAACAAATGTAATGCTATTTAGAACCACAGCAAGGAACACAGAAAGAATTCGTATCAGTTTGAACAATATGGAGATTGACCTTGTTGAATCCGTTAAATTTCTGGGTATACATATTGATTCTTACCTAAACTGGAAAGAGGAGCTTAACAAAATTGATGGTAAAATCAGCTCAGCCTGCTACGCTCTCAGAAGTTTAAGAGATGAGATTACCCTTGAACAGCTTTGTACAGTTTACTATGCACTAGTTGAATCTCACCTTAGGTATAGCATCTTATTATGGGGTAATAGTTACAATTATAATATTCAGAGAGCCTTTGTTCTCCAGAAAAGGGCAATTAGGACTATAATGCGCATTCCACAGTGGGAGTCCTGCAAAGAGCATTTCCGTAATTTAAATATTCTGACTGTACCCAGCTTGTATGTTTTTGTTTTGCTCACAGACGTAGTAAAGTGGCCTGAGAAATATGAAACTGAAGAGGATAGGAAGACTCGTTTAGAGACACGTAGGTGTGACATTCCCCACTCAATATTTCCTAAATTAAGAATTGCTACTCACTGCATGCGATATCAGACAGTGAAATTGTTCAATTGCCTCCCAGTCCACTTAAAGTCTATTAAAAGTGTGGTGAAATTTCAAAAACTATTGAAATGCTTCTTGTTAGAAAAATGTTTGTATAGTTTAAGTGAATTATAAGCATGTTAGTGAGTGTTAGATTGTATTTATACTTTGTTTTTTTATATTTTGTTTTGTTTTTTAGATTGTATTTATACCATTTTTCCTACACAATGTACTTTGTTCTGGAATAAAGAATTGATTGATTGATTGATTGGTACTTTAAGGGGTTCCAACTAAAGCTGGTCCTTCTAAAAACTCATTTATTTGCAGACATTGTTGGTCCTATATCGAGCCGGATTTGTATATTCGTACATTAAAGCCTTATGGAAAATTGCACCATTGTAAATATAATAATAATAATAATAATAATAATAATATCTGGGACAAATCATTGCATTAGTTTACCCTTAGCTTACCCAAGATCACAAAAATCCGTTTTAATTTTGTATTTGTTTGCATTCCCCATTTTTATTTCTATAATTTTCATGTTTTCCGGCCGCCCGCCACACTATCTTTTGTTTTTCATTCGAAAATTCGAATTCGAAATTCAAATCGCGCGTGTCCCGTTTGTGCATCCGTGCGACTATAATTACATAGAGCTGCTATTGTACCCGTTGTGGACATAGACTTTGTAGTCAATATCATAAGTAATTATTTTTTATTATTTTATCGCCAGTGGTAAAGTGATACTCTTCTATGACAAACTGTGACGTATAATAATTAAACTTTAAAAATGAATATCATGGATGAAGCTCGTAGGCGTATTCTTATAAAACGAATAAATGATGCTTATTTGTGTGCAAAACGATGTGAATTTGATCCTTCTTATAAGGATAGGTTCAAGACATGGTGTGATCGTTTGCCCGAAATGGTTACAAATTTTGATGAGGTTCATACAAAAGTTATATCGGAATACTTAGAAAAGGGAGACGATGAAGCTTTCTTATTGCAGGATGAGGTACGTCAAATGTTTGACAACACTTACGCGGATATATTAGAAATAAAATGTAAGGTTTTTCCTGACCAACCAAAAGCTGCCACTACCGTGAGTGGTAGTACTAACAGCTCTTGTGATGTCCCAGTGACAGATCACAGCTCGCAGCCACATGTGAAGCTGCCGGTCCTGTCGTTGCAAACATTCGATGGTGACCATAAGAACTGGTTAGGCTTTCGTGATCTTTTTGATCGGATGATACATAACAACAAGAGGCTATCTAATGTTGAGAAGTTTAGTTACCTCTTATCCGCGCTCCAGGGTCCTGCTCTAAACTTAATAAAAGTCTTTCCATTGTCTGACACCCATTATGAAGAAGCATATCGAGCTCTATTGAACAGATACGAAAATAAGCGCTGCCTAGCTTTCACATCCTGGGAAGCCATCCTAAATGCTAAGCTTATCGCAAATACCGCCACGTCTCTAAGACAACTTTTGGATATTTTCTCTGAAAATCTTGCTATTTTGAAAACGTTAGATTTACCAGTTAACGATTGGGATTTTATCCTATTTCATACGTTATTGAGTAAACTGCATTCGTCAACTCGTAAAGAGTTCGAAATGACCGTAGCGTCGCAGGATATACCTTCTTTTAAAGTCTTAAAGGACTTTGTGGCTACATACTGCCAGGCTTGGGAAAGGTCTTCGTCCGTTAACGATAAGTCACCGCCTGTCGCGAATACGTCAAAAAGCAACGTTGGCATGCGACCAACTGCTTTTAAGGTTGAGAAACATCACAACACTACACTCCTAGCAAATACACCCAATAACGTGTGTCTATATTGCTCTAGGGAACATTACACAGGCCATTGTCCTGACTTTCAAGCACTGACAGTCCATCAGAGATTTGATACTGCCAGAGCGAAACAATGGTGTATGAACTGTCTTCGCGTAAACCACACAAGCAGAACTTGCAGATCAAAATCGAATTGTCGCACATGTGGCCGTCGCCACCACGGACTGCTGCACTTGCCTTCGAGGACCCCCAGCGAGCCTCAAGGTACTAATCCTTCCGCGCCGCCGCAGCCCTGTACTCAGGCTAGCATTCCGCCTATAGAAAATGCGGTCAATGTTTTAGCGAACACTGTCACTAACAATAAGACAGTTTTACTGTCGACTGCTCAGGTGGAAGTTTTGGACCGATGGGGTAACTATCAACGAGTACGTGTATTATTCGACTCTGGCAGCCAAGCTAACTTTCTGACTGAGGCTTGTGCTAACCGTTTGGGTCTGAAGAAGTCGCGAAGTGCTGTGCCAATTCTTGGCCTAAGTAACACTGAAGTCCTCGATCTAGGCAAAGTTCATTGTACCGTCCGCCCCAGTGGCGAGCCAGATCGAGACTTAACGTTTGAAGCTATAGTCATACCTAAAGTGTGTAGCAACATGCCTTCTTCCAAGGTTGACATTAGTAACTTGTCTATGTTTAATAATATAACTTTGGCCGATCCCAATTACCATACTCCAGGCCCAATCGATATGTTGATTGGTGCTGAGCTGTGGCCGTCCATTTTGTGTCCTGGCTCTATCCTAGCTACCGGAAACTCTCCCATGGCCCTAAATACTACCTACGGATGGGTGTTAATGGGTACCGTGCCTTGTGAGACCGTCGGTAAGCTTAGCTCTTTCTTAGCTATTACCGAATCGACGAATGCCGGACTGAATGCCGCCATCCAGCGATTATGGGAAATTGAGGATATCCCGGGCGAGTATAATTCTTCTCCCGAGGATGAGTTGTGCGAGGATATTTTCTCTAATACTCATAGGAGAAATGAGCAAGGTCGTTACGTTGTGGACCTCCCCATAAAAGGGGATCCGCCCCCATTTGTGGATATGCGTAATATTGCACTAAGAAGATTTCATGGTTTAGAAAAACGCCTAGAACAACAACGGCCAGATTTAAAGGAACCATATAAAGAGTTTATGCAAGACTACTTAGATAGCGGTCATATGAGCCAAGTGCCGCCTGAAAATACACACCGACCAGACGCGTACTTTATACCGCATCATTGCGTGATTAATGAGAATAGTCCTACAACGCGTCTTCGGGTAGTATTCGACGCTTCGGCCAAAGACAAAGAAGGAAAATCCCTTAATGAATACCAATTGATTGGACCGAAGCTTCAAACAGATATTGCGGCCATCCTCGCCCGTTTTCGAGTGCACAAAACAGTGTTTACTGCAGACATTCGCCAGATGTACCGTAACATTTTGGTGAACCCTAAAGATCGTCATTTGCAGCGTGTGCTCTTCAGATTCGATTCGTCTCAACCAGTCACCGAGTACGAATTGAATACAATGACGTACGGGGTATCGTCGTCACCATTTCTAGCTCTGCGTGTCATACAACAACTAGCAAAGGACGAAAGTGAGACTTTCTCTTTAGCTGCCGATGTCATCAAAAGAGGCGACATCTACGTTGACGACGTTGTCACGGGACACAACGACATTCAAGTCGCGCACGACTTGCAGAAACAACTTATACGCATGATGGGTTCCGCCGGTCTGGAGTTAAGGAAATGGGCTAGCAATGAACCGTTCCTCCTTGATCACTTGCCTTCAGAGCATTGTCTTTCCAAATCCCAAACGTGTGATTTGGATCAAGATTCTTTTGTTAAGGTTCTCGGATTAAAATGGGATCCAGAAGCAGATCGTTTTGTTTATAACGTCCGTCCATTGAATAGAGGCTGTTCGAAGCGTACTATATTGTCCGAGTTAGCAAGGATTTTTGATCCTTTGGGCTTCCTTGCACCTTTGTCCTTTTATGCCAAATGTTTAGTCCAAAAACTCTGGCTCCAAGGAGTAGACTGGGATGAAGAACCATCCCCTGATATTGTGATTTCGTGGCAACAGTATATTAGTGAGCTGCCTAATTTAGTTAAGCTGTCGATACCTCGACACGTGACCAACTTAGAAGCGAAGTCTTACCAACTCCACGGCTTCGGAGACGCATCGGAGGCGGGCTATGGAGCGGTAGCATACCTTCGTTATGAACTGCCTGATGGAACTTTCTGCACTCACCTATTGTGTGCAAAGTCTAGAGTAGCGCCCGTCAAAAGAGTGACTCTTCCACGTCTCGAACTGTGTGCGGCTGTACTTGTCGCAGATTTACTTCGCTATGTCCTTGACTCTTTAGCTCCTGTACTACTTATAGACAAAACTTTCACATGGACTGACTCGTTAATTGCACTAGCATGGATCCAGTCCTCACCAAATCGTTGGAAAACTTTTATAGCCAACAGGGTTAGCCGCATCCAGCGTAAACTTCCCAATACTATATGGAGCTACGTTGACACTAAGACCAATCCCGCAGACTGCGTGTCACGTGGTCTATTGCCGAAGCAGCTTGTAGAACATCCCTTTTGGTTTACAGGACCTTTGTGGCTGTCTAAATCACAAGATTGTTGGCCATCTGCCCAACAAACTCCGTCACAGACATTAATTCTGTCGGAACAAGAACAAAGGAAAACTGCCCTTGTCAGCTGTACTGCTTCAGGCGACAGACTCACTGACCTGTTATTCCGATTTTCTTCTTTAAAGAAAATTCAACGAACGATTGTATATGTGCAACGCTTTATAAAGGCAGTGCGTAAACTCCCTTGCAATCGGGGTGCTATAACAGCAATAGAAATGGAGGACGCGCTGAACGTATTAGTGTCACGAACCCAACATCAGTGTTTTTCTAACGAGTTTGCGTGCATTGCTAAGGCCAGGCCATTGTCAAAGCCTATGCGGAAACTCAGCCCGTTTTTAGATAGTAAGGATATACTTCGTGTTGGAGGACGTTTAGGAAACGCTGCATTGAATTATGACGCGAAACACCCGATGCTGTTGCCCTGCAATCATCGACTAACAAACCTAATCATTCAAGATGTACACGAAACTAACTTGCATCCTGGACTTCAGACTGTTCATTTCTTACTAACTCAACGGTTTTGGGTGCTATCCGCAAGAAGAGCTGTTCGTAGATGTCTACATAGCTGTATTCGTTGTTTTCGAACTAATCCAACCCCTGTCCAGCCGGTTATGGCTAAACTACCTTCGACCCGTGTCTCTGGCGTTAAGGCCTTCAGGATTGTAGGATGTGACTACGCTGGTCCATTTAACGTTATCTTAGGTAAACGTCGTCGCGGTGTTCGACCACAAAAGGTATATCTATGTCTTTTTGTGTGCCACGCCACTAAGGCTCTCCATTTGGAGATCGCCAATGATCTTTCGTCAGATGCTTTCATAGCGGCTCTTCGACGTTTTATAGCGCGTAGAGGTAGATGTTCTAATCTTTTTTCCGATTGTGGAACCAATTTCGTTGGAGCATATAGACAACTAGCTAGTGTTATGAAGGAAGCTGCTGAAGCGGAGTACATTGCCTTCAGTACACATCCCCCTTCAGGTCCTCACTTCTCAGGTCTCGCTGAAGCCGGGGTAAAATCTGTCAAGGCTCACCTCCAAAGGGTAGTTGGATCCCAACTCCTAACATATGAAGAATTCCAAACACTCATAGTCCAAATAGAAGCGTTACTGAACTCACGCCCATTATGTGCGGTGAGCAGTGACCCGAATGACTTGTCAGTGCTAACACCGGGACATTTCTTGACTTTAGAACCCTTAACTGCCTTACCTGAGGCATCTGAATCGCATTTAAATTTGCACAACAGATGGCAACTGTTGCAAAAAATTCACAAAGATTTTTGGCACCGTTATCACCATGATTATTTAAACTCTCTCATGCAAAAGTCAAAATGGACCCAAAACACAGGAGCTTTATCCATTAATGATATTGTACTTATAAAAGAAGATACCGTGAAACCTTTATACTGGCGATTAGGGCGTATAGTTAACGTTCACCCGGGATCTGACGGAGTAGTTAGAGTCGCAACGGTTCGCACTACATCGGGTGAACTTAAAAGACCTGCGGTTAAGCTTTGCCCGTTACCCGTCTATCCATCTTTATAATTATTCACCTCTTATATTCCTCTCCCATTTGTAAATATGTTCTTAAATGTCTGGAAATTAAACAATTTCGCAGCGGGGGGGAGCATGTTTGATAAACCACAATTGCTTCCGACCTCTTTGATGTATCAAGTAGGTTGTTGCTGCGTCTAAGGAGGTGGCATAGCGTTTTATGAAAAAAGAGACTTCTTGTTGGAAGTTCAGTGGTTTTTTACGCGTCTTGGATGGTGTAACGCGGCGCCGATCGTGTGCCATTTTTCTTTCGTTTTTATGTGTTCTTAAAAGCCTGTGGCTGAACAATAATTACTTTTGTTAACTATATTGTGTGTTTTCAACTATAAATATGTGGATTATCGTCCCGGGCCCGGACACAAGAAGATAGCGCTGCCGCTCCACGTAAGTAGCTTCAGCCTCTATTTGTTATATCACTGGGGAAGGTTGCAATTGTGGTACTTTAAGGGGTTCCAACTAAAGCTGGTCCTTCTAAAAACTCATTTATTTGCAGACATTACTAAAGCATATAAAATATATATAGAATAAATAAATATATAAATATATATTACATACATACAGTAATATACATATACAATACATTTATGAGCTCAGGAGCCAGGGTTGGGACTCCACAACTTTTTGAGTGAGGATTTGAAAGCGGCGAGAGAATATTTAACCTTTTGGTCTAGTTGTGGTATACTAATTATGGTTTGGTTTGGTAACCTTTATTTTGAATATTATAGGTGCGAGACCGGTCTGATCCGCGAGACTGCTACGAAGGGAATGAGATGCTTAGAGACACAAGATTTTTATAATTTACTTAAATCGGATTCCATAAATAATATCAACATTCATGTAGTCGAGTATAAGTTTACATTTAAAAACAAATCCACTGCATTATTTATACCTGCTCCTATGAAATTCTGCAGGTAATTTGTAGTTTTTTCAAATATAGATATGTTCTAGCTATTTAATTCTCCACTTGGTGCTAGGAAAAATGGAGGAGCTATTACAGTATAACATAGTCGGCTGGAGGTCACTGCGACGAGGAGAGACAGACTATCCGGGCACTGCCGAGTAGGACTGCTTATTATAAAGAACACAAATGATAAGAGATCAAATGAAATAACAACGAAATGTTTCGACAATTTTTTTTATTGTTTTTTAATGTTCCGTCTCTCAAAAAATAAGGAACCCTCACAGGATCACTAAGTTGTCAGTCTGTCAGTCTGTCTGTCAAGACAAGACCCTTTTTCTCAGAATTTGTGGAGGTATCAATTACTCAGGTCTGCAATACCTCCGATCCTTTGATTCTAAGATTCTATTCTCTGTGCGTGCATGCATGCATGCATGCGTGCGTGTGTGTGTGTGTGTGTGTGTGTGTGTGTGTGTGCATGCGTCCGTGCGTGCGTGTGCCGTAGTATCCGGAATAGTAGAAATTAAGTCTAGACAAGATCACCTTTTTGAATTGGTACCTGGGTAGGGAGTAAATAGTAAGGAGCAGTTTGATTTTGCTGTACAGAAAACGTCAAAGAAAGCAAAATAATTTAGTTTGGTGGGGGAGTACTTTTGGCCGTGAGACGCGATTTTATGATAATTGTACGGAGTGAGTGGCATAGTACTGCGGAGGACATATATTTGTGGATATAAAAACACGCTCATCCGGCCCACATGCGATCTGAAGTATACAATTTTGATAATGTTGTCTTTGTGCTACAGATTCTATGAATACATTGAGAAATCGGCTAATTGCGATAGTAGGCATCCCGCTACGAAACCTGATAATATTTTACATTTTACAGTGAAGTCATCATAGCTTCCAACTCTACAGAGAACATATATAAAGACTTGATAATTTATTCGGTGTTCTTAGTCGCAATTGGATTACTTCGTAAACAAACATTCAAAAGAAAGATCTGGAAGGTAAACCTTAAAATTATTATCATCACACCAGCTGAAACACGACACTGTTGAACAAATGCTACATCAAGGACACATCCAATAGCTCCGTCTCGCGCTGCCCGCATTTAGCAGCGGCTTCATCGCGGTGCGGTGCACGGACATGGAAGCCCAAAGTGGCCAAGTTACATAGCATGGGTCTGATAAACCCTCGAATGGAAACCACGCACCGGAAGATGTAACATAGGCAGGTCTCCCACATTCGTATTTGCCCTTAGCAGATTTTTAAACTCACGACCTCTTGTTAGGAGTATGTAGGCACGCACGACCCGCTGCGCCACCGACGTTTTTTATTGGTAACAATACAGTGTAAAATAAAATTTAGGACTGATTTGCTGATAAAAACCATGACGTGGAAATCTTTAGAAAACGCTTATCTTATCTTAAAAAATTACCTACAGTACGTACAGTACCACCAAGTTTACTGCTAGGGGTAGTCAGAAGTGAGGTGAAAACATTGTTTTGACTAAGGATGCATAAATGATTGACAAGTTCCGATATTGTAGGTGTGAAAAATAGTATAGTCTTTACGGAGTTTAGAAGTTGTTGTAAGGTTTGACTTTCGTCAAGCTCTTACCACACGTCCCAGAACGATACGATCTAGGTTCCGATTTCTCCAGTGCTACTTTGACTCACCTTCGCATTCATGATATTAATATGGATTACAGGCCATGCATTACTTACACTGGGTTTTGAATCTATTTTACTTGGGTGCTGTACTTCACATCGTAGTCTTCAGTCTCGAAACAAAACTGGATGAGTTTAAAAACATGTTTCATAGTCGGAAAATTAGTGAACTATTCAAGGTAAATATGTTACAATCAGTATTTTTTTTTACCCTTAATTGGTAGGCCCTTGGCATCATCTCACCTGATGGTAAGTGATGATGATGCCGAAGATGGAAGCGGGCTTACCAAGATCCCCAACGCAATGGGGAACTGGCTATCTTATCTTCATGCCGGAACACATTAATGCTGTTAATATTGATGTTAGCGGCAAGACTTAGATAAAATGGTGGTAGCATTGGTTTATTTTTAGAGGGTGATTGGTAATTCGACGTGATCCTTCAAAGGGGTTATACTAGAGGTCATTTGCAACAAATTAAGTCCAGTTAACCAGGGGTCAAAAATGTATGGTTACTGAGATATTACTGTTTATAGAATTTTTTGAAATTTTCTACCTTGTTACCAAAAACAATTAATTATGAAGAAACCATTACACCGTTTATATTAAATTGATACTTTTTTAAAAGCTGAGAAATTAGCCCTTGCTTTAAAAAAAAATCCTTGCCCAAAACTCACAAAGTCTCAACAATAAACGGTCTTAAGTTGCATAAAAATATTATTTTGTATAAATTTTCCATAAGTAATTGAGTATTACAAAAAAAAAAAATGTGAACTTGGCGTACAAATTTATGACAAAAGTTCCTTGTTTCATAAGCTTTCTAAAAAGGTACAAATGTTACCAACTTTTGCACGGGATCGAAAAAAAAAACCAATAAAACAAACAAGTAACACATTTTTTCCATACATATCCTGCACGGTGCCGCCCTCTCTTTTATTCGTGTCGTGCGTGACTCGTGAGCTTAACATGATTCGATAATCTGTAGCAATCTTCGCGACAGTTCGTGGACACGAACTCGCACAGTTTCCAACCAGATGGTCATTTCGTGCGTACAGAAATGTCAGTATTTGTTAAATAATAGTTGATATCCTTGTTAATTGACTAAACTACGTTTAAACACTTTAAATTTTGATATGCGTTGTTTTGGGACGCTTCTTTAGCACGAACATAGAAGCGGTCGTGGCTCAGTGTGGCTGGCTTGGTTTCATCGATCACGCAGATTAACTGTCAAAATTTAAGACACGGTCAAAACCTGGATGGGTTTTTACTGTTAGTGGTATTTATTTCGACCGTTTCCGTGCTTCGCAAGGCACGTTGGACCCGAACCATTGAAACCGACTGCTATCATTAGATGACAGTCGTTAAGCCATCTCGGAGGCATTAATAAGGATATTAACTATTATTTAACGAATACTGTGACTTTTCTGTCCGCACGAACTAACCATCTGGTTGGAAACTATGCGAGTTCGTGTCCACGACTATCGCGAAGATTGCAAACAAAATCAAGATTACAAATTATCGAATCATGTTAAGCTCACGAGTCACGCACGACACGAATAAAAGAGAGGGCGGCATCGTGCAGGATATGTATGGAAAAAATGTGTTACTTGTTTTGGTTTATTGGATTTTTTTCGATCCCGTGCAAAAGTTGGTAACTTGTACCTTTTTAGAAAGCTTATGAAACAAGGAACCTTTGTCATTAATTTGTACGCCAAGTTCACATTTTTTTTTTGTAATACTCAATTACTTATTGAAAATTTATACAAAATAATATTTTTATGCAACTTAAGACCGTTTATTGTTGAGACTTTGTGAGTTTTGGGCAAGGATTTTTTTCAAAGCAAGCGCTAATTTCGCAGCTTTTAAAAAAGTATCAATTTAATGTAAACGGTGTAATGGTTTTTTCATAATTAATTGTTTTTGGTAACAAGGTAGAAAATTTCAAAAAATTCTAAAAACAGTAATATCTCAGTAACCATACATTTTTGACCCCTGGTTAGCTGGACTTAATTTGTTGCAAATGACCTCTAGTATAACCCCTTTGAAGGATCACGTTCAATTACCAATCACCCTGTATACACTGTTAGCGTTTTAACTTTCCAATGACTGAGGAGTGAGCGACAAAGCAGTAAGGAAAGGACACAGATTAGATAATAGTACTATGATAAGGATGCATGTCATGCATGGCAAAAAAATACGAATTTGGGATTTTGATGGGGCATCCACTAAGCTAGCAGTTGTTAGAGTGGATCTGTAGAGATTTTACTTGTAGTTATATTTATATACAATATTACGAATTCAATTTAACCCTAAAATTTTAGCATCTTGATTACGACTTGTTCGCCGATATCGTAAGTGTGCCGCCTGTGCTTCATTTCGTAGCTGCCCGAAGCAACCGGCAGGTGAGCTTGACTTGATTATATTGATTATAGTGTCTTAACTGTATCAAAAGGATTATTCTTATTATTTTCAAGATGGTTATATAAACTATGACAAATTGTCTCATATCTAAAAGTATTTAACCTCCAAAAACGTCTTTTATATTTAGTAAGGGGCAAAAAAGTGCTGCAGTAGTTTATTCTTTTATGCGTACTGCAAGAGAAAAGACAGACCCTCTTTTTCCTTATCTCTAGTATTGTTTAAATACTTAAGCAAAATCAAGTACAGAATAAAAGAAAAATATTGAAAAATCCGATGTATTTTTCAGTTTCCTATACTATGACAAATCTGAATAAAGTGAATCAAGAATTTGTATGGGAAACAAAAAAATATTGTAGATCCGGATTTATTTAATATTTTTCGTAAATTCAATACTTGATTCTGAGTAATCACTTAAAATTTCAAACGCACTTTTTCTAATGTCCTGTATATTTGGTTTTTAGGGCTCCGTACCTCAAAAGGAAATCAGGAACCCTTGTAGGATCACTATATATCTAGAAGTTCAGGTGATCGGGTGAATTTGTAGAAATAGATACATCCCAACCACATAAACAGGAAGTTGAAACCGCTATACTTTGTCTCAGGAGTGGAAAAGCTCCCGGACTCAGCCTTTTAACAGCGGAAATGCTTAAGGCTGACATACCGACCGCAGTCGAGACTCTGACACCTCTCCTGGAGAAAATTTGGGCTGCTGAAGATCTCTCTGATGATTGGAACAAGGGCCTACTAATAACAGTCCCGAAAAAAGGTGACCTTAGTCAATGCAGCAACTGGAGGGGGATTACTCTGCTTTCTGTGCCATCCAAAGTTCTGAGCAAGTTACTTCTAGACAGAATATCGAAAGCACTTGAACCCCTTCTACGGAGAGAGCAACCGGGTTACCGCTCCAACCGCTCCTGTGCGGACCAGATCAACACACTACGTATATCCTTGAAGAAGTATCAGAATGGCAACCGGAAATATATCTCACCTTCGTTGACTTCGAAAAAGCTTTTGACACCGTAAGATGGTCCAGAATGGTCCCGACTCGACGAAATTGGAGTCCCGCCTAAAATCAGAGACTTGCTGAAAGCAATTTACAAGAAATACTCTTATAAAGTAGCACACGATGGTCACATCTCCGACGACATTGGCGTGCATGCAGGAGTCAGGCAAGGTTGTCTTCTCTCGCCCTTGCTGTTTCTCATCGTCCTAGATGGTATATAATGCACAGAGCCAACGATGGCAAACGACGCGGTATAGAGTGGGGGTTGGAGAAATTGGACGACCTAGACTATGCTGACGACCTGTGTCTGCTCAGACACAATCACATTTACATGCATGCCAAACTGGATAACCTGCAGCGCGAGGCCCTTGTCGATGGTCTTAAAATCAACACGCGAAAGGACCATAAAATGCGCACAGAAGGAAAGAACGCGCTCCCTCTGCAATAAGGTACACAACGCATTGAGCGCGTAGAGAAAACGTACCTTGGTAGTGTCGTGTCAGAAACTGGAGGGACGGAGAAGGACATCACTTCGAGGATAGCCAAAGCCAGGGCGACCTTTGCGCAACTCCGACCCATATGGCGTTCACGGAAGCTGACATGAAAAGTAAAACTCAAAATCTTTCGATCCAACGTCAAAACGTTCTTGAGACCGTTCTAGAGACTTGGAGGGTTACCAGAAACGTCACGCAGCGGATCCAAGTCTTCGTCAACCGGTGTCTCCGACAAACACTCGGAATCTTCTGGCCCGAGTAAATTTCCAACAAGCAACTCTGGGAAATGTGTCGTGAAACACCGATTGGTCAGCAGATCGCTCGTCGCAAGTGGACCTGGATCAACCACTCTCAGAAGGGACCCCACCTATATACCTAGACAGGTGCTACATTGGACTCCACAAGGGAAGAGAAAACGTGGCCGTCCCAAACAATCCTGGCGGCGCTCAGTGGCAGCTGATATAAAGAAGATCGAGTTATCATGGCCCTAAGTGAAACGCGTAGCCCAAGACAGAACGCAATGGCGAAGCACTGTGGACACCCTCTGCCCCACCTAGGGGACTTAGGACATGAAGTCAAGTATAGGATCACTTTGTTGTCAGTCCGTCTCTCTGTCTGTCTATCTGTCAAGACCCTTTTTCTCAGGAACGCGTAAACGTATCAAGTTGAAATTTATATTAAATACTTAGGCCTGCAATCCCTTAACTTGATAAAAATCTAACTTCTATGCCAACGCAATCAAGAGATACGGCCGTTTATGCTTATGCCACATTTTTTGACACGCGCATGGGAATCAAAACATATATCCCGTATACCGAATCATGAAAGGCAGGAAGCAATGTCTTATAGGGCAAGTAAAGGGAAAAGTCCGAAAACCAAAAATGTATAGTTATATCGCAATTTTTGCCAAATATGCGGCATAAACGGCCGTATCTCTTGGTTGCGTTGGAATAGAAGTTTGATTTTTTCACAGCTTCAAGGGATTGCAAGCCTGAGAATTTGAAATAGAGTTCAAGACACGTATGGGTGAGACTTGGGTGTAAATAGAGGGTATTTACACCCAAGTCTGTGTTAAAATTGTCTATGAGAACTATAAATAAAACACAATTCGTCACATTTCATGCAAAACATACATTCTGTAACTCTAGTAGGTAAAAAGTTACAAGTGGTAGAAGTAACAGTTTATCACAGTATTTATACAAATCACCAAAATGTAAGCAATGTTGTCTTCTTCATATTTAGTTCCAAATATTTTTGATACAGAGTTAACTCATCAGGTGTTATCTGTAAAAAAAAAAAAAATTTTGGTATCTTTAATCCGGTTATATGGCGTCGCGGCTAACGGTGACCTTTATCTCTATCCTTGAGGTCCAAAATTCCTTGAAAACCCTATAGGTACTTAAGCAATACTATATAAAAAATAAGCTAGCGTTATTTTTCTTACCAACAGAGCTTCCGTTCCGGTCCCGTCAGGTCAGTTTTTTTGGTTAAAAAGGGAAGCTTTTTTTACATTCGATTGGCTTATTATGGAGAACGTTTGCTGATAATACAATACATTATTCTGATTAGTATGTAAAGATACCTCTACCGGAAACTTGAACGCAAGCTTTTACTGATAATCCTGGACAACTTTTTTCAACCCATACCTAATACAAAAAAAAACGACTACTCTTTAGTGATAAGACGGGTTATTCCCTGAGTACCTCGATCCCTGAGGCCCCCATCTCAGAGCACCACAAAACCGCCTACCTGTAGGTATAACTTCTAGCTTTAACTTCACTTGTGTGTATGTATAGGTACCTAGTACAAATCTTGCAAACTAATTTGGAACCACTTCCTCTTCATGGATTGATTTGAAATTTGGTAGGCATGTTCAATTCCAATGACAATACATTTATTTAGTATCTATGACATGATGCTGTAGCCAGAGTCGTCTCCTCAAAGTGGAACTCCTCGCGTATATGTATAGTACAAATATTGCAGACTAATTTTGAACCACTTCCTCTTCATGGATTGACTTGAAATTTGGTAAACGTGTTCAATTCCGACGACAATACATTTATTAAGTATCTATGACCTGATGCTGCAGCCAGGGTCGTCTCCTCAAAGTGGCACTCCTTAACGACTTACGGCAGACACTCCGGGTTTGAGCTATTTTGCACAGTATATGGATACAAAAATAATGAACCATAAGCTGACCCGATGCTGCAGCCAAAGAAATCTCCTAAAAGTAGAACTCCTCAACGGCTTACGGCAGACATGCCGCATTAGGGCTACATTGTACAGTAAATAGACACAAAAATAACGAACCATGACTGACCTTATGCTACAGTTAGAATAGTCTCCTCAAAGTGGAACTCGTCAACGGCTTACGGCAGACACGCCGGGTTACATTATTTCAATATTTATCAGTATCTACGTAAATAAATACGTATATGTTATCTTTCTGTGCCTAATTAGAATACTATACATTATACCGCCTCATACTGATCGCGCAGAGTTTATGATTATTTTTTCAATAAAATTTGTATGTTTAGTCAAGATATACTTATTATATGTATATTTTTATATATTGCAAAACATCGATTTAATAAAGTTGTAGCCCATGCAATGGAAGAACCAATCTATTTTTTTTCATTTTTTTTTGTTCAACATTTTTATTTAGGGGCGCGGCGGCATCAACCTTTGAAATTCTTGGCAACCGGGCATAATAGGTATGCCTAATTTCATTCAGATAACACCTATACCTTTCATGCTGTAATCACAATGTACAGGGTTTGGCTCAAAAAGTGGCGTTACTATTATTGCCCTATGAAGTGTGCGTGGCGTCCCTTTTTAGGGTTCCGTAGTCATGTCAACAAGGAACCCTTATAGTTTCGCCATGGCCGTCTGTCTGTCCGCGGCTTAGCGCAGAGACTTTTAAGTACTAGAGAGTTGTAATTTTGCACAAATATGCATATTAATCACACCGACAAAATGGTAAAATAAAATCTTGAATTTTTTTTTTCAGGGTACTTCCCCTACATGTGAAGTGGGAATTCATATTTTTTCTCGACAATCCCATGGTGTGAGGTGTGGTTGGATAGGTCTTTTAAAAATATTGTAAGACTGCGAAAACCATTTTTCGATTCAGGGATCCGTTTTCGAGATGATTAGCTTTAAATTGCAAATTTTTGTTCAAGTTATTTCCCCCCCCTCCCCTCTGCCAGATAAATGGTTTTCGAGATAGAGGAGACCTTGGGGAAGGACATAGGCTACTTTTTGTTGCGAAAATGAAACTTCAAGGGGGTGAAATAGAGGTAAAAGTTTGTATGGGAAATCAAAACCGTGACCATTTATGTTTTGCCTCAAAACGGGACATCGGTTTATTTATGTCAATTAGTAGGGCCAATTTATAATATACAGGGTGTCCCAAAAAGTATGGTCAAGCGGAAGTCCAGAGATAGGATAACTCTAGGGCTACCCAAATCACCCCCATGTATGTTCAGCGATTTTTGGTAGTTTCCGAGTTATGATTTTTTTTAGGATTTTTTAAAATTTTTGGCTGGATCGGATTTAATATATTTTTTTAAAGAATTTATTACAAACTTCCTGTATTTTTTTGAATGTCACATAATCATTATGAATTGTACTTTGTGACATAAAATAATAAGCTTCGTAACATTAGTGTAAGTAACAAAATTTATGATAGAAAGTCAAGAATCTTACATTGAGCGACTCAGATTTAAACTTTCAATATAAAATAAAAAATACAAAAAGGTATTTTCAATGCTCTTCAGTAATTTTAAAAACTTCACAAGATTCTAAGCTTTCAGAATAATATTCAAAAGATAGCACTTGATGGGCTTATTTTTCCTGAAATAAGCCGTCAAAGTTGTTAAGGTAGAAATTTCCTAAGGAAGTTATTTAATTTTTGTCGTCTCTAGTTATCAAAAATAATTACTAATTTAATGAGTTTTATAAAGAAAAATACTTTAATTTAATAAAGAACGTTTTGAGCAGAATGGCAGCGGAAATTAACACACATTTCTTTTTAAATCTGCGCATTTTTCTTTTAACTTGACTCATCAGTTATTATTAGATTGCCTCTGATTATTCGATGTACTTTTTTACAAAAGGGTAATATTCATGTATTTTTATTATAATAATTCGACAATATTTTTGACGCCTTTACCACTGTCACATCATTTAGTACTTAATTAACCACTGACACTGTTTCAAAATAATTTAGTAGTATTTCATATTTTTTTACTGGCATCCCTGGTGATTGCATAATATGGCGTAATAATGGTGACCGAAATGTGTGATAATTTCCGCTACCATTCTGCTCAAAACGTTCTTTATTAAATTAATGTATTTTTTTCTATAAAACTCATTAAATTAGTAATTATTTTTGATAACTAGAGACGACAAAAATTAAATAACTTCCTTAGGAAATTTCTACCTTAACAACTTTGACGGCTTATTTCAGGAAAAAAAAGCCCATAAAGTGCTATCTTTTGAGTATTATTCTGAAAGCTTAAAATCTTGTGAAGTTTTTAAAATTACCGAAGAGCATTGGAAATACCTTTTTGTATTTTTTATTTTATATTGAAAGTTTAAATCTGAGTCGCTCAATGTAAAATTCTTGACTTTCTATCATAAATTTTGTTACTTACACTAATGTTACGAAGCTTATTATTTTATGTCAGAAAGTACAAATCATAATGATTATGTGACATTAAAAAAATACAGGAAGTTTGTAATAAATTCTTTAAAAAAATATATTAAATCCGATCCGGCCAAAAATTTTATAAAATCCTAAAAAAAATCATAACTCGGAAACTACCAAAAATCGCTGAACATACATGGGGGTGATTTGGGTAGCCCTAGAGTTATTCTATCTCTGGACTTCCGCTTGACCATACTTTTTGGGACACCCTGTATACTCAATTTTTATTTTGCTAGCTAGTCAATCCCATACATTTTGGCGATCTTAAACTTGAGTTTCCTATATAAACAAAATACAAGCCTGAAAACCTAAAAAAACACATTTTTTTAAGTAAGTTATATTTTATTTATGAAGCCGCAATTTCTTTAGCTGCGTTGCAAGGACACAGCGTGCGCGGGCGGATCGTACACACATACTCTGTAAAAATTTCATCTGTCTACCTAAACTGTCTACCTATTATGGTTCACGAGATACAGCCTGCTGACAGACAGACGGATGGACGGATGGATGGATGGATGGATGGATGGACGGACAGCGGAGGCTTAATAAAAGGGTCCTGTTGGCCTTTGGGTACGAAACCCTAAAATCGCGCATAGTTCTCAGTCTCTTGGTAGAGGATAAATAAATAACATAAATTTAATAAATAAAACGAAATCGAGAATTATCGCAGCATGACAACTATTTCATAAATAGCCAAAGAATTTCGAGAAATCAACAACGTTACATTTCTTTCATACAAAAAAATCTTTAAAGCTCTATAACTTTTAAAGTATTAAGTATATTTAAAATTTACAATTTACAATGTATAACAAATTATTGTATTTAATAGTAGAATCTAATTATGACACGATTTTATACAAATATCACACGTATTTTTTTAATACCCCTAGACCACTAGCGTGCGTTTTCAGCCTACCGTGCGCCCGCGCCGCGACCGGCCGCCAAATCTCGCGCGTTTTGCGAAAACTGGACCATTTTGCGTCCCGTGGTGTTTTTCCGGGACACCGGGACGAAGAACCGAAAAAAGGGAGGACGGTCCTGTTCAAAACGGGACGTATGGTCAAGTTAGGAATCAATCATTTCTCAAGTTAGGGATATAAATATCATCATATATCTACAGTGTAAATGTAAATTATGAATGTCATAACAACAATAATGGCGTCCGAAATAGAAAGTCGTTTGCCGAAATTAATAAATAAATCGAAATTAATAAGTAATATGAGTGAAAATGATCTTAACTCAAGTGAAAACAATGATTTTAGGAACATTTTAATTTAAAAAATATCAGAGTTTTATGAAAAATATATAACTGAAATTATTATTTAAATAATTAAGATACGAAAAAGTCTGTTTTCTTTCGTCATAAGCTGTTGATTTATTAAGATGTATAATATGGTTAAAATGTTATAGTTTATCTTTAATAAGTATATTTGTAATTTGTAGCCATTCTACAATACGATTGAACGTGGTTAGCACTTTTGTTAAACGTAGCGCAATGGCAATCCATCTGAACGTCATTTAGCTGTTTTACAAAACGGCGCTGTTTTGTAAAATCACTAGCGATTTTGTAAAACAGCGGATTATTCAATCCATCTGCAACATAGACATAATATTATACTCCTCATAACCACTGTCTGTTTCAGATAAATCCCACAGGAGATGCATGTGTATTAGTATTTTCAAATTTCGTGAATTATTCTCTGAAAGGTTTATCGATGTATTTGATCAGGAGATACTGTGAACACCAATACACTGTTGCGCTTTTATATTCATCAGGTAATAACTAAATGTAATATTCTATGTTTGGTACTTTAAAGAATATAGGTAGTTTTCAAAAAACGTGTTAGTTTCTTTGGACCTTTGGGAAGCCAGTTCCATACTGTGTTCGGGAATCTTAATAAGCCTGCCTGCCTTTCGTAATCATTATCACTTACCAACAGGGGAGTTGAAGCCAAAAGGCTTTCCAGTTGTGGATAAAACACTATACTAATAATAAGTAATTATAAATATATCACCATAAGGTATTGCTTTTAATCCGCGTTGCTTGCTTCATGAATATTGGCATAATTTCATGAAATTATGAAAAACAGCGTCATCATCTACAGCAGTGTTTTTCAAGCCTTTCTAAAGGGGTCGCGAGAAAAGAAAAAGTAAGCGGTTATAGGTCCTAGTTCCTACACTGCAATAAAAAATACGATTTCAGTGAGAAGGCTGGTCCTGTTTATTTTTTAACAATTTGTCTAAACGTGGTTCTATTTTGGAGACGTTTATAAGTAAATCATTCCCTAACTGAAGAAAATTATAAACGTAGTCTTTCAGATCACTAACATTTTGTATGTTTATGGCCCTAGGGGGGGTCGCAAGAATGTTTTAACTTGTAAATAGGTCGGGTATTAAAAAAGGTTGAAAAACACTGATCTACAGCATCATCAGCCAAAAGACCTGTTTCACGAAAAATTGGTTCCAATCCGTGACATATATGACAAAAAGTTTACCTAGGGAACTGCAAGAAAAAAACCGTTAGTATTCGTGTCCCCGCTGCTATGCTGCACTAGTGGGGCCAGTAGGACTTTCAAGTATACTCAGCATAATAAAACTCAATTAGATCTATTAAAAAATATCTGTTGGAAATGGAAAGTAACGAATTTATTTACCCTCTGTAATTAGCATAAGTCCTTCTAAAATAACTTATATCTGAAATGTAAATGAGAAATCATCACATGACATAAAAGCCCCTCCCGGCTTATATCAGGTGATGAGTTTAACATACGAGTATGTGATGTTTTGTATTTTGTTATTTAATAAACAAAAATATATAAATTAGATGGTATAAATCACATTAATATAAATCGGAACGTGGCTGATGTGTCGCAAACGCCTGAGATAGGTACCACGTATAATTTGTGGAGAGAGCTGTATCCGTCATACTGACTGAATCGTCCGTTAAAGACGTAAAATTCCAGTGATTACAGAATGAAACTGATTGAAAAAATGACTCTATGCAAAATTGACCAATCAGCTTTTCTTCTCGGGGTACCATTCCTATCGGATGTCGGCGATGAGCGTGCGGAACTGCTCTCTCTCTCACCCCCTTTGAGGGTGAATTTTGAAAAATCCTTTCTTAGTGCACCCCTAGACCTTATAAGGAAGCTACTTGCCAAATTTTGAATCTCTAGACTCAGCGATTTGGGCTGTGCGTTGATATGTCAGTCTCAGTCAGTCTCTTCTATTTAAGATTAGTTTATTTATCTGAATAGATAGCTTCATGAAAATGAGCTCATTATTAACTAATCTTAAATAGAAGAGACTGACTGACTGACATATCAACGCACAGCCCAAACCTGACCTAACCGATTCTGGTTTAGAAGCCAGAAGTCATCCAACCAACAATTTGATCAATTTGCATGAAGTCAAATACCTTTAGGATTAGGGCAAAGTCGTAGAACAAAAAGTTGTTCAGAAAAGTAGAAGCTCCTACAAATATTTTGTTACACACTCTAGATGTGATTATTATAAAAACTGATACATAATATGTGCCTGGCATTTTAGGGTTCCGTAGTCAACAAGGAACCCTTATATATAATTTCGCTATGTCCGTCTGCCTGCCATACTGTCCGCGGCTTAGTTGTAGACCTGTAATTTGGCACGGATATACAAATACATACTAATCACGCTGACAAAGTGGTAAAATAAAATATTTGAAATTGTTTTTTTCAGGGTACCTCCCTTAGGCGATTATCACGCGGGAGGCGGTTTCCAACCGCGGCGGTAACCGCGGCGGTTGGAAAATGTACTAGAAATGTTTGAAAACCGCGCTAGCCCGTGTGCAAGGCTAGCGCGGTTGTCGGGCAACCGCGTACCAGGCGGTAGCCGCCGCGGTTACATATATTCTAGTACATTTTCCAACCGCCTCAGTGTGCGATTCGCCTTACACCCACCTCCGCTAACGGTGAAATGAGGATTATTTTTTTTCATGACTATCCCAAAGCGTGGGGTGTCGTTGTATAGGCCTTTTAAAGATATTGTGGGTTTGTGAAAACAATTTTTCAATTCAGGGATCCGCTTTTGAAATATTAAAGTGATCATGTGCCAGAACTAAACACGTATTTCTAGAATTGTGAAAAACTTAGGAAAACTTTC
The DNA here is from genome assembly GCA_958295455.1 of Coleophora deauratella. Taxonomy (NCBI): domain Eukaryota; kingdom Metazoa; phylum Arthropoda; class Insecta; order Lepidoptera; family Coleophoridae; genus Coleophora; species Coleophora deauratella. Next base: position 3,497,065 of record OY282390.1, on the reverse strand, counting down.
ACAGCTAAGTAGGCATTACAAGTTTATACAGAACCTATACTGCGCGTAGCCCGACACGCACTTGACCGCTTTTTTTGTTCCAGGTACATTCAACATATTCTATATCTGGCCTTACTACATGAGCCTAGTGCCGTTAGGCGATATCTTGGGATCTATTTTTTTCACCGTCACTGGCTTGGTAGAGTTTTTAAGTTTTGTACGTATCCATTTTCTAACTAACTAGCTATATACCTGTTGTTTTATAAGAATGTCTATACTGGTCTATACAAATACGAGTAAAAATTACATGTTAACAACCCATGAATGAACCGACATGGCTGAACGACTGCCATCTAGTGATAGCCGCTAGGAAACGGTCGAGATAAATGCCACTATCAGTCAAACCCATCCAGGTTATGACCGTGTCTGTATTCAGTTAACCTACGTGATCGTCGCGACCACGCAAGCCACCTGAGCAACAAACGCTTGTTGTTTCTTAGTGACTGCTGCGATTCGCTAACACTTAGATAGTAACGTGATCGCCTTTTTAAAAAGTTAAAATCTTCACAATCTGTCAAAGAACACAAACGAATATAGCGTTTTTTTAGGATTCCGTAGTAAACAAGGAACCCTTATAGTTTCGCCATATCCGTCTGTCTGTCTGTCTGTCCGCGGCTTAGCTCAGAGACTTTTAGTACTAAAGTGATATCATAAAATCTGGAAAAAAATTTTTTTTTCAGTGTAGTGTAGGGGACTACACGAGAAGTGGGTTTTTTTATCAACTATCCCATGGTGTAAGATGTCGTTGGATAGGTCTTTTAAAAATATTGTGGGTTTGCGAAAAAATTTTTTAGATTCAGGTATCCGTTTTTGAAATTTTAAGCTTTAAAGTGCAAATTTTTGTCAAAGTCATGTGTCCCCCCCATGCAAGCTAAACGGTTGTTTCTGGAAAACAACATAGCAGTAGTATATATAACGAAGTTAAAAAGAAAACTGTCACGGCTAAGTAGGCTTTACAAGTTAACGAGTATTAGTCAATTTTGTAAGACGGGAGGTTTTCCCCTTGAAGCAGTGTCTGTCGACGTACTACGGAACCCTACACTGCGCGTAGCCCGACACGCACATGACCGCTTTTTTCATTTACCCTTTCAAGAAAAAGTTTTTGGTTTAACATGTGGCTCAAAGAATGTGCATGGAATGCGGTAGAGATCCGTTAGCGCTTAACAAAAGGGATTGGACAAAGGGAAGGGACACTTAATTACCTTGTTTTTGCAAAAAAATAATTAATTACTTGTTTTTTTTTTACAAATTTTCATGATTCAGTAACATTTTTAAACGAGTTAACTTGGTACATCATTTTTGGATTTTATATGATGGAAAGTATTGTAACCATATCGAATAAAACCATTAGTTTGTCTAAAGAACCATTAATTTAGAAATGTAGACGTTTTTTATGCATAGGTGCATAAAAAATCGGCCAAGTGCGAATCGGACTCGCGCACCGAGGCTTCCGAATAAATTCATAATCACACATGTCTTGAACTCTATATCAAATTCTCAGGCCTACAACCCCTTGAAACTGTGAAAAAATCAAACTTCTATGCCAACGCAATCATCCGACTGTCAGTCTGTCCGCCTGTCTGTCTGTCTGTCTATTCTCAGGAACGCGTGGACGTATCAAGTTAAAATTTATATCAAATACTCAGGCCTGCAAACTCTTGAAGCTGTGATAAAATCAAACTTCTATGCCAACGCAATCAAGAGATACGGCCGCCCATGTCGCATATTTGGACACTTGCATGGGAATCAAACCCACAGGATACTTCCCGTATACCTAGAATCATGAAATTTGGCAGGAAGCAATGTCTTATAGCACAAGTAAAGGGAAAAGTCCAAAAACCAAAAATTTAAAGGTTTTGATAAAAAATTATAGATTGGCATAGAAGTTTGATTTTTTCACAGCTTCAAGGGTTTGCAGGCCTGAGTATTTGATATAAATTTTAACTTCATACGTCCACGAGTTCCTGACAATAGACAGACAGATGGACGGACAGAAGGACAGACGGACAGACGGATCGACAACGAAGTGATCCTATAAGGGTTCCTTTTTTCCTTTTGAGGTACGGAACCCTAAAAAGTAAAAAAATAAATAGGAAATGGTTGTCCCGGGGAGGGGGAGGGGGCCCATAATGGGTAGTTTTAATGTGGAAATGGGTTATATTACACGATCCTAGAATATCGCTAGTTCAATCTGGGATACACTCTGGAAATTAGGTCTGGTGTTGTGATAACCTAAATATCGATCAGACTTCAGTTTTGGGACACCCGATACAGTATTGAAATGCAAAAAATTCATATGTCTATTTATTTTCAGGCCGTAGGGTATAATATAGCCCTTGAATGTATACAGTCGGCATTTCCTAAACTGAAATGGTGGATAATGTTAATTATTGCTTTACCTTATGCAATTCTAGCAAGGTTCATCCTGACTAAGGACATCTTTGTAAGTATTTTTTTTATTTAAGTAAAAAAAGTCGAGGTTTAGAATCCGGTAGTTGACTGCTAGTCATTTGAGTTACTTTTTACCAAATATCAAAAATGGCATTTTGTTCTAAAAATGTTTGAAATTGTGTACGATGACGTCATTGTTAAAAATGGTAGTTTGCATACTAATTAGGAAAATTGTATAATTAAAAATTGAAAATGTAATGAAAATGAAAGTGATTAAGTTTTTCAACAATTTCAATTTAAGAGCTATTTAGTCAATAATAATATTAATTTATTTATTTTTCATGCAGTCAACTCCCGGATTATATCTGTTTGTCGTTGGATATTTATCGACAGCATGCAATTTAGTGTAGCATCACACCTATTGAAAATACGCGAGCACAAGACTATAATTATGAAACGATTAATTTCATTAACAAGTTTAAATGGTCGACGATAAAAATGACATTTGAATAACGTCTTTTCATGGCACAGCGAAAGCGCTTAAAGGACCCAATTTTGTTATGTATGACATTAGTTAGATGACTACCATATTTCCTTTTCAGCGACCAAGAGTAGTGTACGCGTTTTTGAAAAGTCCTATGATGCTGATAGAAATATTTGCCATTGTTTGCTTGTACCCGGTAGCGCGACTGGAAGACGACATCACGTTCCACACGGGGTCGCCGCCCCCGCGAGTGTTTTCATTAGCAATAAGAATTGTGCCTTTATTTTTGGCCGTAAGTCGTATTTTTTATGCTCAATTCAATTCCGACATAGCTAGAATCGCTAAACTGAAGTAGCAGTGGCCGAGCAGTTAGCGCATAGAAAAGATGGCCTGGGGTATTAAAGTTGTCGAGTGGCGTCCGCGCATCGGAAGACGTAGGGTAACCAGGCCTCTCACTCGGTGGACCGATGACCTGGTGAAGGTCGCGGAAAGACGCTGGATGCGAGCAGTTTAAGACCGTTGTGGTCGTGGAAATCCTTGGGGGAAGCATTTGCCGTAGGAGAGCCATGCTTCGGCACGAATGGGTCGGCTCGACCGGAGTGATACCACGGCCTCACAGAAAACCGGCGTGAAGCAACGCTCGCGTTGTGTTTCGCCGAGTGAGTGAGGGTACCGGATGCCCAACCTCCCCACCCCCCCCCTCCAATTCCCCCCATCCCCCATCCTATTTCAAAGGTCGGCAACGCAGTTGTGACTCATCTGGTGTTGCGGGTGTCTAAGGGCGGCGGTAATCGCTTACCATCAGGTGATCCGTCTGCTCGTTTGCCACCTATCACATAAAAAAGAATTGCCTCGCACTGGACGTCTCTTGGCTGATGATGATGATCAGATATATAGGTTTAATGTGGCCAGCAGATTGAGTGGCCATTAGGTTAATGTAATGGGTTGTTTCAAAAGTTTTTTCAGTGGAAATAAATGTATCTTTTGTTCCAAGTAATTATTAAAGACAAATAGGACAAATCAATTTAAAAGGTAATACCTTTAATATCCCATTGTTTTCCGTTTGTTTTCCATTGGACGTCCCATTGATGGGACGACGGAAAAAATCTAAATAAATAATTTCTAAAGAAGAAGCAAAAAAAGCAGCTAATTGACAGTGAGCAGAGAATTTTTGTTAAGTTTGGTTGGCTTCTAAACTGGGATGGAGGAACGATCCATCAGTACCTTCGACAAGCTGTGCCTTGTCGTAGGTACCGATGGACGATCTAGAGTTAAGAAAGCTGTACAAGGAGATGTAGTGAGGTCTGTTCTAGAACTGAACTTGATCCTTAAACTATATACCAAAGGAGAAGGTCCACATTGTATGAACCAAAAAGCCTGAATCGATACGAACAAACTGTATGCCAATAGATCCCTCAGAATGAACTTAATAACCCTACATACGTCGTAACCCCCAAATCAGTGCAGAATCGGAGCCATGGGGTGACAAAGTATACATAAAACCAGTCAAGCCCATCCAAGTTGTGACCGTGTCTGTAGTCAGTTACCCTGCGTGATCGACGCGACCACGTAAGCAGCGCTGAGCCACGACCGCTTCAGTTTCGTCATTGTATCATGACATTACAGTTGATAACATAAGTGATTTTGGTACTAAAGTTATGAAAATCTCATACAATTAACTCGTTTTCAACCGACTTCAAAAAAAGGAGGAGGTTCTCAATTCGTCGGAATCTTTTTTTTTTTTTTTTTTTCTATGTATGTTCACCGATTACTCGAAGACGCCTGAACCGATTTCAAAAATTCTTTTTTTGTTTGAAAGGGTATACTTCACAGGTGGTCCCATATTAATTTTATCGAAATCGATTCAGCGGGTTTTTGAGAAAATCAACAAAAACATAGCAAAATTGGAGTTGCTACGATTGAAGTGGGTTGTTTTTAACGTATTCAGCGTGGTCAATTATTATACATATTTTGTCACGCCATGGCTCCGAGTCTGCCTTGATTGGGGGGTTACGAGTTATGTAGGGTTATTAAGTTCATTCTAAGGGATCTATTGGCATACAGTTTGTTCGTATTGATTCTGTTTTTTTTAGGTTATGTCAAATGGTTGAGTGATTGGTTCTTAGACAATAACAAACGAGAGAAAACATAGCTTATACAAATCTGTCTTTATAGGAAACGAAAAAACATGTAATCAAAGATTCTCGCTATAGATGCAGCTTGGGTGGGTTTATACCGAACGCTCTCCAGAGGTCGACACGGAGCCTGGGTTCCAGATGAGGCTGCAGCTACAACAGTAACCAAGGAAATTCTATAAAAACAAGTTTATTCTTTTGGCAGCACTGGATTATTCAGGGATGACTTTTGGAAATTTTTACCCAAAGGAGTTACTGTCAACCAATATGACCGACTGACTCGGTGGCTAAGTGGTTAGCGATCCTAACCTCTGATCCGAGAGTCGTGGGTTCGATCCCCACACAGGGCAAACTTTTCTGTGATGAGCAGAATTATTTGCTCTGAGTCTGGGTGTATTATATCTATATATGTATGTATTTAAATGTATATGTGTATGTATATCAGTCTCTGGTTCCCAAGATACAGGGAATCCTAGTTTGGGGCCAGATGACCGTGTGTGATTTGTCCCAGATATTATAATTATCATTATATTATATTATTATTATATTATTATGTCCCAGATATTATTATTATTAAATTACTAAAATTTCAGATTATACGTACTATGTATATGGTCACACAGGAATTATATATCATTATTTTATTTTAGTTTGTATAATGTTTGCGCTGTTGGTGTGCGCTTGTTCACTCTGCGCCCTGGCCCGGTAGAATAACAGCGTTGCAGAACTTGCAACATCAAAGCTGAACCGGTGCCATTTCAATGCACAGTCACAGCCACGGTTTTTCTGTATTTTTGTTATTTATATAAATTTAGTATTTAAGTTTCTTTCTAACATATGTATTTTCTTTATATGCTGTGTGTTGAATAAAATGATTTATCTATCTATCTATTATAATTATGTCACTTCTTGGAAGAGTTGGTACCTGAGTGGGCTATGCGAACCCACAGAAGTGCTATAGAGTTCGGGAATTATGAAAATGTTACTGTTGGTGACAGATAGTACACCCTCTTTATTGACCAGATATTAACCCTCTAGACTACAACCAGGGCCGTCTTTAACCTATGGGAGGCCCTGGGCAGTTAAGAATACTCGTAATGGGGCCCCTCTTGACTATTACAGAGGACAGAGGAAAAGGCTTTTGAAAGTGTGCCTCGCGAAGCCCTTTGGAAGGTGCTAGAGAAGCTGGGATGCACAGGAAAGTTTGTGAGACTTATAAGACTCCTGCATGATGATATGCAGTGCTGCAACACCGTAGACGGTGAACAGTCTGATTTGTTCCCCGTAACCTGTAGTTGAAGCAAGGTTGTGTTGTAGCACCCACGCTGTTCACCTTGTACATTGCGGTAGTAGTAAAGGAGGTCTTACAAACTGTTTCCGAGGGAGTTTGCATTCGCTTCCGCTCAGATGGTGGTCTTTTCAACTTGGTCAGACTTAGGGCATGCACTAAAATCTCACATGCATTGATAAAAGAGATAATGTATGCTGATGACATGTGCTTTCTAGCAGAATCCCCAAATGGTCTGCAAAAGCTGATGTCCGTTTTCCGCCAAGCTTGGTGCAAGTTAGTTCTGAAGATCAGTGTCAAAAAGACCGAGGTGATGTTCCAAGACACATATGGTCACGAGACACTAACTATTAAATTTTGCGAGCACGTGCTGAAGTAGGTGGATAAGTTCCAGTACATGGGGAGCACATTAACGTCGAAGTGCGACCTTGACGCCAAGATAAACAGCAGAATCGGTGCTGCAGCCGCGGCATCTTGGAAAAAATGGCGAAATGCCAATGTCAAGTGAAAGACACGGCTCTAACGGTGATGGGCATTTAAAGATGCTCCACGTGGTGCTTTGCTGCTGGAACTCGGAAAACGAAGCTGTCTCCGAAGTTAATCCTCTTCTTATGTCCGCTTATCACTGAATCGGAATTATAGCTATTTCCCCATCACAAAAATAACATTAATTAATTAAAAAAATAACTCAGCAGACGTGTGCTCGGTACAAAGGTCCGGCAACCAACCTTTATCGCTTTTAATTTGCATATTTACTTAGGTAAATTCACACAAAATAATAAATAATAAAAAAAAAAAAAACAAAGTCTCGAGGGATTCGAATCCGGACCTAAAAGTAGCCAAACCTAAGAGGCACGCATCGAGACCGCTAGCACAGAGTATATCAGAGAGTCTGCTCATGTATGTGCCCGCACATCTGACCTCAGCGCAAGGGTTATCAGTGTTATCACAACATTCACATTTTTTAAAAATCAAAATCACGTAGACTGAACTCGAAAAGATAACATAGGCATTGCGAGACTAACCGGATAAGGAGCGGGGTGCAGTTGGGCGGGGGGTGACGCAAGGTGTGCGGGGGTGAGGCGCGGGTTGTGGGATGCGGGGGGATGAGGAGCGGTTGGCGAGGTGCGTAGTGCGGGGGTGAGACATGGCATGGGTGAGGCGCGGGTTGTGGGGTGAGGGGGGTAAGGAGCGGGGGGTGAGGCCCGGGGTATGGGGGAAGCTCGAGGTGCGGAGGGTTTCAGGCGTGGGTTGTGGGGAGTGAGGAACGGGGGGCGAGGCGTGGGGCAAAGGGGTGAGGCGCGTAGTGCGGGGGTCAGACATGGCATGCGTGGGGTGAGGCGCGGAGTGCGGGGAGGGTAAGGCGTGAGATGCGGGGGGTTTAAGGCGTGAGCTGCGGGGGATGAGGAGGGGGTGTTGGAGGTGGGGGTGAGGCATGGGGTACGGGGGGTGAGAAGCGGGGAGGTGGGGCGTGGGGTGCGGGGGATGAGGCGCGGGTGGGAGCGCGTGGAGCCTCCTGCTTTTATCACGGTCAGCTATATGTAGTTTGCTCTTGCTCGAAGAGGGAATCCGAAAAATTTTTATATGCTTAGGTAGCCTGAAAGCGTAAAATATTGTTTGAATAAAAAAAATATCATTTAGATTTAAAATTTTATCCTTTTATTCCAACTATTAGACGATATCATATTAACTCCCTGAGCGAAGCCGGGCACTCCAACTAGTTAGGTATACAGGAGGATGTTAAAAATAGTGCGTTTAAAATTTTACGGGGTTACCTGGAAATAAGTCTAGAATACAGGAAAAATATTTAAAAATTCCGATCTACAACTTTTTTTAGTATCGCTCAAGACTAAGGTCTTTGACCAGTGTGTGTTGCCAGTGATGACATATGGAACCGAAACATAGTCGCTTATTATGGGCCTCATAAGAAGGCACAAGGTCGCCCAAACGCTATGGAACGTTTCCCTACGTGATCGAATTAGAAATGAGGAGATACGTAGGAGAACCAAATGCACCAACATAGCTCACAGAATCGCTAAACTGAAGTAGCAGTGGGCGGGGCACATAGCTCGTAGAACAGATGGCCGTTGGGGCATTTAAGTTCTCGAGTGGCGACCGCGCACCGGAAAACGCAGTATAGGCAGGCCTCCCACTCGGTGGACCGATGACCTGGTAAAGGTTGCGGGAAGCCGCTGGATGCGGGCAGCGCAGGACCAGTCGATGTGAAAATCGTTGGGGGAGGCCTTTGTCCAGCAGTGGACGTCTTTCGGCTGATGATGATGATGATGACAAGTATATTTGCTTACAAAAATCAATATCAATGTACTCGAAGACTACCGACAGGTATAATAGGTGAGGCAAGTAGCTCCATCTTGCTGCATCCATGTGTTTCGATTGTAGCCAACAAATTCCTCTATTTGGTGCCAGAAATTCCCGTAGCACACTCAGTAGAGTTCACAGTGATCGTACGGCTGAGACAATCCTCGGAGAAGTACGGAGAAGTTCCTGGACCTAAAATTACCGCCTATACCGTAACATAAGTTAGGGGAATGAAGGGGCCTTTATGTTTGGCTTTAGGATTTAAGCTGCTCCAATATTTGCAGTTCTGTTTATTAACATGCCCTCTAACGAGTTCCTACTGGTAGTGAAAGAAAGGTTCCCAGAACAGCTGATTTCTAGGAGAGGGGACATCCCGTGACCTCTCAGGAGTCCAGATTTAACGCCAGCATATTTCTCCTTATGGGGATATTTGAGGAATCGTGTGTACATCCATAAACCAAAGACTGCTTCAATTAAAAACAAACATTACAGAAGAGATGTCCGTGCAATATCACGGTCTCTTTTCTGTGCTCGTTTAGAAGAATGTTGAAATCGAGACGGCGGGTCATTTAGATGAAATTATTTACAAAAAAAACCCTTTTATTATCTTTTCAGTAAATAAATATTTTTCTATATAAGTCATATAATTTAATTTTTATAAAAAATTTAGAAGTAAATTTATTCATGGCCCACCTGGTGGTTAGGATATTAGATAAATACATATAATGACAACGCTGAATACGTTAAAAACAACTGACTTCAAACGTAATAACTACAGTTTTGTTATTTTATTTAGTTTTGTTATTTTTTTCAAAAAGCGCTAAATAAATTTCAATAAAATTTATACAGGATGACCTCTGAAGTACGACATACCAAACAAAAAAGAATCATCAAAATCAATTCATAATTGGCGGTCTAATCGCATTACAAACATTAAAAAAAACATACAGTCGAATTTAAAATCCTCCTCCATTTTGAAGTCGGTTAAAAATCAGTTAGTAATTAATTCACCTTTTTTCAGGTAAAATCTTTTTTGATGCTTGGAAATTTGTACAAAGTTCTACTATCAAACACAGCACGTTATAAAATAAATATATTTATTGCTGATCGCCTCACGGAATTCTTTGTTTTAACAATGATATTGGGTATTATTTACGCCGCCTCAAAGAACTTTTGCTTTAAAAAGCAGGTATGTTATCTTAGCACTTGATTGTCCTAAAGTAGATAATTAGCAAATTAATAATAATTTACATTATTAAGATGTTAACTAGGTTCATTTAAGAGTTCTAGTTTAAATTCCAGAATGTCACTTTCATTATTTAAATAATTAATTAACGTTAGGAATGGTATAATGTTTTATTGAACACGATAAAAAAAATAAAAATATGAAAATACAGTTGAAACATTTTATTATAGCTTTTTGTTTCGATTGTACAAGTAGGTACAACTTGTAATGTGTAGCGTCAACCAGTACGGCAATGACAGTGACATTCTGTTCTAAAAATGTTTAAAATTGTGAAATACGGCCAATAATTGTAGTCATTATTTATAATACGATAGTTTGCATACAAATTGATAAAAAACACATTATAAACTTCCCATATACAGTAGAGTGATTTGGGGCAATTCCGATATAAATTTCAGTTAATAGGAAGTTTTGATTTGTTTTTCAAAAACGGTTTATTTCTTTCTTAAAATTGTTTTACCACTATTTATTTAAGAAATATATCTTGTAGTATATTATATTATATTATATTAGTGATATATCAATTAATTTATTAAATATAATTATTTGGCAAGATATTTTCTTTTACTAGGGAAAATTTTGATATACATATATTGGGGTTATTTCGAACTCATCTTAAAATGTGTTCTATAAATTTAGGACTCAAAGGTCACATTTCTTTTTCTACCTAAATAACCTCGGTCATAAAAATATGACTGATTTTACTAAGGATTACAGCTCAACACAGTTTTCACAAGTTAGATATTTCGGAATTACACCATGCAGCTTTTGCTGTGGTTCTCAACCTTTTGGCCATAAATGTTAGGCGATGTAAATTTTGAAATAAGAGAGATGAAAGTTTAATTATTAAGTAATGGCATTTTGATAAATATTAAAATGTTTTAATTACGGCCACTTTTAATTACTATGAAAAGTTAAACGGAGTTATTTCGAATACTCATCATTGGCCACCACATCTATTGCAGATGATCGTTGCAGCACTTGTTGCTTGGAATATCCCCAATGGGGTTATTTAAAATTAAATTTAAAATTTAAAATAGAACGTCAGAACTCAGTCAGACATGCTTAAAAATCGATAATTTGTCATAAAACCAAACAGTCAATACATTTTCTTATTTTGTTTCTTTGAAATAAATGTCGGGGTTATTCCGAATTGATAAAAATGGCGCGAAAAACTCCACTTTTACAAAAACCGACACTACACTCCCTCGAACGTCACCAGTCACTGAACGATAATTGAAACCACAGGAGATATCAAGATGGCACCTAAGTAAATGTGTCCATCATAAAAATATTGTTTTGTTTAGTAGAATTTTCTGTTATTTGGAATAAACTCAAATTCGGAATTACCCCAATGCACTCCAAGCAATATTTCATAATTTTATTTTTGATGCAGTCAACTTCTGGAATGCCGCTGGAATAGTAGAATGAAAAGTCAAAATGAGCTAAGCTGCCTTGAAACTCAGCTAATCCCGACTGAGATAGTTCAAATTTTGAGAACTACGCGCACCTAAGCTGGAGTTTTCTTTTGTATATTGAAAGAAGGTTACTTTAACGAGCCTTCGTCGTCGCCATTGCTGGAATACGGGTTATTCCCATAAGTAATTAGGTTGTGGGGTTAGTGGCCAAACCCAGTGTTAGAAGTTTTGAACTGCCTAGAAGGCATGTAAAAGTCCTCTGGTATAGCTTAACGACTTCCACCTTGTGGTTCTCCTAGCATTCGGCATTAACGGCTTAATGCATTACGAAAGCACAGGAACCGTTCCATATATGCCACCACGGGCGAACCCATCCAAGTTAACTTATGTGATTGATGCGACCATTCAAGACGCACTGAGCCACGACGAGTCATGAGACCTCATATGTTTCAGAATTGGAGGGCGCTTTTCCGACCAGAACCGACGTGGGGGCCGAAAAACCACATCCAGCGGCAGCTAAGGAAACAGTATGATTCACGAGAAGTAAGGAAACCTTCAAAAATGTATCTTTAGCTCAGGCAACCGCCGCATATACCTTGTGGATTGGACGTTTAAATCGTGTCACACGATAAGAGAGAGAGAGAGAGAGTCCAATGCAGGGAAAGCGCAGTAAGATTCCTGGTGAAACAGCAATTAGTAATTTTGAAAAGTGACGAATTATAAGCCTGATGTACAGCGTAAATCAAGTATAGTAAAGTCAAGTAAGTAAGTACTAATGGCGTTCTCAAGTGTCATTCCTAAATATGTGAGTTCGCTGCTAAAGTCGGCTCAGCTTGTCTCATCGTCATCTATCAGCTGGAAGACAGGTAGATTTCCCCATAGACGTCAATTTAACACGGTTCTAAGCCAAGCCACGTATATCTAGCGTCCTCTTAGAAACCGGACTAGGTCATCAGATCAACTGGCGTCTCTCGGCCTGCGGTCACCAATAAAAAAACCGGCCAAGTGCGAGTCGGACTCGCACACCGAGGGTTCCGTATTAAATCATAATGACACATGTCTAGAACTCTATATAAAATTCTCAGGCCTGCAATCCCTTGAAGCTGTGATAAAATCAAACTTCTATGTCAACGCAACATATTTTTCTTAAAAGGTATCTGGTTGGGTATCAAATGAAAGGGCTATTGCTCGCTGCTTGCTTGCATTTGCTCGATAATTGTGTCAAATGTGAGCCAAACCCCAAAATAATTAAAAAAAAAATAGTTTATTTATTTATTTATTTACCATTTTAACAGAAACATAGTACAAAAAACAATTAAGATAGCTACAAAAAACCACTAAGGTTTAACCTTGTGCTATAATGAGTCGTTCAAAAACTAAAACCCGACTACGGAAAATGTCTCTCTAAAAACCGGCCAAGTGCGAGTTGGACTCGCACACCGAGGGTTTCGTATAAATTCATAATCACACATGTCTTGAATTCTATATCAAATTCTCAGGCCTGCATTCCCTTGAAGCTGTAAAAAATAATCATCTATCTATGCCAACACAATCAAGAGATACGGCCATTTATGCCGCATATTTGGACACTCGCATAGGAATCAAAACCTATAGGGTACTTTCCGTGTACCTAGAATCACAAAAAATTTTGATGTAACTAAAAATGTTTACTTTTCGGACTTTTTCCTTTACTTGTGCTAAAAGACATTGGCTTCCTGCCAAATTTCAAGATTCTAGGTATACGAGTACCCTACAGGTTTTGATTCCCATGTGAGTGACCAAATATGAAAAAAAATGAAACTGAAAAAATATTTATTTGGCACTTAAAATTTTTTGAACATTACAAATGTAGCCTTAATTCCCAAACTGAGCCTTAAGACCGTAGCTTGGAAACCCGTTCCTTCCCTTTTTGAGTATTCAATAATAATAATAATAATAAAATGACCCACCTTTTGTACATGGACGATCTCAAGCTGTTCGCTCCAAATGCAACACGGTTGAAGGAGCTGTTGAGAATCACTTGCAATTTTAGCAGCTCCATCAACATTCAACATGGAGCTAGGGGTGGATAAGTCTGCGATCCTTCATGTAGAGAGAGGTAGGGTGGTGCATTCGAATGGAGTGATAGTGGATAGTGACTCCATGAACATTCGTACCCTCTCTGAGACTGAGACATACCGGTATCTGGGTGTGAACGAGACGGAGGTGAAACAGGCGGTATGTGACGTGTTTTGGGAGCGCCTGACAAAAGTTTTGGAAAGCTATTTGTACAGCGTTAACAAGGTACGAGCATTCAATGCTTGGGTCATCCCCGTTCTTCTGTACACCTTCGGCATACTCAGATGGACACAGACTGAATTAGACGCCCTGGATCGGAAAGTCCACACTACTATGACACTCCACAGAATGCATCATCCGAGGTCGTCAGTGATGAGGCTGTGCGGAAGAATGGCGGTCGTGGCCTTCTTAGTGCAAAACAAATGCACAACCGTGAAATATGCAGCCTCTGATGCTATTTCCTGGCGAAAGTTGATGGTGATTTGCACAGAGTTGTCATAGCATGTGATAAAAGACTAACCCCTCTATCCATGGCCCAAGAGAACTGGCAAGCGCCGGCTGTACTTAGCACTGCTGAGCGGGAAGCCATATGGAAAGAGAAAGAGCTGCACGGAAGGTTCTTTAAGGCTCTTTGCAGATCCTTTGTAGATCAGAAGGCTTCTGTGCACTGGCTGCGCTTCGGAGACCTCTTTGCAGAGACCGAAGGTTTTGTCTGTGCAATACAGGATCAGGTTATGAAGACGAACAACTACAGGAGGTTCATAATGAAAGACGGCACCTTGGACGTATGTCGGTTGTGCCGTGAGCCTGGTGAAACCCTGCACCATATAATCTCCAGTTGTTCGATTCGAGTATCTGCACAGACATAACCAAGTAGCTAGGATCCTGCATCAAAAAATCGCTCTAAAATATGGCTTCATAGCTCGGCGGTTGCCGTATTACAAGTACATGCCGGAGTCGGTTCTCGAAAACGACCGCGCCAAGCTACTGGGACCGAGACGTCATCACGGACAGGTCTATTGATCATAATAGACCTGATATCGTGTTGATGGATCTATTCCACATGACGAAAACCTCGTACAAGCTGATGCCGACAAGATCAAGTGAGTTGTTGTCAAGGACTAATCGTGGCTTAAAATAGTTTTCCATTGCAGTATATCGCATCGATGTCATCGCGGTACCTGTCGCGGTACCTGAAGAGCAAGCTGACCTCGAGCATGTACCGCCTGGACGTGTGCTACGAGACAGACAAAGGCCGGCGCCGCTCCACCGTCGCGCCTCAGTTCGACTCGTTCCGCTATGACGACGAGAAGAATAAAGATGTTTAGAGTTTAAGGCGGAAAACACATTGCTCCGCTCACCGCGACGAATTGCGGTGGAGCGGATTTAAACTATGTACTGTAAAATGTTGATTTGTATACAAAAACCGCGGGGTACCACACACTGACACCGCTTCTCCGTCTGGAGGCGCGATTCGCACGACGGATCCGCGTTCCCGGGCGGAGATGCGGTGCGATTCGCAGGATACCACAAATATGGCTTCATAGCTCGGCGGTTGCCGTATTACAAGTACATGCCGGAGTCGGTTCTCGAAAACGACCGCGCCAAGCTACTGGGACCGGGACTTAAACCGTCCGGTGGGGCGGAATCCGCGCCTTCGTCGTGCACTCCAGCTTCGGACGAAATTCGGGCGGAAACCGTCCGGTGGAGCGGATCGCTGCCGCATGCGAATTTAGTCGCACCGCGCTCCCGTCCGATTTCCGCCTCAGTGTGATATCCGCGTAATCCGTTGCAGTACATTGCACTGATAGCGTAGCAGTACCCTTCGTGGTCCCCGGAAAGTATGTTGACTTCGCACATAGGCCGGCGGCAGTGCCGCGAGTCATTTTAATATGGCTAAATCTTTTACAAGATACTGTGTCACTGCGATGTACTGGATAACAAGCGCATGAGCCTCCTGGGCAATGGTTACCCAATGCCGGAGAAAAACAGGCATCCTTAGCGGAATCTCTACACTTATGTAACATAGTTTTTAGTAGAGATAGGTTTACGTTTTTGACTAGGGATAGGTATAACAGTTTTTGGAGTTGATACGGATCAGGTCGAAATGTCGATGTTTAGGCAGATATCAACTAGATATATAAGGATGTTTTTATTTATTAATTTTCCTTATATCTCTTTAATCTCATTCTTTCCCAGTAAAAAAGACAATACTTATTGCGGTGGGACCACGAGTCTGGTGGGCAGCAATCAATACACTTTGTATTATTTCAAGTATATTTATAATATTTTAGTAAGTTAATGCATTAACAATATTTTCTTAAGTTTTATTTTAATTTTGATTTAATAGCGCTTTTTCCAAGTTACAAATAAATGTTTTTAAAGGTCAATATTTGGATATTAGATCTTTCTATGTACTGTAGGGTGGCTAATATATTGAAATATAAAATGTCACTTGTTTTATTTAAATAAATAGATTGATTTATTCTTTCTATTGTCATTGTGCGATCTTAGAGTTAGAATTAGACTTAACTTCCTCCTAAAATGAACAGGTTGAAATATTATAAAAGGTTATTTTAAAAGCACTTCCAATATGAACAAATTCAATCGATTATTTTATGACAGTAACAGAGCACATTAATAATAATAATAATAAAGTTGGTCGCCGTATTACAAGTACATGCCGGAGTCGGTTCTCGAAAATGACCGCGCCAAGCTCTACTGGGACCGAGACATCATCACGGACAGGTCTATTGATCATAATAGACCTGATATCGTGTTGATGGCTCAGGCGCAGTCAAGGGTGTTTTTGGTGGATATCACTATTCCACATGACGAAAACCTCGTGCAAGCTGATGCCGACAAGAGGCTGCGGTACCTTAACCTGGCGCACGAGGTTACGGATGTGTGGCAAGTGCAATCCACTGAAATCATCCCTGTAGTCCAGACCCTGTAGTGTAGACCATTAACGGACAGTTAATGGTTTGATCCCCGCTGACCTGGATCGTAACCTTAGGCAGCTGGGACTTCGAGGCACACCGATAATAGCGGCTACGCTAGGCTATAAAGGCGATTCTCCTCGACAATGCCCGGATAGTCCGACGCTTTCTCTCCTCGTCGCATTGACCTCCAACCGACTGTGCTTCTGCCGCCTAGCGCGAAGTGGTCAGAGTAGCCCAAATTCATATTTCAAAATAATAATAATATATGTTTATTCAATCTACAAAGAATCAGAATACATAATATTTGTTAGTAAACAGAAATATAAGCTAAGGTTAGTACTTAATTATAAGTATATTAGGTGCTTACCTATGAAATTGTCGATTAGTTAAAAAATCTCAAAAAGAAAATTAATATTAAATAATTAAGGTTTTAAAACAACTATTTCCAAAGTACCATTGGACATTTAGAAATAAAATAATGCTTGCTAAATGCACGTTGTTCGAATATTTTGAGAGCACAGTGGTGAAGAAGCTATGAAAATAGATTTTTTCGTCACTGAAAATCGCCATTTTTTTTCATTAAAATTTTTTTATTCTTGATTTTTGAAGGCTACACTTACACCAGTGTGTTCTTCGTTACCATATGTATTTTTTAACATATTGCGCATAATATTTCACAATTTTCAGATGTTGATTTTTTTTTGGTAGAAAAAATTTACCCAATTGACCTCTAAGAAAATGCCAATACAGTACCTACGCCAATAAACCCTACTCAGTCAGTTTTTACATGAGACACATGATATCACTAATTTATGAAAGACCTTGAATATAGCTAGAAAATGATATACAGGGTGTAACAGAAAGGTGTGATAATACTTCAAGGTTTGCTTTCACCCATCAAACTTAACAACTTTTGTTCTACAACTTTGTTGAAATCGCAAAGAAATTTTCGGACTTTTCATACAAACTTGGTTCGCCAGCTGATCGATTTGTATGAAAAGTCCAAAAAAAATTTGCGATTTGAACAAAGTTGTAGAACAAAAGTTGTTCAGTTTGATGGGTAAATGCCAACCTTGAAGTATTAGCACACCTTTCTGTTACACCCTGTATAATTTAATGGAAGTAAATTAATTTTTGGAGGAATATTATTCTGTTGAACTTTCAAAACTGAAACGGCAAATTCATAGGTACGCCTAATATTTATCTATTATTTGCTTATCTTGGCTGGCTATGAGAACCATACAGCAGTGGTTTAGACAGCTGCAATCAGGCTTATCTGCGAACATGGATAGTAGGCGGTTGCGGCCGCCGCGCACCCGCCGCACCAGGGATGCGCACCGCTTGCCCATTATTGCGTAGAAGCAGTCCACGCGCGCTTCTGCAAACATCCCTGAACATTGCTACGTCATTGTTTCATATCCTCCAAGAAGAGTGAATCGGTGGGACTACAAGTAAACAGTTACTCGTCGACCCACCAGTGGGACATTGCGGTGGGACCACGCGTCTGGTGCGATTCTTTTTAATCTGACACCCATTTGATCACGTATACTGGTGAGGTCAAAAGTAACAACTTTTGAACCATAATAATAATAATAATAAATATACTTTATTGCACACCAATATCAAAAATACATTTCAAACTTAAGGGCTAATTAAATAACAAAATGTGCAAAGGCGGCCTTATCGCTTTCAGCGATTTCTTCCAGGCAACCTTTAGGAAGTGATAGAAAAAAGTAAAAAAAAAAGCTAGTACCGGGTGGCTGCAATTCTAAAACAAAAACATGAAATCGATGATTATAAATTTATGTTATATACATATACATCATAAACAAAATAATACATACATAAATGCAATAGGTACATAGATACATACATAAATACATATATACACACATATATAAATAAATACTAAACGCAAAGAATAGTGAATAGTTTTGGTTTCTAGTATTTGCAAATTTTAAAGTAATGATGGTCTCTTAAGTTTATTTTTAAATGAGAATAGCGACTCTGCTGTACGAATGGATGCGGGTAGAAGGTTCTACAGACGCACAGACTGGGCCTTAAAAGATTTATGAAGAAAATCAGAGTGACCCGAGGGAAACACCAAAAGAAACTTATTGCACGACCGAAGTTGACGGCCATGGACAGTTTCTCTGAGCTGGAAATTGTCCTTGAGATACGGAGGAGCTGCAGGGCTGTGTAAAACTTTGTAGAGCAGGCACAGAATGTGCATATTTCGTCTTAAACGGATGGGAAGCCATTTAAGTCTAGCCCGGTACTCAGATACATGATCAAACTTCCTTAGGCCGAAGACAAATCGAATGCAGACATTTTGTAGCCGCTCTAGTTTGTTCAGCAGCTCCTCGGTAGCATCGAGGTAACAAACATCAGCGTAGTCCAAGATTGGAAGCAGAAGAGACTGTGCCGTGCCAATGCTTTCCTAGTGGCCATTGGCAAAAAGTTTTTGAGGCGCTTCAGTGATGCCATGGAAGCAAAGATTTTTCTGCTGACTTCACCAATTTGACTGGACCAGGAAAGCGTTTGGTCAAACCTGACTCCTAAGTTTTTTACTTTCTTAACATTATTAAGAAGCACAGCTGGTAATGTGGAAAAGTCAATTTTGGATAACTGACGAGAACTGCCTATGATGATGGTCTGCGATTTGGTAGGGTTTACAAGGAGACTATACCTAAGGGACCATGCTGAAATTTTCTCAAGATCCTTGTTCATTATATCAACAGCATTAGCAATATTTTCGGACGACCCTGGGGGACACCGAGGCTGACATCGCACCATTCTGAGAACCTTGATTCAACCTTGATTCGTTGAATTTTTTCAACTGAATTGATTCAACGTTGATCTATTTTACGAAGTTATTTGTAAAGAAAGAGTTTTATGAAATAAATAAAAGCATGTGCACTCTACGTTACTATGCATGTGGGCGTGGATCTCTTCCCACAACTCGAGAAAGTAATATAGCAGCAATTGTCAGAACCAGTGAAGAGTCGCCCGCGTCGTCGTCGACGACCGTGTACTGCACTTCTAGCAACCTCTGAGAGAACGGAGTCTGTTGCGATAAAGACGATGCCAACGACGGAACAGCCTCTCGGAACAGTGGTGGGCAAAGACGGCTTCACCCTGGTGAAAGCTAGGAAGAATCGAGGTAGTCGTAGCCGCAACCTGAAAGGCACAGCTCCAGCATCAAGTTGTCCGCTGGTTGCTGCTGCGCAGACACACTAATATACATCTCCCGACTGGATAAGAAGACTACAAAGGCGGATGTCTTTCATCATATGTACAGTGACTGACTCAGTGGCTCAGTGGCTAGCGCTCCTGACTGGACAGTTCGGAAAGGCTCTAACGACACGATTGCAGTTTCACCTTGTATAAATGACAATGAGTTGATATAATATCTTCTATATAAACTTTAACGACATTTAACTCCTTGGGAACAGCTTAAAAGAAAAATATAGAATTGATAAGACATTGTTTTGAAAGCTTTGCATGATTCTATCTTCGTAGGGTTTATTTATTTGTATATTTTTGTCATGTGTTGATAACTATGAATTATATATATATATATCTAATTCGTTTTATAGCGCGTTCTTGTCTTATTAAGATTTTTACGATAATTTTGTTCAGACCACTTTTGTTTAGTACTGCGACCATTACGTATTTAGAGATTTATTTACAACAATGACCTCGGAAAAGGCAGCGCATGACGCGGA
Source organism: Coleophora deauratella (assembly GCA_958295455.1). Lineage (NCBI taxonomy): Eukaryota > Metazoa > Arthropoda > Insecta > Lepidoptera > Coleophoridae > Coleophora > Coleophora deauratella. Next base: position 3,477,017 of record OY282390.1, on the reverse strand, counting down.
GAGGGGGAGTGCAGCTGCCCAGGGTGAGAAGGGACGCAAAATATTCGAGATGGGCACCAGCTCGAACTCTCGCTCGTTCGAGGTAGAGTCCTGGACCTTCGTACCACACCAGAACTACAGCCTGCAGCTGATGCAGAAGGTAGGATCACTTACAACCTCCTTTGACATGACGGTGACCGTCTCCCTATCCTGGCAACACCAAACTTAGTGTCGCAGTCGTGGTGTATCCGATAGCTCCTCTACACGGTGGGCCATCATGAGCAAGATGTACAGTTCTATAGGTTAGACAAGGACGTACTGACATCGTTACTCCACTTTCATATAGTTCTGTCCTTCTTGCTTGCCCATGATGGCCCATCGTGTAGAGGAGCTATAATATAGGTGCCATATAGATAAACATAGCACTCGCTTTGCGAATGTGGACATATGAAGGCTCCATTGATCATATCTTACTTTCGTTTGCAAAGTACTTTTTTACCTGTATGATGGTCTCCCCCCTGATTGCCCTCATGCTACCAATGCTTCATTTTTACTTTTCTTAATTGACTCTCCCGTTTTTAAATTACTTTGTAAACATTAATATTCAATAATTATAATAACATTAAACTCTAAAATGCCTTAGACTACCTACTACCCAAACATTAGATGTAAATTCACTATTCATACCCTATGTTCTACTTATTTTCACCGATCAACCTCTGTTGCCGGTCAATATCGTTATAAATTGATTTTGCCCAACTTTGACATTAGCAGAATTGTTGGGCCTGTGTCTAGTATGTTTGATAGTGGGCGTCCGTCATTCGGCTACAATAAGGACAATGATGAGCAACATCAGCTTTCCTTTTTCAGATTGAACCCCCATTTGAAGGAAACATGATTCCAGCAACAGTTCATGAAGTTTTATCATTTTTTCGTTTATACACATCTACAATGGACAAAACTCAAAGGATATCGATGAGTATTCTACATTTCAACAGGTGTATTTTTATCTAAAATACTAGAAAGTTATTTATTATAATTTATGTGATCACGTTAGGAAATTCTGACACTGGGATTAGCCACTAGCCCCACAACCTCCACCAATCCGGATTTGGTCCTCGTGTATGAAGTATGGCCTAACCTTCCCGATTTATGGGAAGAGACCCGTGCCCCTGTAGTTGGGACGATATGGATTGTTAACGAACATTCGGAAGCGATTGATTACAATCTCACCTGATGATAAGTGATGATGGGTGCGACGACTTTGTTTTTTTTTCCTTCATCTACAACGCAATTAATAAGGCTTGTGATATTAAAAAGTGTGCTACCTGGGAAGCAAAGAATAAGGTTCCTGCTGAGCCTAAACTATGATGAAACCGAAAATATTCTAACGATCATGCCATAGAAAACTTGTAGACACACACACACACACACACACACACACACAAACACACAAACACACACATACACTCAAACTCCGTTCTGTAACAAAGTAGATACAGAGTGACCGCTCTATACGCTCACTAAAATCCTAAGCATATACATGTTTATAGACATATACGGTCGTTCTAGGCAAGGTCACGATTGCACAGCATAGTGACTTTGCTTAGAACCACTTGCCTACGTGTATAAGCATGTATATTTTTTTGTGGTTTGTATTAAGCGGTCTCTGTATAATCTATGGTTCTGTCGGGTAAATCAAATAGTTAATCTGGCCCTCACGTGTAAGGTAAGTATTGGCCTAGTGTGAGGTTTTTTTTTTTTTTTTTTTTATAGCAGAGGTGGTAAACGAGCAGACGGATCACCTGATGGTAAGCGATTACCGCCGCCCATAGACACCCGCAACACCAGAGGAGTCACAAGTGCGTTGCCGGCCTTTGATTTGGGAGTACGCTCTTTTCTTGAAGGTTCAGCAGCAATCTTGAACAAATAACGTTGTACCTCAAACCTAAATTTAATATTTATTTTTGTTTATGTTTCCTAACCTGACTGTGTGTACCTTTTAGTTCCTGTTTTTGTAATTTAATTTTTCAACTTTTTATACAAATTGTCGGCCTTCTTGGAATTGACCTGGAAGGAATTCTTAGGTTTTGGGCAGTGTAATGTATACTATGACCCCTGAAAAGAGTGTTGTCGTATAGGATTGCGTGTACCGTCTTTTTTTCATTATCTTTGAACTGTGAAAGTTTTTATTAACGTACATAATATGTACGTTACCTAAGAATTCCATCCAGGTCAATTCAAAGAAGGCCGAACAATTTGTATAAAAAGTTTAAACGTTTTGGAGGGACTTTTCATTTTAATTCAGGCCTTCAGTATCATTTAAAATAATACCCCCCATATTACTACTAATAAAAATAATACTAAGTTCTAACCTTGAGGTAGGTATTCGATGCGGCTTAGTTGGTCTAAGTAAATATATGAGTAAATATACCAATTTTCCCTTCTAGATTCATATGGAACTGTGTCTTCAGCTCATTAAAAAGTCTGCCGTTATATTACTTTCAATTGTTCTTGAGTAGTTATGTTCCACATAAACATCTGTATATTCCTGCAATGATGCCTTTGATGTTTGGTGAGCAGTTATTGTATCTTTTAAAGATTTACTGTACACACCGTAGATCGAGATGAATTCAGGGACGTCTCATTTGTTTCCACTATTTTAGGCTGAATGAGCATTCAAAGATGGATATGTAGGGTGTTTTTATTTGCTGACAAGCGGCAGATGGTAAATGCTCTTCCTGTAATTTAAGAACTTTCCTCAGGAACCAAAATAAGTTGAACAAAAATATTTAACTCATTTCAATGGAATTCTCAGCACATTACACCACCAAAAAAATGACCGTCTGGATGCATATACTCGTACAATAATTAATTTACTTTAAGCAATAAACTATTATTACAAGCGCCATCTAGTTTAAAGTGACCTAAAGCTACCTGGCACGTCAACATAGACGAAGAAAAGAGGGTTTTGCGACTGGTCACAGATCGACAACAGATTTGTCTATGTGCATAGTGCTTAATTGATTTGCCCTATAATTTGAGGATAGTAATTTAGTCCATTGACCACAAAATAAACATGCAGTGTTGAATTGCCCCCGCCAGTAAGACTTTTTAAATTAAATTAAATTCAAACATTTTTTCGACGCACACTCAACATGAAATAATACAAAATAGTGCGGTGTCGAATAGGACTCATTTAAGCTTGTGCTGCAGCCAAAGCTACAGCGCTGGTTTTCAACTATGCCGTCATGACCTTGCGTCCTATACACTATTAACCGCCTCTGTAGTCTAGTGTCTAGTCTGCTCGATTCATACCAGGAGGACGCGGGTCCGATTCCCGGCGGAGTGCAACCCTGTAGGACTCAGTTTGATAGATGATAGCGCATTTTTTAAGCCCGTGTGCTTAGCTACCACCATCTTATCCAAGTTTTGCTGCCAAACATCAATGTTAATGATGTGTCTTGGTAGAGAGATAACTTTCCCATGTGCTGGGGTCACTTAGCACCGGATGATTTATAATGCCAAGAGCTTACGAATTGTGGATTTAAAAAACCCACATTGGAAGCCGTATGAAACAAGCCCATGTGCTGCCAAACACGCGCTTGTGGCGGAGAACCTCACCATATAGAGGTGCTCTTGTATTTTGAAGATACTGAAATGTGCTGCGGGCGGCTCCCACTTAGCGGAGGTTTTTAAAGTCTGAGTGTTAATTGCAGGGTACAATTTACTGATGATTGTGATTACATTGACACTTTTCGTTTACGGATCAGAGCCGGCGGTGATGCTTCTGTACTACGGTTTTATTGGTGTTATTAGTAGCAACCCGTGGGACAGGTACCGATTGCCATTTATTTCTTAATTACCTATAGTAAGTTATTTTTAACCTATCATTCTTCACTCCGAGAGATGTAAGATATTATATAATCGTCCTAGAATTCAGAGTTGATATTTTGACAGAGCAACTTGGTAATCAGACCAGTACTAGATTTATATCCTGTTGTCAGAGTAAAAATTACTCTTACTAAAGTATTCTGGAACGCTTTCAAAAGGAGGAATGTCTGGGATGTCTAAAACGTGACTTTTGTGTCAATGAACAGGAGAGAATAGAGGAACAGAGGGACAGGGGATGCCACCATAAAATTAAAACCCTCTCGATCAAATCAAAGCAAGAAAATACTGACTACTCAAAAGTAATTATATTTGAGTACCTAGCCGACATTTACAAAAAGCGCAAAAGAGGAAGACGACGGCTCTAGTTACACAAACATCCACTTACCAAATCTAGTTGAATGAATTTTTGTAAGTGGATTGATATTTTTACCCGACTGGCCAAGTGGAGGGTAATGTTTGAAGTTTGTACGTATGTCCATTTCATTGCAACAGCCTGTAGTTGATAGTCATTGATAGTTTTCAATCATCTTAGACTACCGAACCTCTGATTTATAATTCTAAAAGCTGATATTTTCCAACTATCAACTTGGATACTTATACTACTTCTACTAAAAGTACCAGGAGAGCATGAGCGAAAGGTATAATAATACGTAGGCCTATGGGTCTACCTTCTGTTTGGTCATGCTCTCCTGGTACTTTGAACACTAACTAATCTTAAAAAGTAATTAAAACTAATTATTTCCTTTGCCACGAGTAATAAACGGCAAAAAGTTTAGATCTAATTACATGGATCCCGCTGCAACTTACACACACATTTTGTGTAAAACTGTACTAAAGAGGCATTATAGATAAATAAAACCATGTTTTAGTATAGTTGGCGAACTGCGACGTTAATTTGACGTTTACTGAAAAGTAGGCATGGTGCGATCTGAAGTAGAATTTTTTTTAAATATTGTCTTTGTGCTACAGATTCTATGAAAATAATAATAATAATAATATTTATTTTATTTCATACAAAAGACATACAGTGCTTTCTTAAAATAAGTACTTCTCTAGGACCCCCACTAGGATTCCCTGTGTCGGGGGGCTATTAAACAAAAACAAAGTATATGACAAAATACATAGCAGAGAAAATAAATTGAAAAAAAGGAGGTAGGAAAAATAATAATAATGCAGGATACATACATAGTAATACAAAGGGTTAAAATAAACATGTGAGTGATTTTAAGTGTGTGTGAGTGTGTGTGTGTTGGTGTGTGTGTGTGTTAGTGTGTGTGTGTGGGAGTGTGTGGGTGTGTGGGTGTGTGTGCGTGTGTGCGCGTGTGTGCGTGTGTACGCGTGTGTGTGTGTTCTGTTGTTGATCTAAGCACATAGTTGCCTAAGTAGTAGGTATAATCAACTTTTCAGTTTCAAAGTAGTCCAGGTTGAATAGCCACCATTCTAAGGCGCTTAAAAACATAAAGTAATTTGCGAATGCGACCGCGGATGGCCTCAATCTGCTTGTCCCATATCAGCCTGTCGTCAACGATTACGTCAAGATATTTTATGCTCTTTACCTGCTCAAGTTTGGGAAATTCGCAGTTTAGGCCAGAGGTACAGGTATGTAACTGTAATTTTAGATCGTAGGCAGGGGCTGTTCTTTGCGTTATAGAAAAGGAGAGAAACTTAGTTTTGGTGGCATTCAGGGTAAGGAGGTTATTTTGCAACCAACACGAAATTCTTCGTAGGCCGTTTTCGGCTGCAACAGTAGCATCTGTCCACGAGCGGCCGTAAAAGATAACGTCAGTGTAATCTGCAAACATAAATGTGCGGGCCTTTGGAAGATTCAGTGTACACAGGTCGTTGATGTATAGGAGGAATAAGGATGGACCCAGAACACTGCCCTGGGGAACACCGAAGTTGGTAGTGGTACAATCACTTGAGATTCCGTCAATACAGACCCGCTGGTTTCGTTCAGATAGGTACGACCTGAACCAATCTAGTGCCACACCGCGAATTCCGAGAACTTCCATTTTACTGAGAAGAATCGGCCTTGAAACCGTATCAAAGGCCTAGGCCTAAATATTGAGTAAATCGGCTAAGTACGATAATAGGCATCCCTCTACGAAACTGCCTAAACTCTGTGGGTTTCGGAGTGAGATGTTTTGTGTGTGACTTAATCTTCCCAAAGTATGGTAAGAGATCCGTGACCCAGCAGTGTGAATGCTTTGGGTTGTTAACTATGCGTTGTAATATTCGTCTTGATCGATAGACTGACATATAATATTTTTATTAATTTATTGATTATGTTTTTTGTAAGAAATATTACATTCACTATAATAAGAATAATAATAATAATAAAACAAAGGATCTGAAATATTGGCAACATATCAAATAATATTTTGTCAAAAAATAAAAACCGCACCGCACCGCACTTTTAAGAAATATTTAACCTTTTGGGCTAGTTGTGGTATACTCGTTATGGTTTGGTAACCTATATTTTAAATATTATAGGTGCGACGCAAGTCTGATCCGCGAGACGCTTACGAAGGGAATGAGATGCTTACAGACACAAGATTTTTATAATTTAATTAAATCGGGTTCCATAAATAAAACCTACGTTGACGGGATCGAGTATACGTTTACATTTCAAAACAAATCCACTGCAAAATGTGTACCTGCTCCTTCGAAATTCAGCAGGTGATTTGTAGTTTTATAGATATGATATAGATATGTTCTAGCTATTTAATTCTCCACTAGGTCCACTAGGATTTTCCTAGAAAAATGGAAGAGCTATTACAGCATAACACAGTAGGCTGGAGGTCAGTGCGACAAGGAGAGACAGTGTCTAACTATCCGGGCATTATTGAGGAGGACTGCTTATTATATAGAAGAAAAATGAAAAAAGATGAAATAAAATAACATCGAAATATTTTAACAAAAATTTTTGTAAAAAAACGAAGATAAAATGTTTTGTAGGGTTCCGTATCTCAAAAAAAAAGGAACCCTTATATGTTCACTAAGTTTTCCGCCTGTCTGTCTGTCTGTCAGTCAAGACAAGACCCTTTTTCTCAGAACGCTTGGTCGTGGTAAATTGAAAATAAAATCGCTTCCGACTCGTGGTCCTACCAGAATGTCCCACTAGTGGGTCGACGAGTAATTTATTGTTTATTTGTAGTCCCGCCGATTCACTCTGGACTGTTTTTGAAGGATATGTATGTATGTGTTATGGACAAAGTGATTAATGAGGGCATTAAGAATAATGCCCGGGCAATATGAATAATGACAGGCTACTTCGGCCAAGCGATTAATTATTATCTAAACATCATTATTTATTACATTGTCTGGTCATTATGAATATTGCTCCGTGATAGTCGGGCAGTTTGATAATATTTGTTATTTGGCTTATATTTTTATTTTTATTTTATTAAACTTTATTTTAACTGCTAAGAACTAGTTGATTCTAAATGTAGGACCCCCTTTCTGATAAGTACAAATTATGTAAGCGAGGATCAAGGAGTATCAAGGAAGGGATTAACGCGGATATCACACTGAGGTGGAAATCGGACGGGAGCGCGGAGCGACGAAATTCGCATGCGGCAGCATTCCGCTCCACCGGATGATTACCGTACGAACTTCGTCCGAAGCTGCGGTGCACGACGAAGGTGCGGATTCCGCGCCACCGGACGGAGAAGCGGCGTCAGTATGTGGTACCCTGCGAATTGCATCGCGTCTTTGTCCGGGAGCGCGGATTCGTCGTGAGAATCGCGCCTCCGGACGGAGAAGCGGTGTCAGTGTGTGGTACCCTGCGGTTTTTGTATACAAATCAACATTTTACAGTACAAAGTTAAAATCCGCTCCACCGCAATTCGTCGCTTCCGCTTAAGGGAAACCAAGGTAGGGATCAAGGAAGGGATCAAGGAGAATGAAGGGAGGGATCAAGGTGAGATCAAGGGAGGAATCAAAAGGAGATCAAAGGAGGGATCAAAAGGGGACCAAGGGGGATCAAAGGGGCATCAAAGGAGGAACCTAGGCAGGACCAAGGGAGGACCAAGCGAGGGAATAAAAGGGATCAAGTGAGGGATTAAGGAAGGAATTAAGGCAGGGTTCAAGGGTTGTGCAGGGAGGGATCAATGGGGGTCAAAGGATGGATTAAGGTCAAGGCGCCCCGGAGGCACAGAGGGCGTGCCAAGGGGATGTTAAGGGGGTGCCAAGGGGGTGTAAAGGGGAGGGGGGAGTAAAGACAAGGGGGAAGGAGGGAAAGGGGGAAGGGGGGCCGCAGTGTGGAAGAGGGGCAGGAAGAGCGATGGGGGCGGGAGGGGCAAGTGGCAGGAGGGGCAAGGGGGGCAGGAGGGGTAAGGGGGCAGGAGGAATAGAATAGAACAGAATGAATAGAATAGAAGTATTTATTTGCTTTAAATATAGTACAATTAAATGCAATTTAAATTCCAGGTGGTCTGGACATTTACAGATTCACATAAAATGCAAATAATTTTGCATGTCGTCTGTGTATGACTAAATATGGGAGATCTTTTATTTCACTAGGCAATTTATTAAAAATGCTGAGACACACATAAAATCTTAATTTTTTTTTAAAGTTGTGCTCTTAGGTATGATCTCATGAGCCAGTCTATTTACATTTCTCGTACTTCTAGAATACACTTCTTTGGCCATTTTAAATAAACATTCATTTAATTTAACAAATTTGCTTATTTCTAAAATGTAAATACATGCTAATGGCAAAACTTTTTGAACAGAGGTCTGCATGATATGTAAGGTGCCACTCCACAGATGGTTCGAATGCACTTCTTTTGAGCCAGAAACGCTTGGTTCACCTCTGAGCTGTTCCTCCAAATAACAAGGCCATACCTCAGGACCGACTCTACATCAGCATGGAATGCGGTCACTGCTGTGTTTACACTGGTGACTTTTTAAGTTTGTACAACGGATAACCAAATCGTTTTTTTTTTGTAGACCTTATCACCATGTTCTTTCCAATTTAGTTTTTGATCTAAAATTAAGTATACCTAAAAATATCACAGGTTGAGCCTCATTAAGGAGTTGTCCATAGGTATAGGTATAGGTTGGGGCAGGATTCTTTCCGCAACCAGGCGACCATTGCGCCTATTTTGCGTGATAGGCCGGCCAGCATTACTGCCAGCCCAACTCCTCCAAGAAGTCCAGTAGCGGCCTGGGGTTGCTGACGACATCCTGAAGTGACCTCGGGTCACCGAGGTGCGCGAACCTGTACGATGCTACCTCTTCGCATTCCAGCAGGATATGAGCAGCAGTTTCCTCAGCTCCCATGCATGCTCGGCAAAGTGGGCTGTCTGTAACGCCCAAGGTGAACAAGTGTTTGTTGTAGGGTCCATGTCCAGTGATAGCAGCAACAAGCTTGCGGAGCTGATTTCTCTCAAGTCTTAGAAGCTTTCTGGATAGGCCGGGATTTGTTGCTGGTAAAACCAACCTTGTCTGATAGCAGGTCTATAGGTTCGACTAGTATCCGTTGTGTCTGTTCCTGGTGCGTTAACGGAGTACGGATCTCTGCCAGTTTGATGGAAGTGGGATGATGGGTTCTGTCCCTACCGCCGCTTGTCCCGACCCCCTCCTGGCTAGCTCGTCCGCCCCGTCATTGCCGCGTGAGTTGCTGTGACCCTTAATCCATTGTAGAGTGATGTTACTGTAGTGACATAATTCTACAACTTACGGTGACATTCCAGTATAAGCCCCGACGTAGTTGTGCTACTCTGCAGAGTTTGTAGTACTGCCCTGCTGGCTATCGGAGAGGATATGGATCGGGTAGTCACGTACCTTCCTTGCAGCAATCTCATCCGCCGCCGTAATGATACCCATGCATTCGGCTTGGAGGGCCGTAGTATGTTCTCCAAGGGGCTTGGCTATGAAGATGTTTAGGTTCTCGGAGAAGACGCCATATCCGATGCCTGAGCCTGTTTTGGAGCCGTCGGTGAAGAGCCGAAGCTCCTTCAGGTTTTGACTCTTCCATGGGTCCTCGTAGAGTTTTATATTGTATTTTTTGTCAAATACGTACTGTTTTTAGCCATGAACAGTGGCTCCTCAGTGGTAATTTCGTTTAGAAGCTCCGCGTGGGAAGTTCTATCCGTACTCCAGAGTGAAAGTAGCCTCAGGCGTGCGGCCGCAGTGGCTGCTTCTTGTTCAATAAAGAGATGCAGAGGGGGCAAGTCCACGATGGTTTCCAGGGCAGCAGTTGGAGTTGTCCGCATGCACTCCATCACCGCCATGCAAGCCATCCTTTGAAATTTTTGCAGTTTACTTACGACGGTTGTTTGTCTGGTTCTTGGCCACCAGACAACCGCGCCGTAACATATCATCGGCCGTATTACCGCTGTGCCATAGCATGATTTTCGGGGAGAGACCCCACTTTCTACCTACCAATCTACGGCACTGCCACAGGGAAATAGTTGGTCTTTCTATTTTGTTGTGTACCTACCATTCTACGGCACTGCCACAGGGAAATAGTTGCTCTTTCTATTTTGTTGTCTAAGTGGTGACTCCAGTTCAGTTTGTTTTCCAGTGTCACGCCCAAGTACTTAACTTTAGTGGACAGACAGAGTTCAGTGTTGAAAAGCTTAGGTAGTTGGTAATTACCTAGGTTTCGTTTATTAGTGAATAGAACCAGTTCCGTTTTAGCTGGATTCACGGACAGTTCATATCCGTAGCACCAGCGCTCCACGATCTGGAGTGCAGACCGAGTGAGGTCGCAGACTATGTGGGCAAATTTACCTGATATGAGGATAGCCAGATCGTCTGCGTATCCTATCGTATGGAAGTGGTTGTTGTTCAAGATAGTAATCAGGTCTTTTACCACAAGGTTCCATAGGAGAGGTAAGAGGACGCCTCCATGCGGGCACCCTCTCGCGACAATGGCTCCGCCGTCTTCCTTGTTCGTCTGCTTAATTACCCTTTGTCGGAGCATGTTTTCGATCCAGTCCGTAATGGTTGCGTTGACTCCATGCTTTTGGAGTGCCGCTCTCGTGCTACTAAAGTTTGTCTTGTCGAAAGCACCCTCTATGTCAATAATAATAATAATTTCTTTATAAAACTATTTTCGGTTCTCATTCTGATGAAGGGACAACCAGAATTAAAAAATTGGACTGTCCAGACCCGAATCTACCGCTCTCAAAATGCTATAGTTAGAAACATGCAGTCTCTCCCAAAAAGAAACGACCCGCGACCTAATCACCGTAAAGAAATCGGGCACTCCCGCCACGGCAAACATACTTGATGCACTAAAGTATCGTGGCTTTCGCATGAGGATGCGGAATGCATCATTATACTACACCCTCATGGTGCTATAGGCTTTGCATGTAAAATTTACCCAGAGTTGGCAAGTGTAGAAACACTGGCAGTATGCATTGAATAATGTTAACTTAACCTCGTTGCTACACTTGCCAAATCTACGCGCAAGCATATTGCACCGAACCGAGAGCGCCCGTTTCTCTCGCTCGATATCCTGGTCGTCCTTTAAATCTGGGGTTAGTATATGGCCTAGGTACTTAAACTTTTGCACAACCTGAACCACTGACCCGTTCAACTTTACTACAGGCACATTCTCCGGACCTCTTCCAGACTTGAAATTTCTGTTTTCAGAGAGTTGTACTTGAGGCCGTGAGAATTAGCATAGTTCTCACAGACCTTAACCAACTCCCTGAGTCCCTTTATCGAGGGGCTCAGAAGTACCATATCATCGGCATAGCTGAGATTGTTGACACAAATCTCACCCAGACGACAACCAACGTCAGTGCTCCTCAGCTCCTCGATACGACCATTTATATATACATTGAAGAGATCCGGAGAAGTGAGCCCTCCTTGGCGCACCCCGCATTCCAACATATAACTGTTGGAGGTCGCATCGCCCCATTTCATATAGTTTGTTTGGTTTCCGTACCAGTATCTCAATAGATTTACTACATACGGAAAAACTCCTGAACCGAGCAATTTGTTCCAGAGAATTTCATAATTCACCAGATCAAATGCCCAGCTCAGGTCCAAAAAGCATGCGTATGCCGTAGTATTACGGTTCCTATAATACTCGATGGTATGCTTTAGGCTAAGTATTGCAGTATCTGTAGAGAGACCAGCACGAAAACCAAACTGAGCGTCATCCAATTTAATAGACTTCAGCAGTTCCGGCTGCAGCAGCCGTTCAAGCACCTTATAGTACCGATATCGGTCGGTCCCCAGGCACATAGACTTACTTTGTATTGCTGTCTCAATTCTGCTGACTACAGCGTGCAAAGCTGATTCAGTTGATTTCCCCTGACTGTATGCATGTTGATTTCGGTGCAGAGGGATGTTCTTGAGAGCATTTTCCCGCAGTTCCCTGTCATAGAGCCTTTCCAGCGTCTTAAATAAGAAGGAGGTGAGGCTGATGGGTCTGAAGAATTTTGCGTCCGTGTAGTCACTCTTACCTGGTTTAGGTATGAATATCACTTTCACCTCGACCGACCGACAGTTCTGGCTGGCTCGAGTACCGTGCGCCTCTGAGCAGCTTGACAACGCTCAGGTCCCTATGACAGAATTCTGCTAAAGGCTGTACAGGCACATTTTTCGTGACAAAAATGGCTGTTCTCGAGCTCTCTGGCCCATTGTAGGCAATTATCTTATCTCCAATGTTGGAGAGACCACATATCTTCCCTTTTCTGACCCACGGCTCTTGAATCAGGGAAATTGCCGTGTTATGAACCTCCATATACTTCCGCAGTTGAGCTGTGGGGATCTAGCTGTGGTGGAGGTTCGCTTGGAGGGCCGAGAAAGGGGACGCCCTCTTGCGAGAGCAAATCCCCTTCCTCTTCGGAGTTGAGAATGAGGTTCTCCAGCTCTTCGGCGCACTCTACACCACTCACATGCGCCACGGGTTCACATGCGGCGTCGTGAGAGGCGTCTGAGGAGGTAGCTGGTGCCTCGTCCATGGGCTCAGTTCCGGGCTGAGCAGCGGGCTCGGCCGACACCTGAGCGGAGGTGTGAGCGCAGCACTGAGAAGAAAGCTCCCCGGGAAGCTGCGCTGTAGGCTCAGTGTGTGGCTGAGCGGAGGGTGCAGCCGTAGGGCGGGCAATTAGCACAGCGGGCGGAATCGTGTCAGCCATGGGGGGGAGCCACCCTGGTAAGGGAAGTTTCTGTGAACCTTCCCTTTGGCCCCTGGAACTTAATGTAAACCGACCCCACCACACAACACCCACAGGATTTTTACTCTACGAGGGGCAAGGGGTAGAATGGGGAAAGGGGGAGGGAGCAGGAGGGCTTTAACCCCCCCTTGGTGCCCCTCCTGCCCCCTTGCCCCTCCTGCCGCCCTTGCCACTACCGCCCCCTTGGCCCTCCTGCCCCTTGCCCCTCCTGCCCCCATCACTCTTCCTACCCCCCTTCCACTCCTGAACTTTTGCCGCTCCTGCCACATTACCTCTCCTACCCCCTTGCTCCTCCTGCCCGCTTGCCCCTCCTGTCCCCTTGCCCCTCCTTCCCCCTTACCCCTCCTGCTCCCCCATTGCCCTTCCTGACCCCCTCCACACTGCGCCCCCTTCCCCCTCTTGCCCTCCCCTTGGCACCCCCCTCCTTGCCATGAAGATTCTGTTATTTGTGTTTTTAGTTTTGATTTAATGTCGGAAACAAAATAATATTAATAAAACATGTATTTTTATTAGTCTGCCCGAGAGGTGATAGACATTATGTATAATGCCCGGGCAATTTAATTATTTCAGTAATAAATATCACATTGCCCTCTCATATTGGGCATTATTCATAATGCCCGGGCATTATTTATAATGCCACATTAATCACTTGATCCATAACATATGCACCGTCAATCTATGGGTGAGGGAGTACTTTTGGCCTTATGGTCTCTCTCTCTTATCGTGTGGCACAATTTAAACATCCTATCCGCAAGGTATATGCCTTATGGTAATTGAGTGGCGTAGTACTGCGGAGGACATACATATAGATAAAAAAGGGGCCAAGTGCGAGTCGGACTCGCCCATGAAGGGTTCCGTAGCAGCAAGTAACATAATATAAAAGTTTTTGTAGTTCGTTGTAACTTGAATGAAAGGTAAATTGCGGTTTACGATTTATGACGTATTAAAAAAAACTACTTACTAGATATCGTTCAAACCAATTTTCGGTGGAAGTTTGCATGGTAATGCACATCATATATTTTTTTTAGTTTTATCATTCTCTTATTTTAGAAGTTACGGGGGGGGGGACACACATTTTACAACTTTGGAAGTGTCTCTCGCGCAAACTATTCAGTTTAGAAGAAAATGATATTAGAAACCTCAATATCATTTTTGAAGACCTATCCATAGATACCCCACACGTATGGGTTTGATGAAAAAATTTTTTTTGAGTTTCAGTTCTAAGTATGGGGAGCCCCCAAAATTTATTGTTTTTTTTCTATTTTTGTGTGAAAATCTTAATGCGGTTCACAAAATACATCTACTTACCAAGTTTCAACAGTATAGTTCTTATAGTTTCGGAAAAAAAGTGGCTGTGACATACGGACAGACAGACAGACAGACAGACAGACAGACAGACAGACATGACGAATCCATAAGGGTTCCGTTTTTTGCCATTTGGCTACGGAACCCTAAAAAAGACAAGTAACACAGATGGTCATCTGGCCCCAAACAAGGATTCCCTGTACTATAGGAATCCGAGACTGATATACTTACACATAAACTTTTAAATACATACATATGATTGTTACATTTTGCAGGGAAGTCATGATTGCTTTCAACAATCCAAATATCATCTATAAAGAATTTATAATGTATTCGGTGTTCTTAGTCGGAATTGGATTACTTCGTAAACAAATATTTAAACGAAAGATCTGGAAGGTAAACCTTCAAATTATTATCATCACATCAGCTGAAACACCTCTATTGTTGAACAAAGGCTACATCAAGGATCCATCCTATGGCTCGATCTTGCGCTGCCCGCACTTAGCAGCGGCTTCATTGCGGTGCACGGAGGTGCACTATATTGGTAGCTTCTTCGTCTTTTCGTGTGACACATTTAATCATTCTGTTTCCAAGGTATAGACGGCGGTTGCCTAGTGTTGCACTTAGCATCACCCGCGGTCACGTGTAAGGCATTTAGATTTACATCTATACGGACGTGTGCAAAGCGCCCATCATACACATCAGATGTGCAGGTTTCCTCACGTTGTTTTCCTTCACTGTTGAAGCAGTTGGTATGAAAACGCACGTAAGTTTCGAAAAACTCATTGGTGCACTAGCTTGGTTTTGAATCAATGACCTCTTGTTAGAAGGATGGAGTCACTACCCGCTGCGTCACCGACGTTTTTTATTGGTAACAATACAGTGGAAAATAAAACTTTGGGACTGATTTGCTGGCAAATATAAATTACGTGGCAAAACTTTAGAAAATGCTATCTTAAAAATACCTACAGTACCACCAAGTTTACTACCAGGGTTAGCCTTAAGTGAGGTGGAAACATTGTTTTGGCTAAGGATGCAGAAATAACTGACAAGTTACGATATTGTAGATATGAAAAATATTATTGTAGGGTCTTGACTTTCGTTAACCACGTACCACACGTCCAGACCGCTCCCGACTCGTGGTCCTACCGCATTGACCCACTGGTGGGTCGACGAGTTATTGACTGTTTACTCGTAGTCCCACCGATTCACTCTTGACTGTTCTTGGAGTATATAAAACAATGACGTAGCAATATGACTGCTAGTATGACTCACTTTCGCATTCATGATATAATTAAGGATTACAGGTCATGCATCATTTACACTGGATTTTGAATGTATTTTACTTGGGTGCCATACTTCATATCTTAGTCTTCAGTCTCGAAACAAAGATGGATGTCTATAAAACCAAGTTTGAAAGTCACGAACTTAATAAAGTATTCAAGGTAAATATGTTACAATCAGCAAATAAAAATTGGTTTATTTATACACTAGCTTCTCCGTAGTTAAGGCAGCGCCATTTAGGCCCGTATTTATAAAAGTTACTCAAGTAAGACTCAAATGACTACTTGGTTGAGACGAATTTGAGACGCGAATACGTAAAAGTGATGAATAGTTATTAATTTATGGAGAAAATGTTACAATTTTGAAATTTCGATTACATCTTATGAAAACTGATGTGTTAGAAAATAAATCAACAAAAACCATTAGCAATATGGTTTATTATTAATAAATGTGTTAATTTTTGCCATACCGAGAGGCATGGAATTGAGAAAATATGTCCTGCTAAATTTGACGTTTGTTTGTATCTGTCAGAACTACGTTTCATTTCGGAGCATTGTCTTTATCACGAAGTAAACATTTTTATTACTTTTAAATACAAACATAGTAATAATAATAATTAAATATAAATAAAATTAGTTATATTTAAGTTATTTCATATTAACTTGTTAATAAACGTATTATTTAATTTAAAAAACGCATATTAAAAAAGAAAAAAATGTAAATTCGTAAACAAAAACTGATGGAAATGGAAATGTTTCATTTCGTTCATTCAGTCATTCACTCTTATTGACATGGCGCTAAACTCGAACTTGAAATCTGAACTTACTCAAGTTCGTCTCAAAATCGATTTATAAATCAGCAACCATCTCGAGTTCCGGATCGCGTCTCAAATTCTTCTCAACCAAGTAGCCATTTGAGTCTTACTGGAGTAAATTATTTAAAAAAAATACTATCTTGGCCACTATAAAACTTTGATATAAGCTTCTGTTAATACAACTCAGCATGGTAGTTATTATTTAGCATCAAAATTTGTAACACATATTCAAGTAGTCAACTTCTAAAATATTTATATATGACACCTAAAAAGTAATGAATTTGACTTATAATTTTATAACTCAGTACGATTAAAATGTAGTGAAACATAAATATTACAGATTTATCATCAAAATGTACCCAAAACTATAACCAAATATTTGATTGATCATCAAAATGTACCTAAAATTATTGTATAACCAAATATATTGATTGCTCATCAAATGTACCTAAAATCAGTAAATTATGGCCACAAAATATATTAGGAACTACTAAAGGGAGACGCAACATAAGATTACAAAAATACTTCGTTTAATAGCATATCATTATACCATATAAAAAAACCTGCAAAATTATTATACTTATATGAAGTTTTCTAGTTGAAGCTAGAATAATATTTATTTGGAACACATGTTGAAGCTGTAACACGTAAAATGTTGGTGAGTTGTAAAATCCGTGGCTGAGTTAATAATTAGGTGGTGATGTATGAATCAGTAGGACAAGTAAAAATAATTGTTGTTCTTTGTTTGACGCTTTTTGGAATATTTACTTGGCGTTGTGAAGAAGACGAACAAGTTTATTAGAAGCTTTCTCATTTTCCCGTTGCTTAGTTATTAAATTAGAAGTTGGGTTCCGTGGCCAAAAAATATTTGTGGCTTGACTTATAATTCCCCTTTTTACCTACCATTCAGTAGTTTCGGCGTGAAAGTGGAACCAAAAAATAAATAAATAAACAAACACACAAACATCCATACTTTCGCATTTATAATATTATAGTTAGATAGATTAGATGTAGTTAGATGAGATGAGATACTGTTAGCGTTTAATCCACAGATATATAAACTAAATTTTACCACCGAACAACTTGGCATTTTTATACAGGGTGTTAAAAAAAGTGCGTTTGAGATTTCAGGGAGGCATTCAGTATTGGCTCTAGAACACAGGAAAAATATAAAAAAATCCCAACTCAAAAAAAAAAAAAAACCATACAAATCCACAATAAAATAACATATGAAACTGCCGCCACCAAGTGCGCCCGCCGCCGTACCGGTCAACGACCACGCGTCAAACAAAACCATGGCCATTGTTAAAACTGAACGAATAGCAAAATGTTGCATCTCGCTCGACCCGGCTCATTCGCAAGGTCATGATTTGTTTGACGTGCGGTCGTTGACCGGCACGGCGGGCGCAGTTGGAGGCGGCCGTTTCGTATGTTATTTTTTTAATTTGGGATTTTTTTTTACATTTTTCTTGTGTTCTAGAGCCAATACTGAAGGCCTCCCTGAAATCTCAAACGCACTTTTTTTAACACCCTGTATAAACAAGTGATGCGCTTCCTGTGACGTTGCTTTCACAACTAATCAACTGCGCCCGCGATTGTTTCCGTTTTGTGCATACAGCGTTCCTACGCACCACGCCCCCTTGGCACATCTCCCTTTAGTTTATACTATACCTGTGGTTTAAACTTACCAATGTCCCAGCGACAAAGTTAGGTTGCATGTCATGCATGGCAAAAAAATACAAATGTGGTATTTTGATAGGGCAACCACTAAGCTAGCAGTTGTTAGAGTGGATCTGTGGAGATTTTTCTTTAAGTTTATTTATTTAGTTTTATTTATATACATATTATATATATTTATATGAATATTATAAATTACAATTAACCCTTAAATTTTAGCATATTGATTTTGACTTGTTCGCCGATATCGTAAGCGTGCCGCCTGTGCTTCATTTCGTAGCTGCCCGAAGCAACCGACAGGTGAGTTTGACTGTATAAATATAATGTTTTAATTGAATCAAAAGGTTATTCCTATTAGTTTCAAGATAGTTACATATAAATTATGACAAATCGCTCATACCTTAAAATATATTTTAACCTCCAAAAACGTCTTATATCAGTAAGTCTGGGCGCGCACGAGCAACTTTTGTTTTCGCAACAGTTTCGTCTTTTGTATCAATTTTATGAATTTGTATGAAAGTGCGCGTATGTTGCGACGCGACAACTGCCGCGTCTATTGGTTCTAATACAAGTGCGCTAGGGTGTCCCTTATATGGACGAAAATTTTTTTTTTGGGTTATAGAAACGCATACCCCCTAATTCTGTGTTAAATATTAAGCCTTACATAAATATAAAATCTTAACTCTCTAGGTTAATATTAACCCGTGCCGACAAGGTCCCAATTTTTTTATAAAAGTAGCTATTTTTGAGTATTTCTTGATATGTAGCTAGATCGTTGTTAATATGCATATCTTGGGTAAAAATTGACGAAACAAAAAATGTAAGTAATGCTTTTAATTGACAAACAAATAAAATTATACAATTATTCAGGGTACTTCTTTTTTGAAGTCTCTTTTTTGCAGTCTGGATACAGATTTCTATGCTCTTGCACACAGCGTAACAAGAATTGTTTTTGTTCCTCTTCTGCGGTAATTAAACCATGAAAGTCTTGCATAAGCTTTACAGCTCTTTCAGCTTTGTCATTTACAGCTTTTAAGCTTAACATCTTCCTCTTAGCTTCGATGAAAGCTGCATTATCCACGAAGATACGTTTTCTTCAAGAAAACTGGTATCAATTTTTAATCGCGAAAAACATTTTTTGCTTTTAGCTGACACGAAATCGCTCAACGACTTCCCTGTAACAATATGATTAGTAGGTATTTCAAGGAAATTAACCAAATTTAGAACAAACAACTCAGTTAAAATATTTAAAAAAAACTCTTACCATACAAAGAGGCAGACATCTCTTCTTTCGATGCAACATATCGCTTCCCGAAGTCATATGCAGTTTCTCTTTCTAAGTTCGTTACCATATTCGCCTTGGTTTCTTCATCAACATCATCATCAAAGAGTGATAATATCACCACTTCTTCTGATAAATACCACAGGTGTTGATATGATTAGTAGGTATTTCAAGGAAATTAACCAAATTTAGAACAAACAACTCAGTTAAAATATTTAAAAAAAACTCTTACCATACAAAGAGGCAGACATCTCTTCTTTCGATGCAACATATCGCTTCCCGAAGTCATATGCAGTTTCTCTTTCTAAGTTCGTTACCATATTCGCCTTGGTTTCTTCATCGACATCATCATCAAAGAGTGATAATATCACCACTTCTTCTGATAAATACCACAGGTGTTGACTGAACTTACTCAGAGCCGCTTTGGAAATTACTTTGTCAACATTTTCATAGTCTTTCAACGTTTTTAAAAAACGCAAATCTTGATTCGGTGCCTTCACTTCCAAACTGCATCCGAGCCAGGGCTTCACATAAATTGCCACAATAAATAAACAAACATCTTGCAATGCTCGTTTGTCTTTAACGCTTATTTTGAATTGAGACTGCAGCAAAAATATTTTCAAAGAGTAAATAGCTCTTGCGCCAGGAGGACGAATTTTAATTTTACCCTCATTATCTCCTCCCAAGTAAATAATGGATAGCTCGATTAGTTCTCGATAATCGTCCCGTACGATGGATTTCTGCAGTTCATGTTTGAAAAAGGTCAGCAATCCCTTAATGGTAGCATCAGAAAGATGCTGTTTAACGAAATCTATGCATGATTCGATAGCCTCAGGATTAATGTTCTTCCAGCTGTCTTTTTTTTCTCTAAACTTTTTGAACAGTGGGATATCGGGACTGCTAGTGACTTGGTGAATCTTTGATTCAAATACACTTTTGAGGACCAATTCATACACATGATGGCGGCAAGCAAACAGTAATAATTCTCTTTCTAATTTTTGTTCCAAAAGCACACAAGCTCCATTTATGTGCCCTGTATTAGATGCTGTTGTATCACAACACATAATTTGAACCTCAGTAAGGTTCCTATCATGAAGCGCGTTTGAAACAGCTTTAGCTTGATCTTTACCGGAAGAACTATCTAGTTTTGGCACTGCAAGAAGTTGCTCCTTCTCTCCAAAGGAAATAAGGATCGGCAGGCGTTCCTCTTTAGAACTTCTCACATCTAGGCCGGGTAACAATTTTCCATCCCAATGAACTGTAACTTTTTTTTTTTTTTATGTGATAGGTGGCAAACGAGCAGACGGATCACCTGATGGTAAGCGATTACCGCCGCCCATGGACACCCGCAACACCGGAGGAGTCACAAGTGCGTTGCCGACCTTTGAAATGGGATGGGGGATGGGGGAATGGGGAGGGGGCGGGGGGGGGGTTGGGCCTCCGGTACCCTCACTCACTCGGCGAAACACAACAAACGTTGCTTCACGCCGGTTTTTAACTACTTCTAGCACGTTATTCTGAAAATCGGATTTTATAGATTCTGCTCTATCCTTTCTTATCTGTGTTCGAATACGTTGAATAGAAGATTTGTTGATTGGATAGTCGTTGCAACAAAGACCTAGTGCTTCTATTACTTCTTGAATTATATAAACTGAAACTTAAATTATCCAAAATCTATTTCCAGTTTAAATTACTATGTGTTAATTAATCTTTTATTTCAGCTTCAGGAATCCGATCTTAATTTATCGGCAATAATTATTGTCATATTGTTTCAGTCTTATAAGACGAAAGGAACAGGTGATTTTATAACTGATTGGATATGGATTTGATTCTACCATTTTATGTGGCTATACTGTTTCAGTTTAGAAGTCGAAAGGAACAGTTAGCCTTATGATTGTATCGTGTCTGAGGCCAAGGTGCTTAATAGATATTTCACAAAATAAGTGTTGAAGATTATTTGTTCTAGTCTAAGGACGAAAAGAACATATGATCAGATGGGTTGATGATTAAAATTGTATGTATTAAGTATTGCCTATATGGGCTCAGTTTAATAACGCAATAGCCAACCGTGAGATTGTACTGTTTCAGTCTTAAAGACGAAAGAAACGGGTAGTCTGGTGGTCACATTACATGCTCTGTTAAATCAGTTATTAATTTGCAGTAAATTATTTATGTACAAGAAGTACGAGTAATTGGTCATTTGTTTCAGTCCTAGAAGGACGAAAGGAGCAAAAGATCTTTAGTGTGAAGTATGAACAATTTGCTAACTAGCATGTCGGGTTCGATACCCGTAAAGGGTATTTATAGGAATTGTTTCAGTCATCAGAAAATGTGACCTATGAAACAAACCTATTAAAGATACCTCATTTATCCAGGTTTAAGTTTATCAGGTATACCGATAACTGTTCAGGCTCAGCTGAGACTATTAAAGATGGTAGACAAAAACGTGTGTGTTACCCGTTGATGTCTTTTGTATGAAAAGGCGGTAGCCGTACAATAGATATCAACGAGACAGGTCTAGATACCATGCTAAGTGGAGTATAGGTAGGCCTATGTTCCAATCGATGATGAGAATTCATTTATACATTACATAAATGTATTATTATTTTTATAATTTATTATGATTTATGCGGAATTAAACTGGAAAGATTGTAGTGAATATTTAGTCCATGACCACGCTGAATACGTTAAAAACAACCGACTTCAATCGTAGCAACTCCAATTTTGCTATGTTTTTGTTGATTTTCTCAAAAACCGCTGAATCGATTTCGATAAAATTAATATGGGACCACCTGTGATATACCCTTTCAAACAAAAAAAGAATTTTTGAAATCGGTTCAGGCGTCTTCGAGTAATCGGTGAACATACATAGAAAAAAAAAAAAAAAAAAAAAAAAAGATTCCGACGAATTGAGAACCTCCTCCTTTTTTTGAAGTCGGTTGAAAATAATAATATACTTAATGGTCTCGCTCAACTCATGCCTTATTATGATTTTATATTATGTGTGATTTATTTTTGTATTTTTGAATTGTGTGTTGTGTTTCTATAATTTAAATCGTATAATTTTAAATCGTTATGTAAAATTGATAGGAATTTAGGTAGATAATATATCTGGGTTTTTATTGTGTGTTTGTTATTATTAATTAGAAATTTACTTTCGTATGCGTTAATAGTGATGTTTGGCGGAGAATTAAATAATGCTTTCTAGGCTCGCCTTTGGTTATAGTAAATCCGGTTAAATTATATAAATACTATGCCGTTAATACTTTTAAAATAAATTAACCATAAAATTCTAAACTGTGTTCTTAAAATATTTATAAAATTAAACTAAAATTATTTATTAAGGAAACCTCTAACAAAATATTCGACCATCATTTTTATCTTCTTTATTTTTCATATGAAACCATAATTTCTACCCACAATTTATTTATTTCAGTAAAACTGAACATATCATTGCAGAGTCAATGTTTTGCTTGGATTCAAAGAAATCTTACCACAAAAATTCCATACTACTCAAAGAAGTAGCCTTAACTATACAGTTATTCAATCTTCATTCATTCTACGATTTCTTCTAACTTCACCTGGCTCATAGCGAGTTGATTGCTGTTGTTCACTTACAGTACTGCGGAAAACGTACGCTGTTGTGCTGCTGTGAGCTGCAATCTGGGTGGATTATTTACTATCTGAAATATCTGTCATAGTGCAGGCTACTATTTATGTCTCAAAGAAGACTTAATCATTTCTACTGCCAAAGTGCAAATATTTAATTAATACCAAGCAGAATATGGACATTGTTCCTTTATTTATGTCTCAAAGAAGACCTAATTCATTTCTACTGCCGAAGTGCAGATATTTAATCAACACCAAACTGAACATGGACATTGTCCCTTTTATGATTTTAATTTCATCTGACCTTTGGTCTTATATCTGTTATAATTACAGAAACTGTACAGCACAGTGCATTAGTCGTAGAGAATCGACTCAAGTAGTAATACCTACTTTATATTTACTGGTATAATATACCAAATTATCTTACACAAATCATCTGAGTTCACCATATATCTGGGGCTCCTCAATTATAATATTTATATATCACTAACCGCGTTGCAATCCGTATTGCTAGCTTCATTTTGGGCGTATCCACGTCAACTTTCATGAAGCTTATATTTTAAACTTGTTCGGAATGGTTGGTATTAGACTGGTCGAGGACGAGGGGAGGTTATGGTGGATCCTCCCGCAACCCTTATAGGGTTGCGGCTTTCATAGTGATGTGTAGTTAGCCTATACATTGCTCGCTTAACTTTATGTTTTTAAAACTGAATTTATAGACTTATAGCTTCATGAGAGTTCCAATATGCCCTAAATTATGTCCTGTCTTTGTATATTTTCTTATAATTTATTCGCCGTTAAGTTTATTAATTGCTGTTCATTGGATTAGTTAAAACAAAAGGTAGGGCCTCTTTCATATTTAATAATTGCCTAATAAAATAGTTTCTAAGACCTTTCAAAATTCAGTCACCATCAACACTCTAAAAGATTCAGGGTTACTTTAATCTCAGCGTGGGTTCCCACTAGATGATCTGGCCAAACGTTTCATCGGATTTTATTGATATTTTTATTGGTTAGTTTCGTATCGGTGTTAGGTCTTAGATGTAGGTTGTTTTGGGGGGGTTCGTTACATCGCCAGACTTGATAAAGATCCACAAGCTTCTTCACACAGTTAGGAAGAGCTTTGGTAGGTATTCTAGCCTTTTCCCAGAATATAATACACTCCCGTATTACATGATTTGCGCTTTCATTGACAGTCAGTTTCATTTCGCGAATATTAAAAAATAGAACTGCGAGAACTTGTCGATTAGACGGCAATTTTGTACCCGTTATTTGGTGATGCACCTCACCAACCAAGAAAATACTCTTTTTAGCGCTTCTCAGTTCCACTGACATCTTCGAAATATAAAATATTACGTGTTAGTTACGCGACATTCCGAGAGTAAGTGACAAACCGAGCGCGCCCGCGCGGCACTTGCGTAGGGGCTTGTATGAACATGTTCCCGCTCAAGTCGGCACGGGTTGCAGTGCTCCAAATAAGGTAAAAATTTATTTCCGAGTATTTTAGGGTCAAATACACAAAATTAGAGCCTATGCGTTAAAAAATAATAACTTTGAAAAATAAGGGACACCCTATGCGCGCACGGCGACAAAATAGTTACCTGGTTGCTAGTCAGTAGCCGGCCAATCGTTGCTGAAGTGCACATTACACTGAAGTTCTCGCATCATTTACTAAAATAAAATGTTCCTTTTGATAAAATATATTGACAATGAGAGGTTAATTGATAAAGTAGAGAGCATGCAGCTGTTGTCTAACAATAACTTAAGATAATAGAATAGATAATATTCGGATATACATGCTGAATCCAATGCTTGGAAAAATTTGGCACAGTTCGTCAACACTTTCGATATTCATTCAAAATATCGAAAAAAAATTAAGAAATTTTCAAAATTTTTCAAATATTGTGTAAAAAGAGCCGTCCGGTACTTCCATAGACGAAGTCCCCCCCCCCCCTCCGTGAAGAGATTCTGATGGCACCGTATGATAGTATACTTCAAGCAGAATCAATGTCTTAACAGGACCATCCCTCTATTTCTTATAGATTTCGAGATATAGGATCAAGACAGTAGGCTTATGCTTTCAAATTATATATTTTTCATCACTATTCGCCTGGGGGAACATGGTAGAAAAACGAATCAAAGTCATGGATCGATTGATCGTTTATCATCATTGGCATAAATAATTTAAAATGTGTCTGGGTGATCCTTGACTTTTGATTCGTTTTTATACCATGTTCCCCCATACGAATAGTGATGAAAAATATATCATTTAAAAGCACATTAAATGCCTAACAACATATGTTTACGGTGTCGCATGACATGAATAGGATACAATTTTATGGAGTTTTTATTAGGAGTTTTTATTTTTTATTTATATTTTACAAATTTTTTTTTTGTGCAGCTTTTGATTCTTAGTTAAGTTCCGTAGTCCCCATAATTGGGCCTCTTTCCAGTCTAGAAAGATGCTATGGTTTTTTAGACATACTTGAGACCTATATCTTGAAATCTATAAGAAATAGAGGGATGGTCCTGTTGAGACATTGATTCTGCTTGAGGTGTACTATCACAATGGTCCATCACAATCTTCACGGAGGTGGGGGGACTTTGTCTATGGAAGTATCGGAGGGCTCTTTCCTGAAATTTGTCTTTCACTCCATAACGGATGCACTCAATACCTAATTTTTTCGCTATTTCTCCGGTCTCTAGAAGCGACAGCATACAAACAACCATTTCATCGATATCTATGTTGATGAATACAGCAAAATTTCAAGAAAAGTGGTCAAGTGCGTGTCGAGCCACGCGTAGTGTAGGGTTTCGTAGTACTTCGACAGACACTGCTTCAAGGGGAAAACCTCCCGTCTTACAAAATTGACTAGTACTCGTTAACTTGTAAAGCCTACTTAGCTGTGATAGTTTTCTTGTTAAGTTTGTTATAATATAATATACTACTATCGTGAATTTTTCCACATTTCAGAAACAACCGTTTAGCTAGCAGGAGGGGGGGGACACATGACTTTAACAAAATTTTTCACTTTAAAGCTTAATATTTCGAAAACGGATCGCTGAATCGAAAAATGGTTCACAATTCCACAATATTTTTGAAATAACTATGTAACAACACCCCATACTATGGGATTATTGAGAAAAAAAAATCATCCCCACTTTATCACGTGTAGGGGAGGTACACTGAAAAAACTTGTTTTCAAGATTTTATTTTACCACTTTCTCGGCGTGATTAATATGCATATCCGTGCCAAATTACAGCTCTCTAGTACCAATAGTTTCTGAGCTAAGCCGCGGACGGACAGACAGACAGACGGACATGGCGAAAATATAAGGGTTCCTTGTTGACTACGGAACCCTAAAAAAGTTGCGTTGCCGTCGCTTCTGTGTGCGCATTTTACAGAGACAATAAAATTGCTGTTGAATATATTTGCTCGTGTGCGCCTAAGGGGCTAAAAAGTGCAGTAGTTTATTTTTTTATGCGTATTGCAAGAAAAAAGATTGTCCCTTTTTCCTTATCTCTGGTATTACCAATCTCCACAGTATAAGGACATTATACAGTATGGACACTCCCTGCCGCTCTCTGAGGACTACCTCACAACCCCTGTGTGACCGATGTGTAACCATTTGTCCAAGGGGTTAGCAAACCAAAGCACAGTTTTTTTTATGGCAGAGGTTAAAAAAGCAGATGGATCACCTGTTGGTGAGCGATTACCGCCGCCCATAGACACCCGCAACACCAGAGGAGTCACTAGTGCGTTGCTGGCCTTTCAAATAACTAAATACAATTTTATTATTTTAAGGAAAGAGCTGTATGCAGGCTGATGATGATGATGATGATGAAGGAAAGAGCTAAAGGCTTCTATGGCTATACAGCCTTCTCTGGTGTATACAGCCTTCTCTGGTGTATACAGCCTTCACTTTATTTGTAAACGTCTAGCTAACAATAAATAACAGTAAGGGCTAATTGAACCTGTATTCAACCCTAGTACATCACGCACACATTTACATGTGTACAAACATGAATTCATGTAGTAAACAATGGCGCGGTTGACAACTGGCCACTTAGAAGTCACACAGGGGGGGGGGGGGGAAGGTAGACTTCAGAGAGCGGCAGTGAGTGTTCATACAGTATAATGCCCTTGCATTATACTGTGCTATGGTTACGATGGAATTAGATACCTATTTTGCCTTGTAGATACAATATTATACTCCTCATAACCACTGTCTGTTTCAGATAAATCCCACAGAAGATACATGTGTATTAGTATTTTCAAATTTTGTGAATTATTTTCTGAAAGGTTTTTCGATGTATTTGATTAGGAGATACTGTGAACATCAATACACTGTTATTCTTATAAACCGATCAGGTAATAAATAAATGTAATATTATAAGGTTGGTACATAAAAGAATATAAGAAGTTTTCAACAAATGTGTTGGAGGGGATTTCTTTGGACCTTTGGGCATTCTCTGAATAGCCAGTTCCATACTGTGTTCAGGAATAAGCCTGATGCTTTCGCAATCATTATCACCTACCAACAGGGAGTTGAAGCCAAAGGGCTTTCCGGTTGTGGATTAAACACTTTACTAATAAATAGAATAATTTTGTCTGAACACGTATTTTCAACATATTTCAACAGCGTTTAATTTATTTACTGTTAGCTTGTTCAAGGTTCATGCCTCCACTCTATGAATCAATAAAGACGGCACATAGTACTTAACCAGAGGCCATCTGAGCTTTTTTATATCCTTATTAGTGTAAAATGAGGTCATTTTCATGAAGGCACTGCGGGGTATCTCAATTCTGGTTAGAATTTCCAATTCTTGATCCCAGAACTCATTCAACCAGCAATTTGTTTATTTTGTACTCGTATGAAAAATAAAATATCTTTAGGATTAGGGCAAAGTCGTAGAATAACGAAACTATACGGTTCCTGGTTGACTACGGAACCCTAAAATCGATTAAAATCAAATTAAATTTTCGTTGTTTTGAATTTACCGCCAAAATGCTCCTTACGATGACTTTTTATCACCCTTATATCTTCAATAGCACGCCCTAACGGAATCCTTCTTCATGGATGGGGGATAGAGGGCTACCGCACCAAATAACTCCCTTGATCGTACCGGGACTCGTTTCTTAGTTTTATCAGCACAAACATCAACACTGTTAGGGATCTAGGGGTTTTACTCGACACTAAATTGACCTTGAAAGACCATGTTTCCAATATAGTTTGTAAGGCTTTCAAATTTTTTGGATTCGTATCTATAATAGCCAAAGATTTTAAGAATTCGACCACTTATCTATATCTCTACTGTAGTATTATTAGACCAATACTCGAGTATGCCGTTATCATTTGGGATCCTTACTACCAAATTTACATCGATGCAATAGAAAGGGTGCAAAAGAAATTTCTTAAATGGGTTAATTATCGATGTCACGTTCAAAAATACAGTGGTTACCAGATGTTATTAAACACTTTTAAATTTGTTACCCTTCAGCAGCGTCGAGTACAATTGGAGCAAATGTTCTTGTATAAGTTTAAACAATCACTTTAACTGTCCCGATTTAACTAACCTAACCTTAGATCGAAGCGTCTATTTTCTTTAAACTGTTGTCGAACCAACTTAGGTTTGCGTTCTCCAGTCCGCAGAATACTTAATAGGTACAATGAACAATTTACTGACTTAGACATATTTTCGGCTTCCAACACGGCCTCTCCTGACACCCTGACGTGCTCATCAGGATTTTCAGGCGAGTCAGGGTTGCCCTCCGGGAAGTCAGGTCTCGATGAAGGTCCAGGCTCATCAAGTAGAGGCATGTCGCTGCCCCTCGAAGTTTCAGGCTGATCTGATGCAGATGGGCCCTGCTCATCACAGTCTTCGTCACTGCTACCTATAGTAGGAAACAATAATTGACATGTAGTTTAATTAATGCATAGGTAAAACTACATGTGTATGGTAAGTGGGTTAAAAAGGTTAGTTAAAGTTAGTTAACATTATTATCACATAAGTAAATGTATTTTAGAGCGTCACTTTAGCTTTACGTGAGTAAGTTTCTGTAAATATGATTTTCACAAAATAATGACGCTCTAGAACACAAAAAAGAACACGATATAACGACTATAACCCAAAAGTGCATGCTTATAAGAAAAATAATAAAAGTTACACTGCTGGCAAGAAAGGACGCCTAAAGCGTCACCACACAGAGACTGTTCGGCAGTGGCACAAAAGTTGCATACCGCGAAGATTCCCAAGGTACTGAAGGTTATGCCTAAAGCATATCACACAAGACCTTCCAGTACATCACGACTCACCCTCAAAGAAAGCAGGGCAAGTCTCAGGTGTCCATTCACCCTTCCAAGGTACCATATGCTGCACAGAAGCATACGTGGTCTTCTCGTACGACCCAGCTAGAAGTCTCAGCTCGTAACGGCCATTGTTCAGTGTTCTCACCACACGGTAAGGGCCACGCATGCCGTGATCCAGCTTCCCTCTGGACTGCGTGTACTTGACGACGAACACCTGATCATCCTTCTGAAACACGAGGAGGGCGCCTATCCTTGTTAACATAAGTATCTTGCGCCTCCTGGTTCCTTTGCAAAAGTTCGGCCGTCCTTTGTCTTGTCATCTCTCGCCTAGACTCGCGGTTGACGGATGTTGTTTCTACAGCGATATCTCTCACGAGGGTTCTTATTGCAGGGGTAGCGTTCTCGTGGCCCACGAGCAGATTTAGGGCTGACGTTTGGGTGGTCTTCTGCTTCGTGATGTTGAGGATTAACTGTAACTGCCACAGCTCGTCCGCCCACTCGTTTTGCTTATGATTTGCTTCGATCCTGAGTATATTCAGGACCGTACGAACGTAACGCTCCACCTGTCCATTAGCGTGATGCATTTCTGGTGTTATGTGGTGGATATCTACCCCCAGGACTTGCATCCACGAAACAAACCCACTGGACTCGAACATACGACCTCTGTCGGATACAATGAGTTGGGGTGTGCCGAATAAAGAAATAACATTTTTGAAAACGCGCTTCAACTCTTCGATATCTTGGTGATATATCGGCGTTAATATGCAGAACTTTGTGAAGGAGTCCACGGCAACCATGATGTGTTTATAGCCTTTCGATTCCGGGAGAGGACCCAGCACATCGGCATGAAGTGTATGAAACGGAACGTTGGGCTTCGGCCAGGAAGTTATGGGTTGCAGAGGAGCGCGCGGAACTCTTTTATGCGCAATACAAGTCAGACAGTGCTCAATGTATTTTCGGATAAAGGCCCTAAGGCCCGGAAACCAGAAGTGTCTCAGTATTAAATCCTGAGTTTTATCGGCGTTGATGTGACTGTACTAGTCGTGAAAGATTCTAAGTAAACTTAGACGGTGCCCCTTTGGTACATAATATAGGAGTCTCGGTTCTTCACCTACTCGGGTAAAGCGATAGTAAAGGATGTCATTACGAAGTACATATCTAGATGGATCTAATTCACCTCGCTCTAAAGACTGAATCATATTTTTGGTGTCTTCATCTGCTGCTTGAGCAATTTGTGCCCAGTTACGCCGCTTCTATTTTAATATTATTTACAGAGTGACACGGATTAGGACTTAAGTAATCCGCATGCAGCAGCATAGAACCTTTTCTATATGAGATGGTGAAATTAAAATCTTGTAGGTATATCCACCATCTTGCCACACGCGGAAGAAGGTCGCGTTTGTTCTGCGTAGCTTTCAGAGCATTACAGTCGGTCACCACAATAAATTTAATACCGATTAAGTAATGCCTAAAATGACATAAAGCTTTGACTACCGCCAGAGTCTCAAGCTTATACGAGTGGTATTTTCATTCAGCTCCTTAGTGACTTGACTGTAATACCCTACCACACGTTTTTGACTACTACAGCCTAGGCTGCTAGCGTCCGTATGCAGCTCTGTTGGTAGCTCAGGATCAAATATAGCCAGCACGGGCTCGCTAGTTAAGGTGGCTATAATGTCCTGGCGGATATGCTCGTGTTCAGGTTCCCATTTAAATGGAGTGTCTTTACGGGTTAACCGCGCGATGGGTGCTGTCTTTGTGGAGTAGTTAGGGATGTATTTTCTGAAATAGCCCGCTAGACCCAGGCGACAATTCCTGGGCCTGGACCTGTTTAGCGTTCTGAGGAGCGGGAGAGTTAGCGAGCGCATACACTTTGCTCATAGCTGGCCGGACACCGTTAGACACGACTTTACCCAGGTACTCAATTTCAGTGCACATAAACGAACATTTTCGTAGATTGATAGAAAAGTCAGCTTAGGTCAAAGTGGCTAAAACATCTTTTAAAATCTGTAGACCTTCGTCAACGGTGTCATGAAGTATTAAAACATCGTCGATGTACACTAAAACCTTTCCAGATGCAATGTAATCGCGTAAAGTTGTGCTAATAATACGTTGGTAAACTATGGGCGCGTTAGCTAAGCCATAGGGCATTTTAACATATTCGTAATGCCCTTCGGGCGTTATTGTTATTGTTATTGTTATTGCGTTAAAGTAGCTATTTTTGAGTATTTCTTGATATGTAGCTAGATCATTGTTAATATGCATATCTTGGGTAAAAATTGACGAAACAAAAAATGTAAGTAATGCTTTTAATTGACAAACAAATAAAATTATACAATTATTCAGGGTACTTCTTTTTTAAAGTCTTTTTTTTGCAGTCTGGATATAGCTTTCTATGCTCTTGCACACAGCGTAACAAGAATTGTTTTTGTTCCTCTTCTGCGGTAATTAAACCATGAAAGTCTTGCATAAGCTTTACAGCTCTTTCAGCTGTGTCATTTACAGCTTTTAAGCTTAACACCTTCCTCTTAGCTTCGATGAAAGCTGCATTATGGTCCCACGAAGATACGTTTTCTTCAAGAAAACTGGTATCAATTTTTAATCGCGAAAAACATTTTTTGCTTTTAGCTGACACGAAATCGCTCAACGACTTCCCTGTAACAATATGATTAGTAGGTATTTCAAGGAAATTAACCAAATTTAGAACAAACAACTCAGTTAAAATATTTAAAAAAAACTCTTACCATACAAAGAGGCAGACATCTCTTCTTTCGATGCAACATATCGCTTCCCGAAGTCATATGCAGTTTCTCTTTCTAAGTTCGTTACCATATTCGCCTTGGTTTCTTCATCAATATCATCATCAAAGAGTGATAATATCAACACTTCTTCTGATAAATACCACAGGTGTTGACCGAACTTACTCAGAGCCGCTTTGGAAATTACTTTGTCAACATTTTCATAGTCTTTCAACGTTTTTAAAAAACGCAAATCTTGATTCGGTGCCTTCACTGCCAAACTGCATCCGAGCCAGGGCTTCACATAAATTGCCACAATAAATAAACAAACATCTTGCAATGCTCGTTTGTCTTGAACGCTCATTTTGAATTGAGACTGCAGCAAACATATTTTCAAAGAGTAAATAGCTCTTGCCATCCATCGTGCTTGATGCATTGCGCCAGGAGGACGAATTTTAATTTTAACCTCATTATCTCCTCCCAAGTAAATAATGGATAGCTCGATTAGTTCTCGATAATCGTCCCGTACGATGGATTTCTGCAGTTCATGTTTGAAAAAGGTCAGCAATCCCTTAATGGTCGCATCAGAAAGATGCTGTTTAACGAAATCTATGCATGATTCGACAGCCTCAGGATTAATGTTCTTCCAGCTGTCTCTAAACTTTTTGAATAGTGGGATATCGGGACTGCTAGTGACTTGGTGAATCTTTGATTCAAATACACTTTTGAGGACCAATTCATACACATGAATTATGAAGTTGAATTACGCACTCAATTCATGAGTGCGTAATTCAACTTCGAAATATAAATGCGCGATGAATTATGGTTCGAAAGATCGTATTTACGACTAATTGATGCTCGACAGATTGCATCTGCGACTAATACTAAAACGAAAGAATGGCAGAGCGATTATCTTTGTATCGATAGAATACTTCTTCGACGAACGCTAGTGCGAAAGAATGCTACTCCGGCGAACCATGCATCTACTGAACACTTCATCAGCGAACGCTAGTGCGAAAGAATAGTAGTGCTATGAACAATAGGTTGGATGATCATCCTTTCGACAAACTTAATTGCGAATTTCTAAACTATTATCTCCTTAGTAGTACGTACTCAACCTATTAATAAGTATTGACAGTTAAGGTATCATACATATGTCTACATGATGGCGGCAAGCAAACAGTAATAATTCTCTTTCTAATTTTTGTTCCAAAAGCACACAAGCTCCATTTATGCGTGATGTATTAGATGCTGTTGTATTACAACTCATAATTTGAACCTTATCAGTTAGGTTCCAATCATGAAGCGCGTTTGAAACAGCTTTAGCTTGATCTTTACCGGAAGAACTATCTAGTTTTGGTACTGCAAGAAGTTGCTCCTTCTCACCAAACGAAATAAGGATCGGCAGGCGTTCCTCTTTAGAACTTCTCACATCTAGGCCGGGTAACAATTTTCCATCCCAATGAACTGTAACTACTTCTGGCACATTCTGAAAATCAGATTTTATAGATTCTGCTCTATCCT
This sequence comes from Coleophora deauratella, assembly GCA_958295455.1. Lineage (NCBI taxonomy): Eukaryota > Metazoa > Arthropoda > Insecta > Lepidoptera > Coleophoridae > Coleophora > Coleophora deauratella. The sequence continues at coordinate 3,443,456 of OY282390.1, read as the reverse complement.
TTCTTATCTGTGTTCGAATACGTTGAATAGAAGATTTGTTAATGGATAGCCGTCGCAACAAAGACCTAGTGCTTCTATTACTGCTTGAATTATATAAACTGAATCTCTTATGCTTAGTTGACATCTGTCTAAAGCTTGCAAGCGGTGCACGAGCTGTATGCCGGATATCCGGTTCCACCAACGCTCAGTGCGTAAAGCACTTTTTTCCCTCGACATTCATAAGTCGAGTGGGCCCGACGGAATCCCTCCTATCGTGTTGAAGGTGTGTGCTCCAGAGTTGGCTCCAGTTTTAACGCGCCTTTTTCGGCTCTCATACTCCACTGGCGTAGTCCCGAAGTCATGGAAGACAGCTTTGGTGCACCCGATCCCTAAAAAAGGTGACCGCTCGAATCCGTCCAACTACCGGCCGATAGCCATAACCTCCTTATTCTCAAAGATAATGGAGTCCATTATCAACAGCCAGCTCCTTCGGTACCTAGAGGACCGCCAGCTGCTTAGTGACCGACAGTACGGTTTCCGTAAGGGCCGGTCCGCTGGTGATCTTCTTGTCTACCTGACACATCGTTGGGCACAGGCGATCGAGACTAAGGGGGAAGCTTTGGCCGTTAGTTTGGACATAGCGAAGGCCTTCGATCGGGTCTGGCACAAAGCACTTCTTGCGAAGCTTCCTTCTTATGGGCTTCCCGAGGAATTATGCAAATGGGTCACTAGTTTTCTTGCAGACAGAAGCATAAAGGTCGTAGTCGACGGTGCATGCTCAGATTCTATGTCTGTGAATGCTGGTGTCCCTCAAGGCTGTGTGCTTTCGCCTACACTGTTCCTTCTGCATATCAATGATATGCTGCAAATCAGCAGCACTCATTGTTATGCGGATGACAGCACAGGTGATGCCTTCTATACCGGCCGTGCCAATATTTCTCGGGAAAGCGTCATCGAGAGCCGAAACAAACTTGTGTCGGAAATTGAGGCCTCTTTAAAGAAAGTCTCAGAATGGGGTCGACTTAATTTGGTCCAATTTAACCCCACTAAGACACAAGTTTGCGCGTTCACTGCCAAGAAAATGCCATTTGTCGTATCACCTCGTTTTGAGGACACTCCCCTAAATGCCTCAGCTAGTATCGGAATTCTTGGTGTCGACATATCGAGTGAAGTCCAGTTCCGTGGCCATCTAGAGGGTAAGGCTAAATTAGCCTCGAAGAAGCTTGGTGTGCTCAATAGATCGAGACAGTATTTCACTGCAGCGCATCGCCTGCAACTTTATAAGGCGCAGGTTCGGCCTCATATGGAATACTGTTCTCATCTCTGGGCAGGGGCACCCCAGTACCAGCTTCTCCCTCTGGACCGCATTCAACGAAGGGCAACTCGAATCGTCGACTGCCAGGATATTTCAGATCGGCTTGACTCCCTGGCGCTGCGTAGAGATGTAGCCTCGCTCTGCATTCTCTATCGCATGTACAATGGGGAGTGCTCCGAGGAATTGTTCGGATTGATCCCTGCCGCCTCTTTCCGCCATCGTTCTACGCGACAACATATTCATCCCCATCACATAGATGGTTGGCAGTCCACAACTGTGCGTTTCACTAGAAACTTTCTGCCTCGCACAACCAAACTGTGGAATGAATTGTCGCCTGCGGTATTTCCGGACCGATACGACATTCAAACCTTCAAGAAAAGAGCGTACTCCCAAATCAAAGGCCGGCAACGCACTTGTGACTCCTCTGGTGTTGCGGGTGTCTATGGGCGGCGGTAATCGCTTACCATCAGGTGATCCGTCTGCTCGTTTGCCACCTCTGCCATAAAAAAAAAAAAAAAAAAAAAAAAAAAAAGCTGCAACTAACTTAGGTGTGATAAAATATTTCCTTCCTCTTTTTGTAGTAGTTACCGAACTTTCAGATTGAGATGTGGCAGGCAAAGGTTCCTCCAGGCTTTCTTCAGAGCTGGTAAATTGGCCTTCATGTAGTTCTTGTGGTGGTGTTAAGCTGTGTGAAGTAGAAGATGTCAATGAGCTCGCTGAAGTCATTTGCTGGAGCCTCCTTTTCTCCTCTTCTAGTTTTCTCTGCCTTGCCTTTTCTTCCTTCTCAGCTAACTTTTTGTCTACACCTGCCAAGCAACCAAGGCGCCCTGGCTCTCTTTGTTTTTGTAGGAAAATTTTATCTTCTTCAATTTTCATCCTTTTAAGAGCATCAGCGTGAGCGATATCAAATAAATTATCCAAATCCTTTAGAAAATCCTCCTCACGGCGTCTAAAAACATCCTGTGATTTTTTGCGGTTTTTTTGAAGCTCTCGCCAGACTTGATAAAGATCCACAAGCTTCTTCACACAGTTAGGAAGAGCTTTGGTAGGTATTCTAGCCTTTTCCTAGAATATAATACACTCCCGTATTACAAGATTTGCGCTTTCATTGACAGTCAGTTTCACTTCGCGAATATAAAAAAATAGAACTGCGAGAACTTGTCGATTAGACGGCAATTTTGCACCCGTTTTTTGGTGATGCACCTCACCAACCAAGAAAATACTCTTTTTAGCGCTTCTCAGTTCCACTGACATCTTCGAAATATAAAATATTACGTGTTAGTTACGCGACAATCCGAGAGTAAGTGACAAACCGAGTGCGCCCGCGCGGCACTTGCGTAGGGGCTTGTATGAACATGTTCCCGCTCAAGTCGGAGGTTTTGTGTTTGGTTTAATTCACATTTTTCTTAATTAAAGTCTAAGTTTCAAAAAATCAGGAGGTTAGACAGGAAAATCGTGAGACTTGGAGACATTACCTAAAACCAGGAGATCTCCCGGAAAATTGGGAGACCTGGCAATACTGTACAAACGTAAAATAGTTTACACAACCTTGACGTCACCTGTGGTCACGTGATAAAAAAGTCATTGTAAAGAGCATTTTAGCCGTAAATTCAAAGGAACGAAAAATAAATTTGATTTTAAGTTTTTAATTGAGAAAATGGATATACATAATTTTATTTTAATTTTCATGTTAAATATTTAGTCCCAATTTTCAAATGGAAACAGTTTTCAAATGGAAAATATTTTTCGATTTAGAGATCCGCTTTTGAAATATTAATCTTTAAAGTGATTTTTTTTGTTAACGAAATAAAAGGAAAAGTTTACAGCTAAGTAGGCATTACAAGTTAATACGGAACCTTACACGACACGCACCTGACTGTTTTTTTTTGTTCCAGGTATATTCAACATATATTATCTGTGGCCTTATTATATGAGTCTAGTGCCGTTAGGCGATTTCTTGGGATCTGTTTTTTTCACCGTCAATGGTTTGGTAGAGTTTTTATGTTTTGTACGTATACATTTCCTAACTATCTAGTTACCTGTTGTTTTATAAGAATGTCTACAGACAGTATAGACTCTATAATGATCTTTACACATACGAGTAGAAATTGTGGGCGTCCAAGTAAAAAGCGTCCAGTGGTCGGCGGCGTTTAGTTTCCGAGATATACGCAGTTCTGTAAAGTAGGGTGAAATAACGGCATTTCGCGATTTTAATTTTTTATTAATTACAATAGCTCAATTATCTGAAAGTTCGTATAGTAAATGACTTTATATGATGTTAATCTATGTAACAAGCAAGTAGAAGGGTGTGTTTTTTTATAATTAAACTTTAAATATGCTTTGAACAAAACAAGGTATTTCAGAGCGTCAACTTTAAATGTCTGGAAAAAATATACATATACATGGTGTAACAGAAAGGTGGGATAATACTTCAAGGTGGGCTTTTACCCATCAAACTGAACAACTTTTGTTCTGCAACTTTGTTCAAATCGCAAATTTTTTTTTGGACTTTTCATACAAATCGATCAGCTGGCGAACCAAGTTTGTATGAAAAGTCCGAAATTTTCTTTGCGATTTCAACAAAGTTGTAGTGCAAAAGTTGTTCAGTTTGATGGGTAAAAGCCCACCTTGAAGTATTATCCCACTTTTCTGTTACACCCTGTATATGCCAGATTTTGAATATTTTTTTGATCCTTATTATTAATTGACTTTTCTTAATTCCGAATCTAGTCTTAACTCAATACCCTACTACTGGACCCTTTTTGCTTGGACGCCCACAATTACATGGTAACAATACATAACGTCTCCACTGCAGGGGCACGGGTCTTTCCTCATATTTCGGGAAGGTCATATTTCACACACGAGGGCCAAGTCCGGATTGGTAGAAGTTGTGGGGCTAGTGGCCAAAGCCAGTTTCAGAAGTTTTCAAGCCGCATAAAAGGCCTCCGACATGGCTGAACGACTGCTATCTAGTGATAGCAGTTGGCACCAATGGCTTAACGTGCCTTGCGAAGCACGGAAACGGTCGAGATAAATGCCATTAACAGTCAAACCCATCCAGGCTACGACTGTGTCTGTATTCAGTTAACCTGCGTGATCGACGCGACCACGCAAGCCGCAGTGAGCTACAACCGATTCGACAAATTACGTACAGGTACATATTTTGTATGTATAGCCTCCTAAGGCCCAAATGCCTACTTGTAGGACTAAATGTCAGTAGTCATTCAGACCAGAGGTCGTTTTTAGGGTTCTGTAGTCAACAAGGAACCCTTATAGTTTCGCCATGTCCGTCTGTCTGTATGTCCGCGGCTTAGCTCAGAGACTATTAGTGCTAGAGAGGTAATACTCTGCTGCACTGCACTGGTCTTAAATGGTATAGTATAGGTGTAGTCTTTATTCTTCGTAGCAGTAATGGTGCTGCGATTCGTCTAACAGTTGTTAATCTCTGGTTATCACACGCGATACCTATCTTTTCTTCAACTTCCGGCGATAACCAGCGATCACGTTCATTGCGTGGCCTCAGAATACCATTTTCGGCTAGCCTTGAGTAGACGTCAATAAATGCCGATTCGGCATTTTTAAAACTTGAAAATTTCACAATCTTTCAAAGAATATAAACGAAAGTAGCGTTTTTCTTTCTGTGTACAAATTAAAGTGACATCTTTATTTACCTTTTCAAGAAAAAGTTTTTTTGTTTAACATGTGGTATTAAGAATGTGCATGAAATGCGGTAGGGATCTGTTATCGCTTAACAAAAGGGATTGCACAAAAAGGGAACTTACTTAGTTACTTTGTTTTATAATAATAATATCTATCTAATCTAATCTAATAATAATAATCACTTGTTTTTATGTTTTTTTTCACAATTTTTCACGATTCAGTAAGTTTTTTAAATGAGTTAACTTGGTACATCATTTTTGGACGTTATTTGATGGAAAGTATTGTAAACATATCGAATAAAATAATCAGTTTGTATAAAGAACCATAAATTTAGAAATGTGGACGCTTTTTGTGCATAGTTGTATAAAAAGTGATAGTGAGGTAGTGAGATGGTCGTTCCGAGGAGGGGATCCCATAATTGGGGTAGTTTTAATGTGGAAATCGGTTATATTATATTATACGGTCCTAGAATACTCGTATCATAATCAATCTGGGTTAGACTGTGGAAATCAGGTCTAGTGTTGTGATAACCTAAATATCGATCAGACTTCAGTTTTAGGACACCCGATATATTAACGAAATGCAAAAAATTCATACATCTATTTATCTTCAGGTCGTAGGGTATAACATAGCCCTTGAATGTATACAGTCTGCATTTCCTAAACTGAAATGGTGGATAATGTTAATTATTGCTTTACCGTATGCAATTCTAGTAAGGCCCGTTCTGACTAAGAACTACTTTGTAAGTATACTTTTTTTAATTGAAAATATGCGAGCATAATACATACAATTATGAAAAGATTAACTTCATTAACAAGTCTAGGCTATGTGCGTACGGGCAATGCAACGCAATTTTTTTGTCTCTTGCATCAAATCTATGGGCTTGTATGGAAGTGCGCGCACGTTGCGATGCGATGCGACGCAACAAACCAGGCGTCTATTATAATCCCATAGAATTGATGCAAGAGACAAAAAAGTTGCGTTGCGTTGCCCGTGAGCGTATAGCCTTAATGACGAGAAAATTGACATTTGAATAACGTTATTTCATGTCACAGCAAAGTGCTTAGGGACCCCATTTTGTTATGACATTAGAATTTTCTTCCATAATATTTCCTTTTCAGCGACCAAGATTAGTGTACGCGTTTTTGAAAAGTCCTATGATGCTGATAGAAATCTTCGCCATTGTTTGCTTGTACCCTGTAGCGCGACTGGAAGACGATATCACGTTCCACACGGGGTCGCCGCCCCCGCGAGTGTTTTCATTAGCAATCAGAATTGTGCCTATATTTTTGGCCGTAAGTCGTATTTTTTATGTACAATTCAATTCCGACATAGCTATAATCATTAAACTGAAGTGGAAGTTCTCGAGTGGCGTCCGCGCACCGGAAGACGTAGCGTAGGCAGGTCTCTCACTCGGTGGATCGATGACCTGGTGTAGGAAGCGGGAAGACGCTGGATGCGGGCAGTTCAAGACCGGTAGTCGTGGAAATCCTTGGGCGAAGCCTTTGTCCGGCACTGGACGTCTTGTGGCTGATGATGATGATGATAATGCACTCAAATTCAAATAAAAAGATATCTAGGTTTATTATGGCCAGCCGATTGATGTGGCCATTAGGCTAATGTGCGATATTACGGCGTACGTCCGACGAATACGTAAACATAAATGCAGAGCCTGGTGTCCTAGGAGATCTTGTGTTTCAGAACATCACGTCTCCAATATACGGATAAAACGTTCAAACTGTGTATTTTATCAGTCTACTTCTTATCGTGTGGCACATTTAACCCAAAGAATAGACGTCGTTTGACTAGTTCCGCTCTTACAATAACCCACAATCACTTGTAGGGCATTCTGATTTACAGCTTCGGACGTTGGGAACGCGCCCTTCATGCACATCTAGTAATCAGATGTGCAAGTTTCCTCACGGTTGTCCTTCAAGTTAAAAGTATTTGGTATGAAAATGTAAACGTAGGTTTCGAAAAACTCATTGGTACATTGGCCAGGATTTGAACCCGATCTCTACTTAGAAGGTTTCAAGTCACTACCATGGAGCCACCGACGCTTTTGATCAATCATTTTATCAATCTGAATAGTATTATACTTTACATCATAATCCTCATTAAAATTGTAAATGGGAAAGTGAGTTTGCTTGTCTACCCTTCGTTCATGTAATAGTTGACGGGATGGGAAGTGATATAGGCTACATTTTATCCTTTTTTTTTTTATGTGATAGGTGGCAAACGAGCAGACGGATCACCTGATGGTAAGCGATTACCGCCGCCCATGGACACCCGCAACACCGGAGGAGTCACAAGTGCGTTGCCGACCTTTGAAATGGGATGGGGGATGGGGGAATGGGGAAAAATATCAATATCCTGCAAAAATATCAATTCCTCAAGGGATGATTCCCGTGTGATCACCGAAACGAAACTAACGAAAATAACGCAGCTCAAGGGCAGACCCTCGGGAAAAGCTAGCATAACATTATTATTGTTATAGTATTTTGTTATCTAGTCAGTAATGTCCCACTGCTGGGCAAAGGTCTCCCCTCTATTTTTTCACTCATCTCAATAGGCCACTGATCCTCGAACCTGTTCAGCTCATCTCGCCATCTCCATCTCGGTCTGCCGCGACCTCTACCGCTTTCCGGAACCCAGTCCGTGGCGATTTGTGCCCACCTTTCTGGGTGCATGCGGCAGACATGTTCTACCCAATCCCACTTCAGTTTGGTAGCCTATTTCTGGACATTAGTTATACGGGTCCTAGCGCGCAGTGTCGTGTTTCGGATACAATCGTTTCTCCTAACACCAAGTATACTGCGCTCCATGGCCCTTTGGCAAACCTTGAGTCTGGACTTTTGAACTCCAGTTAACGACCATGTTTGAGTACCATAGGTTAGGACAGACAGTATGCACATGTCAATGAGTTTGCATTTTAGGGAGAGGGGGAACTTCATAAACTCCTTCATGGAACAGAAGCTCTTCCAGGCATTATCGACGCGTTGTCGACTTCTTTTCCTTGCCTGTTCTCGAAGGTGTGCTTTTCCTACAAAAAGGTCAATGACACTTACATGAACATGGCTGTCGGGAGAAGTATTCCAAGATAGCTTCTTCCTTGAACTCTTGTCTACTTTGGGCTCTATCTCGAGCATGGGATGTTTTTTCGGGGGAACACGATTTGCGGAGTTTGTAAATCATGTTTTTACGGCGGCGCGACGTCACTCCAAATCTCACACACTCGACTTGATTTACACCACACGAAATGTAATACTACATCGCTTAGTTCACGACTATTGAATAAAGACTTGTTCCTGATCATAGCCGTAGCGTAAGTTCACGCGCAGAGGCGCTTGCTCTCGCTGAGAAAAAGAAACGCCGGTTCTGCGCGGAGGCACGCGGCAGACTGCTCGCGGAGCGCGGCGCTGCTGCAGTCGGGGCCCCTCGCGCACCCCCGCACACCTCGCCTCATTGCTATGCAACCATTCATTGTTAAAATACGTAACGCACGGAAACAAGGATACTATAGTTAATTATTTTCTAAGATTTTCTTATGAAAATTTAAGGTGCCATTTTTTTTTTTGGCATCAGTATCATGTATATTATCACCTCTGAAAAGTCGACCAAAACAACACCCTGTATATACTCATTGACATATTGCAAAACCTGCCCATCTACCTCGATCCTATGTTTTCTGCTGTTAGTCGTTAATTGAGTCTTGGACCTGTTCATTTGGAGTCTAATCTCAAGGCTCGCTTTGCTCAGTTCTTCAAGCATTTCTTGTAGTTCTTGCACCGTTGTGGAGAATAGAACTATGCCATCGGCAAACCGAATATTGGTTGGACTCTTGCCTCTACTGATGTTAATACCTCTTTCTTGACATGATTTTGGTAGCGACTTAAAGATTTATTCAAGAGTACTAATAAACAATTTCGGAGTAAGCAGATCGCCTTGCTTCACGCCTTTTTCAATCTTGAAACTTGTGTTTGAAGTTTGCAGACTAATACTAGCTATGCTGTTACAGTAAATAGTTTTTATAATGTCGATTTAAGTTTTATTAATATTTTGGTTTTGAAGAGATTTAAATATAGCGGAGTGAGATATGCTATCAAATGCTTTGGAGTAATCTACAAATGCTAGATATAAAGGTTGGTTATATTTGCAAAAGTTTTGTACTAATTAAATTAATGTTTGAAGGTGGTCTGTAGTCGAGAAGCCGGGTCGTAAGCCAGCTTGCTTAGCAGGCTGGTGATTGTCTAGTATTTTAGCTATTTTGTTTTCTACTATTTGAATGAAAGCTTTATAAATACGAGAAACTTAACTGATAGGGCGATAATTTCCTATATCACATTTGTCTCCTTTCTTATGGAGAAGGATGATATTTAAATGACAAAAGTCTTTTAGAAATTCTCCTATAAAAATTAGTCATCCGCTCCCGAGCCCCAGGTTCCAGACTATAGCCGAGTATTCCACAATGTTCCAGGATGTTTCGGGACTGCTGTGGAGTGCTCTCAAATATTGTACTATCGAATGCTCTGGACTAATCTATTCTAGAAATTTCTTAAGGGCAAAATTTCAATACTTATATCTTCAAAAACACGCCCTAACGGAATCTTTCTTCATGGATGGGGGATAAAGAGGGCTAACGCACTCCCTTGATCGTACTGGGACTCGTTTCTGAGTTTTATCGGCACAATCATTTTTACACTTTCTTTTTTCAGGTAAAAAGTTATTTGATTTTCAGTAATATGTACATATTTACAATATTAAACCAAAGACGTCACAAAGGAAATGTGTTTATTGGTAATCGCCTTAAGGATTTATTTCTTATTACATTGACATTGGGTATTGTTTACATCGTCGTGAAGAACTTTTGCTTTGAAAAGCAGGTATGTTATGTTAGCACTTGGTTGTCCTAAAGTATATTATTAGTATTAGTAAATAATTGACCACGCTGAATACGTTAAAAACAACCGACTTTAATCGCAACAACTCCAATTTTGCTATGTTTTTGTTGATTTTCTCAAAAACCGCTGAATCGATTTCAATAAAATTTATATGGGACCACCTGTGAAGTATACCCTTTTAAACAAAAAAAGAATTTTCCAAATCGGTTCAGGCGTCTTCGAGTAGTCGGTGAACATACATAAAAAAAAAGAAAAAAAAAGAAAAAAGATTCCGACGAATTGAGAACCTCCTCCTTTTTTATAATAATATACATTTTTAAGATGTTAGCTAGGTTCATTTATGAGTCCGAGTTTTGTACCAGCGAAATTTCAGCATTTATTTTTCATAATTTAAATTAAATATCGAACGTAAAGAAATCGGCATTGTAATACAGGGTGTTGTTTTGGTTGACAACGAGATTTTTAGGAGTGATAGTATACATGATACTGATGCCGAAAAAAATATTAAAATGGTACCTTAAATTTTCTTAAGAATATCTTAGAAAATAATTATTTTTGGTATCCTTGTTTCCTTACGTAACGTATTTTTAAAATGAATGGTAGCGTAGCTACGAGGTGAGCGCGGCGGGGGCCTCGCGGCGCTAGTAGTCTGCCGCATGCCTCCGCGCCGAACCTACGTTTCTTTTCAAACTCCACAAATCGTGTTCTTCCGAAAAACATCCCATACTGAAGGTAGAGCACAAAGTAGACAAGAGTTCAAGGAAGAAGCTATCTTGAAATACTTCTCCCGATAGCCACGTTCATGTAATTGTCATTGACCTTTTTGTATGAAAATTCGTGAATGAGCCGGCCGTCATTGACTGACTGCGTGCTCATGCGTTTTGATAATTTAAGGAAAATTTGTATGTCATTTTTTCAATAAAATAAATTTATAAAAAAAATATTATAGGTATTTTCAGAACAACTAATATTTTGTCCTTTCATCCCTTAGAAGGCCGTTGTGGACTAAAACAACACCCTGTGTAATGTTTTACTGAACACGGTAAAAAATATAAATATGGAAATACACTTCAAACATTTATTGTAGCTTTTATTCCGATTGACCAGGTTAATGTGTAGCGCCAACCAGTCCGGCAAAGCACAGAAACGGTTACAGGCGAATCCATCCAACTTAATATGTGTGATCGATGCGACCACTCAAGACGCACTGAGCCACGACGAGTTACGAGACCTCATATGTTTCAGAATTGGAGGGCGCTTTTCCGACCAAAACCGACGTGGGGGCCGAAAGACCACATCCAGCGGCAACTAAGGAAACAGTATGATTCACGAGAAGTAAGGAAACCTAAATCAAAAATGTATCTGCCTCATAGAGATGTACATTTCTTAGCCCAATGCAGTGAAAGCGCAGCTCCCTGCATTAAGATTCCTAGTAAATCCGCAATTAGTAATCGTGAAAAGCATCCCAAGTTGGAAGTCAATGACAAATGAGACCAATTAAAAGCCTGATGCACAGCGACCGTCAAGTATAGTAAAGTCAAGTAAGTAAGTACTAACGGCGTTTTCAAGTGTCATTTCTAAATATGGGAGTTCGCTATCAGGCGGAAGACAGATAAATTTCCCCCACAGATGTCAATTTAACGCGGCTCTAAGCCACGTATGTCCTCCACGTTCTCTTAGAAACCAGACTAGGTTATCAGATCAACCGGCGTCTCTCGGCCTGCGGTCACAAATAAAAAACGGCCTTATGATGCCAATAAATAAATATCTCTTGATTAGGGTTCCAAGGATCATTACATTACTATCTATATTTTATTCACTCGATTTATAAATCCTAGAAACGCCTGCAAGTAAAAGTTTTGCGCCACATGTTGTTGAAAGACTTTTAAATCAGTTAATGTAATCAGTAATGTTATAAGTATACTATAATGTGTAATATATAAGCGAATACAGTTTGGTGAATCCGGCTAGCGTGGGGTGACACAGAGAGACGTTATATCTTCGAAACTGTTTACCGCTGCGCAGGAAGACGTTTTCAAGCTTCTGGACTGGAGAAAACTCGGCATTAACATCAACGGCGAGTACATCACTCACCTTGGATTTGCGGACGATATCGTGGTCATGGCTGAGACCTTGGAAGACCTTGGCACAATGTTCGATGGACTTAGTAGAGCCTCCCAACAAATAGGTCTTAAAATGAACATGGACAAGACGAAAATCATGTCAAATGTCCGTGTCACAACCACTCATCTGAAGGTTGGAGACTCTTCACTCGAAGTTGTTGACGAATATGTATACTTGAGACAAACAGTCCAGCTAGGTAGATCCAACTTCGAGAAAGAGATCAATCGTCAAATCCAACTCGGCTGGGCAGCGTTCAGGAAGCTCCGCAATATCTTCGCGTCTCATAAGAAGGCTCAAAGTCACCCAAAGGGCGATGGAGCGTGCTATGCTTGGTGTTTCCCTACGTGATCGAAACAGAAATGAGGAGATACGTAGGAGAACTAGTTACCGACATAGCTCTCAGAATCGCTAGACTTAAGTGGCAGTGGGCAGGACACATAGCTCGTAGAACGGATGGCCATTGGGGCAATAAAGTTCTCGAATGGCGACCGCGCACTGGAAGACGCAGTGTGGGCAGGCCTCCGACTCGGTGGACCGACGACCTGGTAAAGATTGCAGGAATCCGCTGGATACGAGCCGCACAGGACCGGTCGGTGTGGAAATCCTTGGGGGAGGTCTTTGACCAGCAGTGGACGTATTTCGGCTGATAGATAGATAGATAGATAAATATACTAATAGTATTTTTGCATATCAGATTTCGTTCCTAAGAAGAAAAATATAAGTTAGGTTGCCAAAAGCTATTGCCAGTAACTTAACTTTAATTTAATAAGATTAACTATAATACATTTTAGTACACAATATATTATATATTATTAATTTGAAAAGTATATTTTAAAACGTTATTGTCTAATTAGAATTAAAAAAATAGGTCAACTATAATCTATTATAGTTCAAAATGTATTTTGCATGTTTTTTTTACTAAAATGGCATGATTAAATTTTAATATATTATTTTTAATTTTTATATTAAATCTTAAGAAATGTAATACTCGTACCCAATGCATTACGCATATTTTTTTAAAAATTAAACAGTAATTTTAAAGCTTTAGACTACCTTGTTCTATTTAATTTTAACCTCATAACTACTTATAGCGTAGGTTGTAAGAACCAGTATATTAGTACAGGGTATTGGTAAGTAGTAGGTAGGTTGCTAGGAAGGAAACATTCAATCAAGCATGCAAGCATGCAAGCATGCAAGCAAGCAAGCAAACATGCAAGCAGTCGATCTGTGGATGTTTTATTAATCAAACCTAACACTGCGACTGTGAGGGGAGGCGAGCAAGCTCGCCTCCGCCTCACAGTCTCCGAACCTAAATCATCCGTGTCGGAGTGCTCCGAATTCCCGAGCTCGCTTCGCTCGCTCCCGCATTAGTTTCAGACTTCTGTGTTCCGTGTAATTAGGGCTTTTAATATTTAGGCCTAATTCAAATTATGAACTTTTCAGTTATGTCAATTACTATTTAGGCCATTTATTATTTAGTTACTACTATATTTATGCAATTTTCAATTAGGACAATTATTGTTTAGTCATCCCTAATTTAGGACATTATCGTTTGTTCCCCTAGGCTCAACTACTTTTAAAGTTTAGGGGGAATAATTATTATACAGAATTACGATTAGGCAGATTTATATTTCTGCGCAAGATTTTTATGCCCAACTTGTTATGCCATAGGCAATTATGACACAAGATTTTATGCGTTACAAAGGGCACCCTCGCTAACCACTTAGCCACCGAGTCAGTCATTCATTCCCTTTAAAGAAAGAAGAGTAATATTAAATGATAACGAATTAGATTTTGTTCCTAGTACAGTATTTCTCGGCATAACTACCTATAGATACAGCATGTTGCAGTGGGGCCCACAAATTAGAACTCTAGCGGGGAGATAAGTCTCCGAGCTTAAGGCTCGGCTGCCTACGTCGTCAAGCAAATAAGATAAATGACGGATGTAACAACTGCCAGATTAGTATTTTTCAGTTACTTTCACAGTACTCGTATAGGCATTTTACTATGGGGACACGCAGCTGACATTGAAATCATTTTTATTCTATAAAAAAGAGCAGTCCGAGCTATACCACGATCCTAAGAATGACTTCGAGATAGATTTATAAATATTGTAACAGTTGCCGGTCATTTATTTACAAAAATATCAAGTACGTTCGTAAAAATGTTAAAATATATTTTTGAAAAAAGTGACAGGTACCTATCCATAATTTGAGAAGTAAAATTAATCCTGACATTTCTTTATCGATAGTAAGGTTGACAAATCATGTGTGGGGCAGTGTGTACACTTTGATAAAAAAATCCAAATAACGGGTATGAACTACTAGAATGTTAATTAAGGAAACATATACCTACAGCGTTATATATGTATTATAAGATTGTAGATTATTTGAATGATAATGACATGTGGAATATTTTTCCAGCAAAATGATATGACGATTATAAGAGTGATTAATGTACCTACGTAAAGAAATACTTAAATGTTTTTTTTTTTGTATTGACTAGTTTAGTCTCTTCACACTAGGACGTCGCGAGTTCGCTTCCCGGAGGAGTCGTAACTATGTGGGACTCGGTTTAGTATATCGAAATATGACTGCCAATTATTAATTTTATTTATTTGTCCTCAATTGGTAAGTCCTTGACATTATCTCACATGGTGGTTAGTAATAATGATGTCAAATATAGAAGATGGAAGCAGTAAGCGCTTGATAAGCCTGCTTCTTTCCTTCGTCGGCATGATGATCACTTACCATCAGGTGAGATGATGCCAAGGATCGTGGATAAAAATAGTGTTTCCATTGCAGTATATCGCATCGACGTCATCGCGGTACCTGTCGCGGTACCTGAAGAGCAAGCTGACCTCGCGCATGTACCGCCTGGACGTGTGCTACGAGACAGACAAAGGCCGGCGGCGCCGCTCCACCGTCGTCGCGCCTCAGTTCGACTCGTTCCGCTATGACGACGAGAAGAATAAAGATGTTTAGAGTTAAATCCGTTGCAGTACACTGCACTGATAGCGTTGCTTCGTGGTTCCTGAAAGGCATGCTGACTTCACACATTTATGAGACGGATATAGGCCAGCGGCGGTGCCGCAAGTCCTTCCAATATGACTAAATATTTTAAATGATTCTATGTCACTGCAGGAGAAAAACAGGCACCCTTAGCGGAATCTCTGCACTAATGTAACATATTTTTGAGTAGAGATAGAATGGTTTTTTGGGGTTGACACTAAAGATCCCCTTGGGTCGAAATGTCGCTGTTTAAGCAGATATCAACAAGATATAAAGAAGATTTTATATGTATGTATTATTTTTTCTTATATCTCTTATACTGCGATGTTCTAGATAACAAGCGCATGAGCCTCCTGGGCAATAGTTACCACAGTACCGGAAAAAAACAAGCACCCTTAGCGGAATCTCTGCACTAATGTAACATATTTTTGACATCCACAAAAACCGTTATACCTATCTCTAGGTATAACGGTTTTTGGGTATGACACAAAATATCTCCTTGGGTCGAAATTTTGCTGTTTAGGCAGATATCAACAAGATATAAGTTTTTTTTTTAATTTAAAAAATAATAAATTACAAATTAATAAATTTTCTCTTTATCCCCATACTTTCCCAGTAAAAAAGACAACATTGCAGTGGGACCACGAGTCTCGTGGTCAACAGTCAATACACTTTAGGTATATTATATCAAGTATATTTATATCATTTTAGTATTTACGTTAATGCATTAACAATATGTTTAAAGTTTTATTTTAATTCTGATTAAATAGCACATTTTTCCAAGTTACAAATCAATGTTTTTTAATGGTCAATTTATTGTATAGTTGATCGTTGTCAATGTAGCGTAGGGTGGCTAATATATTTACGTATAAAATTAACTTGTTTTATTGGAAGTAAATAGATTGATTTATTCTATCTGTAATAGATCTAGTAATCTGACTGACTGAGTGGTTAGAGATCAGGATCTCTATCAAAGGTATGAGTTCCTTTAAATCTTCTAAAATACGCATTTACAAAATGCTTTATTAAAATAAAATACTTTTAGTTTCAAACTATCTTTATTTTGTTAAAAAGTTTATTTATTTTAGCCAGCTAACAGGCTGGTAAATATACTTTGATAACTTACTTGAATTAAATTTACTTAACAAATTTTAATAAATTAATTTGCTCAAACACTGTTGCTCATCTTTTTCATGTGTGGTCTCATAATCATGCCACCATAAAAAAAAGCCTTTCTACCTGCGCAGAGCTAGGCAAGCAGGTATTATATTTCAAGAATAACTCCTTTACTGTAGGGTATTTATTTAATGATTACAGGCTGACATCATTGTCCTTCAAATATTGCAATGATTCCAGGTCAATAGTGTTGTTTACGTTTGCACTATCACTAGCTAGTGAGGAATCCGAATCATCATAGAACATGTAGTAGGATTTTTTTTTCTTGTCTCTATCAGTACTCCACAGTATATGGGATTGTCCATTTGTAATGAATGCAAGATTTTTTGTATTCTCATTAACTCAGGTAACAGGCATCCATAAAATATTTCTTTATCTCCTTCTAAACTTTTGATACCTTCTGCTATGGGTTTTGTACAGTTGGTATATTCAATTAGAAACTGCAATTCAATTTCTTTAAAAACCGGCAATCCTAGTTTTTTTTAAGGTTTCATTTAAAGTTTCCTGAACTTTCAAAAGATCCATAATACAGTTATAATATGAATTCCACCTTGTTGGACATGGACCTGTTGAAGATTTCCCGGTAGTTTCAAAATATATTTCAGACGCTTTGGGGGACCTGGAACACAAATTCCAAATTGCTTGGCATTTAGCCATAGCTGCATCATGTAGCTTTTTATATGAAATATTTTGAAATCTTGCCTGAATAATGTCACGAGAGGTAATTAAATGCAATGTGTGAGTGGCACATCTTTCATGGTTAGGTAGTTGGTATGTTTCTTCAGGTTTCTGAGATTCAGGAAATTCTTTTAAGAGGAATGTCTCATCATCATCGTCGTCATGTTCATCATTATTATCATGGTTGTCATTATTTTTATTTACTGGAATGTTTTCTATATCAGATGATGAAGAACAAATTCCATCAATAGCGTCCACTCCCAATTCAGAATTTCCATAAATTTTAAATGATTTTAACATATTTGCGCCATTATCTGTTACAGTTTTTGTTATTTTTGGTACCCTCAAATGATAATCTGTGTGTATGTCAATGATTAGTTCTGCCACTTTATCAAAGGTATGAGTTCCTATAAATCTTCTACAAGCAAGAGTAAAACTATTTCTTTCAAATGTGTGAGAATCAATTCAATGAACAGTCATACCTAGGTAACTTCTCTTTGATGATGACCAAACATCTGCTTTCGTACACACATAATCAACAGTTTTTAATTTTATTTTTAGATTTTCCTTATATTCTGCGCACATATCAGCAATTCTCTTGTTACATGTGCGACGGCACATAAATTTTGGTGGGTTTTGTAGTTTTTGAGCACCTTCAATTAGAGTCCTAAATGATTTATTTTCGACAATAGATATTGGTGACATTGTATCAATCATAAAATCTAGAACCAAGTTGTCTAAATTAATTGACACTGGCAAAGTAGTTGAAAGAGTGCTTTGTATCAGTTTTTTCGAAGTACTTGCACTATTTTCATCAGTGTGTGTGCCACATTTTTTCTTTTTGAAGGTTTTGGTTTGGGATTTTAAATTTTCATACTCTGTCAATAGATCACCATGACCTTTTCTCTGAAAAAAAAAGTAACATCATTATACATTTACATATACACAACCGGAACGAGCTATTGCAGTTTGTTCATTTATATACACCTATTGTCTATGTAAATACAAATAAAAAAAATTCGAGTTTGATTAGGAAATAAAATTAACATGTTACTCACTTTTATATGATTTAAAAAATTTGTAGGTAGTTGAAATTAGACTTCCTCTTAATGTTTTAAAGCATTTCTTGCAAACTGCCGATATATTATTACTCTCACTTCCAGCATCCTTTTTTATATCTTTAAAACAATGCTTCAATATCAATGGTATATTATTGTTATCATCCCTGAAATAAAAAGGAATATATTATGGGGATTAAGCAAAAAAATAACATGTATGCATTTTGCAGGTAAAGATAAATCAATTAAAATTAAAGTATTTAACAATTGTTGTTTGTTGTGATATGAAAACATAGGTAATTGTTTATAAATTGGATTTGGTGGGTAGCAGGTAGCTAATTAAAAATAACATAATCACATGAGATATAATCATTCATTCTGTGTACTTACATGTTTTCAAGTTTAATTCACTAAAAAGATGGTCACCAAGAAATTTATTTAGTAAGTTAGGTTAGGTCACCGGTTAACCGAAATTATGATCAACTTGCAAACAAACTTGAAACAGTTCAATAATTATTTGATTCACTTTTCTGGTTTCGTTATTATTCTATTGGAAAGCAAGATAGCCTTATTAAAAGTGTATAAAGAGATCATTTGTTCGTTCGTTTAGTTCAACGCATTTGGCAACCTAATGTCGTTTTCGGCTTAGCTGCTCTGTCTGCTCAGAGCAAAGTCAAAAACTGCCGAGCTATTGCGAATGTTTCAGAGCAAAAAACAATAAAGAAAGCAGTTCAATTCAGTGTTGCCATAGTGAGAAAAAAGTACTATATTTCATCACTTTAATTATTAATTCTTTGACGTTTCCAAAACTTAGAGTAAAGTATTTTGTTTTCGCAAATACAAAATATGTCCTTAAAGGTATTTCAAATAAAATATAAAAAGCTTTTCTAAAAAAAGTTTTTAAATAAAAACTGGAAATAGGTATTTTGTATTTTGCATTTCAAATACTTTTATACTTTTCAATACTTTTCAAATAATTTTCAAATGTCACATCTCTGTTTAAATGTATATGTGTATGTATAACAGTCTTTAGTTCCCAGGGTACAGGGAATCCTAGTTTGGGGCCAGATGAGTCACCGTGTGTGATTTGTCCCGGATACTATTATATTATTATTATTTTTAATTATGGAATATTGTCATTTGCTCTTGGAATTAGAAGCCGGATCAGCCATGGATTTTACTTCCTCATAAAATGCACAGGTTGAAATATTATGCAAGGTTATTCTGTTTGATCTGAAATCCGTTTGATCACGTACTGTTGAGGTGAAAAGCAACTTTTGTTCGTTTGTACCCCTAGGCTCAACTGCGAGGCTCAAGTGCGAAGCTCAACTGGTTGAGCCGTTCGTACTTTTTTTCTCATAGGCTCAACTAGTTGTGCACATAAGAAAAAAAATATTGACGGCTCAACTCTGGTTAGTTGTATGTAACACGTTAATTAGGTACTGATGACTAGTGATGACTGAAATCAAGATGTATCAGACCTATCTTATCTCATGTGTGGTAAGTTTGTTTTTTAACTACGATATGTTCAGGATTTTCAGGATTTACCAAATGTGTGTGTGTGTGTGTGTGTGTGTGTGTGTGTGTATGTGACGGACCACTGGACGGATTTGGATAAAAATTGGGTTAGAGCACTATTTTGTTAAAACCTGTTCTTTATTTTTTTGATAACGTAATTTTTTAGTGTTGCCACCATAGTAAAAAAACACTTTATTTTTTTGTTCAAAAATGGCTCTTTAGATTTTGATGAAACTTTGTACAATACTTATAAGGTCTTGCAATATGCCTTAACGAATGTCATCTAGGGATAGCAGCCAGCACCAATGGCTTAACGTATTTGCGAAGCACCAAAACGGTCGCGATAAAATGTCACTAACAGTCAAACCCATCCAGGTTATGACGGTGTCTGTAGTCAGTGATCCTGCATGATCAACGCGACCACACAAGCCCACTGAGTCACGGCCAACGTACTTTGCGAAGTACGAAAACGGTAAAAATAAATTCTTCTAACGGTCAAACGTATCCAGGTTATGACCGTGTCCGTAGTCAGTTAACCTGCATGATCGACGCGACCACGCATTGAGTTACGACCAACCTATGTGACCTCTATAATACTTATACAATTCTCTGTTGTATAATTTACCCTCAGATTTATATTTCACTAAATGATAATGTTTTTGCTCAATATTGTGTATGATTTCAGGATTGTACCAACGGGATATACGTAACGTAGTTGGGAAGAACTTTTACACTTTAGTGGAACATATTGATGAATACAGTCATTAAGTTTAGCATAGAAGATATCCAAAGCTAAGTCAATGTCACGTTCACATAGTACGTCATTCCAGTCAATGTTACTAAGTGCTAAGTACAGAGAACCTAAGTCTGCCTTACGGAAGTTCCAGTCTGGCCCAGCAAGCGGGTGACGTCGAGGAGGTGATAGGGCGGCTATTACTATATCCTTCTCCAAGGTCCCATTTATTTCTTTACCAAAATTCATCAAAATCGGTTCAGCGGTTTAGGCGTTAAAACGTAACAGACAGATAGAGTTACTTCGCGTTTATAAACTAATTCACTTAATACAAAAAACTGGAGACGACATATCCAGATGAACCACGCCAAAAATGGCAGAAAAATACTCGAATATATCAGTGCATGTTGTCATTCCTGTGCTCATTCCTTCAAGAACTGCACGCCATCTGTTGTCGAGTAGCGCGGACCGTGCTTTAAAAGTCAATGTTAGCAACAAAGGGCTCCAAGTAATGAAATTCACAGGTAATTTACCTACTCGACCAAAGATGGCGCCATTAGTGAAATATATTAGTACAAAACAAAATACCTACTATCAAAATAAATTCCTTTTTTTTCTAGGATAAGTTTAGGTTTAGATCACAGATCACAGATTCGTTGTAGATCCAAAACAACTAATCATAGATCGATAGAATCAGTCACTGCATTTCAAACTTTACTTGGGTCAAAACTATATAAATTCACACAATAAACTTTTTGATTTTATCTGTCTAATCTAAAAGTTAAAACTTATATATTTTCTGTAATTTCATTTAAAAAACAGTGAAATATCATAAATACATACAGCGCCACCTTTAGTAAATAACAGTTAATACTATGTTCAACTTCTTTGATAATTTTGTTTAGCCGTGGATTTTCATTCAAAATTACGATTGACAAAATGTAAGTAGGTTTTACCAGCTATGGCAACTACGCGATACAACCTGTAAATATTATTATTAAAACCTTAAAATGTAGAATGGTAGAATAATTAAATCATATGTACGCGATAAGTGAAATTGCTGAATAAAACTTACACTATTTTCGACATCACTTCGTATCCCGCGTGCATGGTATTTTTTTATCGTTCTTAAGCCTTTTAATTTACATAATAAAAAAAAAACAAAAACAAGACGAAAAATCAATAGTCTCGTGGGATTCGAATCTGGACCTACATAAAAGGAACATGCACCGAACCATTAGGCCACATCGCGCTTGAAGTTTTATAGAATTTTTCCCTCATAGATCGATTTCTGGTGATGTTTAACCCCTAATCCTAGATTTTCGTAGCCGTTTTAGAAATCGTTGGGACACTTAACTCGTCTAATAGTATAGGATATAGTATGTAAATATACTAAAATATAGTATATAGTATGGATTCTCAAGCAGTTGAGCCTACGGGAATTGGTTGAGCCGTGGGTAAAAATATTACTATACATTTGCTACACTAGAAAACCAGTTGTGCCGTGGGTTTTTTTTTGGTAAGGCTCAACCAGTTGAGCCTCGCAGTTGAGTCTAGGGGAATAAACGCTTTTGTTCCGGTAATTTTCGAATAACCACCTATTTTGTGAAGTTATATCTAAACAAAGAGTTCTATGAAATTAATAGAAGCATGTGCACCCTACTTTACTATGCACGTGGGCACGGGTCCCACAACTTGGGAAAGTAATATATGATTTGAGTTAATTTGGTGGAAAGAATACTTCGACTTAAAAAAGTATATAATTAGAGTTACGCTTACTTACTTAGGTATCTGTTCTATTAATAATAGGTGTTGTATTTGGGATATAGGTAGGTAAATATTATACATTTAATTATTTGAAATTTATTAAATATATTTTATACTTTTCAGTTCCAATCTGATAAAATGTTTTTGAATGCGGTTTAAAAAAAAAACTTAATGCCATATAATTTTCTTCCCCTTTTTATTTTATTTTTTATTTTTGGCTTTTGAGTGACTAAGAAGGTAGGCATAAACTTTTACCAGTACATTTATTTATAAACTGTGTGTTTACGGAGCCTAAAGAGTTGCGTAAATCAATGACAGATGTTCGGCTGACTGTACTTATAAACAGTGTAGGTACTGGTAGCACGTAAAAATACAAAAAATAGATAGATAGATAGATTTAATTCCATGACAAGACACATACAATACACTTAATAAGACACAGATTATTTCACAAGCTTTGTTCAAGCTTTGCCTATTACTCTAAAATCAGTCAAGATCTATACAATACAGCCTTAAAGTGTCAGTTGCAAAACCTTTTGGTAACAAAGGCCTACTATTCTATCAAAGTATATGTGACAGACAAACATAACTAAATTTATTATTATTATTTAGATAAGATAAAGATAAGGTAAATGCTCTTTATTGCACAAATAAATAATATTATATTTAGTTGATCGGTTTAATTGGTCAGAGTGGAAAGACAGATTTTATTACTGATATTACTATTAATGAAATTCATTATTTTGATTCAGTTATTAATATATCCCACATATTTTAATTTAGATATCTCTATTTATCTCTTTCTTAGGGTAGGAGCTTTATATCCCGGTTTGCGGGCCTTGACCAAATATGATAGGATTTGCATTTGAGATAGAGCTGAAAGTGAGAAACTTTCAGAAACGGTGATAAAGTTATTATGGATAACTACCGTCCTATAACTTTAATACCTGTTCTAGCTAAAATTTTCTAAAAAACTTTACATGATAAACTTATGTGTTTTTTGTCAAACATAATAAATAAAATCTACAACACTTGCGACATTTACTTTGGTTACAGAAATTTTAAAAGGGCTAAACAAAAATTCACATACCACGACCCTGTTCTTTGACATGTCCAAAGCTTGTCATATGAATTGCTATTATCTAAGCTCTGGTTTAAATACATGTGTAACAGATTACAGTGTGTTGAGGTCCAGAATTTAAACAAAAAGCATGGGGCAGTATTATATTACTCCAAAGCGAAACATAATACTACTGGTATTCCACAAGGGAGCATCCTAGGGCCACTTTTGTTCCTAATTTATATCAATGAATTGCCAGAAGTAACAGAGCATAAAAGTATTTTATTTGCAGACGATATTTCTGTGACTGTAACATCAAATAAAAAATTGAGATTAAATCAACACATAGATGGCATAAATAATGTATTAATTTGTATAATTAAATGGTTGGAAAATAATAATTTAAAAATAAATAAATCTAAATTCATTAATTTCAGTAACTATGAGGACATTTTGAATATAATGTATAAAAAAGAAGCTCTCCAGAATGCCAAGAACACGACGTTTCTGGGCCTGATAATAGATTACAAATTGAACTAGAAAGAGCAAGTCGAAAAAATATGTAATAAAGTAAACAGATTTATTTTTCCACTGTATAGACTGACAAAAGTTGCATCACAGCAGACAGCCCTGATAGCGTACTATGCATATATTTAATCTGTGCTTAGATATGGTCTAATTATCTGGGGGAATAGTACGGACGTAGGTAAGGCTTTTATAGCACAAAAAAATGCATACGAGCATTCTGTTGTGTCGCCTCTGACGTATCGTGTAAGCCTCTGTTTAAATCGCTTGGAATTCTTCCTTTGCCATGCGTATATTCTTGAAGCCACGTATTTTGTTAAATTGCACCAAAAAACCTATAACACCCAGGCGAAGGAAGATAGACAGATAGATAGATAGATAGATAGATTGTATTGAGAAGTAGACGCTACCCAGAAATACTTGATCATGACGAAATCCCTGACTCCATGAGCTACCAAAAAAATGTTTTTGGATGTGCAAAATAATATTTAACGAAATTCCACAGTGCATCAGTGTTCAGGTAAATAAATTTTTAATTGAATTGAACAGATTTCTTCTTCAATATTCTTTTTACTCAGTGACACAATTCCTGGATCACAAATAGTAGGCAATAAATGTGACTGTTTTATGTTTATAATATGTTCGCATGCTATGAATTTATGGCTGAGCTTGGCGGGCTTTTTTTATAAATTCTTAAGATTATGATGTATCCAGTTCAAGAGCAAATAAAGATTTATCTTATCTTATCTCATAATGTTTCAGTGACTTCTTTAATAAAATAAAATAAAATGTAAAAAAAAACTGGTTATGCGGCACGTGTTAAGCAGAGTGGCCTTCTGCAGCAGGTGAGTGATAAAGTATGCTATCAAGACTATCTTTTAAGGTCATAATAATGTGACCTACAATATTTTTAATTTCCATAGAGTTTTAATTTTTATTGCCAGCTCTCGATATTTGTTGAGTATTTTAGATAATATATTCTGAGTGTTGTTGTGTGTATTTATTATAAGCCAAAATATGAATTATAAATTGTTCGAGTTGTATTTATTTAAAGTTTAATATTATCGTACAAAAGCATGTCACTGAAAATAAAATGGGTTCGATCCCCACACAGGGCAAACAAGGCAATTTTTTTTGCTCTTGTGTCTGTCGTTTGTCAGGTTCACTACGCCATCGTCATCACCAGTTTGAAATACATTCTAACTTTTTACACTTCAACTATGACGTCTTATCGACAGTTCAATAGTTCTTTAATTCACTACATCTAACATTTATTAAAGTTTATTTGATCGGTAATACGTTTTATTGAAACACAATTCATCCAAACACAATAGCACTTATATTCGTTTTATCGAAAGCACTCATGAACTAAGTACTATTTTGACTTTTTTACATATTTTTTATCCACGATTGGCAAGTCCTTGGCATCGTCTCACCTGATTGTGTGGTGATGACGCCGAAGATGGAAGCGAGCTTACCAAGATTCCCCAACTCAATGGGGAACTGCATATCTTATCTCTTTCACGAAACACATCAATTCTATTAACATTAATTTTTGACGCCAAGACTTGAAGATAACATGGTGGTAGCTAGCCAGGCGGGCTCCGAAAATGCCCTACCACTAACCAAACCGAGTCCAAAGTTGGACCCCGCCGGGAATCGCATCAGATACCTCCTGATATGAAGCAAGCAGACTAGCCACTAGACCACGAAGGCAGATAATAACTTAATGTAGTTAGTTAACAACCCATTACGTTCCCACTGCAGGGGCACGGCTCTCTTCCCATTACTCGGGAAGGTTAGGCTATACTCCACACACGGGGGCTAATTCGTGGGGTTTGATGTTGTGGGGCTAGTGGCCAACTCCAGTGTGAAAAGCTTTCAAGCCACCTTATAAGGGCTCCGACATGGTGGTCCCCGCGACTGCCATCTAGCGATGGCAGCCAGCACCAACGGCTTAACGTGCCTTGCGAAGCACGGAAACGGTCGAGGTAAATACTACTAACAGTCAAATCCATCCAGGTTATGACCATGTCTGTAGTAGTCAGTTAACCTGCGTGACCAACGCGACCACACAAGTCGCACCTGCGCCGCCGCTTCCGCTGCTTCCTCGTGCTCCTACTAAATTCTCCTACACTGGTAGGAGCACAAGGACATACATGTCCTACTGCACATAAAAACAATGGGGAATTTAGAAATTTAAAAAGCTAGAGTATGAGTAAGCTGTAACAGAAACCGTTCATTTTGACAACAGCTTATGTAAATTTCGTAACATTTTGGTGGACTGTTTTTTCTGTTTCTGGATTGTTCTAGTTTATAAAGGACAAAACATCCAAAAACGGGAACCTTGTTCATGAATAGGGGTACAGATATTAGATAATAGTACTACGTAATAGGGGACAGAGGGCTACCAAATCATAAATGATGTTTCTGAGGTCGTTTCTACCTTTGTCTGTGTCTGAATTGGTATTTTTTCTAATAACATTGTTTTCAATATTTGCAGGTGGATGGAATTTTTTCTGAAGAAGCTTTCAGTATTTCCGCATGCACAGGTCTCGACATGCACTCGCTTAAACATTTTTGATTAGACAAAATTAGTATAGACTAGGCAAAATTAGTATAGACTAAGCCAAACCAGAGCGAATACTACACCTTCACAGTAGCTCCAGCATGCACTGAAATGCGTTATTATATTCCATGCACATTCTGTTGAATGCTTGCTGCGTATGCGTGGCTTTTCAGGTGGGCAGTGCAGAGCGACTGGCTTTGACAGCGTTACATTTAGATCAGTTTTTACAATTTGTACTAAATATTTGAACTGTGAAACTATCTATAAAGGACTACCATTTAAAGTGTTTTAATTTGAGACATGTAGGTAGTCAGGTCTAAGTTTTCTTTACATTGTTCATCAAAGACTGCCATTTAGCGTAGTTTCACATTTTTTTTAAGGTCACGGACCGAGGGGCTCAGCAGCACCATGTCGTCGGCATATCTTAGATTATTGAGCCATTCTCTTGCTACATGCAGCGGATACGTGTGTCGCTCTGCGCCTCGATCAGGTCATTCATGTATACAGGTTAAAAAGGGTGGTGGATAGGACGGTTAAGTTGTGCCACACGATAAGAGAGAGAGAGGGTGGTGGAGGTCAGGCCGCCCTGCCGCATCCCTCACCACAATCTATACTCTTCGGACACCGCACCGCAATATCTGTTTTAAGAGTATTTAAGTGGTTTTATTTTTGCAAAGGTATGGCTTCCTCTGGTAATTTAATTAGGTACACAAGTAAAAGTTAGAATACGCAATAAAAAACAATATACTTATTGCTGGGTAAGCTTTTTTCTAGGCTGTTTTTAGGTAGAAATTTAAAACACTGCATACTGGCACCAACTACTGGCACAAAATCATCCCTAATACGCTCTCTTTGCAGCAAAGTCCTTCCATCCTCTCTAGGTGGTGAAAGACGCGAAGTCGTGTATATGTCTTTCTCGGGAAAGTTGTTCAGTTTTTTTTATCCACAATTGTTAAGACCTTGCTGTTATCCCTAAGCCCTAATAGCATGGCGACATATCTCGCGGGCGACGCGAGTTTAAAAAAAGCATTTGTTCCGTTCTAACGCTAAGTTAATAGAAAACATTTGAGCTGTTTTCTCGCGTTTGGCTTGACAAATAGCTTTGTCTACACCTCATGCTACCCGTGCTGGTGCTGGTAAGTGACGATAATGCCGAAGATCACCTCACATGAACATTACCATTTCATCCAGTGCGGTCCTACCCTACTGCTTAGAGCTAGACCTACGAGTATTACGAGTTTGTAAACCTTTTAGGTGAAATCAACTTCTAAATAGTCAGTATATTCAGGTAACCAATATTACCACTAAACAAACTTGTGTGGAGTATATGACCTAACCTTCCCAAGGTATGGGAAGAGACCCATGCCCCTGCAGTGGGGACAATTTTGGTCCCCGAGGGTTTTGTTAACCAGCGCGTTTCGCCAACTGACGCTTTTGGCCAACTACAGCGATTCGCCAAGCGCAATTGTACATTGTACATTCGAGAACAAAAAAATAACAGTACACTGCTTAGCCTGGCGTTCTTCTCATACTTGTAAGCAAAGAAGTTTTATATCGTCGCTAAAGAGATTATATTTTTAATTTTGTAAAATGTAGTTCGTTCCAGTGAAATGTCATATCTCCAGAACACTATTCTATGTGGCAAACATGACCCAACGGCAAATATGGCTAAAAGTCTTATTAGTTACTCAGTCTGTATCATGCTACTGTCACGACAACGTGTCCTCCGTATTTACTCTTTGTTACACAAAAACATGCCGAATTGCGTAGTAAAATCGTGTAAATCTCATTCCGCCAGAGATAACAAGAGCGCTGGTATCACGTTTCACAGGTCAATAAGTATTTTGTTAAGATTTGAATAAAAATAACTTTATAAAAATTCAACACAAATTGTCGTCATTTTCCATCGTTCAGTATTGCTTAAAAATAAAAATACGAAATACCCTAATTTTGGGGAATTTGAATGAATGATGAGGACGTATTACGTGTGTTTATCGATAACTGTTTAAATTGTAAAATTAATGTAACTGTATATTTTTTTATATAAAACTTAGAGGGTGTAACAAAACTGGTGTAGGACTCATTAACTGGGAATTTTACTCATCGTACTGAACAACTTTTGTTTTACAACTTCGCTCAAACCCAAAAAAAGTTTGGACTCTCCATACAAAAGTGGCAAAAATGGCAAAACAGATGATCAATTTTATGCACAATCCAAAATTTTTTTTGCGATTTGAGCACAGTCGTAGAACAAAAGTTGTTCAGTACGATAAGTAAAATCCCCAGTTAACGGGTCCTACACCAATTTTGTTACATCCTATATACAGGGTGTTAAAAAAACGTGCTTGATTTCGAAGTGTTATTCAAAATCAACTATAGAATACAGGAAAAAAATAATTAAAAAATCCGATATACAACATTTTTTAGTTTTTCATACAAATTCTTAATTCAATATTCAGATTCAGTATGAGAAACTGAAAAAAAATATTGTGAAATTTTCAACATTTTTTTCCTGTATGCTATACTTGATTCTGAGTAACCTCTTAAAATTTCAAAGGCACTTTGATAACACCTAGTATAAAGAAACGATAAGAAAGAGAGAGAGAGAGAGAGAGAGAGAAGAAACAATAAATAAAATGTTACCCTATATTTGTATTTTATATTTATTTAAAAGATAAACTATCATTTAAATAGGATTCCCAAAGATCACGTGAGATTTTTTTTTAGTAATAAACAATAAAAGTCGCGGGCGAAAGCTAGTGATAATAAATACAATATTTGATAAAACTAAATTCTTGTATTTTATATTCTTACTACAATTATACAAAATGGGCTCATCAGTATTTCGATCTGTACGAATAAAACATTTTTTTTAAAAGAACCACCACCAACGTAGCTTTATCTTAATTGCAATAGCCATTGTGTAAAACCATTACGGTAACTAGTACATTTTATAGTGATGAAACAATTACAATATTAATCATAATTATTGCTTGAAATAATTGCCGATTACAATTACAATTCGGCTGTTCCAAAATAAAACAATAAATACGCCATTTCGATATTTTTACATTAGCTGAATAAATATTTTCGCAAGTTTCTGTTAATTTAAAAACTTTCGTAATCTTCATTACACCTATTCACTTTTGTTTTAAATTAGTGCTAATAATGTTAACAACCCATTACGTCCCCACTGCAGGGGCACGGGTCTCTTCCCATAACTCGAGAAGGTTTAGGCTGTACTCCACACATGGGGGCCAAGTCCGGATTGGCGGAGGTTGTGGGGCTAGTGGCCAACCCCAGTGCCAGAAGTTTTCAAGCCGCCTATGAGGCCTCTGGCATGCCTTGACGACTACTAGTGATAGCAGCCGGCACCAACGGCTTAATGTGCCTTGCGAAGCACGGAAACGGTCGAGATAAATGCCACTAACAGTCAGACCCATCCATTTCAAAGGCATTTGATAGGGTCTGGCATGCTAACCTTGTTGGTAAGCTTCCTTCCTACGGGATACCCACTGGCTTGTGGATATCTGACTTCCTGAGGGAAATGAATCCATCCAGATCTCTGACCACCTTGAGCTCCTAGGCGTGGCGTAGTTTAACATCTAACCTCAATTTCGGAAGATGTATCTAGTCCAAGGCAAAAACTGCAGCCAAAAAGCTCGGAATCCTGTCGAAAGTGAGACTATACTTCACACCGGGACAGCTTCTTGTCTTATACCAAGCTCAAGTCCGATATTGTGTGGAGTACTGTTCTCATTTATGGGACGGATCGGCTCGTTACCAGCTTGATGCCTTGGATTCTATTGACCGACGCGCCAGGAGACTCATTGGCGATGAGGAACTTGTTTCCAACAAGCTCCAAAGCCTCGAGCATCGCCGAAAAGTCGCCTGCTTATCGGTGTTCTATAGGATTCATTTCGGAGAGTGTGCTCAGGAACTTCACAATCTTATACCCCCTTCTCCATTCCATCATCGGACGACCAGGCGTACGGGAAGGTTTCACCCTTATGTTGTAGATATTCCACCTATACGCACTAAACGATTTGAGTCATCGTTTATTATGCGGACGGCTAAGGAGTGGAATTCTCTACCTGCTTCTGTGTTCCCCGATTCGTACGATTTAGGAATCTTCAAGGTGCGAGTGAACAGGCACTATTTGAGCTTGCGTGCTACATCTTCGGCAGCATCGTCACTTAACATCAGGTGAGGTGTTACCAAACGTACTCAAATATATAATAATAATAAAAAAAAAAGGTTATGACCGTGTCTGTAGTCAGTTAACCTGCGTGATCGATGCGACCACGTAAGCCGCACAGAGCCACGACCGCTTCTTTTGCTAATTCACGATTGCTAATAATAAGATAATATTATCCACTCGGTGTTACATTACAGTTACTAAAATATCGATCTATCATTCATTCATTCATTCAGTGGGGGAATATGATACTATTACTGGCAACATTATTCAAGTGTCATTGAAATATTTGAAAACATATCGCCATCTTTTTCTTATTTGACGTTTAGTTGTATAGATTCGCTTAGTAAGAGTGAGACAAATATAGTGTCACTTTCACATAAAATCATGTTTCAAAGCTACGTCCTAGTTTTTGTTACTTTACTCCACGTTTTCATGGAAGCGTTGTAGGTGATTGCGGCTCTTGTATATAAATCTCTTTGGTTCGTTCTTAACATATAATAAAAACTTTTTAAAGACTGTGTTCGATATAATCTTTTTGCACTAAGGCTTAGTATCTTCTCACAAATCTGTACGGTCAGTGAAAGTGAAAATAGCTTTTATAGTTTTAGCTTTATTACGAGTACTTAAATCCACTTATTACATCAATTTTCACTGAACGTACCTTAAATCACATCTATTACAACTTGATGATAAGTATTTGATATTAATTTCAACTTGATAAGTCCAAGCGTTCCTGAGAAAAAGGGTCTGGCCTGGCAGACGGTCCCCGAGTTTTTCTTAGACGGACAACGAAGTGATCCTATATGGGTTCCTTTTTTCCTTTTGAGGTACGTAACCCTAAAAAATCCCTATGATTTTCAAATTTGAAGAAATAAAAATAAAAAACAGTTTAAATTCATCAATCGAATATCGTTAGTAATGAAGTTCCGCATTCACACTCACCGCACACATGCATATGCACATGTACACACACGCGGTGCACGAGCTGTATGCCGGATATCCGGTTCCACCAACGCTCAGTGCGTAAAGCACTTTTTTCCCTCGACATTCATAAGTCGAGTGGGCCCGACGGAATCCCTCCTATCGTGTTGAAGGTGTGTGCTCCAGAGTTGGCTCCAGTTTTAACGCGCCTTTTTCGGCTCTCATACTCCACTGGCGCAGTCCCGAAGTCATGGAAGACAGCTTTGGTGCACCCGATCCCTAAAAAAGGTGACCGCTCGAATCCGTCCAACTACCGGCCGATAGCCATAACCTCCTTATTCTCAAAGATAATGGAGTCCATTATCAACAGCCAGCTCCTTCGGTACCTAGAGGATCGCCAGCTGCTTAGTGACCGACAGTACGGTTTCCGTAAGGGCCGGTCCGCTGGTGATCTTCTTGTCTACCTGACACATCGTTGGGCACAGGCGATCGAGACTAAGGGGGAAGCTTTGGCCGTTAGTTTGGACATAGCGAAGGCCTTCGATCGGGTCTGGCACAAAGCACTTCTTGCGAAGCTTCCTTCTTATGGGCTTCCCGAGGAATTATGCAAATGGGTCACTAGTTTTCTTGCAGACAGAAGCATAAAGGTCGTAGTCGACGGTGCATGCTCAGATTCTATGTCTGTGAATGCTGGTGTCCCTCAAGGCTGTGTGCTTTCGCCTACACTGTTCCTTCTGCATATCAATGATATGCTGCAAATCAGCAGCACTCATTGTTATGCGGATGACAGTACAGGTGATGCCTTCTATACCGGCCGTGCCAACATTTCTCGGGAAAACGTCATCGAGAGCCGAAACAAACTTGTGTCGGAAATTGAGGCCTCTTTAAAGAAAGTCTCAGAATGGGGTCGACTTAATTTGGTCCAATTTAACCCCACTAAGACACAAGTTTGCGCGCTCACTGCCAAGAAAATGCCATTTGTCGTATCACCTCGTTTTGAGGACACTCTTCTAAATGCCTCAGCTAGTATCGGAATTCTTGGTGTCGACATATCGAGTGAAGTCCAGTTCCGTGGCCATCTAGAGGGTAAGGCTAAATTAGCCTCGAAGAAGCTTGGTGTGCTCAATAGATCGAGACGGTATTTCACTGCGGCGCATCGCCTGCAACTTTATAAGGCGCAGGTTCGGCCTCATATCGAATACTGTTCTCATCTCTGGGCAGGGGCACCCCAGTACCAGCTTCTCCCTCTGGACCGCATTCAACGAAGGGCAACTCGAATCGTCGACTGCCAGGATATTTCAGATCGGCTTGACTCCCTGGCGCTGCGTAGAGATGTAGCCTCGCTCTGCATTCTCTATCGCATGTACAATGGGGAGTGCTCCGAGGAATTGTTCGGATTGATCCCTGCCGCCTCTTTCCGCCATCGTTCTACGCGACAACATATTCATCCCCATCACATAGATGGTTGGCAGTCCACAACTGTGCGTTTCACTAGAAACTTTCTGCCTCGCACAACCAAACTGTGGAATGAATTGTCGCCTGCGGTATTTCCGGACCGATACGACATTCAAACCTTCAAGAAAAGAGCGTACTCCCAAATCAAAGGCCGGCAACGCACTTGTGACTCCTCTGGTGTTGCGGGTGTCTATGGGCGGCGGTCATCGCTTACCATCAGGTGATCAGTCTGCTCGTTAACCAGCTATGCCATAAAAAAAGATATAACTTCGTAAAATAGGTGGTTATTCGAAAATTGCCGAAAAATAGTTGTTGCTTTTGAGCTCACCTGAAGTTAAATCCATGGCTGATCCGGCTTCTAATTCCAAGAGCGCATAATAACAATATCCCATAATTACTAGAACTATACAGAATAAATCAATATATTTACTTTACATATAAAATGTGACTTGTTTTATTAAAGTAAATATATTGATTTATTCTGTATAGTTCTAGTAATTATGGGATATTGTTATTATGCGCTCTTGGAATTAGAAGCCGGATCAGCCATGGATTTAACTTCAGGTGAGCTCAAAAGCAACAACTATTTTTCGGCAATTTTCGAATAACCACCTATTTTACGAAGTTATATCTTTTTTTTATATGTAAATGTATTGCACATCCTACAGTACATAACAACGATCAACTATCCAAATATTGACCGTTAATAAACATTTGTTTTTAACTTGGAAATATGTGCTATTTAATAAAAATAAAAAAAAAACTTTAGAAATATTGTTAATTCTAAAATATTTTAAATATACTTCATATTATAAAAAGTGTTTTGATTGTTGCCCACCAGACTCGTGGTCGTCCGCAATGTTTTCTTCTTTTTACTTGGAAAGTATGGGAAAGAATATTAATTTTAATTTATTAATTTGTACTTTTTTTTAATTAAATGAAATATCCTTATATCTTGTTGACATCTGCCTAAACAGCGACATTTCGACCCAAAGGGATATTTTTGGAGTTGTCATTCTTATATGATACATTAGTGCAGAGATTCCGGTAAGGGTGCCTGTTTTTCTTCGGCATTGGGTAACCATTGCCCAGGAGACTCATGCCCTTGTTATCCAGAACATTGCAGTAACACAGTATCTTATGAAAGTTTATTCATATTGGAAGGACTCGCGGCACCGCCGCTGGCCTATATCCGTCTCGTAAATGTGCGAAGTCAGCATACCTTCCAGGCACCACGAAGGGTACTGCATCGCTGTCAGTGTAATGTACTGCAAGGGATTAAACTCTAAACATCTTTATTCTTCTCGTCATCATAGCGAAACGAGTCGAACTGAGGCGCGACAGTGGAGCGGCGCCGGCCTCTATCTGTGTCGTAGCACACGTCCAGCCGATACAAGTGCGTGGTCAGCTTGCTCTTCAGGTATCGCGACAGGTACCGCGATGACATCGACGCAATATACTGCAATGGAAACACTTTTTTTATCCACAATTGGGTGGTCCTTGGCATCAACTCCCCTGATTGTAAGTGACTATGATGCCGAAGGAAGGAACAGGCTTATCAAGTGCTTACTGCTTCCATCTTCTATATTTGGCATCATCATTACTAACCACCAGCTGAGATAATGTCAAGGCCTTACCAGTTGAGGACAAATAAATATAAATAAATAAAATTAATATTTGGTAGTCATATTTCGATATACTAAACCGGGTCCCACATAGTTGCGACTCTTCCGTGAAGCGAACTCGCGACGTCCTAGTGTGAAGAGACTAAACTAGCCAGTTTTATTTATTTAGTAGGTAATAATTACTTTTATAATCGTCATAACATTTTGCTGGAGAAATATTCCAAATGTCATTATCATTCAAACAATCTACAGTGTTATAGTGTTTTCTTGAACATATTATGTGTACAGTGCAGCGTATTATATGTTTCTTAAATGTACATTCTGATTGTTGCACACGTCATTCGGAATTTTGTTATAAAAGCATACACACTGCTCTACAAATGATTTATTAACCTTACTAGCCTCTAGAAAACAATGCCAAGATCCTTAAATCTTGTCAAGGAATGAAGAAGGTCTATCCCTCATGCCGTAATGCTCAAATTTTATGAGTAAGGTTCGATGCTCTACGCAGTAAGCCTTAGATGGATCACAAAATATCCATATTGTATTTTGTGATTCCTCAAATGCCTCATATATATTGCGTACTAAAGC
Organism: Coleophora deauratella; assembly: GCA_958295455.1. Lineage (NCBI taxonomy): Eukaryota > Metazoa > Arthropoda > Insecta > Lepidoptera > Coleophoridae > Coleophora > Coleophora deauratella. Next base: position 3,408,589 of record OY282390.1, on the reverse strand, counting down.
AACTCCGCCTCTGTTGTAGAACGACCTTTGACAAAACCAAATTTTTGATTATGCAGGAGATTGTTCATGTTGAAATAGTGAAACATTTTATGTAACATATTATTTCAAAAACTTTACTAAATACACGTAGAGCTGAGACTGACTGGCCCGTAGTTTCCGGATCAGTTTTGTTTTGCCCGATGTATATAGAGTAAGTCTTTACTGTATTTCATAAGAACGGGGAATACACCACTGTTAATAATGGTATTAAACAAGCAAGCCAAATACGGTGCTAAAATATTTATAACAATACTGAATAAACTGACTGATAATCCCCAGAGGTTTTCTGTAAGATTTAAAAGTCTTTACAACAACATATGACTCAATTTCTTAACTGCAGAATATGACATATCGTTTTCCTCTAGCTTGTTAACAACCCATTAACAACCCATTACGTCCCCACTGCAGGGGCACGGGTCTCTTCCCATACATGGGGAAGGTTAGGCCATACTCCACACACGGGGGCCAAGTCCGGATTGGTGGAGGTTGTGGGGCTAGTGGCCAACCCCAGTGTCAGAAGTTTTCAAGCCGCCTATAAGGCCTCCGACATGGCTTAACGACTGCCATCTAGCGATAGCAGCCGGCACCAACGGCTTAACGTGCCTTGCGAAGCACGGAAACGGTCTAGCTTGTACGGGTTAAGAATAATAAGCCACAAAGGCGGTTGTTGCAGACTGCTTAAACCAGCTGTGTTGAGAGCTGCAAACACTTTTTGAATTTTTGCTCATGTGTTTCCCTCTGCTACTTATTAATAATAGTAATTTATTTATTTTATATTGATTGACATATAAATTTATTTTTACCAATAAACATTATGATTATGATTATAAAATACCTACTGTGCAATCTTAGAAAAAGTTCTCTAGGACCCCCACTACGATTCCCTGTGTTTCGGGTACTAGTCTCTTCCCCAGGCTATTTAACAAAAACAGCGAGGAATGGGGATGACAAAAATATGTAGCAGAAACAAAAAAATAATAATTATAATGCAAAGTACATACAAAATAAATATAAATAGTAGGTATTATGAACAGTCCTTGAGTGTACAAGTAACGCATGTAGAGACTTTGTACAAGGTAGAAAAAATTGACAACTTAAAAACATGTGTAAAGTATCTACGTAAATAAAAATAATTTTGAGTTTGAGTTTTAAGTTCGAAATATTTCTTGCAGGCGTATCAAAGATTCATAAACAGAGAGAATAAAATAAAGATGGGTAATTTAAACTATAGGTAATGATTCTGGGAAACCTTCATCAAGAGACATTATATTTTTTATTGACATCATTAGGCCGTTTTTTATTGGCGACCGAAGGCCGAAAGACGCCAGTTGACCTGATGATCTAATAAGATGCAGGATATACGTGGCTTAGAATCGTGTTAAATTGACATCTATGGGGGATATCTACCTGTCTTCCAGCTGATAGATGACAATGAGACAAGCTGTGCTGACTTAAGCTGCGAACTCACATATTTACAAATGACACGCCGTTAGTACTTACTTACTTGACTTTACTATACTTAATGGCTGCTGTACATCAGGTTTTTAATGGGGAAGAAAACCGACAAAGCTCGCCGATAGAGGCGCTGATATCGCTTGACTCATACTAACTGTCAAAACGTATAGAAAAAAATGCTTACGTGAACTAAACATAAGATAATTAAAAAAATGCCGCGTTGTGTGGCGATTGGTTGCAATAATAATAGAAATCATTAATTTCCTAAAAATTCTCGGATGAAGAAGACGTGGTAAAAGTTACGATTTCAATTATGTACTTTTCAACTTCGCCTTAAATTGAGGAACAGTCCAAGTCGCATACATTTTCCATTAAAAAAAATTACAGAAAAAAAAAACTAATTTATAACACCTCAATAATAAAAAAACCGGAACTAATTGAAAGTTGTTATGAGTCAAGCGTCCGTAGCGCCATCTGCAAATAGCTTTGCGTTTTCTTCCCCACTCGTCACGTTTGCCATTGATTCCAACCTGAGATGATTTTCACAACTATGTATTGTGGTTTTACCAGGAATATTAATGCAGGGAGCTGCGCTTTCCCTGCATTGGGGTAAGGAATGTACATCTCGATGAGGTGGATAAATTTATGATTAAGGTTTCCTTACTTCTCGTGAATCATACTGTTTCCTTAGTTGCCGCTGGATGTGGTCTTTCGGCCCCCACGTCGGTTCTGGTCGGAAAAGCGCCCTCCAATTCTGAAACGTATGAAGTCTCGTGATTCGTCGTGGCTCAGTGCGTCTTGTGTGGTTGCATCGATCACACAGGTTAACTTGGATGGGTTCGACTGTGGTGGCATATTTTCAACGGTTTCTGTGCTTTCGTAAGGCATTAAGCTGTAAGTGCCGGATGCTGCGAGTACCACAAGGTGGCAGTCGATAAGCCATACCAGAGGCCATATAAAGATCCTATAGGCAGCTTAAAAACTACTGAGGCTGGGTTTGGTGAGTAACCCCACAACCTAGGCACTTATGGGAATAACCCTTGTTCCAACAATGGGGACGAAATGGGGTTTGGCTCGTTTAAATGACCTCATCTCAAAATACCAAAGAAAACTCCAGCCTAGGTGCAACATAGTCCTCAAATGTCCTAGTCGGGCTTAGAGTTTCAAGGGCGTTTATCTCATTTTGCCTTTTATTCTACGGTTAGCGGCATTCCAGAAGTTGACTGCATCAAAAATAAAATTGTGAATCTGTTTTGCAAGTGTAATTTACATTTTTTTTATTATTTTGTATGTAAACTATCGCACTGTAAACAATAACAACCATTTCACAATTTCAAGCATTTTTAGAACTGAATTTCACTGTCAACTGCTGGACTGGTTGACGTTACACATTAACCTGAATTTAGCGGAACAAAAGCTATAATAAATGTTTGAACTGTATTTTCGTATTTTTCATTTCTAATTTGCTAATTACATTAGGACAATCAAGTGCTAACATAACATACCTGCTTTTTAAAGCAAAAGTTCTTTACGACGGCGTAAACAATACCCAATATCATTGTTACAAGAAAGAAATCCCTAAGGCGATGAACAATAAATCTATTTCCTTTGTTAATTAATGGGTATAATCTTACATATATGTAAAGATTACTGATAACCAAATAAATTTTTACCTGAAAAAAAGGTGAATTAATTAATAATTAATTTTTAACCGACTTCAAAATGGATGTTTTTTTTTGTATGTTTGTCACGCGATTATTCCGCCAATCATGATCGATTTTGATGTTTTTTTTAGTTTGGTAGGTCGTCCCATTTAATTTTTATTGAAATTGAAATCTCTTTTTGAAAAATCAACAAAAAATATTAAAAATTTTAAAAGGTTACTCAATATCAATAATTGAACGCAGGAAACTTATAGAAAAAGTCCACAAACAAAACAACTTACTTTTTTATCAGCCTGTATATTAATGCAAAGCAAACATAATTTAAACAAACGTCATATTAGAAAAGACGGCAGACTATACAACACCAATCTTACTAAGATAGCTTTAGAGAAGCAGCAAAAAACAGCTCCCTTAGAATAGCTAAACAAGGAGTTTCCAAAGGAATAACATGGATAAATAGTTTAAAAGATAACCTAGGAGTTAAATAAACGAACAGAGGAAAAACCTTAAACATTTGCACGAACTTCTACAGGCTCTTATATTCAGACAGCAGTAAGCTCGATGAGTCTTTTGAATACAGTAGTCCCGAAGATATTTCACCTATAACAGGATACGAAGTGCATGCAGTTTTGAAAACCATGATTTACCATAAGGCCCCGTACCAACGCAACGGCGTCATTACGGAAGTTTTAAAACAGGCAAATCTGTGTTGTTACCGTATCTTACTAACTTATTTAATACAAATCTTTTTACAGGAGAATTTCCAAAATACTTTTGTCATTAAAATATCATCCTTCTCCAAAAGAAAAGAGACAAATGTGATATAGTAAAATATCGTCTCATCAGTTTAGTTTGTCAAATTTATAAAGCTTTAAATAAAATAGTAGAAAACAGAATAGCTAAAATACTCGACGATCACCAGTCTGCTAAGCAAGCTGGCTGTCGACCCGGCTTTTCGACTACAGACCACCTTCAAACATTAAATCAAGTAGTAGACAACTTTTGCGAATATAACCAACCTTTATATCTAGCATTTGAAGGTCACTCCAAAGCATTTGATAGTATATCTCACTCCGCTATATTTATATCTCTTCAAAATCAAAATATTAATTAAACTTATATCGACATTATAAAAACTACTGGGGTGTCCCAGAAATAAAGAGAAAATAATTGAAAGTCATTTTAATGCAAAAAGTGAATTAAGTAATGAACTTTAAATACAAATTGGACCAAAATCAATGAATTTTTGGGAATTTATAATAAAAATGCACCAGCAACGCCTTTATAGCTGATTTTTATCAAATTATCTGCTGCACGTCTCATTATTCATTTTCCAGACTTAGCTGCTACTCTTTGAGATAGTCTAGCCTATCTTTGTTTGAAAAATGTTATTGTTTTTGGCTTTTCTAAATAATTGCGGGTGGTAGGACCTTGTGCGAGGTCCGTCCGGATCGCTACCACCATCTTACTCGCTAATCCTGCCGCTAAGCAGCAGTGCTTGCACTGTTGTGTTCCGGTGTGGAGAGTAAGACAGCCGAGGAAATTACAGGCACAAGAGGCATTTCATCTTAGCCCTCTAGGTTGGCAACGCATCTGCAATCCCCTCCGGGGTTGCAGGTGTCTATGGGCAGTGGTGATCACTTACCATCAGGTGACCCACTTGCTCGTTTGCCTTCCTTATCACATAAAAAAAAAAAAAAAAAAAAAAATATTGTACTTCTTTTTATATATTTTGGACTAGTACTGTATATATATACTGTATTATGTGACTTCAGACTTATAATTCCACGAAGCAAAATCCAACCAGGACATAGAATCCTTATGTGTTGTAATGTTTGTCTATAACAGGTATCAAGTTTAGGCGTTTACAGACCCTGTATAAATGAGGATTCAGAACTGTTGTTATTTTCATATGTAGCTTCCCAAACGACACGTTTATTCAAAAATTTTACTTCCAGTCTGACTCTTTTACTATAATCCACAACGTCACTGCTGGATGAGTGCAAAAACTGCTCACCACGCAATTCACTAGAATCAATATGTACTTAAGTTACGTCAGAACTTTTCTCAGAGGTTTTGCGTATACTTTTCGACACCATCACTTTAACATACTTGTCCTGGTCTTTGACGTACGTATAGGTGGCTAATTGCACAAAAGTTTTCCTTTTTAAATCTTATACTTCCATTACAGAAACACTGGATTAACATGTTTTAAATTGATCAGCTGCTACTCTAGCTGATGTTGAAGGTGATGCTTTAAAAACCCTTTTTTCCCAGTTTAGATTGCGATAGTTCTTTACAGTACATTTTCTTTCTGTACCTAATATTTTTAAATCAATCTCTTTGATTCCTTCATAACGTTTTATTATTCGATTTATAATTGTCATTACAGGTCTTTCTATAAAAAAAATGAAACAATGTGTCAGGTTTTCCGTTCCGAAGATAATACTGAATAAGATTTTTAGCAAACAATTCCTGTTACTTGCGTAATTTTTTTTTGGAATCAAACATGCCAGTTTTATAGATTTGTTGTGTGATAACTATGGCAACCACTTATTCTTTTCTCATTTGCGTCTCCAGTGGCCAATAATAACATTGAAAATTTTCTCTTTATTTCTGGGACACCCTCTTTATACTCTTATAGCATAGCTAATATAAGGGTCCAAACTTTAGGCATAAGTTTCAAGATTGAAAAAGGCGTGAAACAAGGAGACCCACTTTTACCGAAATTGTTTACTTTTTTAAATCTTTAAGTCGCTACCAAAATCATGGCAAGAAAGAGTTATTGACATCAGTAGAGGCAAGAGACTTACTCGGTTTGCCGATGACATCGTTCTATTCTCGACAACGGTGAAAGAACTACAAGAAATGCTTGAAGACCTGAGCAAAGCAAGCTTTGAGGTTAGACTCCAAATGAACAGGTCCCAGACTCAGTTAATGAGTAACAGCAGAAAATATAGGGCTGAGGTTTTACAATATGTCAATGAGTACATATATCTGGGCCAGACATCACATCTTCGAGAACAGGCAAGGAAAATAAGTCGAAAAACATGTCGATAATGCCTGGAAGAGCTTCTGGTACGTGAAGGAGTTTATGAAGGGAGACCTTTCCACTCTCCCTAAAACGCAAACTCATTGACATGTTCATACTGCCTGTCCTACCTTACCTTACCCATGGTACTTAAACATGGTCGTTAACTGAAGATCAAAAGTCCAGACTCAAGGTTTGCCAAACGGCTATGGAGCGTAGTATAACTTGGTGTTAGAGGAATAGATCGTTCCCGATATACTGCGCGCTAGGACTCGAGATAAAGGCTGCCAAATTGAAGGATTGGGCAGGACATGTCTCCCGCATGCACCCAGAAAGGTGGGCACAAATCACCACGGACTGGGTTCCGAAAAGGTTCAAGGATCAGTGGCTCGGGTTCAAGATGTGTGAAAAAATGGAGGGGAGGCCTTTACTCAGCAGACATATTGGCTAGATAAAAAAAAATGTTATGCTAGCTTTTCCCGAGGGTCCACGCTTGAGCTGCGTTATTATTATTTTCTGGTGATAACATGGGAATCACCCGTGGGAATTATAAATGTAGCCTATATCACTTCCCATCCCGTCAAATATCACATGAACGAAGGGTAGACAAAGAAACTCACTTTCCCATTTACAATGTTAGTAAGGATTATATTGTAAAGTGTGATACTGTTCAGATTGATAAAATGATTGATTAAAAGCGTCGGTGGCTCCATGGTAGTAACTTGAAACCTCCTAAGTAGACGCGAGACGGGTTCTAATCCTGGCCAATGTACTAATGAATTTTTCGAAACTCACGTACATTTTCATACCGATTGCTTTTACGTTAAACGATAATCGTGAGGAAACTTGCACATCTGATTACTAAATGTGCTTGAAGTGTGCATTGTACACATCCGAAGGTGTAAATCTGAATGTCCTACAAGTGACTGCGGTTATTTTAAGTGCAAAACTAGTCAAACGTCGTCTATTCGTTGGGTTGACCGGTTTATTGTGTCACACGATAAGAAGAAGTAGATTATACAGTTTGAATGTTTTACCCATATATTGGAGACTTCATGTTCTGAAACACGGAATCTCCTAGGACACCAAGCTCTGCATTTATGTTTACAAATATGGCAGATATACGGCGTAATATCATTACGCTAATGGTCATATCAATCGGCTGGCCACATTAAACCTAGATATCTTTTTATTTTATTTTGATTGCATTATCATCATCATCAGCCAAAAGATATCCAGTGCGGGACAAAGGCTTCCCCCAAGGATTTCCACGACGACCGGTCTTGTACTGCCCGCATCCAGCTTCTTCCCGCTACCTTCACCAGATCATCGGTTCACCACCGTAGTGAGGCCTGCCTTCGCTACGTCTTCCAGTGCACGGACGACACTCGAGAACTTTAATACCCCAGGCCATCTTTTCTATGCACTATCTGCTCGGCACTGCCACTTCAGTGTAGCGATTCTAGCTATGTCGGAATTGAACTGAGTATAAAAAAATACGACTTACGGCCGAAAATAAAGGCACAATTCTGATTGCCCATGAAAGCACTCTCGGGATTGGCGACCCCGTGTGGAACGATATGTCGTCTTCCAGTCGCGCTATCGGGTACAAGCAAACAATGGCGAAGATTTCTATCAGCATCATAGGACTGTTCACAATTGCCAACACTAATCTTGGTCGCTGAAAAGCAAATATGGTAGTTATTATAACGAATGTCATAACAAAACGGGGTGCCTAATCACTTCGCTGTGCCATGAAAAAACGTTATTCAAATGTCAATTTTCTCGTCGACCATTTGGACTTATTAATGAAATTAATAGTTTCATAATTTTATCGTTTACTAGCTTCTACTGGTGACTTCATCTGCGTGGACTTTAGAATTGGGAGTGGGACCAAAAAGAAATATTGGTTTGTTTCAAAAATATTTTCAGTGGAAAAATCTTTATTAAAGTTAAACCCTGCCTGGAAAAATTATAAATAATACATGTAAAAATTAATTCTCTCCTCCCTTTAACGCAGCTGAGTTTCAAACTTCTGAAAGCTTTTGGACAAAAGTTAGTGAAGCTTTTTCTGTAAGATCAAAAACCTTTATTTTTCAAAAACCTTCGGTCTACTCTCAATTCAGTCATATTAGATCTACATTAAAAACAAAATTATCTAAGGCATATAACTTACATATAACAAGACAAGTTGACAGTGACCATTGCGGACGTTGAGAGCTCTAGACGCCTACCAGGAAGAAACGAGAGGTCAGGGTCTATTGTAATAAAGTTTAAAAATGAAACGGCACCAGCGAAGTGGATCAATGCTGCAAAAGAATCAAAACTATGCGCTCATGATATCGTGGATAATATTTCAGAGACGACTGGGAAGCTGACCATATATGTTCGTGAAGCGTTGTCATCCTATAATAAAAAAATATTGTGGGACGCCAAACAAAAACTAAAACCCACCTAAAGGAGTACGTATGGTGTAAAGGAGGCATTATCCGCGCTCGAAAAGATGACCAAGGAGACGCCATTGTAATTCGTGGAGAAGAAGACATTTCTAAATTACTTAAAGAATGTAAGTAGGTATTTCGCTCATAATCCCATTGGTACCATCACCCCTATACTTATTTTATACTTACCAGCAACCTATTATATATCTTATACATACAAACCTATTTACATTAATAAAAAAAATTCACATAATTTAATGGATCTACCTGATAGCGTAACTGAATTGACAAATTGTCAAAACCTTAATGATTTTAATAGTAAAATCCCCCCTAAAACTAATCTAACCTGTATTAATTTCAATATACGATCATTAATATTAAATTTTGCAAGTCTTGAACAATATATTCTCGCTTGTCTAACTAGTATTGATCTAGTAATCTTAACAGAAGTTAATATTACAGAAACATTGACTTGTTTTTTTCCAAATAGACGGGTATAACATGCATGTAAACCTCAGAAAAAATAAGAAAGGCGGCGGAATAATAATTTACGTACTCAAAAAACATAAAATGTCCACTTCTATCACTAAAACATTATATTTTGAAGGACTTTTAAACAAAATAACCACACCCACAAATTACACTTGTAATCTTCTTGCTATTTATCGCCCGCCTAGCACAAGTGTTTACTTGTGTTTACCTATTCCTACACGAACTACAACAATCATGCGAAAAAATTAATGATTCCGAAGATTTATTTATATTAGGTGACATTAACATCGACATCGCCGTAGAATCGCCTATAAAGCATAAATACACAACATTATTAGCCAGTTACGGGCTTGTGACCGGGATCTCAGAATATACACGAATTGAGTCGAGAAAAAATATAATAAGTAAATCGTGTATTGACCACATAATATTTGCGCGGTCCCGCTCACAACCGTACTGGCAGATCACCGTGCAATAACATTTGCTTGTGTCGGACCTCAATACCATATACAGGCTGCTCCTAAACTAAAAACTTACATGGACCAAAATAAGATCACTTCGTTGTTGGTTAAAATAAATAGGTATTCAACTGAATATATGAGCTGCCCCCTCGAAATATATAAATTTATAAAAGACAATTTTAACAGATGTTATACTGAATCTTTAAAAACAATTAGACTTAGAAATAGAACAGCGACTAAATTAGCTAATACGTGGGTAAATCAAAAAACTATCAAGGCGAGCGAGAAAAGAGATTATTGGTATTCTGAGTGGCTAAAAAATACTAATGATATGATCATAAAACAAAAATACAATAAAATCAGAAACGAAACTAACAAAATTATACAAAAAACTAAAAATTATCATATCAAAATGGAAATACATAGTAATAATAATAATCAACTGAGACTTTGGCAAATACTAAATAAGCTCACTGGTCAAACAAAATCCTCTATAGATAATATAATTTTGATTCATTTGAAAATGATAAGGTCAAGCCACTAGACATTGCCAATAATTTCGCTAATACTTTCCAGGGTAGTGTCTCCAAAATTGTACCTACATGCAACCAACCTCTTTTGCCAGTGCACGCATATAGATCACCTACGAATGTCTCTTTAAGATACCAAAAAGCAACTCCGAGTTCAGTAATTAAAATAATAAAAGGGATTAACACTAAAAAGGCACCAGGTATAGACAACATTCGAGCGATTGATGTCAAATTTATTTTTGACAAAATATCAGTAGTCATTGCAAAGCTTATAAACGCAAGCATCAAAAGCGCTAAATATCCTGTCGAACTAAAAACCGGTATCATAAGGCCTATTCATAAGAAAGGTAGCAGATTAGACTACGACAACTATCGCCCTATATATTTTGTCTATTGTCCATAATAGACAAAATAATTGAAAAATACATAAGTAAACAAATACACACCTTCTACAGACAACATTCAATCCTAAATAAAAGTCAGTATGGGTTTCAGCAGCAAAAAATTACCACGCAACTCTTATCTGCCTTCACTGATGATGTCAATAGCCATCTCGATGATAAGAAACATGTACTCGTAGTTTTCATTGATTATAGTAAGGCATTTGACACCTTGAGACATGAGCTGTTAATTGATAGACTGGACGAGTGCGGATTGTGAGGACCTCCTTTAAAGTGGTGCGAAGATTACTTGAAAGAGAGAGCGTACACTGTCAAAGTGGGAAATATTACAAGTGCTAAACAAAGTGTTACACACGGTACTGCACAAGGCTCAGTTCTCGGTCCGTTACATTACTTAACTTATGTTAATAATGTCACAAAAATTATCAAGCATTGTCAAATTTATCAATTTGCTGATGATACTTGCCTCTTATCAACGGACAACGATATAACGCTTGAACTAAGCAAACTGCAAAGTGATTTCACTAGCCTCATGAAATGGTCTCACGACGCCGGCCTAGTAATGAACTATGAGAAAACAAAATTAATTTACATTTCATCTAGCCAAAATAGAGTATCTGTACCCATAAACCTCATTGCCCACAGCCATCACTGTCTCCATGATAACACTTCCACCCAGTCTTGTAGCTGCAGCCTTATTGAAGTGGTAGAACAGCAAACCTACCTTGGCTTAATAATAGACAGCCGTTTTAAATGGGTTCACCATATCAATAAAGTTTGTGACAAATTAAGGGCCATACTTTCAAAATTTTCTATAATTAAGTACAAAATTCCCTATCCTATATTATTATCTCTCTATAAAGCCTTGGTAGAATCTATAATACAATACGGACTGAACAGTTATGGCAGAACCTGCAAATCCCATCTTCATAAAATTCATGAACTCCAACTTAGAATTATTAAAACAATTGTCCCCCCAAAAATTAAACTTCAATTTAAAGATAACTACAATAAATTATTTAAATTCTGTGGTATACTACCTGTGCAAGAAAAACTGAAATATACATTACTTCTAGAACAATTCTTTAATACAGAATTGCAAATCATACCCACATACAAACATCAGCTACGAAGCGTCCGTAACCCTAAGCTCATTGTACCTAAAACACACAATTTATACGATGAACGTCATTCTAAGTACATTATACCAAAACTAATAAACGAACTTCCTATTACATTAAAAGAAGAAATCAATCCTAAAAATATCAAAAACAAACTAAAAACACACTTCCTACAACAACTTATATCATATTAATATTTATTACATTTCATTTAACTTTTCCAATCAACCTGTATATGACTCCAACCAAAGCTAACGAGCACTCATTCACTAAGCATTCATTTCACTCAGTCATTCACTCACTCGACTCGTACAAAATTGTAAGTAAAGTTGTTTGTTATTATTAACATGTATGCAAGCGAGCGAACTACCTGCTAACTTATGTAACTATGTACCTGCTAGACGATGAACCACGGTGTGCGGAAAAACTTAATTAAGTTTATGTACACTGTGCATTATGTGATTTTATTATATTATGTCATAAATAAAAATAAAAAAAACGTTGAGATCAAAATTCGTGATAATCCGCATGCGTTCTGGCAGCATGTTAATTTTAGTTAATAGCTTAAGGTCTACAGGAGGATTTGAGTCTCGAGTCTTTTATGAAGCCAATTACTTTGAAGGTTTTGAGTCCGCTCAAGCATTTGCAGATTTTTTCTCTAGTGTGTTTCATACGCAAATACCATCTCTTATACCCAATGATACAGGTAGTAATGCAAATTGCCATTCAGCTAATTATATTCATATTGATAGTGTAACTATGTCAGATATTGAAGCGAGTTTTAGGAAATTACGGCCTCGAAGCTCTATAGGACCGGACTGTGTACCGCCTTACTTATTGAAAGCTTGCAATGAACACCTTTTAACTCCCATTACACATATATTTAACATCTGTATTAAAACATCACAATATCCCGCGTTTTGGAAACTATCCAGAGTCACTCCAATACCAAAGAATAAAGATACCAGTGTAGTTGAAAATTACATGCCACTTGCTATATGATCTTCATTGGCTAAGGTTTTTGAATTTGTTATTCATAAGAAAATATCTGCACAAGCCACTCCTTTTCTATCAAACTCACAACATGGGTTTAGACATAAACGTTTAGTCAACACAAATTTGCTTACATTGGTCGATTCGATATACAGAAGTAGATGTAATTTACTTCGACTTTCAAAAAGCGTTTGATAAAGTTGACAATGATGTACTGCTTGAAAATCTCAGTATAATAGGATTCACACCTCAGCTACTAATTTTTTTTGCAAACAACATGCGTGATTGTGATTGATACGAGGCATAGATTGGACTCATAGATACCAAAGCGCACATACCGTGCGCTTTGGTATCTATGAGTCCAATCCGTATCACACAAGATCTGGAGTTAGTCAAGGTTCAGTACTAGGCCCTCTTTTATTTCTTTAAATGGTTAATGACATAGAAAGTGTATTGTAGCAATCAAAATGCTTACTTTATGCAGATGATCTAAAGCTCTACAGAGTCATTGAAAATGATGAGGACTGTCACTTACTTCAAAAAGATATAGATGCTGTTTACCAATAGAGTATCAAAAATAAATTGTCATTTAACTTATCCAAATGCTATGTAATGTCTTTCACAAGAGCTCTTCAACCTAGACATGCCGTGTACAATATTGTTACTGAAACAATCACACGAGTAATGTCTGTCAAAGACCTGGATGTTATTTTTGATCCAAAACTTACCTTCAATGATCACATAAGGCAACTCGTGGTACAGTCTTATCGCTAACTTGGTTTTGTCATTTGTAATTGTCGTGACTTCAGTAAAAGCAATGCAATAAAATTATTGTATACAGCTTTAGTGTGCAGTAAAATTAAAGCTGCCTCAGCAGTCTGGAGTCCTCATGAGAAAAAGTATATTTTGATGATAGAAAAGGTTCAGAAAGCCTTTTTGCGTTTTGTGTTCAAAAAGATTTATGGATATTATCCATTTTTATTGTATTCGTTACTAATGTGTTTTTATTGTATATAGTATTGGATATGTTTTTCTGTAAAACTGTATTTTCTTAATAAACAACAAATAAATAAAAAAATCAACAAAAACATTTTTGACTGTAGATTCGAGGGAGTCAAAGTTATGGTAACGTACACTGCTTAGTTTTCTTTCATATGGCGAAAGCAGTTGTATTCTAGAAGGTTCATATCTGCTGAATAAGGAGGGTGTGCTATCTGTCGCCTACCGTTACGACCGAATAATTCCAGAACTTTAGCACTTCTGTGGGGTCTTGCATCGTCATGGAGTATGTAATGATGTTCCGCCTAGCCCACTCAGGTAGAAACTCATCCAAGAAATCAGCGTAGATATATTGGTTGACAGAAACTTCTTCAGGTAAAAGCTACCAAAAAGCTATCCCTTAATAATCCAGTGCTTCCAAAAGAAATTCTTGTATCTTGTATCTTGCATTAACTTGTTTTCATGAAGCTCTTTCTTGGGTACTTTTGGAGCTCCAGCCTCATCTTGAACCCAGACTCCGCATCGACCTCTGAAGACCCTTTGGTATGGTTGGTATAACCCAACCTAAGTTTCACCTATAGGAAGGAACTTTGATAACGTGTTTTTTCGTGTCCTATAATGACATAGATTAGTATACTCGTACGCTATGTTTTCGCTCGTTTCTTTTTGTTCTTGTGTAAGAACATAAATAATTATGACAACCAGTCACCCAACTTTTTGATATAACCTAGATCTTAAGTCAAAATGCGGTTTACAGTTGAAGGATCAAGGCCAGTTGTGGTGCATAATTCTCGAACAGACTTCAGTTCACCTCCTTGTATAACTATCCTAACCTTTTCTGACGTCTTCGTCGTGAATCTGGTTCTGGGTCTAATTTCCCTTCATTGAGGCATCTCAGCCAGTTATATACACTGCGCTCTGTCTGTTAGAGCTCTAGATGGCACAGCTTGTCATAGGTACCCATAGATCGTTCCTCCATGCCAGTTTAGTAGCCAACCAAACTTAACAATTCAAAAAGAATATTTAAATAGTGGCAAAGCCTTAAAAATGGTCAAAAAGTATTTAACGGCAAACTCAGCGGAGTCAAATAAAATGTAATAAATAAGTACTTACTTACTTTAAATTAAAAAAATAAGATGGCGAACTCATCCTCATAACATAAACCCAGGGTCGTTTACACTGAGGATTTATGTATAAATAATTTTGTTATCTCATGTTTATACAATAAATAAATACAAAAAAAAATACAAAAACTCTGCTCACTGTCTCTTATCTGCTTTACTGCTTTTTCTTTAGACATTTTTAATAAACAGATATTTAAGTTATCGCCGTTTAAACGTTAGATGTATGTGCTATAAATTGCACTACTATTTGGCTTTAATAATTATCTGACATAATAGAAACAAGAATTTTTTTCACTGAAAAGACGAAACAAACCAATAAAACGTTAAGGTAGCGCCATCTAGTGACAAAGTAAAAATTACAGTTTTTAGCTATTCTTTCGGGAACACTCGAGGTTTCTGGGTTAAAAAGTATCCTATGTGTTAGCCCAAGTTTTATCTATCTCCCTACCAAATTTCATCCAAAGCTGTTTAGTAGTTTCGGCGTGAAAGTGGAACAAAAAACAAATAAACAAACAAACATCCATACTTTCGCATTTATAATATTAGTGAGATAGTGAGACGAAGATGAGATGTGGGATGCTCGTATATTGTCAATAGGTGCGATGCTACACTAAATTGCATGCTATCTATATACCTAACGACAATGAGATATAATTCTAAACCTCGAGTTTTTAACTTAAATTAAAAAAAGCATACTTACAAAGTTGTTTTTAGTCAGAACGCTTCTTGCTAGAAGTGTATACGGTAAAGCAATAATTAACATTATCCACCATTTCAGTTTCGGGAAGGCCGACTGTATACATTCAAGTGCTATATTATACCCTACGACCTGAAGATAAATAGACGCATGAATTTTTTGCATTTCAATACTATAATATAAAATTTCGTTGCGTGTGTGTGTGTGTGTATAGTGGGTTTGATAAGGTTTATATATTCGTACACACCACGAATTGAATTAAAAAACTGTTTCTTCGCCTCTTAGTAGCACGATTGACTTCTATGTGCCAACTATGTAAACAACAATATGCCTATGTCGTGGCCAGATCATAGAATTGATCACTTCATGATGTGGCCGACCATTTCATGAAATGGTCGTATTTCATGGAATGGCCAGCTAAAACTGACCATATCGTTTAAACGTCAACGTTTAATGATATGTCCATCCACGTTTGGCCATATCATTAATGTACCCTACATTATATTCCATGATATCAAAGGTTTAATAAAAATTTAAAATACGTTGAAAAGTTACTAGGTTTCTTTAAATCTGAGTAATCTTGGTTAACAGATAAATTATACATTTTAACACTTAGCTTTTAAGATTGATATCTAACCTATCAAATACTTTCCGAACTTCAAGGTTTTTACGTTGCGCTCGTTTTTTGATTGACTTTAGAAAAATTATTGTAGTTTAGTATCGTAACGACATTTAACTTCTATTTTATCTTCAATTGGGTGCATTATTAATAGCCTTTTTTTATTATTAATTGTACGCCGCCATGATCCATCACAAAAACAAAAAGATATCAGCGCCTCTAACGGTGGATACTGTAACTATTTTACGATATGATCACTTATGCTTGACCATTTCATGAAATAGCCGTGCGTTTAGTTGTATATCGTCAAACGATGATGTATTCATTGATCTGGCCAGACCATATCATGATGTGATCAGCGGATTTTTTTTTTTGTATTTGTGTCGTGTTATTATAACCAATAAACGTGTTTTCTTTTTTTTAAATTATCGAGGTGGTTTTAATGTGGAAAAGGGTTCTATTACTACACGATTCGAAAATATCGCTAGTTCAATCTGGGACACACTGTATACATCAAAATATATAATACATCCTTTGTGACATAAAGTTGATCGTCTTAATGCTGCAAGTCATAACATGTGTGACATAAAAATCTATGGTCATAATAATTAAGTAACATAAAATAATAATTATCATAACAATCGATTATCATAAGATTTTGTAGTCATAAAATCTTGTCTTATAAAAATCTGAAGTCATAACATTAAATATCATAAACTTTATCATCCTAATGCTTTTTGTTCCTAAAAGTTATGTGCAAAAAAAAAAATTCAAAATTCAAAATCATTTATTTTTTTACGTAGGTACATTAAGCACTCTTATAAAAGTCATATCATTTTGCTGGAGGAATATTCCAAATGTCATTATCATTAAAATAATCTACAGTCTTATACAGGGTGACTTTAAATTAGTTCTTGATACGAAAGGCTATGCATGTGCTCATGATAACAAACAACTTTCCCTAAGGAACCCATAGTCAAATCGCCAAAAAAATTTTGGAGTCTCCATACAAATCGAGCTGATCGGCCAAATTAGTATGAAGAGTCCACAAATTTTTTTGCGATTTGACTATGGGTCCCTTAGGGAAAATTATTTGTTATCATGAGCACATGCATAGCCTTTCGTATCAAGAACTAATTTAAAGTCACTCTATAGTATCCTCTTGAACAAATACAGCGTTTTATATGTTTCTTAAATTTACATTCTGGTAGTTCACACACGTCATTCGGAATTTTGTTATAAAAGCGTACACACTGACCCACAAATGATTTTTTTCACCTTACTAAGCCTCGAGAAAGCTATGTCAAGATTATATTTACTTCTCAAATTACGGTTATGTCGGTCACTACTTTTGAAGAACAAGTTTAGATTTTTACGAACGTACATGATATTTTCGTAAATAAACTGACCGGCAACTGTTAGAATATTTATTTCCTTAAATCGATCTCGAAGTGATTCTCGGGATCGTAGTTGGTATATAGCTCGGACTGCTCTTTTTTGTAGAATGAAAATGGTTTCAATGTCTGCTGCGTGTCCCCACAGTAAAATGCCATAAGACATTATACTGTGAAAGTAACTGAAATATACTAATCTGGCAGTTGTTACGTCCGTCAATTGCCTTATTTTCTTGACGGCGTAGGCTGCCGAGCTAAGCCTCCTCGCTAGAGTTGCAATATGTGGGCCCCACTGTAACGTGCTATCGATAGTTATGCCGAGAAAAACTGTACTAGGAACAAAATCTAATTCGTTACCATTTAATATTACTTTATTATGAGTCTGTTTAACATTTGGCAAAGAAAACTTGATGTATTTTGTTTTTTTCGCATTTAGTAACAGATTATTAGCAGTAAACCAGTCTAGTAACTTAGAGAGAGTGTTGTTCACTTCGTCAATTTCGATGACGTTGTGCTATAAAGGTAGTCCTAAATAAGAGAACAAATTCGAACGTAGTGAACAGACTTATTATTTATTCTGGCAGAGCGAGCATAATGCGGGAGCGAGTGAAGAGAGCTCGAAATTTCGGGCACCCAGATAAGCACATTTTAACATATTGCGGGAGTGAGCGAACATGAAAACACAGATAGGAGCCCCGAAGGTATGATTGCATGCATGACTGCTTGCTTGCTTGTAAGTTTTCTTGCATGCATGCTTGTATTTGCTTAGTTTATAGATTCATAGGTAGTTTAAAAATGACATACATATTAACTTATTATTTTGGCGATTTAATGTATCGAGAACGAGCGTTGCGAGCTCGAAATTTCGCGACACCCCGACACGGATAAGCAGACCTAACATAATGCGGGAGCGAGCGAAGCGAGCTTGGGAATTCGGAGCACCCTGATACGGATAATTTATGTTCGGAGACTGTGAAGGGACGCGAGCTATGTTCGCCTCCTAAAACATTCGTAGTGTTAGGTTGACATGAAATTAAATACTATAAATACATATATAAATACATTCATTAATATTTACATTTTTTATTAAGTATTAGGATAATGTTTACTTATGACACGTATAATTTATGTCTGAAAGGCGTTAGGAAAATAAATTTTGTTAGAACTTACTTATGAATATAAATAATTATGATCTCAAGCATTATGAACATCAATTATTAGGATAATAAATGATAGGGTTACGAACAGTAGGAGAATCAACATTATGACTGAAAAAACTTAGGACAGTCGATAATTATGACTATGATTACTTTTGAAACGTAAAATTATGACCATAAATTTTATGAGTCTAAATAGAAAACCTTGCATGGTCGCATCGATCACGCAAGTTAACTGAATACAGACACGGTCATAACCTGGATGGGTTTGAATGTTAGTAGAAAATATCTCGAACGTTTCTGTGCTTCGCAAGGCACGTCAAGTGGATGATGCCAGCTGCTATCACTAGATGGCAGTCGTTCAGCTATGTCGGAAATCTTCTGATACTGGGATTGGCCACAGATCCACAACTTCCACCAATTCGGACTTGGCCCTCGTGTGTGGAGTATAGACTAATCTTCCCGAAGTACGGGGAGAGACCCGTGCCCCTGCAGTGGGGACGTTGTCGGTTGTTAACATGTAATTTGTACTCGTATATTTATAGGCCAGTATAGACATTCTTAAAACAACAGGTAACTAGATAGTTAGAAAATGTATACGTACAAAACTTAAAAACTCTACCAAGCCACTGACGGTGAAAAAAATACATCCCAAGAAATCGCCTAACGGCACTAGGTACATCAAATAAGGCCACATATAGAGTATGTTGAATAAACCTGGAACAAAAAAGTGTTCAAGTGCGTGTCGAGCTACGCGCAGTGTAGGGTTCCGTATTGACTTGCAAAGCCTACTTAGATGTGAAAATTTTCCTTTTAATTTCGTTAATTTTACAGGTTGTAACAGAATAATAAGGTGTAGGACCCGTTACAAAATCAAAATGTTTGTTTTTACGTTAAAATCGTCGTTTTTTTTACGTTAACTGGGAATTTTACTCTTCGCACTGAACAACTTTTGTTCTACGAGTTTACTCAAATCACAAAAAAAATGTACATTTCATACATATTGATCATTGTTTTGCCATTTTTTATGAAGAGTCCAAACATGTGCGAGAGACGATTTTTAGGGTTCCGTAGCCAAATGGCAAAAAACGGAACCCTTATGGCAAGGTTCGGAACCGGTTAACAAATACCGGTTAATTTCGTTCGAATTTCGGTTAACGATTCCGTTCAGGTTAAAACCGGTTTCCACCGTAACCGGTAAATTTGAATAAAATATCGGTTAATCAGGAAGCGGTTTTCTAACCGAAATAAGAACTAAATTAACCGGTTAAAACCAAATTTAGTCAAGTACAGGCGCGTCGCGCGGATGCCACTGCCCGAGTCTTCTGCTCACTTTCTCGCACGCTTTCAATTGATTGCACGCGGCAAACATGCCTACAAAGTCGCATATTCTTCAAATTAACCGGTTAATTCCGTTCGAACGAAAAAATATCGGTTTTGGTTAAACCGGTTAAATATACCGGTAACCGAAACCTGAACGAAACCTTAACCGAAATTATTTCGATATAGGGGTCAATGACCGAAACCGGTATTTTCAAAAAACCGGTTTCCGAACCCTGCCTTATGGATTCGTCATGTCTGTCTGTCTGTCTGTCTGTCTGTCTGTCTGTCTGTCTGTCCGTATGTCACAGCCACTTTTTTTCCGAAACTATAAGAACTATACTGTTGAAACTTGGTAAGTAGATGTATTTTGTGAACCGCATTAAGATTTTCACACAAAAATAGAAAAAAACTTTTATATTATGTTACTTGCTGCTACGGAACCCTTCATGGGCGAGTCCGACTCGCACTTGGCCGCTTTTATGCCTGCGGAAGGGCATCCAAATTTTTACTTCCTACCTTAAACCACTGCTACCCTACCTTAATTTCAATTCTAGCTAGCTATATTTATAATTATTAGAAGTATAATGTTTTATCCACAACCGGAAAACCTTTTGGTTTCAACTCCCCTGCTGGTAAGTGATAATGATTACAAAAGATAAAAGCAGGCCTATTATTATATATTAATATTTAGTTTTTAGTGTTTTGACCTGTAATGTATATTACTAATAAATGATGTCTGTCTATTAAGATTCCCGAACATAGTATGGATGGAACTGGCTATTCAGAGAATGCCCAAAGGTCCAAAAAAACTCCCCCCAACACATTTTTTTGAAAACTTCTTAAATTATTATATGTACTTACCATAGAATATTTCATTTATTTATTACCTGATGAGAATGAAAGCACAACACTGTATTGGTGTTCACAGTATCTCCTAATCAAAGTCGTCGATAAGCCTTTCAGAACATAATTCATGAAATTTGAAAATACTAATACACATGAATCTTCTGTGGGATTTATCTGAAACAGACAGTGGTTATGAGGAGAATAATATTAAGTCTACAAGGCGAAATATGTAATTTCACCGTGACCGTGACAGTATAAGGGCATTATACAGTATTGACACTCCCTGCCGCTCTCTGAAGGCCACATGACCCCCCCCCCCCGGTGTGACTTCTAAGTGACCAGTTTTCAAGAGATTGATAAACCAAAGACAATTTATTTTCATAAGGAGAAGCTTCTAAGGCTATACAGCCTTGTAACTAAAAATTTTATGGCACATTTCTGTTAGGAACCAAAATGATTAAGGATAGTATTCGTTAGGTTGATAAAATTATGATCTTAAAAATTATGAATTTAGATTATTTTACTACTTTATGAGTACAGACTCTAATGATTATCGACTACTATGATAATCATCAGTTTATAGAACTTAGTAATTAGGGCCATGGATTTTTATCTCAAACTGTGTGTCACAAAACATTTTATTTTTATATGGAGAGAGGTAAAGACTTCTCAGACCATACAACCTTGTCTCGTGTATACAGTATTCACTTCATATTCTGTCGTTGAAAGTTCTACTCTTTTCGGAAATATAAATTACTAAAAACGTCAATATAACAAAAATAAGTGTAACGTATTTACAAGGCGGTATGAGCAAGAAACCTAGATACTCAAACACACATTAACATGTGTACAGACACGACTACGTTTCATTTTGGACCTGGACCCTGGGCATAGTATGAAAAATATAGAAAATATAGGCTTTCTAGGAAAAAACATAAAAAAAATATCAGAAGCAGGTATACGTCTTACAAGCGAAATGTTTTGTCAGCACTTTTTACAGTATTAATGGTAACACCGAGGCTTGCAATGGTGGGCCACGTTCAAAAATTACGGCTTCGTCCACAAATCACTCAGATGTTTACTCTGACTCTGACTGAACCGTACACCAATATAAGAAGGTTATTCCCTTCTGATATTGGTGTACGTTTTTAAAATCTCCGGATTGCATTGCCTCTTTCACAAGCAACAGCCGGTCTTCCGAGTTACTTGTCGGACATCTAAATTAATAATTTCTATTAAGGTATGTACAAAATCTATATCTATAATCTATAATCACAAGCAACAGCCGGTCTTCCGAGTTACTTGTCGGACATCTAAATTAATATTTTCGATTAAGGTATGTACAAAATCTAGTTTCTAAACGTAAAACGGTCAAAGTTGCGCTCGATTCGCCATGTTTGATGATAATCCTAAGCATATACATACTTATAGACGTCTACGGTCGTTCAAGGCAAGGTCACGATCGCACAGTCGCGATTGTCACAAGCTTGACTGAATCAATACGTCAGTTGTTAGCGCTTCTGATTACTGATCCGAGGGTCGCGGGTTCGATTCTCATTTATGAGCAGTAGACTTTATACAGGGTGTTAAAAAAGTGCGTTTGAGAGTGCCAAAAATGTCTATGGGGGGGGGGGTGCTAGCCCCACAACCTCCAGCAGTCCGGACTTGGCCCGGGTGTGTAAAGTATGGCCTAATATTCCCGAGTTATGGGAGGAGACCCGTGCCTAGGGTTTCTGCTCGAGCTTTCTCGAACTCGAGAAATTTGGCTTCATTCGAGACGAGAAAAAAATGATTGGAGCTCGAGAATTCTCGAGTTCCGAATGTGAATTGCGCCAAGCGCGTCGTGCGTCTTTTTTTGTCGCGTAAACGCACAGTTGTCGACTGCCAACCATTTAAGTGATGGAGATGAAAATATTGTCGCGTAGAACGATGGCCAAAAGAAGCGGCACGATTCCTCGAAGCACTCTCTGTACTATATGCGATAGAGAATGCAGAGCGAGGCTACATCTCTACGCAGTGCCAAGGGGCCAAGCCGGTCTGAAATATGCTGGCAGCTTACAATTCGGGTTGCTCTCTATTGAATGCGATCCAGAGGGAGAAGCTGCTACTGGGGTGCCCCTGCCCAGAGATGAGAAAAGTCTATATTCCATATGAGGCCGAACCTGCGCCTTATAAAGTTGCAGGCGATGGGCCGCGGTGAAATACCATCTCGATCTATTGAGCACACCACACCAAGCTTCAAGGATAATTTAGCCTTACCCTCTAGATAACCACGGAACTGGACTTCACTCTAAATGTCGACACCAAGGGTTCCGATAATATAACGTTGAGTGTACAAGTCCCGCGTGGTAGGGACTTTGTGCTAGGTAGAAAAAAAATATTGACGATTTAAAAGCATGTGTAAAGCATCTACTTAAATAAAAAACATTTTGAGTTTTGAGTTGAGTTTTGAACTGAGGCATTTAGGGGAGTGTCCTCAAAAGGAGTTGATACGATAAATGGCATTTTCTTGGCGGTGACCGCGCAAACCTGTGTCTTGGTGGGGTTAAATTGGACCAAATTAAGTCGACCCCATTCCGAAACTTTCTTTAAAGAAGCCTCAATTTCAGACACAAGATTGTTTCGAGTCTCGATGTCATTTTCCCGAGAAATGTTGGCACGGCCGGTATAGACGACATCACCTGTGCTGTCATCCGCATAACAGTGAGTGCTGCTGATTTGTAGCATATCATTGATATGCAGAAGGAACAGGTGTAGGCGAAAGCACACAGCCTTAAGGGACACCAGCATTCACAGACATAGAATCTGAGCATTGTGCTAGACCCGATCGAAGGCCTTCGCTATGTCCAAACTAACCGCCAATGTTTCTCGATCGCCTGTGCCCAACGATGTGTCAGGTAGACAAGAAGATCACCACCGTTGTTTATTTTCTAACTGTGCTTGTTTCTCTTTTTTTCCTTGGTGTAATTTGTTTTGTGTTGTTTACTGTCTGTTAAATAAATGTATCTCTATCTCTCTATCTCTATCACCGGACCGGCCCCTACGGAAACCGTACTGTCGGTCACTAAGCAGCTGGTGGTCCACTGGGTACCGAAGGAGCTGGCTGTTGATAATAAACTCCATTATCTTTGAGAATAAGGAGGTTATGGCTATCAGTCTGTAGTTGGACGGATTCGAGCGGTCACCTTTTTTAGGGATCGGGTGCACCAAAGCTGTCTTCCATGAGTTCGGGACTACGCCAGAAGAGTAGGAAAACCGAAAAAAGCGTGTTAAAACTGGAGCCAACTCTGGAGCACACACCTTCAACACGATAGGAGGGATTCCATCGGGCCCACTCGACTATTAGTTTAGTGCTAAGTTTTGATTTTAGTTGTTTTGTTTAGAGTTTATCTATGTATCTGTTTTAGTATGTAAGAAGATTTTAATTTTTATTTCTTTCCTTTCTTAAATAAGAGGTACCAAATACTACAAAATTATCAGATAAAAAATTTTGATTTTCTAAATTAATTTTAATATATTCCAATGGTTTATATAAAAAGGCTCGAGACCCGAGAAAACTCGAGAAATTGGGCTCGAGAATTCTCGAAACTCGAGAAATAAAAAAGGTCGAGAAATCAGAAACCCTACCCGTGCCCCTGCAGTAGGGGCGATATTGGTTGTTAACACATTGTAAATAGAATATGTTTTCAGTAAAACAATACCTCTAACATTTTTAGCTTTTTCCTTTTATTCCAACTACCACACGACCTTATATCAACTCCCTGAGCGAAGCCGGGGTACACCAGTTAGTAATAAATATAAGCGTTTTGATACAGTTAAGATACTTTGTATAATATACAGTCAAACTCACCTGTCGGTTGCTTCGAGCAGCTACGAAATGAAGCACAGGCGGCACGCTTAATATATCGGCAAAGAAGTCATAATCCATATGCTAAAATTTTAGGGTTAAATAATATTATATAAGTATGAACAAAAAGAAAAATCTCCACAGATTCACTCTAACAACTGTTAGCTTAGTGGTTGCCCTATCACAATACCACATTCGTATTTTTTGCATTCCACATTCGCATGACATGTCGTCCATCGCACGACTAACTCTCCTATCTCATAACCTTGATTATTTGAGTTTGGACTTTATCTAATTGAAATAGGGTTGCTTTTGAAAACTTACGTAAAATGAGATAGGAGAGTTAGTCGTGCGAGGGACGATGTATTCTAACTTCGAATACATCGTCCTATCGTATTCTAATCGAACTACATCTAACTATACAGGTGAGTGGTAATTCGACGTGATCCTTCAAAGGGGTTATACTTGTGGTTATTTGCAATAAATTAAGTCAATTTAATTTGGGGTCAAAAATTTATGGTTACTGAGCTATTACGGTTTTTCGATTTCGTTGAAATTTTCTACCTCGTTACCAAAAACAATTAATTATGAAAAAAAAACTACATTGTAAATATTAAATTGATACTTTTTTGAAAGCTGAGAAACGAGCGATCACTTTAAAAAAAAATCCTTGCCCAAAACTATCATACTCTCAAAAATAGAGGGTCTTAAGTAGCATTTTTTTTTAAATATAAATGTTCCATAAGTTATTGAGTATTGCTAGAAAAATATTTAGTGAACTTGGCGTAAAAATTGAAGACTTTAGGTAAGTTCCTTGTTTCATAAGCTTAGCAAATATTTAGGTATTTAAATACATAACAGCCAAATACAATAGGCGAGCTTCAGTAAAAACGAGATGCGAAAAAGCCACCAGAAACACTAGAATACTGTCCCAATTCATGGAAATGGAATGGAAAATCACGAACCTTCTATACAAAATAACCGACCATGACATACGGCCTCAATGTTACCTCCCTTAAGATAAAGCTTTCGCTGATAGGAACGACACATCCTAAGAGATCTCCTAGCTATCTCGAAAGACAGTCCCAAAAGAAAAAATGAAAAGATGTCCTTGAAGGGAAAACCAATAACCAAAATAATAAAAGTAAGAAGGATCGCCTACTTCGGGCATACACTAAGACGTGACCCCCAACACATATTACGGGCAGCCAGAGCATACAAAGAGAAGAAACGTAAAGTTGGCAGGCCAATATTCACGTGGAAAGACTCCATCGAACAAGATATATTCGAGAAGAACAACAGGCCCTTCGAATATTGGTAACACATAGTAAATGAAAAACATGTATTGAACAACCAGACTGAACAACTTTACAAACTACCAGAAATAGACTTTTAATCAGAACCAGAAAGCACGGGAAACATGGATCAAAAAAACATCAGAAGACCGAAGCTAACACTCAAGAAAAAAAGCAGTCAACGCTCCTCCCCTGTATTTACTACATACCAAGCATAGTAACTATCTTCCTCATGCTGGCTTTTTGCTACTCGTAGTATACTTGTTGGCTCTATTATCCTTTACACTCCGCCCATACTGACTGCAAAAGCCACCTATATTCCCTATCCTATCTACGTGGCCACTGGTGTCTTGGGCAGATCTCAGGGGCATAATGTAAAATGGCCGGGAGCTGCCGCGTCCCCAGTTGAACAGTCTCCGGCGCTGCTGACAGGGCGCAGGAAACGATCTCGTAACCGGATGCTGTACTCCCACGTACCCTCAGGACCCGATTGGATGCTGGATACTGTCACGGTGCCCGAGCCATTTACTTCGGGTGTTGCAATCCTGCCCGTGATCCCACCTCTGATATCACCGCCCCTGCAGAAGAACTTCTGATCAGTGAGCCACCGGAACGAAACAGAACGGGAAAACCTGCACCAAGTGGATTTCGCGGATTTTAAGTATAAAGCGGATTTTAGTTTTGTCGTAGTATTTTTAAGTGTATTGAATTTGAATTTTAACTGAAGAGAAAGAAATGTTGCGAGTAGACTATGCCAGAGTCAATTTACGGGCATTTAAGCAAGAACTGAGCCGTCTAAAATACGGTGACCAAACATGGGTCCTCTACCGTCCACCAGAGAAGGATCAAGCAAAAAAATGCTTGCCAAAGATGAAGAGCGGCCAACAGCTATGCAAGAGTCGAGAATTGGAACTAAGTTCATGTTGACGTAAGAAATGGATTTTAACGTTATATGCTACTATGAGCTTCTGGATCATAATGAAAACATGGACCTTATTCGCTACATCTAGTTTCTGGAGCACCTAATGGATCAGTGGGGCAGAAATCACAAGCATTAAAATATGGTTGTTAGATGACAACCCAAGAGCACACCACCACTCATCTGTAGAGGACTGGATGAGTCTGCATAACATTGAACGTTGGATTCAACTACCATATTCTCCTGATTTAAATCCGTGTGATTTCAGGTGCTTCCATCAGCTAAAGAGAGCCATCGGAGGCGTTGCTTATTCTGACATTAATGCCTTGCGTCAATCCTTGGACAAGAAGATAACTGATGGAAATAAACATTTAAGGTACCAGTCAGTACGAAAGCTACCTGAGCGTTGGCAAGCAAAGTTCGCAGGGCGGATATATCTAAGCTTGTGTCAAAATATAATACATGAAAGCCTTGTTTGTTTTTTATTTTAAAAAATGTGCGGGCGGTTTTGAACCGAATTCCGTAGTAGTACATACTTTAACCTTGAATATTCATCACAAAGATAAGTCACAAAATCAATGTATTTCCGGGAATCGTCACCAAACAAACAGGTAAAAAATTGATACGGCGGTCGCGCACTCAATGTTTACTCTTTCGATGCCGATTCGGGACTGAAAGTAATTAGGAAAGTGCGTTTATTTTATACTTTCGTGTAGTTCAGATATAGTGTATGTTATAATAAAGGCTTATTATGTGGATGGGTTAAATGATAATGTGGATTTTTGACGTATGGAGGGAACCACAGTGCCCTAGACTTAATTTGTTGCAAATAACCTCTAGTATAAACCCTTTGAAGGATCATGTCGAATTACTAATCACTCTGTATTAAGCACTTGACTAACATATTAGGATACTTTTTATCCCGGAAAACTCTAGGGTTCCCGGAGGAATGGCTAGAAACTAAAATTTTTACTTCGCCACTAGATGGCGATGCCCTAACATTTTATTTTTCTCTAGACCTAATCAGTGGCGTAGCTAAGTACATACGGGCCCTGGTAAAAAAAAATATGGCCTATTCAAACAGATAAGTTTTTATGAATAAATACCTATAGCAGTCGTACTTTTAATCAGTAGTCGTAGTTTTCATCATCAGACGAAAGACGTCCACTGCTGGACATAGGCCTCCACCAAGGATTTCCATTAAAGCCGAGTCCTCTCCAGTCCAGAAGCTCGAAAACGTCTTCCAGTTTATAATTATATAAATACCTAAAGCTGTTGTACTATATATCTTTATATTGTGAACTGCAGGCTACAATTTCTTGTTTATTTCTGTGACACTTGTGTATGCCAAATGGTAAAGCGATTCGTGAGACAGTAAGCACAACATCATTGTACAACTTATTTAAATAAATCGGCAGTTTAGACTGGTAGATATGGTTCTTAAATCCGTCAGTCATTCTTCCATTCCCTTATTGACATAACTCGCTAAATCGGAGAGCGAATCCTTCAAGATGCAAACACTGCACAAACAACAGGAACAATTTAGTAAACGAATTTCTTTCAACTGAATTCATGAGTTGCCATGATTAAGATCGTATTGCAACCTGTTATTTTTATATTCTGAAGGTGAAGTGATACATTTTTGGTAATTCAGCTTTACTGGTCAGGGTCCCAGGGACCCTTGAGCTTGAGGGCCCCGGTGCACGGCACCGCCTAGCCCTCCGATAGCTACGCCACTGGACCCAATTCTGAAGTCCACGCCGACGAAATCGCGGGCAGAACCTAGTGTATAAATAAACCGATTTTTATTTGCTGATTGTAACATATTTACCTTGATGAATACGTTATTAATTGGACTAGTTTCAAGGTCGTTTTTATACACATCCATCTTTGTTTCGAGACTGAAGACTATGATGTGAAGTACGGCAGCCAAGTAAAATAGATTCAAAAACCAGTGTAAGTAATTAATGGCCTGTAATACATATAAATATCATGAATTCAAAGGTGAGTCATATTAGTAGTAGAGAAGTTTAAACCTAGATCGTATCGTTCTGGGACGTGTGATAACAAAGTTGACGAAAGTCAAGACCCTACAACAACTACTAACTCCGTAAAGACTATAATATTTTTCATATCTACCTACAATATCGGAACTTGTCAGTCACTTCTGCATCCTTAGTCATAACAATGTTTCCACCTCACCTCTCTGGCTACCCCTGGCAGTAACTTTGGTGGTACTGTAGGTATTTTTTAAGATAGCATTTTCTAAAGATTTCCACTTCATTTTTTTAACAGCAAATCAGTCTTAAAGTTTTATTTTCCAATGTATTGTTACCAATAAAAAAATTCGGTGGCACAGCGCGTAGTGACTGCATTCTCCTAACCAGACGTCTTGCATTGCATAAGTCCGTAGGTGTAAATCTAAATACCCTACAGGGTAACACTAAGTGCAACACTAGGCTACCGCCGTCTATACCTTGGGGATATAAGGGCTAAATGTATACGAAAAGAAGAAGTTACCAATATAGAGTGTTCAACGACAAAAAGTAAAATATAGGCATAGTGACATGATGACATGGTGCTACTGAATATATGAACATATTTAAAATCTGCTACGAGCAAATACTAATGTGGGAGAGCTGCCTAAGCTACGTCTTCCAGTGCGCGGTTTCCAGACCCATGCTATGTAACTTGCCCACTTTGGGCATCCGTGTCCGTGCACCGCGATGAAGCCGCTGCTAAATGCGGGCAGCGCGCCAAAACAACCGCTTACGGATGTGTAGCAAGTGCAATCCACTGAAATCATTCCTATAGTCCTGTCCGTAAATGGTTTGATTCCAGCTGACCTGGATCGTAACCTTAGGCAGCTGGGACTTCGAGGCAGACCGATAATAGCGGCTATGCAAAAGGCAGTCCTCATCGACGATGCCCGGATTGTCCGACGCTTTCTCTCCTCGTCGCACTGACCTCCAGCCGACTGTGCTTCTGCTGGAGTAGCTCCTGCCACTTCGCCTAGCGCGAAGTGGTCAGAGTAGCCCAAATTCATGTTTCAAAATAATAATAATAATATCTGGGACAAATCACACACCGTCATTGGATGTGTCCTTTGTTCAACAGTGTCGTGTTTCAGCTGATGTGATGATAATAATTTGAAGGTTTACCTTCCAGATCTTTCGTCTGAATATTTGTTTACGAAGTAATCCAATTGCGACTAAGAACACCGAATACTTTATAAATTCTTTATAGAGGTTCTTTGAATTGTTGAAATCCTCAATGACATCCCTGCAAAATGTAAAATATCATCATATCTATCTATATATCACAAAGGAACCTTATAAAATATTTACTTTGTTACACAATTCATATTACCAAAAAATAGATATAACAGAAGGTCCTCTCATCTATGTACCGGCATATAGGTACCTACTACTGACCTCGACGCAAGGGTTATCACAACATTCACATTTTTTTCAAATCAAAATCACGTAGACTTAGGGTTTCTGATTTCTCGACCTTTTTTATTTCTCGAGTTTCGAGAATTCTCGAGCCCAAATTCTCGAGTTTTCTCGGATCTCGAGTCTTTTTATACAAACCATTGGAATATATTAAAATTAATTTAGAAATTCAAAATTTTTTATGTGATAATTTTGTAGTATTTGGTACCTCTTATTTAAGAAAGGAAAGGAATAAAAATTAAAATCTTATTACATATTAAAACAGATACATAGATAAACATAAAAAAAAAAAAAAAAAAAAACTCTAAACAAAACAACTAAAATCAAAACTTAGCACTAAACTAATAGTTGAGTGGGCCCGATGGAATCCCTCCTATCGTGTTGAAGGTGTGTGCTCCAGAGTTGGCTCCAGTTTTAACGCGCTTTTTTTGGTTTTCCTACTCTTCTGGCGTAGTCCCGAACTCATGGAAGATAGCTTTGGTGCACCCGATCCCTAAAAAAGGTGACCGCTCGAATCCGTCCAACTACAGGCCGATAGCCATAACCTCCTTATTCTTAAAGATAATGGAGTTTATTATCAATAGCCAGCTCCTTCGGTACCCAGAGGACCACCAGCTGCTTAGTGACCGACAGTACGGTTTCCGTAGGGGCCGGTCCGGTGGTGATCTTCTTGTCTACCGTTGGGCACAGGCGATCGAGAAACATTGGCGGTTAGTTTGGACAGAGCGAAGGCCTTCGATCGGGTCTGGCACAATGCTCAGATTCTATGTCTGTGAATGCTGGTGTCCCTCAAGGCTGTCTGCTTTCGCCTACACCGTTCCTTCTGCATATCAATGATATGCTACAAATCAGCAGCACTCACTGTTATGCGGATGACAGCACAGGTGACGTCGTCTATACCGGCCGTGCCAACATTTCTCGGGAAAATGTCATCGAGACTCGAAACAATTTTGTGTCTGAAATTGAGGCTTCTTTAAAGAAAATTTCGGAATGGGTCGACATTATTTGGTCCAATTTAACCGCACCAAGACACAGTTTTGCGCGTTCACCGCCAAGAAAATGCCATTTATCGTATCAACTCGTTTTGAGGATACCCTTAAATGCCTCAGCTATTATCGGAACCCTTGGTGTCGACATTTAGAGTGAAGTCCAGTTCCGTGGTTATCTAGAGCAGTGTTTTTCAACCTGTGGGTCGCGGCCCCCTGGGGGGTCGCGAAGCCTTTCTCAAGGGGTCGCGGGTACAAGAAAATGTAACTTTTCCTTTTAACTTCGTTATATACAGGATTTAACAAAATTGATGTAGGACCCGTTAACTGGGGATTCTACTCATTGTACTGAACAACTTTTGTTATAGAACTTTGCTCAAATCGCAAAAAAAAATTGGACTCTCCGTACAAAAAAAAAATCACGTTTCTAGAAACAACCATTTAGCTGGCAGAGGGGGAGGGGGATATAACTTGTTATGTTACAAAAAGGAAGAGCGGGTCAAAACTGTTACGTTACAAAAAGGAAGAGCGGGTCATCCGGGGTTCACAATATTTAATGAAAATAAAAAATAAAACTGTACAACCTATTCTAGAAAAGTGTCCTCAGTGTCCACGATCACTCACTATTTACAATAAAATAAACAATATCACATGAGGCGGCGGGCGTCTTGGTACGTCGGGCGGCCGGAGGGGCTCGCTTCGACAGCGACGGGGGGCTCACTCCGACGGCGGCCGGTAGAGCGGCTGGGACGGCAGCACGAGGGCCCGGGACTATAAGAGGGATCACACGAAGGACAGGGGTCCCGGGCTTCCGTTCCAAGGATTTTGATTAATAGAAGTCCGCAATTAAACAAATCTCCGCCCGCTCTTGGTCAAGCAAAATCGAAGAGTCCTCTTGTTTTTCAATTTTCGTCCTTTTGACATTCTTGTCATCCGTCCTCGCTATTCTCACTCGCCAGGAAAAATAGGTGTTAAACCAAAAAGTCCGTAGTTCTTAATTACTCCCTTAATAATATTAAACTGATGCAAACTCCTTAAGAATAAGAAAATATAGAAACTATAAGATGTCAAACATAAAAATATTGAATTGAAGTTGTACCAAAAACAAATAATATTTGAGTAAATACAATAATTTCGAGATAAAGATAATAAGAAACGCTAACTTAAGAACCTACGCATATAAAATAATAAAAGAAATACATGAATAAAACTAACAAAGGTAAATATTTACAAGAGCGATAAAAAACCCTATATTTTCCCCGACAAACCGAGAAATTTTTTTTTGCCTACAAAAAATTTTGAAGATGTTAAATTTCGGAGGTTCACATTCTTAAAAGTATCATCCTATGCACCTACCAAATGCTAAAATCTCTCATTCATCAACTTCCATCAACTTGCAAGCATTTATACACAAATAGCATAGAAATGATCTGCATTTACCAGCACTCAGACGTCAACATGTGTCCAATCATCTAACAAACCAGAGAGTAGAGCTCACATTCAATTCAATGGCTTCTACTCGGCGAACCACATCGTTATCATTAGACCTAGGCTTATTTATGGAGTAGTCAAACCGCTCCTGATTATAATCCATAAAATACGCAAATATTTTGTAGACACAAGAACCCTCAAGAGGCAATAAGAATTCCCCAGTCTCGCCCAGAAGAGTAGGCGTACGTGAAGAGAGCTAAGAAGCTAAAAATTACTACAATATACACTTCAAAAAAATCGCACGTCCGTAAAAATAGGCTTCAAGCACTGTTAATCCTTAAGACAAGAAGTTATTCGTAGCAATATTGGTATCATTTGAGAGCCCTATAAAAACTCTTTAAAAAAATATCCATTTCATTTGATTAAAGAAAAAGCTTGACTTGAATGACAATGGAACTGATTCTCCTCTTCAAATTTTGTTTGTATTGTTTTGTTTTTTGGGTATAAAAGGGTCGATACAGCTTATCGGGGGATAAATTTGCTACCAACAGTCGAAGAAGACACAGAAGAATATCTTTCATCAGAAAAACGTCCTTGAAGATGGACACTACTGCTGCTGAAGCCGCCCAAGTTATCGCACTACTGCAATCAGGACTACGTCAGTGTGATGTTGCTCGGCAATTGCACTTGAGTCGCTTTTCTGTTCGAAGAGTGTACCAGCGGTTCCTGCAGACCGGTAGCTTTGTCCGAAGGCGTGGGTCTGGTAGAAATCGCTGCACTTCTGCGAGAGATGACCGATTCGTCGTATCGAAGTCTTTGAGAAATCGGTTCTCTAATGCTGTTGAGTTGCAACAGCAGCTTCAAGCAGTTCGTAGAAGGGCCGTGAGTGTCTCTACAGTTAGAAGAAGACTAAAGGAGAGAAATATTGTGGCTAGAAGACCTACCACGGGTCCAAAATTAACCGCAGCGCATCAGCGAGCACGCCTGCAATTTGCTCGCGCCCACGTCAATTGGACCCTGGACCAATGGAGAGCTGTTCTCTTCTCAGACGAAACGAGAGTGTGCCTTTTCTGCAACGATAGACGCAAAAGAGTATACAGAAGACAATGGGAACGTTTTGCCCAAGCCTGCATCCAAGAGACGGTAGAATACGGGGGCGGTTCCTGCATGTTCTGGGGCGGCATATCTGCCGACGGCAAAACTGAACTTTCTTGCGTCTCTCGGACCGGCGGTGCTCGCGGGCAAGGGTCGATGACTGCTCACCGGTACATCACAGAGATCCTGGAAGAACATGTGGTCCCCTATGCTGGATTTATTGGCGACGGGTTCACATTAATACACGATAACGCTCGCGCGCACACAGCTGGAATTGTGCAGGGCTACCTTCAAGAGGTTGGGATCCCTGTCATGCAGTGGCCAGCGAGAAGTCCAGATCTGAACCCGATAGAGCAACTCTGGGACCAGCTGAAACGCAAGGTTAGATCCCGTGATCCCGCTCCCGCGACTCTTCAGGAGCTCCAAGACGCCGTTATTGAGGAATGGGACAGAATCCCTCAAGAAGAGGTCCTAAAGTTGGTGCGATCCATGAGGGAGCGCATGGAAGACGTCATTAGGGCTAGGGGGGGTAACACTAGGTTTTAGGTTAGTTTTAAGCAACTTTGTTTTGAAAAATTAATCAGATTTCATTTGGGTTTTTCAAGGATTTTTATTGTTTTGTAAATTTTTCTCAGTTCCAATAAAAAACATTGAATGAATTATTGTTTTTGCATTCTCTGTTTCCTTACCTTTCAAATGATACCGAACATTACCAATATTTCATAATACAAATACGATTGAAAGATGTTTAAAATAGATTTCTTAAAAGGTGCGATTTTTTTGAAGCCGAGTGTATGTAGTGTAGAGAGTGTTGAGTGTAAAAGTGTGAAACAAGGAGGAAGTGAACGAATGAGTTAATAAAATTTCATCGCCTCCTGTGTTTATATAGAGAACCACAAGGTATCGTTTCTCTACCGAAGATTAAAAAATTTGGAATGTAGTTAGTAACTGCGTTGACTGCACTATTCATTGTAGCTTGAACTTTAGGAAGATGAAGATCCCAGCACCTTCACCAAAATAGTGTTGAATTTATAAAGTTTGTCCGCTCAGAAACCGGAGCATATGAAAAGGCGTAGGCAATGCTACATATTTCCCCCTAACCCCGAGAAAATTTTCTATTCGGAGAAAATTTTGAAGGTTAAAAAGGTAGTCTTCCCTCCATAACATACATTTCACCGAAAATCACGCATTCATTAATAATAATAATAATAATATAGTCTTTCAGAGGTAGGGGTGTGGTTCACATTCAATGATGCACACTCCAAGGGAAACACCTGGCCATAACGAAGGCTTATTTAAAGAGTCGTAACCCGCTCGTTCTTAAGACCCTTAAACGAAGGCTTATTTAAAGAGTCGTAACACGCTCATAAACGAAGGCTTATTTAAAGAGTCGCAACCCGCTCGTTCCTTACCCTAAGCTGAGAGAGCAAAGGAAGATATCATCACCTGTACTGGTAGAGCACAAGTAATCCTTAAGCTTAGAGAGCCAAGGAAGATATCAAGAGAGAAATATTCACCTGTGCTGGTAGAGCACAAGTAATCCCTAAGCTGAGAGAGCATAATAAGGGATCAAGAGAGAAAAAAAAGAAAACAAGAAGAAGAAAAGAAAAGTTAAATAAGAGGCTTAAGAGCCTGTTATTCAAGGGAACTTCGAATGAAAACCAAAAGATCGAAGTTATAGAGTAGAGTTCGAGTTTCTAAGCGGACTTTAACTTTGCATTCTAATTATTAACTTCGTATTACTACAAATGCAAACAAAGTTAATCAGCCGAAACATTATTAACAGTAGAATATGCAAGAGAGAAGGTAATATATAAGGGAGAGCTATAAAAGATTAGATCAAGAAGGTTTCACTTGAGTAAGTGTGTTTTAGAATTTTGAAGAGGTAAGTGACTATTAAAGACTACATTGAAAGAGAGTATGCAAAAAGATTTCACTTGAGTAAGTGGATTTTAGAATTTTGAAGATAAGAAATTTAAATCAAAATCAATTTAAGAAAAGTAGTAAAATGTTTTAAAAAATCGTAGAGAAATAATAAGTAAGCAGTTAAAATAATAATAGTATAAACAGAGATAGTAAGTATTTCATTATGTTGTAGAGAAAAAACAAAATAATAGAATAATGGTATTAGGAATATTTATTTATTCCTCACCACCAAAATCGATGGTTAAAAATTAAATATGATAAAACCAAAAGAAATATTTATAGGAAACCTAAAACGCAAAACGCAAAATCGCAAAACGCAAAATCGCGAAACGCAAAACGCAAAAACGTTCGGTAGAGAAAGATAACACGGAAAAGTAGACGCATAAACGTAACCCGAAAAAAAATAAACGCATAAACGCTAATTATTGAGAAA
The DNA here is from genome assembly GCA_958295455.1 of Coleophora deauratella. NCBI lineage: Eukaryota > Metazoa > Arthropoda > Insecta > Lepidoptera > Coleophoridae > Coleophora > Coleophora deauratella. The sequence continues at coordinate 3,372,415 of OY282390.1, read as the reverse complement.
TAAAATTAACTACAATATAACTACAACTAGCTACGCTAAGATGTGTAAAGTGTGTAGTGTAAAACCCCACCTAGATTCCTACCTATTTATGGTACGTTCAAGAGTGTGAACAAGATCAAAAAAAAAATCGACCAAATGAAATTCGATCAAAAAAGACAAAGCCAAAATAAACTGCCAAAAACTACCGATCACTTGTGGAAGTGTAATTTCGAATTTAGAGAAAGGGGGTGAGTTCGAAAATAAACGTTGGGCGCCAAAACTGTTATGTTACAAAAAGGAAGAGCGGGTCAAAACTGTTACGTTACAAAAAAGAAGATTTTAGGGTTCCGTACCTCAAAATGAAATAAATTGTACAGTCACACTGTGCATAATTGCTCACTTATTCTTTATATCATCTGGCATACCTACACAGGATTTTCATTGCTTCACATAAATTAGCAATAAACATTCATGATTAGTAGCAAGTGACAGACTTCACAAATTAAAAATGGTGTTTTGTATGGGAGGTGGGACCTTGTCCTGGTATGGCCCGGAATTATTTATTACCTAGTACAGGTTATTGAAAGTGTCCAAATATGCGGCATAAACGGCCGTATCTCTTGATTGCTATGGCATAGTAGTTTGATTTTTGTACACAGCTTCAAGGGATTGCAGGCCTGAGAATTTGATATAAGATTTCATGACATGTTTGATTATGAATTTATACGGAACCCTCGGTTTGGGAGTCTGACTCGCACTTGGTCGGTATTTTTTGAGATAAGGAACCCTAAAAAACAGTGGATAGATAGATAACTCATTTATAGCAATAAATATGTTTATCTTCGTTTTTTTATTTAAAATAATTGACGAAACATTTCGTAGTGATTTCATTTCATCTCCTTTCATTTGTGTTCTTTATAATAAGCACTTCTCCACGACAGTGCCCGGATAGTCAGATGCTGTCTCTCCTCGTCGCACTGACCTCCAGCTGTTATGCTTTTTTTTTTTTTTTTTTTTTTGTCGCAGAGGTGGCAAACGAGCAGACGGATCACCTGATGGTAAGCGATTACCGCCGCCCATAGACACCCGCAACACCAGAGGAGTCACAAGTGCGTTGCCGGACTTTGATTTGGGAGTACGCTCTGATGCTGTTATTTCAGCTGTTATGCTGTAATAGCTCTTCCATTTTTCCTAGCACCAACTGTAGAAATATATAGCTAGAACATATCTATATCGCACTCTTAATAAAACAATGACCGAATTCAAAATTTTGGCAAAAGGAGTTTTTTATAAAACAAAAACGAACTAAAAGAGCAAGCCTCACAGTCTCAGTAAAAAAAAACCACCTCTGCTTCTTAAACAATAACTCGCATGTCCCCCGCACACGCGAGTGTCTCTCTTTTAGGTAGATTTTTTATCAAAACTAATATTGCCAAATTTTGAATTCGGTCGTTGTTTTATTAAGAGTGCGATTTTTGAAAAAACTACAAATTACCTGCTGTATTTCAAAGGAGCAGGTATAAATGTTGCAGTGGATTTGTTTTGAAATGTAATCGTGTACCTGAAACCTCTCAGTAGGGTATTATTTACGGAGGCCGATTTAACTAAATTATAAAAATCTTGTGTCTCTACGCATCTTAGTCCCTTCATAAACTCTTTGTGGATAAGACGTGACCCACACCTATAACAATAAAAATATAAGTTACAGAAGTTAAATATTTCGTAAAAGACTAAAATTACTTTTTTTTTTACTAAATTATTATTTGAGATGTAGCCAATATTTCAGAGCCTTTGTTTATTCAACTCCGATTAATAGCCGTTTAATAGTTAACAACCCAAAGTGTCCCCACTGCTGGGTCACGGATCTCTTACCATACCTTGGGAAGATTAGGTCACACACAAAACCCATAGACGTTTAGGCGATTTCGTAACGGGATGCCTCCTATCGCACCTAGACGATCATTATTTTCATAGAATCTGCAGCACAAAGACAAAATTATTAAAATTTCCTACTTCAGATCGCACCATGCACTTTTTTTTCAGTAAACGTCGAATTTACGTCGCAGTTCGCCAACTTTACTAAAAACGTGGTTATTTAAATGTATAATGCCTACTTTAGTACAGTTTTTAACCGACTTCAAAAAAAGGAGGAGGTTCTCAATTCGTCGCAATAATTTTTTAAATTTTTTTTTATGTATGTTCACCGATTACTTGAAGACGCCTGAACAGATTTGGAAAATTCTTTTTTTGTTTAAAAAGGTATACTTCCCATATAAATATCGAAATCGATTCAGCGGTTTTTGAGAAAATCAACAAAAACGTAACAAAATTGGAGTTGTTGCGATTGAAGTCGGTTGTTTTTAACGTATTCAGCGTGGTCATTATTATACTTTAGTACAGTGTGTTTATTAGTTGCAGTGTCAACATCTGTAGATCTAAACTTTTTGCCGTTTATTACCCGTGGCAAAGAAAATAATCAGTTTATTCGATTTAAAGTTTAGTGTTTGCCTGTGATGTTTTGTTTCATTTAATAAATTAAAAATTTTGAGCTCGCTACCCTCACGGCTCTTTATTAATGTAGGGTGGTTGATTCTGTTACCTCGTTAATTACAATAGTGAAGGGAAATTCATAGGACCGCGTAACATTTACATAAAACTTCTTAAAAAAGCAGGTAATCTGAGATATTTTATCTGATAAATTTGTAATGGCACAAAGGTGCAGCGAGGTTGCATTTTTTGTGACCTATTAAAAATCACTTTTTATTGAGGTATTTCAGTCTGATTTTTATTTTAAATATTATTAATTATAGTCTAGCTTGTGCCCGCGGCTTCACCCGCGTAGACTAAAAAAGCGGTAAAGTGCGACTCGGACTTGCCCATAAAGGGTTCCGTAGCAGCAAGTAACATAATATAAAAGTTCTTGTAGTTCGTTGTAGGTAAATTGCGGTTTACGATTTATGACGTATTAAAAAAAACTTCTTACTAGATCTTGTTCAAACCAATTTTCGGTGGAAGTTTGCATGGTAATGTACATCATATATTTTTTTTAGTTTTATCATTCTCTTATTTTAGAATTTACAGAGGGTGGGGGGACACTTATTTTAGCACTTTGGAAGTGTCTCTCACGCAACTATTCAGTTTAGAAAAAAATGATATTAGAAACCTCAATATCATTTTTGAAGACCTATCCAAACCTATCCATAGATACCCACACGTATGGGTTTGATGAAAAAAAAATTTTGAGTTTCAGTTCTAAGTATGGGGAACCCCCAAAATTTATTGTTTTTTTTTTGTATTTTTGTGTGAAAATCTTAATGCGGTTCACAGAATACATCTTCTTACCAAGTTTCAACAGTATAGTTCTTATAGTTTCGGAGAAAAGTGGCTGTGACATACTGACAGACAGACAGACATGACGAATCTATAAGGGTTCCGTATTTTGCCATTTGGCTACGGAACCCTAAAAAGCGGTTACACTATCCTATTATAATCTATGAAATATTGAAATAGTAAAGTCTGTGTATTCATCCGGAAAATAATCTAAAAAATAACTGAGCCGAGAGGCGAGTATGCATCGAAGGGGCCCATCTAGGGAGTTGGAGAAGACATCAAAAAAGGAAGGAAGGGGACTGTCCGCGGAGCGGAGATAGGAAGAGTTTCAGAGCAGAAAGGTTTTGTAGAAGTGTAGTGACTTGAGAAACTAAGGGGGCATCAGAAAGAGAAGGATGTTTTCTGGAAATTTTATTTTAGACGTTGTATGACACGTGGACTTTTGACATATTGACCTTTTCCCATTTTGTTATTTCGAAATTTTGACGCTGTGATGTTTCGACGACTCGAAGCTTCGACGATCTGACGCACAGAGCTGCGACGATTTTGACAATTTGATATTTTGGTATTCTGATATTCTGATACTGTGATACTCTGATACTCTGATATTTATGATATTCTGATATTATGATATATTAATATTTTGATATTTGATTGTTTGATATTTTGACATTTTGATCGTATGCTAGTATCTAGTAGGGTTGTTTATCCCTAAGGATAAGGTGGCATACGACCACGACTATCCTCTGAACATCACTATATGTACAGGGTGACAAATGGGAAGTTGCCTAAAGTAATCGTTAATAACTTCGAGATGAATGCTGGGGAAAAAAAAATACATATGAAATAAGTAAAGTGGTCATTTTTATTTGAAATTGATTCCACTTAATTCGAAAATATCCAACACATAAAAATTGAGTTTTTTAAAAATTGACAAAACCTGGCTAGGGAATAACTAATAAATATAAAATATTTTCAAAGTGGTCCGAGTCTGAATTTGCACCATAGTCGAGCCGTTTTGGAAACTATAAAACACTAGTCTATTTTAGATGAATAAATACTAGAAATTCCTTTTGTAATAGCTTCTCTCAAATTATTTTTGGTCTTGGGTTTTTCAGCATAACAATAATCTTTCAAGTAGCCTTTCAAGAAGAAATCACACGGGTTTAAGTCTGATAAGGGTACCAATGTATACCTGCGAGTGCAAAATTGGGATATCCTAAACCGGCGACGCGTTCGCCATATACTTCGTAAATAACTTCAAATACGTTCAAAGTTCTATGCGGTGCGTAGCAATCTTGCATAAAATAAAAAAGTTTCTGCTAAACCGCGTTTCTATTTGATGAGTTGTGATTTTGTAAGTGTATAAGTTAATGATTTATTTTACTATTCATAGTGTCTCTCGATTCAGTATAAAAACTACTGCAGCTTTTCTTATTAAATATGTTGGCTTATTTTTAAAATATACTTTGACTTTGGCAACCTTATCTTTTGTTGCGACTGGTAGATCATGACGATAATCGTCAAGGGTATAATATTTTATGAAGTTATCAATTACTCTAAGAATTAAGTAAAAATAAAAATAAAACTTTATTATAAAGTGCGGTCACACGATAAAGTAATGTATATATTTTTTCATTTTTACTTTCTAAGCGCATTTTGACTGGCTACTCTTTTACTTCCATACTTAGTACGAAAACCTATATACGCTTCAATACAGTTTTTTCCTCTAGAATAAAAGCACTCGCTTAGATACAACTTTTCTTCTTTCATAAGGTTACTCGTTTTAAAGTACACGTGTTGCTGTTAACGACGTCTTCCGTTCCGTTCCGGTGGCGCACTGACCAGAAGTTCTTCTGCAAGGGCATTGATATTAGGGCATACAAGAGGACCGTCCAGGTTGGGCCACACGGTCATATGAGCGTGGCCCCCGTGATGGTGGCTGGCATGCGACGGTGTTCTGAGGTGGTAGCGGTTTGCTGCCTTAGATTCCCGTTGTCGCCTACTAGTCACGCCCGGCGGTGGCCACACTGTAAAGATCTGTGATGGGCCAACATCGATGATCGACCGTTATGCGGCTAATATCTACCCAAGACACCAGTGGCCACGTAGATGCGATCAGGAGTGTAGGGCGTTCGCAGTCGGGATAGGAGAGGCAGGAGGTTGAACCGACAAGTATTCTAGCAACGAGCCAGCATATTAGGATGATAGATACTATACTTGGTGTGTAATAGATACAGGGGGGGAGTTAGACTGCATTATTTTCAGTTGTCTTGAGAGGTGGTTCGTCGTTTTCTTTTGATTCTGGTCTTGCATCCGTGTCAATCCGATATTTGCTTGTCCTATTGTGATGTCTGATTGTAACTTGCGCTGTTATTTTCTTCTGTTCAGGTATCCGTGGTTTCTGGTTCAGGCTCTGACTCTGTGTCTGTCTCGATGGATTTGAATATTATGTCTTCGGCTGCGGTTTTCAGTATGTCCCTGTGGCCTGCTATATTTTCCCAGTATTTCACAGGCCTATTTGTATATTTGAATATATCCTGGGTCAGTGAGTCTTCCCATGTAAGGATAGGTCGACCGACTTTTCGTTTTTTCTCTTTATAGTCCCTTGCTGCGTGTAGGACGTGTGGTTTCTCGCGTCTTAGGATGTGGCCTAGGTACGAGATTCTTCTTACTTTGAGGATTTTTGTTATGGTTTTTCCTTCTAGTATATCTTTAATTTTTCTCGTTTTAGGACTGTCTCTAGAGTTTGCTAGTATTTCCCTCAAGATGTGCCTCTCGTATCTCCGTAGGCGTGACCTATTTGCTTTGGTTAGGGAAGCTACGTTTAGGCCGTATGTCATCGTTGGACTTATGACCATTTTATACAGGAGGCGTGAGATTTTCCATTCTATTTTATTTTCTTTTATGAATGGCATAATTGCTTTAGTGTTTTTTATGGCTTTTTCACATCTTGTTTTGATGGAGGTTCGTCTGTCGTGTTTGGAAGTAATGTATGTGCCCAAATATTTGATTTCATTCACGGGTTTAATGAGGATGCCACCCATGAGCACTGGCTGATCCTTGTCGGTTAGGCTGGACAGCGGGTCCCTTATGACAAGCTTTGTTTTGCTTTCGTTTATTATCAATCCTACCGTTTTGAGCAGATTTTTGAGTTTTATGACTATTCTGTTAAGGACGTTAATGTCTAGACCTACGATAATGAGATCGTCAGCGAATGAGAGAATGAGAGGTAGAGATATTCCTTGGTCTTGATCTAGCTTAACATCTATATCTTCTACTTCTAATTTCCTCAGGACGTCGTCCATAAGAATGGTGAAGAGCCTGGGCGATAGTGGACAGCCTTGTTTGACTCCCTTGCCCTTAGATATCGTTTCTGTAGTTTGGCCGCACCATGATATGAACGTCTTTTCGTTCATACATGCCTCTACTATCCTGTTTGTTAGAGGTATATTAAGTCTCGTCGCCAGGATATCTCTCAGGGCTTCTAAGTTGACGGTGTCAAAGGCTTTTTCAAGGTCCAGCGCTGCTACGTATATTTTTATTCCTTCTTTCCAGTTGGTGTCTAGGACCCGCCTTATTGTGTAAATATGGTCGTCCGTGGATCTATTTTCGAGGAAAGCTGCTTGGTAGCTGCCTAAGCTGGTTTTTTTCCTCTACTTTTTGCAGGAGATAGTTTGCGTATATTCGGTACCCTAAATTACATATAGATATTTTCCTAAAATCTCCCGTTTGTTTGGGGTAGGCCGTTTTCTTTATAGGGACCTGTTTGGTCAACCTCCATTCATCAGGGATTTTGTTGTTTTTCCACGCGTATTGCATTGACTTGACTACTTGGTCTATGAATTTATCTGGGGCAGCTTTATATAACTCCGGTACAATTTGGTCCGTTCCTGGCACTGAGCCATTACGCATTTTGCAAATTATTAGTCTTATGGTTAAGTCATCTGGAGTATCTTCGTTTGGTAGATGCCCGTGGGTTTCTTTTAGTTTGCGTACGGGAGGCCCTTCCATTTTTTGTAACTCTGTTACCCAGCTAGACATTGGAATGAAGTATTTGGATTGAGTTCTGAGTGTATTTATTTTGTATTTTTTGAAGAACTTGTATGTAATTTTCATACGTTTGGACTTGTGTTGGGCGCTTAAATTATAAAAAAAGAATTTGCATTCTTCGGCTTTGTCGTTTTTCAATAATTTGTTGAAGTCTGTGCGTAGCTGTTTGACTTTTCGTTTAAGATGTTGGTTTTTGGGGTCGCGATTACTTAGGAAAAGGTGTTTTTTTAAAGAGGCTAATGCTAACCTTTGTTCGTGGGTGTTGGTGCGTGGCTTAGACAGGGTTTCTTGAGCTGCTTCTTTTAAAATGTCATTTAGTACAGACCATGGGACTGCCTTATTGGGATTATCTTCTAAGCAGGGATCAGACTTATAAGACTCCATCTTGTTTTCCATTTGACTGAGGTGGAATTCGAGTCTGCTGGACACCGCTAATTGGAATTTTCTATGCTTGTCCTCAACTTGTAAGGCTTCGTAGTCATAGTCTCTGTAATCGTAGGGCGGTGAATATGTTGATTTTGGCTGCCGATTCGGAATATAAGTATGTGTTGCTTTAGTTTCGGTTGTTTTAGTGAAAGTAGATGTAACTATTGAGCCCCAAACTATTTTGTGATCCGATATTTTTTTCTGACCCCATTCGCCCTTAATAGCCTGGAAGAAGACTTTATTTATGTTGCTGGTAATAATATGATCTATTTGGGAGGTTTTGGTCCCTGATTTCCAAGTTGTTTTGCAAGATTGTCGTCCCCAGGTAGAATTGATGTTTAGATTGTGTTGTTGAATAAAACTTATTAATAGGTCCCCGTTCTCATTAGAATATTTATGATACAGATTTTTACCTATCATTTGTGATGGGACTTTATTAGCATCATCCGATCCTATGTGTACGTTGAAGTCGCCAAGTAAGATTAGATGTGTATTTTTGGGTTTTCTTTTAATTAGTAAGTGTGCCGATTTTGGCTAGACATGTAGAGGATGTCGATGGGATGTGGGTTGTTATTATTAGTAGGTCTACAGGGTGCTCTTATGTTGTTGAAATGTAATTTTATGAGAACTCCCAAGGCATTGTTGTCGATTTTGTATATTTTTTCGATGGTGTGTGTAGTGTGTTTGTTTATTAATATGGCTACTCCTCTTTTCTCAATGGGTCTCCTGCCACCAATTAGAATCCAATTGTAGTGTTTACTTTTGTACTCTCCACTTGACAGGTGTGTTTCCTGGAGACCTGCTATAGTAATTTTGCGCTTTGAAAGTTCGGAGTCGATGCTGGATCTGTCGCGGGGTGTGGAACATCCTCGAACGTTCCATGTTGCCACTCTGAGTTCGTCGCAGGTAACCTGACTTTTTAGTGGTAATGAAGGTGACTGCCTTATGATCCTGTGTAACGTTGTGTCTGTTGCAATGTTGTTATGGTTCGCGCTAGTTTGTGTGCTTTCAGGGGATCCCGATGATGTTATGGTCGAAATGGATTCTGTTTCGGGCGTTTTGGTAACGTTTTGTGTTGTTTTTTGGGATCCCGAACAGTCTAGGTTCTTATTGCCGTGCGTAATACTATCATAATGGTGGTCTTTGTAGTGCAGGTAAATGGAGGTGGGTGATGTTTCATTTATCGGCGAGTAGACGAGGGACGTTTTGTGGCTTACGTGTGCACATAGTACGTGGACGTTCACGAAATAGAATTCGCATGCCGCGATTAATATATCCTCGCCTCCCCAGAACCCATCCTGGTGTAGTAGCTTAACGTATTCGTCTATAAGTAATTCGTTAGGTTTGGAATTGTTATTCCAGTCAGTGATATTGTTGAGAACGGCGAGATGAATCCTTCCTTCGTTTCGATTATTTGAAACGTAGGTTGCTAGGTCCTTACGTACTTGCTTGTGGTTGAAAGTTAGGTACAAAACGTTGTTTATTTGGTCAGCAAGGGCGTGAAAGAGGCAGTTGCCATCTTTCTCCATTTCTTTTATTTCCATAGTTAGCTGGGTAAAGCGCGTTGTCCAAAACTTGCACAATTTTTTTTTTTGATTTCGAGGTAAAAATATGCTGCGCTGTCGGTTGTGTTGTCTGTGTATTGTTCTAGAGCGGCCGTATTTTTTTTCGGAATTAGCCTGAGATTGTTTTTGTACTATGGTTATTTGTTAAGACTATTGTGGGCGATGTTTGTCGGGTTGCGTGATATTGCTTGCAGATGTGAGGACAGCACAGTGGTGTCAAGTTTTGAAGATCGATATTTGAGGATAGTTTCGGGACCCTTTAGCGATTTATGAGGGCTACCCTTTTTTTATATTATGCAAATGATGTTTTTTTTTTTTTTTTTTTGAGGGCAAGCGTTATGTAATTTATGTTTGGGTTTTGTAGAATGTGGCGAAGGATATTTGTTTTTGCTGGGGATAGAAACTTAGAAATTAATTTAGTGACAATGGGAAGTTCTAGATTAGAAACGAGATGAGTACTGGTGCTGTTCGGTGTGGAGGTACCTAGTTCAGAAATGAGAGTAAGCTATGGCTAATTGTTGTTGATGTCAGCTGGCTTAGTCCACCGTGCGCCTGCGTTAGTGAACACTTTACGGAGGCTGTGAAGTGAAGAGAGTTTGAGATACCTGTGTTCGTTAATGAAATGAGATGTGTTGTATTTTTGTGGTTAATGTTGAGATGGAAAAGCGCTCGCCGTGATCTTAACGCAGCTATTACCACCGTTGTTTTCAGCGTTGTAAATAGGTATATTAATGCGATTCGCCGACCAATTTGCTACGGATGATATAAGGAGCGATCTCACCAGGATTTGTGTGTCGATATCGTCGTATCTGAGCTGCAGTTGGTCTAGGCTCTGCTCTGCGGCGCTGGAGAGCACCACTGCACGGACACTGTACACTGCACTTGTCTTAGGGCTTAGGGCGTAAGTTGATCGATTAGGCCGCGATATTTAATACGGATAAGTACTTGGGTTCACGACTTTGAAACGTTATCACAGTTCTGAAAAAGATGTTGAATGGGGCTCTCGGATAAGATAAAGCGCGTGGGAAATTAACGTTGGACTCTCGGGCTATCGTTACGCTGGGCGCAAGTGCGCGCGATACAGCGATCCGAAGGGCAAAAAACAAAGGGAGAATTTGTATTGTATCGGGCGAGGTCTGCCGGGACGGAGCGCTCATGGGCACGTCTATTCACGCCAGATGTCCGAACCGAACTCTCACGTGTTGCTGTTAACGACGTCTTAATAAAAATTAACAACATTCTAGAATATAACTACGTGGACACAGCCTTATATAATTCAGAACAGGGGAAAAGAGATACATATACTTAAGGCAACTTCTCATTTGTCACTCTGTATAATACTTTCTTGTTTCATATTTTTCAGAGAGAGATTTTCTGTAGTCGGGTTTTAGTTTTTGAACTTATTTGTTGCTACGTTTGCACTGTAAATGCAAACGTAGCAACAAATAATTGAAAATAATTGAAAGTTGAACGCATTTTATCGCATTTGCCGGGCCCTTTTTTTAACGTTTTTTTATTTAAATAGATATTGTACGTACACATACTTTTAAATCGTGTTTTTTTCTACCTGATACTTAATTTGCTGCTGCTTGCCCTCCTATAAAAAATTCATAGATACGCCAATATTTGCTACTAAACACTCCGATTCTTATTTCCTTAAATATATTGGGCAATAAACCCTAATTGTCTCGACTATTTTGTTATTAATGTGACCCTTCTATATATGTATAATGACCCCCCCCCCCTTTTTGGCTGCGAGTCGCAGCCTTCGACCACGCCTGAGTGGATGTGTGTGTAACTAAGGGCATTTTCCGCTTAAATTTGCAAATGTTGGTTAGGTACTTAAATATAATTACTTTTAAGTACTTTTAGTTTTTAATGTAGTCAATATTTTAATGCTTTGATTTGATCGAGAGTTTTTTAATTAATATTTTTTATCCTAAATTGGTGAGTCCTTGGCATCATCTCACCTCACCTGATGGTAAGTGATGATGACGCCGAAGATGAAAGCGTGCTTACCAAGATTCCCAAACCCAATGGGAAACTGGTTATTTTACCTATCTTTATGCCGGAATACATCAATGCTGTAAACATTGATGTTTGGCGGCAAGACTTAGATAAGATATTGGTAGCTAGCCAGGCGGGCTCAGAAAATACCCTACCATCAACCAAACCGAGTCCTACAAAGTTAAACCCCGCCAGGACTCGAACCCGCGACCTCCTGGTGTGAAGCGAGCGGACATGTTACTAGGCTACGGAGGTGGTTAAAACATTTACGTTACAAAAATTTCATGGTGGCATCCCCTATTCCTCTGTTCCTGCATTCTTCACTGTTCATTGACACAAAAGTCACGTTTTAGACATCCCAGACCTTCCTCCTTTTGAAAGCGTTCCAGAATATATTTGTAAGAATATTTTTTTTATCCTGACAACAGGATATTAATCTAGTACAGGCCTGATTACAAAGATTTTGTGTCAAAATATCAACTCTGAATTCCAGAACGATTACATAATATCATACATCTCTGGAGTGAAGAATAAAAGATTAAAATCACGCAGCAGGTACACTAAGAAATATGTGTCAATCGGTACCTGTCCCACGGGCTGCTACTAATAACACCAGTAAAACCGTAGTACAGAAGTATCATCGCCGTCTCTGTTCCGTAAATGAAAATTGTCCATATCATCACAACCATCAGTAAATTGTACCCTGCAATCAACAGTCAGACTTTCAAAACTTCCGCTAAGTGGCAGCCGCCCGCAGCATGTTTCAATATCCTCAAACTACAAGAGCCTCGCCATGTAGAGGACGTGGAGGCTCTCCGCCACAAGCGCATGCTCACATAGGCTTGCTTCATACGGCGAGCAACGAGAGCGGCTTCCGCTTAGTGTGGGTTTTTCAAGCCACAATTTTGTGGTGGGTTAAATATTGTTGTTCCACTTATTTTGGTTCCTGAGGAAAGTCTTAAATTGCATAAACAGCTTCACCATTTGCCGCTTGTCAGCAAATAAAAATCACCCTACATATCCATCTTTGAATGCTCATTCATCCTTAAATAATAAAAACAAATGAGACGTCCCTGACTTCATCTCGATCTACGGGTGCAATAAAAGATACAATAATTGCTCACCAAACATCAAAGGCATCATTGCAGGAATATACAGATGTTTATGTGGAACATAACTACTCAAGAACAATTGAAAATAATATAACGGCATACTCTTTAATGAGCCGAAGACACAATTCCATATGAATCTAGAAGGGAAAATTGGTACATTTACTAGTATTTAAGTCTATTAGTTTCAAAAACCGCAATGTCCACAATGAAAAATTTTTCGGAAATTATTTTTAATTATATTTTTCTTACTTACATGTTCAGGTGATAGCCTGGTCGTATTCTAAGTATATAATTTAGAGATTGTTTATCCTTAAGGATAAGGTGCCATACTACCACGGCTATCCTCTGAATAAGAAAAAAATAATTTCCTAAATATTTTTCATTGTGAACATTGCGGTTTCTGAAACTAATAGTCTCAAACTCAAAACTCAAAATGTTTTTTTAATTTAAGTAGATGCTTTACACACTTGTATATTTACCAAGTACCAAGATCAACCAAGCCGCATCGAATACCTACCTCAAGGTTAGAATTGATTATTATTTTTATTAGTAGTAATATGAGATTATGTATATGGGAAGTCTAATGGTAATTTTAATATACAGGGTTACAGGAAAAGTCGTACTGAATATTAAAGGACGTTATTATTCAAGTCATTTCTGGTGGATTTGATTCTATGATATGGTGTCCCAAACTTAACAGTTATGGAGATATCGAACTTTAAAGATTTTTTAAAAAATCCTCAATTTTTTGGCTTTTTTGTAGATTTTTTTGTGATTGGTGCTTCTGGGGTAGGTTTTTTTGATGTAAGTAACTAATTAGAAAGCATGTCAATTAATAAAAATTATTAACCAAAATTAAACCTACTACTAACAGCTTAAAAATACTGCTTGACAACGGTTAGAATTAAATAATTTTCAATAAGAGTTTTTAAATTTGAAGCTCTCTGTTTTAAAAATAAACAATGGAACTTATTCTGCAAATAGTTTTAAAAACTTCTACGTCTCTTTAGCTATTCAAAAAGGTATAACACTTACTATTAAATAGGCAAAATATTGACCAAATAACAGTTAAGTTAGCAGAGGGTACATTTTTTTGACAACTCTTTAGTCCTTTTCAGCTCCAAACGAAGAGCAGTTTTCTTCTCAAAACTTTGTTTAAGGCCTTAATTCTTATTAATCGATTCTTTAATTTACAGATCATCATCGATTAATAAGACTAAAGGCCTTAGGGTGCATACCCACTGATGCGGAGCGGGGCTGAGCAGGGCGGAGAAGATCAGAGAATAGTAGCAAGTGTTCCCACTGAAGCGGGACGGACGGAGCAGAGTAGAGCAGAGTGAAGCGAAGTAGGGCAGAGTGGGGCGAAGTAGGGCGGAGCGCAGCGGGGCGGAGCTGAGCGAGACGGAGTGAAGCGAAGCGAAGCTGAGTGTTCTGGAGCTGCATGTGACCATTTTCTAGGTCTGCTCTGCTCCACTTCACTCCATTCCGCCCTAATTCGCTCCACTCTGCTCTACTCTGATCCGCCCTACTTCACTCCACTCTGCTCTACTCTGCTCCGCCCCGCTTCAGTGGAAACACTTGCTACTATTCTCTGATCTTCTCCGCCCTGCTCAGCCCCGCTCCGCATCAGTGGAAATGCACCCTAAGGCCTTTAGTCTTATTAATCGATGAGAATATGTAAATTAAAGAATCGATTAACAAGAATTAAGGCCTTAAACAAAGTTTTGAGAAGAAAACTGCTCTTCGTTTGAAGCTGAAAAGGACTAAAGAGTTGTCAAAAAAATATACCCTCTGCTAACTTAACTGTTATTTGGTCAATATTTTGCCTATTTAATAGTAAGTGTTATACCTTTTTGAATAGCTAAAGAGACGTAAAAGTTTTTAAAACTATTTGCAGAATAAGTCCCATAATTTTTTTTAAAAACACGGAGCTTCAAATTTAAAAACTCTTATTGAAAATTATTTAATTCTAACCGTTGTCAAGCAGTATTTTTAAGCTGTTAGTAGTAGGTTCAGTTTTGGTTAATCATTTTTATTAATTGACATGCCTTCTAACTAGTTACATCAAAAAAACCTACCCCAGAAGCACCAATCCCAAAAAAATCGACAAAAAAGCCAAAAAATTGAGGATTTTTTAAAAAATCTTTAAAGTTCAATATCTCCAAAACGGTTAAGTTTCGGACACCATATCATAGAATCAAATCCATCAGAAATAACCTGAATAATAACGTCCTTTAATATTCAGTACGACTTTTCCTGTAACCCTGTATACTAGAGTTGTTTTGGTCCAATCACGTTTACACGGGTGTTAGTAGAAATGATACTGAAGGCCAGAATTTCGACTTTTCATACAAACTGTTCGGCCTTCTTGGAATTGACCTTGTAGGAATTCTTAGGTTTTGGTCAGTGTAATGCATACTATGACCTAAAAAGAGGGTTGTCGTACAGGATTGCGTGAACCGTCTTCAAACCCATCATCACTTAGCATCAAGTGAGATTGTAATCAATGGCTTCCTTATATTCGTTAATAATCCATATCGTCCCTACTACAGGGGCACGGGCCTCTTCCCATAACTCGGGAAGGTTAGGCCATACTTCACACATGGGGGCCAAATCCGGATTGGTGGATGTTGTGGGGCTAGTGGCCAATCCCAGTGTCAGAAGTTCGTAACGTAATCACATAATATATTAAATAACTTTCAAGTCTTTTAGATAAAAATATACCTGTTGAGATGTAGACCACTCAATGGTACCCTCTGACTTTTGTCGAGCGTGGATGTGTATGAACGAAAAAATGATAAAACTTCATGAACTGTTGCTGGAATCATGTTTCCTTCAAGTGGGGGTTCAATCTGAAAAAGCTAATGTTGTTCATCATAGACTTCGTTTCAGCCGAATGACGGACGGGGACGCCCACCACTAAACAAACACTTACCTATAGATCTCTGCTTATTATTCTGAGATTCTTCGGACATGCACAGAAGTAACATATGATCAATGGAGCCTTCATCATGTCGACATTCGCAAAGCGAGTGATCCTATCCAAACTATGGGACCTATGTACGTATATATCAGATACACCACGACTGCGACACTAAGTTTGGTGTTTACAGGATAGTAAGACAGTCACCCACTGTCATGCCAGAGGAGGTTCTAAGGGATCTTACCTTCTGCATCAGCTGCAGGCTGTAGTTCTGGTGTGGCACGAAGGCCCAGGACTCTACCTCAAACGAGCGAGAGTTCGAGCTGGTGCCCATCTCGAATAGTTTGCGTCCCTTCTCACCCTGGGCAGCTGCACCCCCCTTCTCTGCGTCATGCACTGCCTTTTCCGTGGTCATTGTTGTTATTAAATCTCTAAATGCGTAATGGTCGCAGTACTAAGTAAAAGTGGCCTGAAGAAAATTATCTTAGAAATCTGAATTAGACATAAACACGCTATAAAACGAATTAGATATATAAATAGTTATCAACACATGACAAAGAATGAACAAATAAATAAACACTATGAAAATAAAATCGTGCAAAGCTTTCAAAACAATGTCGATATCAATTCTATATTTTTCTTTTAAGCTGTTTTCAAGGAGTTAATATCGATGAAGTTTATATACAAGATAATATATATACCATAAAGTTAATATAATCCGCTAGGTATATTAACTTTATGGTATATACAAAGTGAAACTGCAATCGCTTCGTTAGCGGTTTTTGTTTGTGAAACTGAAGTACTTTCCTACTGGAGCTTACACAATCAGTACATTTTTTAACTACATCTAAGTACAACACAAATTTTTTTAACCACATGTATACCAATTAATCACGTTGACTAACTTTTTACGGAGAATCGATCCTTTTTTGCCCCGATTGTACGACATTTTTGGAAAGATTGTTCAGTTTGAAATGTAGAACACACAGTTAACGGGAATGAAATGAATATAATTTGACCCCGTGTATTAATTAACTTTAGGGAAATAATTACGTGACTCCCAACACTCGTAATGATATGCCAATAAAATTATGGACAACTAAGTAGTTTCATTTATTGTGTTTAGGGTATGCGCTGAAATTCCATCAAGTTTCGATCGTGTTATTTGATAGTCTCCTCTCTTTAACACAGCAGAGTTTCAAACTTCTGGAAGCTTCTGGGCACCAGTTAGTGAACCTTTTTGTGTAAGATCATCAAAGACCTTTTTGACTGCAGATTCGTGGGAGTCAAAGTAATGGTAACGTACACTGGTTAGTTTCCTTTCATATAGCGAAAGCAGTTGTATTCTAGAAGGTTCATATCTGGTGAATAAGGAGGGTGTGCTATCTGCCGCCAACCATTAAGACCGAATAATTCCCTAACTTTACCACTTCTGTGGGGTCTTGTATTATCATGGAGTGTGTAATTAGCTGATACTTTGTTTCGCCAACCCCACTAGGGTTGAAACTCTTCCAAGAAATCAGCGCAGACATATTGGTTGACAGTCATTTCTTCAGGTAAAAGCTTCTTAAAAGCTATCCCTGAATGATGTAGTACTGCCAAAACATTAACTTGTTTTCATGAAGCTCTTTGTATTTTGTGTGCAATAAAGAGTATTTATATTATCTTATCTCTTTCTTGGGTACTTTTGAAGCTGCAGCCTCATCTATAACCCAAGCTCCGCATTGACCGCGCTTCGCTCGGTATAACCCAACCCAAGTTTCACCTATAGCGAACCCTCGCTATAGGTGAAACTTGGGTTGGGTTATTTGGGTTGGGTAAGGGTCTTCGATGACATGTTTTTCGTGTCCTATAAAGACATTTGGCATACGCTATGTTTTCGCTCGTTTCTTTTTGTTCTTGTGTAAGAATATATGGCAACCAGTTACCCAAATTTTTGACCTAACCTAAATCTTGAGTCGAAATTCGGTATATAGTTGAAGGATCAAGGCCAGTTGTGGCGCAATATTCTCGAACAGACCTCAGTTCACCTTCTTGTACAACTTCCTAAACCTTCTCTATACTCTAATTGGAGCGAGAAGTTTGCGGACATCAAAGTCGTGAATCTGGTTCTGGGTCTAATTTCCCTTTATTGAGGCGTCTTAGCCAGTTATACACGGTACTCTCTATTGGAACTCTAGATAGCACAGCTTGTCGTTGGTACCGATACATTGTTCCTTCATCCCAGTTTAGAAGCCAACCAAACTTAACAAAAATTATCTGTTCACTGTCACTTACCTGCTTTATTGATTTTTCCTTACACATGTTTAATATAGATATATTTTAAGTTATCACCGTTTAAACGTTAGATGTATGTGCTATTAATTACACTACTGTTTGTCTTTGATACTTACCTGAAACAAAAGATACAATTTTTTTTTGACTGAAAAGACTTTTGAAACAATCCAATAAATGTTAATTTTCGTTTCATGAAATGAGATAATCGATTGCATTGACGAATTTATAAGCTGAAGAAGGACTCTTAGAAGGGCGAATTTTGTAATAAAGACAAACAAAGTCTTTAAACACTTTTGTGTTCTATAGTACTTTACATAGAGGAGATGGTTCAGGATCTGATTATTTCTTTTAGCAGGATCCAAGTAAAGTATCTTTGAATCCATTGATTGCAACGAAGGATTCAGAAGAAGGAAAAAGTGTTCGTAGATCCATCAATGGAACCATCCAAGGGATCCAAGTGGAAAGAGGGGTCATGATGAGGTAAAAATTCTGCACTGAGTAAATGACCAATTCTTTTTTTATAATCCATAATTAGTATGTACTTAAGTTCAAATTCAATCAAAATAGGTTCAGCAGTTAAACATGACAAACAGACATACAGGTAATCATTATAATCACATATTCTTGTTTTTTGACTAATTACATAATATCACCTAGTTTCGTGTTTCACAGTAGAGTTATGACGATTTACAGTTTGTCGCACTAGCGTGCATTCGCACGAGAGTGATTCGCAGAATCGTTCTGTCGCACGATCATTCATCGCACATCCGTTTGTCGCACTTAAGTAGGGGATAGTAAGTCCTTGGCATTATCTCACCTGATGGTAAGTGTCGATGATGCCGATATATGGTAACGTACTTACCAAGATTCTCCAACATAATGGGGAACTGGTTACTTACATACTTTTCCGTCAACATCTGTTCATACTTCCCATTGGCGTGCACAGAGTTCAAACACAGGTCAGCAGAAACACAATTTTAAATCAAAACAATGGACATCTTCAATATCTAAGTAGATATCATTATCAGTTCAAGTTGGTTCTGTCTGCACTTCAGAGGGCTGCCTTATTACCGTACACATTATCTTCTGAGTGTTTTCACTTAAATATGAATAGAAAAGTGAACTGACGTGAAGCAACGCTTGTGTTGTGTTTCAACGAGTGAGTAAGGGTACTGGAGGCCCAACCTCCCCATCCCCATTCCCCCATCCCCCCATCCTATTTCAAAGGTCGGCAACGCACTTGTGACTCCTCGTGTGTTGTGGGTGTCTATGGGCGCCAGTAATCGCTTACCATCATGTGAACCGTCTGCTCGTTTGCCACCATAAAAAAAAAGAATTTCCCAAAAACACAGTTACAGCACAGGTTATTGGTTATACACCAATAATCCTCCATTATATAAATTATTATTAATTTAAACTATTATTATTAATTTAAACTGTAAAATACATGTATGGTCTGAACTGTGGTGATGTTGAAGTTGAGATGAAGTTAAGATAAAGTTAAGTTATAGTTAAAAGAATTATTAGTTAAAAGTTATAAAGATAGGTATAGGTGTTGAATGCTAAGCTAGTTAGAGCGAAGTGCGTTGCTCCGGCTGTTTACACTAACTTAATAATAATTAAAAGTAGGTTGCTAACTATGCAACTTTGTACGTTCGGTTACGAACCGTACATGCTCCCGAGACAGGAAGAAAACTAAGAAAAATATAGATTAATCTATAAAATAGAAAAGACACATTCCTAGTTTAGAATTCATTACAAAGCAAATAAATATGTATATACAAAAATCACAAATCAAAATTAAATGTTCTAGGTGGTCGCTCTTCCGTTCTCGGTGGAGAAATGACTTGCAGCTCGATAGGACTCGGAGCTGGAGCGTGGACTGTCGTTGATGTCGGTGGAACGCTTCTGCTCAGGCGTCTGCGTTTCAGGGCGGCGTAGATTCCCGCAACGAGGGCTCCTCCCGCCAGCAAAAATGAGACTGTGTAGTCATGAATGTCATGACCTGTTAATGACGAATTGGATGGTAACTTTTCATCAATTTTTTGTTGCACTATCATCTCTTCTAGTTTTGCGATGTCACGTACAGATGGTGACTTCATGTCAGTTGTGCTCACTTTGATGTTCCGCCTGTTAAAGTCGACCATTTTGTTTATAGGTGAGTCAGTTAGAGATGGTACTTCAATATCGGCTTGCATATCGATCTTACTTCCGAAATGATTGTATGTAAATATTGTTGTGTCTGTTTTTTGTAGAATGCATCCCTGACGTAGTGATATTAGGCTTGTGCTGTTTATAGCCATGGACGTTACTTGATCTTCACAAATTATGCGTAAAAGATACTCTTCACAGCATACAAATAGCCATAGATTGGATTTATGCAATTTGACCAAATTATCTTTACATTGAATTTCCATCACGGCGCAAGATAGGGCGTTTTGCTGACTGAACACCTTCGCTTCGCATGGCGCGTTTTTGTTTTCTATATTGTATACAGGTGACGCGCATTGCATATGAGCCGCTCTTCGTTGTACGCCGTACACTGCTGCATATCTGATTCATCGATGTTTATATAAGGTGCTACTTTATAAGTGCCCGATATTTTATTCAGTGCTTCTACTCCTGATTCTGATCAACTTTCCTCAAGAAACCCATAGTCAAATCGCAAAAAAATTTTTGGGCTCTTCATACTAATTTGGCCGCTCGGCCGATCAATTTATATGAAGAGTCCAAAAATTTTTTTTCGATTTGACTATGGGTTTCTTGGGGAAAGTTGATCAGAATCAGGAGTAGGAGCACTGACTAAAATATCGGGCACTAATAAAGTAGCACCTTATATATGAGTTTTTCTCAAAATTTATAGCGATGTAGTTCGAAGTAGGCTTCATCATCAATCAATCAATTCAATCATATTCAGCTGTTTTCCGTCTCTTGTAAAAGGAATAGGTAGTACACGGTATACAGTGTATTTTTCGTCACTAGTTAGCGGCACATGCAGCTCGAACAGTAGAAAGTTAGTAGTCACTCGGGCTTTCACACATATAAAAGCTTGTAGATGTCCTGTACGTCCTGTTGAATATCCTTAATAGGAATTGATAGTCCCTTTGGCAATCTTCCGGATATCACATTCATTTGATCAATTATTTGGGATGCTGGGAGCAACTTCATATCCAAATGTCCCTTATAAATGTCAGATAATGCGTTTAGCAGCATGTCTTGAATGTTTCTCAAGTTAGTTATAATCAGGCTAACAGTCACTGAAGCTACGTTGATGTCGTTCATTGTAAGTAATGTAAACACTTGGCTTTGTATTCTAGTAATATGAGTATCCGTCTGACTCATGTAGGTATGTATAGCGTGTAACTGGCTTTCCATAAAATATTCATTTTTCTTAATTATATTGTTTTCAGCTTCCACGATAGATGTTTGAATTTTTAACAGATCTAGCAGATAGTTGTCATTTAGCTGGAGTGTTTGGATGTCTTTCTCGTACTTCTTCGCGAATTCTTCATCTAGAACTCCAAACAAAGTCCTCGCCAAGTTCCCAATGCCATTTATGTAGCCTTGTTTTCGTCTAGGTAGATGTTGTGATAATAACAAAGTATTATATTCCGTTAGATGACGTAACTCGTGACGTAGTTGCGCTACTAGTTGTTCACAGGGTGATTCGGTTAGTCGTTTACATCTTTGTTCGATATGACCGACGTATGAAATTGTATTCTTTGTGGCTTGCCAATATGATGTGAGATTGTAATAGATAAGTAGGTTCCATTAATCGTGAATAAGTTGCAGTTTTCCTATTTCATCGTAATATATAGGATGTTCTCGTGGTATAGCCGTTATCATGTGATCAGTACCTGTTTTGAGGTGTTTGTGGAAAATGCACTTCCGATAAAAACCATAAGCATCAATAAAATTGTAAAACAGCTATAGGTCGGTTTTTTGGTAGTTCCAGTTGTTCTTGTTCTGTGTTTTCTTTGTTCAGTTTCTTTCTTTTCTGTTATTATCGAATCCATAGAAACGTTTTCTTGGATAGGAAGTGGCGCTAGTTTTGTGATAGGTCTTTTCACCTGGCCTCCTTTTGTTTTGATGGTGACGATACATACGTGGCCGTCAGTTCCAGGATGAACCTCAAGGACCTTCCCTAGGGCCCATTTACCCGGCGGTAAGTTATTTTCTTTCAGCAGCACTAAGGCTCCTTCTTCTAGATTTTTGTTTGGATGCTGCCATTTGCTTCGGGATTGTAACTGCTGTAGATATTCGTTCGACCAGCGTATCCAGAAGTGAAGTGCCATTTGCTCGACCAATCGCCAGCGGTTACGGAGATCTAAGTTACGTGAGATGTCGTTTTCTTCAAGCGGCAGCGACATAACCGGCCCACCGACAAGAAAGTGACTCGGTGTTAGGTATTCCTGGTCATCGATGTCTTCAGTGAGCGGGCAGAGTAGCCTGGAGTTCATACAGGCTTCTATTTGCGTTAGCAACGTAGAGAACTGCTCTAAGGTTAGTTTTTGTTCTCCCAGGACCCTCTTGAGGTGGTGCTTAAGAGATTTGACTGCTGCCTCCCATAATCCACCAGCTGTAGGCCACAGAGGTGCATTAAAGTGCCACTCAATTTGTAGTTGGTTGATCTCGTCGAACAGCTCTGGAGATAAAAAAGTTTGATGCTGTTGAAACGCTTCCCACAGTTGTCTGGCAGCGCACACGAAGTTAGTTCCGTTATCTGTGAACACGTGCTTCGGAGTCCCTCTTCTGGCGCATATTCGTTTGAAGGCGGCAAGGAAGGTTTGGGTACTAAGGTCCGACACCAGCTCTATGTGCACGGCCTTAGTCGCCATACAGATAAAAATGGCTATGTAGCCCTTGCAGGTCTTTACTCCCTTTCCTTTGTTTATTTTGACTTCCACATGACCTGTAAAGTCAATCCCTGTGTTAGTGAAGTGTCTAGATAGGGTGACTCTCTCCTTTGGTAGAGCTGCCATGATTTGTTCGTTCTTGTGCGTGTTAAATCTGTGACAAACAACGCACTTTCGTAGTTTGTTGTTTAATAGTTCGATTGCCACCGATAATCCAATACCTTAGTCTAGTTTGGGCTAAAGTAAGGCGTGCGCCGCCGTGGAGCGTTTGTTCGTGAGCTTGATTGATGATGAGCTTAGTTAGATGTCCACTAGAGGGTATTATAAGTGGATGTTTAGCTTCTTCAGCCAAATATGAGTGTTCCAGACGTCCTCCGACACGGAGTAACCCCTTCTCGTCTAGTTTTGGAGTTAGTTTGAGAATGTTGCTTTTCGAAGGCACATCTTTGTTTTTTCTTAGATGATCAATTTCTTCACCAAAATGCTGGCTTTCAACGGACTTGATGATTAATTCTTTAGCAGATTTAAGTTCATTGGCCGATAAACATGCAGTTTTCTCTATCTGTTTATGACGTAGTGTCGCTATGAATCGCAATAGCCAGCCGACGACGACTCGTGTTACACGTCGGAGTGTGCTATACTTGTTTATTATATTATTTATAAATGTTCCATCGTCGCTTGATTTCGTCACGTGGCAGCTTGTTATTGTTTTTGTTTCATTATCAGTTTTAAAGTTTTGCGTTAGTTTATTTGTTTTTTCTTTACAGTTGAAAGTTTTAAGCCACTGGGGCCCTTCCCACCACAAGTTGAAGGACACAAGTTGGGAAGGCGAGAGGCCCCGCGTAGCGCAGTCTTCAGATTTTACATAACCCCAATGAGATGACGGGATTATTTGAGTTATTTTTGTGACTCTATTAGCAACGAATGTTTCCCATCTACGTACGCTCCCTTGTAGCCACGCAAGTACCACTTGTGAGTCGGTCCAGCAGAAAGTGTTCAGTTGTTCTACAGGCATAGATTTTTTTACTTTTTCCATGAGTTTCGATAGTAATAGAGCTCCACAGAGTTCCATACGGGGTAGCGTAAGCTTTTTGCTCAGCGGTGCGACTTTCGTATTGGCGGCTAATAGAGTGATGACGTATTCGCCGTCCGTATCTATAGTCCGGCTGTATATGACGCAGGCATAGGCTTTCTCACTGGCGTCACAAAAGCCATGTAACTCGATATCAGCTCCCGTGTAGTTTAGCCATCTTCGTAATGAGAGTTGATTGAGGTTAGGTAGATCTTTTCGTAGCTTTTTCCATTCTTTAGCTATTTCTTTAGGTAGTTGTTCATCCCATTCTATTTTAGTGACCCATGCTTTTTGAAATAGTAGTTTAGCTGATATAATGGTAGGCGATAACCATCCAAGTGGGTCGTATAGTTTGCTGATTTCTGACAGGAGTGTTCGTTTTGTAGGCGGCTTGTTTGATTCTTGTAGATTCCAGTTAAATATAAAATGATCATTCGTGGGACTGCAGCTTAATCCCAGCGTTTTCATTTGAGATTGTTCATGTTTGATGTTAATTAGTTTATTTTGGCATTTTTGTTCATCAGAAAGTTGTTCTAATATCGACGGCTCGTCCATTTTCTCAAATTAAATCCGCCTTTTTTCATGACTTCGATTAGGTCCTGTATTAGTTGTTTTGCTAAGTCGATGCTATCCACACTGTGAATTAAATCATCCATGTAAACATAGTTTTTTAACATGTTCGCTGCTAGTGGATAATTTTGATCTTCATCGTGAGCTAATTGTTGAAGAGTTCTCATCGCTAAAAATGGGGCAGCTTTCATCCCGTATGTAACGGTACATAGCTGCATCTCTTGGAGAGGCTCGTTCGAATTTTCTCGCCATATGATCTTCTGTAGGCACTGTTGATCTTCATGTAACATGATACTGCGGTACATTTTCTCACAGTCAGCCGTTAAAACGTACCGGTGAACCCTCCAGTTGATGATAAGAGATAGCATATCTTTTTGAAGATTAGGGCCCGTATACATAAGGTCGTTCAAGCTGTACTTTGTGTCAGATTTTTGTGAAGCATTGAACACGACCCTTAGTTTGATGGTGGTAGATTCTTCTCTTATTACACCATGATGAGGGAGAAGCGCTTGAATAGAGGTACTGGAACGGAACTTGGCACTGGAACGGCTGGTTTCATGTGACCTAAATCCAAGTACTCCTTCATGAATTTTTTGTACTGATTAGAAAGTTCTGGTTGTCTTGTCATCTTGCGTTCAAGTTGAATAAATTGTGATAGAGCCATCGGTTTTGTTTTTCCCAAATTTTCCTCGAAATCAGGTTTCATAGGCATTTTAACTGTGTATTTTCCGTCTTCCTGCCTTTTAGTAGTTTCTAAGTAGTATTTTTCACAGTGGTCGTCTTCGTTAGTTACTTCATTAGGGGTTGAAATTTCTTCAGTTTCCCAAAATTTAGATATTTGATCCAAGTCATTCAGTGTGACGAAACAGTTCAAAGTTTTCACATTTACGCATAGTATCCAGCCTACTTTAGTTTGTTGAGCGACTGGACACCCATTATCCGATTTTATGATGCCATCTGTGATTAGTTCTGAGTAGATATCGGCACCCAATAACATGTCTACTGGGCCCGAAACGTTGAAGGTAGGATCGGCTAGTTTCAAGTTATTTAAATGTTCCCAATTATCAAATGAAAACGATGTTGTAGGCAAATGAGAGATGAGTTTTCTCATTACCAGAGCTTCTACTTGGAATGTGTAGTTAGAATGGATAGATTTGCAATCCATTTTTAGGGATCCCTTGCATGTTCCTGATACAGTGCCCACGCCAGATACCACGGCACTTAGTTTGTGGCGCGGCAGGCGCAGCCTTTGAGCGGCGTCTTCCGTTACTAGACTGACTTGGGAGCTCTGATCTAAGAGCGCCCTCAGTGTTATATAGCTGTCATCAACGCATTTAACTTGTAGTTGGATGGTGGTTAACAAGACTTCCTTGTCTTCGCTGGTAACATTGGTAACCACGTGTTGGTTTGATGTTGGTTTTTGATTAGGAACGGAACCACTCGATGTCGCAATTTCCGACTGATGCAGTAGTGTGTGGTGCGCCTTATTGCAATGTTTACAAGTTTTCGTTGAAAAACATGCCTTATTTCCGTGACTAAAAAGGCAGTTTTCGCAAAACTGAAGTTTCGTAACTATGTCGTTTCGTGCGTCAGTACTCATATTCAAAAATTTGCTGCACTGCATAAGTACGTGGTCGGTTTTGCACAGTGGGCAAGTTTTCGCTGTCGTGTATTACGTCTTTGCCGTCTTTTCTGACTTGTTAAAGTACGATGACCTCGCTGCGTTATTATATTTACCCGACTGTGTCGTAGCAAAAGGAGGGTTATGTTTTCGTTGCATGTTTTGCGCTTGCATGGAGGTCGGTTTTTGAATCTGGCCGTTTCGCTGTGTTTCTAATGCCATAAATTTGGACTCCAAAAACTGAATAAACTCTTCTAGTTGGGGTAGATCTCGCGGTGATTTTAGATCTCTGATATATTCACCGTAGGTAGTGCTATCCAGTTTTTGACATAACAGATGAACGATTATCGGATCCCATGTTGTTATGTCGAGTCCGATGTTAGTTAGTCCGTTCAGGCACTCGAGAGTGACGTCATGAAGTTTCTTTATGCTGCAGGCATTAGCTTGTTGGATCGTCGGCTGATTAAGTAAAGTGTTGATATACGATGTAAATAGTAGCCTCTGGTTATCATAGCGATGGTTTAATATTTCCCAGCATGAGTCATAGTTTTCGGCGCTTATTTTGAGATGTTGAATTAGTTTTTCAGCTTCTCCTTTTACTTTCTACTTGAGATGTTGCATTTTTTGCGTTTTCGAGATGAGAGGATTAAGATGAATGCTTTCAGTGAACAGATCTTTGAATGAAGACCATTGATTGTAGTGTACATAGAAATCCGGTATAGTTATTTTCGGTGTAGATTTTTCATAGTAGGAGTTGTTCCAGATTTTCGTGTTTATTTGCTTTCTGACGTCATCATAGGTTTTTTCCATGTTGTCGTAGGTACGTTCATAGCTTTCATTTAAAGTTTGCGATTCGTAGTTTAGTTGCCAGTGTGTTTTTCTACTTGAAGATTTTTGAACAACCTGAAATCGAAATGGGACAATTTCGATTTCAGGTTGTTCAAAAAATCTTCAAGTTCCCATTTTTTGGATGCAGTTTGTAGGTTGATTTTTAGTACAGCGCGTTAGAATGCTTTAAAGTTGCAATTTTGTTGGCGTAGAAGTTCTTGTTCTTTGCTGTTAGCTTTTTGAGATTCATTTTCACTTGTAGGAGTGACGAAGTTGGAAAAATTTTAATCGTCGACCTTGAAAGTAGGTAGTTTCAGCGTAGGAGCTTTCAGCAAGGGAGTTCGAGGTTTACCTTGTAGTTCTTCTTTACATCTCAGCATATCTTGTTTTGTTTCTTCATACCAGGCTTTGGTTTTGCCGTAGACGCCGTCAGTGAAGTAAGGAAAATCTCGGTTCTCCAGCAAGTTCAGGATATGATCGTTGTCCTCGAAATCCTTCCAATGAATTTCCAGAGCGTTAAGTCGTTTTTCCAGATACTCTAGTGTTTTTCTCCCGCTTCCATCATTCTTGTAGTTGGCACAAATTTGCTTGATATTGTCAAAAGTTTGCTGCTGGCGAGCCAGAAGTTCTTCCACAGATTCAGCCATAGCAGTTAGTTATGTAGATAGTTGATGAAGTTTGTAGTTCACGTTGAAGTTACCCGTAGGTCGTTGATTGAGATGTGTTCCTGGTAACTCAGTGTCCTCACACCCTATTCTTCGCTATTGCGCCTTCTCAATCCGCACTGGTGAGACCCGCTTGTGGGAGGCCAGCCGGACCGATCGCTAACGTTGACAAGGAATGCAAGGAGCACCAAGTTATAGCTTGGAGGAACACTGATAGCTCGAAGGACCAAAAAGGATGTATGGTCTGAACTGTGGTGATGTTGAAGTTGAGATGAAGTTAAGATAAAGTTAAGTTATAGTTAAAAGATTTATTACTTAAAAGTTATAAAGATAGGTATAGATGTTGAATGCTAAGCTAGTTAGAGCGAAGTGCGTTGCTCATATAAATTGCTACAGAAATATAAATTACACTGCTGTCAAGGCGGATTGCGCGATATCGATGATTGCGCGACATCTCTGCGCGACGTTTCTGCGTGGCATGTGCGCGGCATCTGCGTGGCAGCAACGCTCTTGCTGGTATGTCAGTACTGGCACGCACACGCCGCGCAGACGCCACGCACACGACGCGTCACGCATTCAGTTTGGCCCGGCCTTAAGTTTAATCAAAACAATCGATAATAGGGCGCCAACTAGTGGCCAATATCTGCACTAATGATAACACATGCGACGTGATGCGACCAAATTAAGAAGTCGAAAGAGGAAGTGTTATTACTTAGAAATTAGATGGTATTAACTGTCATCTGTCGATTGATATGATTAGACTTAGGCAGGGCAAAACCGAATGCGTGACGCGGCGTTTGCGTGGCATCTGCGCGGCGTGTGCGTGCCAGCACTGACATATCGGCAAGAGCGTTTCTGCCACGCAGACGCCGTCGAAGACATGAAGAAGTTTGTTATTATTTTCTTGTTCAGAGATGATCCGTAAGTTCACTTGATATATACTAGATAGATGTTGCCCTACTCAAGGCAAAATTTGTAATATTTTTCCTCAAAATTCCATTGAATTTCCCAACTTTCTTAATTGGAGGACACTCCTCAGTAATTTTACATCATCCCAGTGAAAAAATATTACCTAGCAATAAGGCCTATTGTTTTATATTGCGTATTGTAACTTTTACTTGTGTACCTACCTAACAAAATTAACCGAGGAACCCATACCTTTTAAAAAGAAAACCATAAAAAAGATATACCTTTTTACACTCCTTTAATACTCTTGACGCCAATCAAACTATCGGATGCGGTGTCCGAGGTGTGGTATGCGGCAGAGCGGCCTGACCTCCCCCACCCTTTTCAACCTGTACATGGGTGACCTGACCAAGGATGGAGCTGAGCCAGGGTTCGCATGATATATATCAATTGATATATATCGGATCTATATCATGATATATATCAATTGATATTTATGCTTGATATATATCAATATTGATATTTATATTTTCCTAGCTTCTAAGAGCTGCTTCTTACGAATGAATGTGCCAAATGCAAAGAATAAAGATATGATTATCACAATAATAAATAAATGAGTTTAGTTTAATTAACTATCTTCAAATTTGCAAAAATAAAATATACATTTTAGATTCAGTTATTTCGAAAAAACATATCAGAGTATAAAATTTGAATGTTATTTTAATAAAAATCTTTAAATTATCAAACATATACCTACATTTTAAATTAAGCTATTTCGAAAAACATGTATTAAAGTAAGAAATTGAAATTAGTATGAAATTTTGATAAATATCAAAAATATCAAAGATATCGAAAATATCGGATATATATCAAAAATATCTGATATTTTGATATTTATTATAAATATCGGATATTTACGAACCCTGAGCTGAGCAGCACCCGTGTCGATCGGCTATCATGTAAGTAGCAGGAGAATGCCTTATATTAGGTATACCGACGACATGGTGACCTAAGAACTCTCATAACAAAATGTGAAAACTACGCCAAATCACACTCTTTGAAGAAAAATGTAAAGGAAACAATTTATTTATAACAGTCTCTAATAATTTATTTATCTATTGACTTTTTATATTAGTTTTATAATTAAATTGTAATCTTCTTTCTTGTATATGGAACTAAACACTTAGGTATTATTATTATTAAAATATCTATATATCCCTTTTATTAAAGTACTGTTATTTAGTGACATTATCTAAACGTCTTTCTTAGTTTCGTCATCAATGTGGTAGGAATAGGGTTGCAGCGCAGCGATGGTGGAGCGGCGCCGGTCTCGGTCTGTGTCGTAGCACACGTCCAGGCGGTACATGCGCGAGGTCAGCTTGCTCTTCAGGTACCGCGACAGGTACCGCGATGCCGTCGACGCGATGTACTGCAACGGAAACACTAAGGTTATTCCAAGTGTACCCTCTAACCAGTAACCGTTAACTCTGACAACAGGATAGCCTATCGTAAATCATGTACGTGTGAAAGGGAAGGCACAAACAGTTTCTTTCAGAGCTTACCCATGGAACGAACTCCTGCCTTGGATTCCTTCATCTCGTACTGCTTTCGTTTTGCACTTACCTGTTCTTCGTGGTTCTGGGGCATAAGGCAAGTATTTTAACCGCTTCCGGCCTAGAATGTTGAATTACTACAATTTTGTTTTTCTTATCGTGTGGCACAAATTTAACGGTACTCATCACAAAGAAAAGACGGTAGTTGCATGATGTTGCACTTTGTATCTCCCACGGTTACAAGTAGGGCATTTAGATGAACACCTATGGTCGTGCGCAGGTTTCCTCGCGATATTTTCCTTCACCGTTAAAGCGATCCTTATGAAAATACAGTTAGGAAACTCACTGGCCAGGATTTAAACCCGAGACCTTTGATTAGGAGATCTGAGTCAACTACCGTGGAGCCACCAATTCCTGCAGTGTTGTATTACTACAATGTTAAATGATGAATCGTAAATGTTGAAAGCATATCGAAAGCGTATGTCTCTCTGAATGGGATATTTAACTAATTTGATTATTAGTACTGTTGTCATTTTAGTTAAACAACAGTTACTTTTTTCACTGGTGTCTTAACCCCACTGTTTAAACACTACTGTTATTAATTTATTTTCTCATTCTTACAAAATGTTTTTTGAATTGAGTGCATTTATTTCGACTGCAATTATACTATTTCATGTTATTACTGGCTTGGGGCTTGACGTATTAAATAGAAAGTTGTGTAATTAATTTTGTATTTAATACGTGAAGCCATGGGTTGGTAAAAAGTGTCCGGGGTATGGTCACACTCGTAGTTTCCTTACTTCTCGAGAGTCGTACTGCTTCCTCAGCTGACGCTGAATGTGGTCCTTCGGGCCCCACTCCGGAACTGGCCGGAATAGCGACCTCCAGTTCTAAAACATAGACGACCCATCAAATGAGGTGCCATCAAAAACTAATTTGTTAAATCCAAAATTAAATTAAAATATGTTTGTTAAAAGTATAGGTATAGTATAGTTCCTAAGCACCCTGAACACGTTTCTGAAGAAATCGCTTAGGTCATTGCTCACGCATTCTTTAGCCCGCCCACTCCAGCTCACTCACCCCGTAGAGATGGGGACTTTTAGTATGTTTACTTCCTAAGCACACTGAACACGTTTCTGAAGAAATAGCTTAGGTCCTTGCTCACGCACTACAACTCCTTTATTGATAGTAGCACTGCACAATTATCACACCACGCACCCCGACTTGGATCATTTAGGTTCGACATGTTAGGTATACCCGAAGGGGCTCTGTTAACTGCTTGTTTGCATGCTTGCCTGCATTTTTAATTGCACGCTTCCTGAGTCAGTGGAAACGCACCCTCATTGGTCCTACGTCTATTTCGTTATTATTTCATATCGGTTGTTGAAATTGTGAGCGCTGTGAGTTTCTTGACAAATTAGTACGAAACGATGACGAAACCTTAAAAAAAATACATGTAGAACGTAACATACCTGTCTTCTGATGCATAAATTCCTTACAACAGGCCACAAAATACCGATTATTGGGATTGCAATGAGAAAAAAACCAAGTCCCATCATATAATTCATACCAAGTTTATTGTTCAAATATGTTAACGTCTCGTACTGGGTGCTTATAAGTAAATATAATTTTACCTGTAAATAAAATATGATAATATACATTTATAATTAATAATGATAAATTTAAATTCTTCTTAAGTTGCAAGAAGATGTGGTAAGAAGCGGTCGTAGCTCAGTGCGGTCATTACCTGGACCTGGAGGTTTTGACTTTTACTGGCATTGTATTTTACGTTAAGCCTTTGGTGTTGGTTGCTATCACTAGATGATAGTCGTTAAGTCATGTCGGAGGCCTAATAAGCATCTTAAAACTTCTGACACTAGGGTTCGCCACTATAGCCCCACAACCTCTACCAGGAGGGATGGTTGCCGGGACTTGTACCGAGCACACGTCTGCTGAGTTAATTTTTTAATTATTTCCATTTTAGAATAGTCTCAACATTATTTTTGTGATGGGGAAATAGCTGTGATTCCGATCCAGTGATAAGCGGTCATAAGAAGAGGATTAACTTCGGAAACAGCTCCGTTTTCCGAGTTCCAACAACAAACCAATGCGTGGAGCGTCTTTAAGTGCCCCTTAGAACCGCGTCTTTCACTTGAAATTGGCGTTTCGCCATTTTTTTATTGAAGATTAGCTGGTGCCCGCGATTTCGTACGCGTTAGTGTTGGAGTTTTCACAATAGTTCATATGTTGTGCTAAATTATTCTTTAGAAATAAGAAAGTAACAATATTAAGTAAACAATAAAACGAATAAAAGACAAAGAAAAGAGAAAAAAATAAAAAGGTAAAAGAAAAAAAGAAAAAAATTAAGGAAAAAGAAAAAAATATGAAGATAAAGAGAAAGAAAAAAGAAAATATAATTGCATAGAATTTATGTTCATAACTAATACTACTGGGGCATGAATCTCTTCTTATAGCTAGGGAAGGTTAGGTCATCCCCACACACAGGGTCCAAGTTTGAATAGTGGTAAGATGTGAGGCTAATGGCCAACTCCAGCTTAAGAAGTTTTTTCAGCCGCCTATATTAGGTACCTACTTAAAGAAAAAGTTAAAAAACAGGTCCAGGATAATGCCTACGCCATTATAACACCCTGTATACCACCACTTAATAAATATTGTCCTACACTTAAATAGTTGGGCACGAAATAAAAATACCATTTACAAACGCAGTTTGCTTTGCTTATTTCAGCTTCACTACGTTATACGTATATTTTCGGTATTTTACAGCTACTTACACCGTAAAACTCTATAGACATATCTCATCTAAAAAGAGGATCCCGTCAGTTCCCTCGGGACAGCCCTTGACAATTCCGCGTCAAGAATGTTAACTGAATATACCTTTGATTCGCCTAATCTAAGAGTGAAGGTTTCACCTATATACTTAGATACAGTTTCCAGCTTTTTACTCGGGATCCCTTTGAATTTCCAGGACCAATATTACGAATGATACGAAAGTACCGTAATCGACTTATGCCAAATTACAATAAAATCAGCTGCGTAGTTTTTGAGTAATAAGGCTTTTAAGACTGAAAGTTTTCATGTATTCCTCCGGGAACTCTTGAACTTCTCGGGATAAAAAGTATCTAATATGTTACTCCGGCTTACGTAGTATAAAGTTTTGTCAAAATAGGCCTAGCCGTTTTTGCGTGATTCGCGGACAGACAGACAGACATACAGACAGACATACAGACAGACATACAGACAGACATACAGACAGACATACAGACAGACATACAGACAGACAAACAAAAATTCCAAATTAAATTGTTTTGGTCTCTATATCGATAGACATGCCCCCCCCTAGCGTTATTATTTTCAAAAAAAAAACATGTACAGAATCGACACCGTTACAGTTTTATTAGTATGATGATGAAAGACGCTATGCTAAACACTGTTTTTGTAATGTTTTACTTTCCCGCGGAAATCCGTCACTTTCATGGGATTTATAAATTTTATAATACACATTGTTTGACCGGCAATATAAGGTATCAGCATGCCAAATTTTACTAAATTAGGTGCATAAGTTCTTGTGTACTAAGCTGTATAAGTTACTATAGTTTTTTAACTATCCCACGGGAACTCTTTAATTTTCCGGGATGAAAGTATCTAAGATATTGACCGGGGATATAAGGTACCACCATGCAAAATTTTATTTAAATCGGTCCATCAGTTTTGGAGATTAGCCCGTACAAACAGACAAACAGACAGACAGAGAAACAAAAAAATTGAAAAAAATCTGGATTTGTTCTATTGCTCTTCTTACATCCCCCTGACTCGGTTTTTAGCATTTTTTTCTATGTACAGACATTCGACCTCTACATTTTTATTATATGTATAGATTCTCCCATTTTTCACTTGACATTGGCAAAATCATGCTCAATATGAGATGTGGAATGCCAAATAGAAAAATAGAATAGAACCTCTACCAGTACGGACTTGCCCCGCGTATCTGGAGAATTTGCCTAACCTTCCTGAGCTTATAGGTAATACCATGATATGTAGTAAAGCATTGGATTAAAATGGTTTTTATCTCGGAAAAATCCATGGTTCCTGTCCCTGTTAGCTCCCTCAAGGATAGTGTTATGTCTTGTGTTATGGTTTTACGATATAAACGCGGACTGAGAGTGAGTTTAACCCTTGTAGTGCAACAGTGGCCGATAACCGGTTTCCGTGCCACATGCGCCAGCATTTGAGATTTTCGTACATTTTTGTCGGCTGGAGCCGACGCTGGCAGTGGAGGTACGATTTATAAAGGAGTAGCGTGGCGGTCAATGGGTTAATATAGTCATGGAAAAAATTTCAACACTTACACCAAAATAAACAGGTGTAAACCTTACGGCATATGACATCAACTTCGCGGGCGGGGAACCAGTGTGGAACGTGATGTCGTCCTCAAGCCGTGCTATCGGGTACAAACAGATGATGATGACCATCTCTACCAGCGTTACGAAACCTTTAGCTATTGCGAATGTCACCGCTCTACTCTGAAATCAAAATGTTTACCAGTAGGTATTTATAAAGTGATTGTGCAGGTATTTATTTATTTGTTATAAGACCCAGTAAAGTCGCTTGGCTGCCAACATTTGCCTTAGAAAAAAAAATTGCGGTAAAACGAATTTTTTTACGGCATAGGTGGCAAACGAGCAGACGGCTCACCAGATGGTAAGCGAATACCACCGCCCGCAACACCAGAGGAGTCACAAGTGCGTTGCCGGCCTTTGAAATGAGATTACTCTCTTTTCTTGAAGCTTTCAAGGTCGTATCAGTCCGGAAATACCGCTGGCAACAATTTATTCAACAGTTTAGAACCTATGCATTTTCGTGACCTTAATTTCACCTTGAGTGTAATCTTATAAATATTTGAAATATTTTATTTGTAAATTTGTATTTGTATTATGTGAAAATATTTTCTTCTTATATTTAAGAGCAAAGCTCTTATCAGTGGCGCTATCTACAACCTTTCTTGTCTTCAGCCAGCATCTTGACTTCCTGATAAGACAGGACAACAACCTTCTCCTTTATTTTTTCCATATAATTTCGTCTTGGTCTTCCTGTTCTTCACAAGATAAGATAACACTCAGAAATAAACATGTGTACTTACAAAAAAACCAGGAGGCATTATTTTCATTCTAAATAATATAACGTAGAGTAAGGTAATTATAAGCATAAGCCACCATTTCAGTTTAGGAAATGCGGATTGTATACATTCCAAAGCTATATTATATGCTATGACCTGAAAGTAAAGATTGTTTTCAAAAGTTTTATTTATAACTTCAATATAAAAAGCTCAAACACGGACTAGCCACAGTTACTGATACTAAATTTCCTCTCTGGTAACTTTATAGCATAACACTCGCTCATCGGGTATCCGTTGGTCATATCGCGTTGTTAGATCGATCTGACCTACGAAAATAACATAAAATATCTATTACTAGCTTGTGCCCGCGACTTCATCTGCGTGGACTTGAGATTGGGTCCTGAGAGAAATAAAATGTTAACACTTTCATTGCAGCATCCGATTTACGGAACTTTCCCAGCATGCGACATGATCTTCATGTTTCTAATGCAGTAGTTCACCGTGGTGCGTCACGAGAATTATTTGCCTACAAAGTCTATCGACTTTGGAGGTTAATATTTTCACGAAATTTAAAGATACTTAAATTATTTTTTCTTTAGATATTAGTGTATATCTTGTTGTATATACCACATAAGTTGCCCGCAGTTTTGATTAATAATTACAGAGATATTAGCATTATTGTAAACCTCTGATTTCATGAGATTTATTTGGCCATGCCGCACTTAGATGTTGACGTATATTTACGAAATAGTGATGGGAAATATCGCAATAATAAAATATTGATTATAGGATTCAACTTTACTAACATTATTGACCTCATCTGGTTCACAGACGGTTCCAAAAAAAGAGGGTTTTGAGGGTCTGAGACGAAGCAGTTATACAATCTAGGCTCGCTTGCGACGGTATTTCAGGCAGAGATGTAAGCAATAATGTGTACAAGAAAACCTTCTGAAGTCCTTTCAAAATGGAAACATAATCATATGCTCGGATAGTCAGGCAGCCCTTATGGCACTGAAATCACATGAGATTGATTCAAAACTTGTGCGCCAGTGCACTTAATCAGCTAGGAAGGCACAACAACGTCACCTTATGTTGGGCGCCTGGGCACAGTGGCATCAAGGGGAACAAAATAGCAGATGACCTAGTTAGAAACGGAGCAGAGATACCAGCTATTGGACCTGAACCAATAGTGGGAGTGTCTCGTTGCAATGGAAGAAGAATGCTGCAGGAATGAGCCAAGGAACAGAGTAGAACATTGGGCTGGTGCACCAGGCCAAAACCATTCAAAAGCGCTCATATCTGGTTTTTGGAAATACACGTCTAGAGCACTACGACTTCATAGGCCTGGACTTAGGATTCTAGTCAGAACTCTAACTGGCCACTGCAAGCTTAATAAACACCTTAATAAAATGAAGCTTGCAGATACGGACGAGTGCCGATTTTGCCTCGAGGAAAAGGAAACTCCTCTTCACATACTCTGTGAGTGCGAGGCACTGGTCCAAGCCAGAAGCCGATCTCTAGGTGGACCGATGGTAACTCCAGAGGTCATTAGGGAACTCGATCCTAAGTACACCTACAGTTCATTAGAACTATTGGCCTTGAGGATATACTATAAAAGGGGCAGTGATCACAATAGATTTACCCAGGTCGCAGTGATCCAATAGGGCCCTCCTCTAGTCCTATACTCCTTTACCCCCCAAATAACAATAATAACACTATTTCACTAGGATGCACTGGTTGAAGACTTTTGTCTTCAGGCACTGTGGTATTGGCGACGTGAATATGTGACAACTCTTTAAAAAATTGTGATTTATTTCACTTAGATGCATTATACAAAGGAAAAACATACATTTGCTATAAGCTTAAAAGAAAATATAAATACTAGGAAAATAACGTAAGTATCATCCTTCTTCTTCTATTCGTGTGGCACAATTCAACCGTAAGTATCTATCAGAAAGGATATCAGCTGAAAAATATTCACTGATATACATAGGCTTCCTGCTAGTCTTTTCTTTGCACAGTTTTGAGCCTCGAAATGCATCCAAAGACTTCCTGCAACTCACTACACAGCTGATAGGTATATTTCCAGTCATCAGTCTACCTAGGTTCATCATCGGCCACTCGGGAACCTTGCTTCTCTATATGTCATCAGTTCTGCCAGATATAAGTGGCCTTCCTATTGTTACTTTAATTTGTTTATTCCACGAACTTTAACAGTGAATTTATACTTATCAATTATTATACTTACAAAACTTAGAAACTCTGTTATGCCTTGAAGTAAAAAAAAACCACATCCAAGCAAACCGCCCAATGGTATGAGTGACAGGTAAATGGGCCAGTATATGAAAGTCACGTTGATATCTTAAACAACCATATTACGTAAGTGTTCAGTAATTAAATTAATGTCTGAGACTCTCCATACA
This sequence comes from Coleophora deauratella, assembly GCA_958295455.1. NCBI lineage: Eukaryota > Metazoa > Arthropoda > Insecta > Lepidoptera > Coleophoridae > Coleophora > Coleophora deauratella. Next base: position 3,335,115 of record OY282390.1, on the reverse strand, counting down.
AAAATGGTTGATCCAACGACGATCGACTTGTATGGAGGTTTCATAATATCTTTTAAAGTGGTAAAGCAAATTTGACCCGAAAATAAGTCTTGAAATGTTCACATCCGCCAATAAAAAACACACTTTATGTTTAAAACAAGAGCATTAAAGGAACAAGGAGAAGCCGTCGTGGCTGAGTGCCACTTACTCTCTCGACCGTTTCCGTGGTTCGCCGTTTCGTTGATGCCGGCTGCTGTCACTAGATGGCAGTCATTAAGCCATATCAGATGCCTTATCTGTCACTCAAAATTCAAATTCAAAAATTCAAAATCATTTATTTCTTTACGTAGTAGGTACATTAAGCACTCTTATAAACGTCATATCATTTTGCTGGAGGAATATTCCAAATGTCTTTTTGTTTGGGAACTCAGAGTATTGGCTTCTTTTGGAGAAAGTTTGTAAGGTATCATTTTAAGAAAACCCTATATAAATACTCACTTGAAACACCTATAAACCCAAGCCGATATTGATTCTCTGAATATTTCCTTATCATATACAATACTATACCTTTTACCGTATAGTTTAAGAAATTAGAAAAAACTAAAACAGCGCTGTCCTCGGTAGGGTTTTTCTGAAACAGGCAGTGTTTAATAGTCAAGTATCTAGGAGACCAAGCTTCGCCCGGACATTTAACATAGTAATACATTTTTAAATTCTCTCAAATGTCCCAAAAATAAATGTTCCAGCTATGCGTTTTTATCTCGTCCCCCGCTAAAATAGCAAAATATTCTCGAACAAAAAAATTTTGAGTAAGTCGTCTCGTGCTTATTCCTCCGAGAACTGCACGCCATGTGTGATGGAGTAGTGTTCAAAAAAATCGCACCTTTTAAGAAATCTATTTTAAACATCTTTCAATCGTATTTGTATTATGAAATATTGGTAATGTTCGGTATCATTTGAAAGGTAAGGAAACAGAGAATGCAAAAACAATAATTCATTCAATGTTTTTTATTGGAACTGAGAAAAATTTACAAAACAATAAAAATCCTTAAAAAACCCAAATGAAATCTGATTAATTTTTCAAAACAAAGTTGCTTAAAACTAACCTAAAACCTAGTGTTACCCCCCCCTAGCCCTAATGACGTCTTCCATGCGCTTCCTCATGGATCGCACCAACTTTAGGACCTCTTCTTGAGGAATTCTGTCCCATTCCTCAATAACGGCGTCTTGGAGCTCCTGAAGAGTCGCGGGAGCGGGATCACGGGATCTAACCTTGCGTTTCAGCTGGTCCCAGAGGTGCTCTATCGGGTTCAGATCTGGACTTCTCGCTGGCCACTGCATGACAGGGATCCCAACCTCTTGAAGGTAGCCTTGCACAATTCCAGCAGTGTGCGCGCGAGCGTTATCGTGCATTAATGTGAACCCGTCGCCAATAAATCCAGCATAGGGGACCACATGTTCTTCCAAGATCTCTGTGATGTACCGGTGAGCAGTCATCGACCCTTGCCCGCGAGCACCGCCGGTCCGAGAGACGCAAGAAAGTTCAGTTTTGCCGTCGGCAGATATGCCGCCCCAGAACATGCAGGAACCGCCCCCGTATTCTACCGTCTCTTGGATGCAGGCTTGGGCAAAACGTTCCCATTGTCTTCTGTATACTCTTTTGCGTCTATCGTTGCAGAAAAGGCACACTCTCGTTTCGTCTGAGAAGAGAACAGCTCTCCATTGGTCCAGGGTCCAATTGACGTGGGCGCGAGCAAATTGCAGGCGTGCTCGCCGATGCGCTGCGGTTTATTTTGGACCCGTGGCAGGTCTTCTAGCCACAATATTTCTCTCCTTTAGTCTTCTTCTAACTGTAGAGACACTCACGGCCCTTCTACGAACTGCTTGAAGCTGCTGTTGCAACTCAACAGCATTAGAGAACCGATTTCTCAAAGACTTCGATACGACGAATCGGTCATCTCTCGCAGAAGTGCAGCGATTTCTACCAGACCTACGCCTTCGGACAAAGCCACCAGCCATCGGTCTGCAGGAACCGCTGGTACACTCTTCGAACAGAAAAGCGACTCAAGTGCAATTGCCGAGCAACATCACACTGACGTAGTCCTGATTGCAGTAGTGCGATAACTTGGGCGGCTTCAGCAGCAGTAGTGTCCATCTTCAAGGACGTTTTTCTGATGAAAGATATTCTTCTGTGTCTTCTTCGACTGTTGGTAGCAAATTTATCCCCCGATAAGCTGTATCGACCCTTTTATACCCAAAAAACAAAACAATACAAACAAAATTTGAAGAGGAGAATCAGTTCCATTGTCATTCACAGTGACTTAAAGTGTCAAGCTTTTTCTTTAATCAAATGAAATGGATATTTTTTTAAAGAGTTTTTATAGGGCTCTCAAATGATACCAATATTGCTACGAATAACTGCTTGTCTTAAGGATTAACAGTGCTTGAAGCCTATTTTTACGGACGTGCGATTTTTTTGAAGCCGAGTGTATGTATAAGTATTCGAGCCCTCTGTGTCATTTCTTAAACAAGTTATATTGCCAAGGGCTGCAAGTAATTCACCTACTCGATAAAAGATGGTGCCATAAGTGAAGGTGGTGACGCCAAATGTTGGTTTTTAGTTTATTTATTTTTTATAATCTCGCATTCCAATTTCCCGCCCTGTTCTGTGCACCTTTTTTGCCTGCGCTTGCGCGCCCCCTCACTGCGAGCGGATGAACTAGAAAAGCTAAGATGGCTGATCGTGTTACGTTGCAATTTCGATCGCTGTCCCTTTATTACCGCAAATAATCCATATTCCGCCTTCGATATTTCTAATAAATGCGCTAACGTCGTTTTGAACCCTCGTGAGTGTGGTGAAAGAAGAAAGGAGCTCCTTCTGGACTGTGCCAGTGCTAGAAGATCCTGGATTGCAGTGCGCGTTCTAGAAGCTTCAGCAGCCATTGAGGTTGGTGCACATCCTTTCCTTTACCTCTATTTTTTCGCGAGATTGATTTTTTTTGGTAATTAATAATCTAGTCATTGCGACCAGTTTCCAAAAACAATAAAGCGGCGTTACCATTTTTAGTGGTCCTTCGAGCCGGATATTTGATTTTAAACCGGTAACTTGTTCATCAGCTGACAGTTGCGATTTATTCATTGATAGATTTGTCAATGCGGTCAAAGCCTTACAAAACTTAAAGGTTGATAATCTAACCGACATGATATTTTTACATGTCGCCTTAAAGAAGCTCGACTTAGATACGGTTCGCGCCTTCGAAATGAACTGTGGTTCGTCTTCTACACCCACGTTTGAAAGTTTGGTTTTGTTTATAAAAAATCAGAGTAATATATTGCGACGCACGGAGACTGGTATTATTGGTACTCCCTCTGGTAGTACAAGGAAGCCCACAGCTGACAGCGCGCGCGCCGCTCGCAACACAAGTAAATCGGCGCCGCCGCCACCGCAATATAATACTTACTCGTATGTTAATACGGTCGAGACTACCGCTAGTGCAAAATGTTTATGTAAAAATATTATACATCAGCACTTATTCAAATGCCCCGATTTCAATAAAATGAGTCCCGAAGACCGATTTAAATCAGTAAAAGAAACTAACTCGTGTGTAAATTGTCTTAGCATTAAACATCGAGTTTCGCAATGTAAATCAAAGTTAATTTGCCGTGTATGTCAATTGAGACATCACACACTTTTACATTTCAATCGGGAATCGAACCCAACCTCCTCCGCCGCGCAGTCCCAGACCGCAAGCACCGCGCCATCGGGTAACACGCTGCCGCGGGCGGCTGCCGCTGCGACATGCGATTCTGCTCCGACTGAACGTACCGACGTATCACTGTGTGCGACATCCACTGCCGTTGCGCGCACGCCGATGTCCCACACACTTGTAGATAAGCCGCAGTGTAACGCTCCCTCTACGGTTCTACTAGCTACCGCTCAGGTAGTTGTGTATGATAATAAGGGTAACAGTCATGTCTTACGCGCCTTGTTAGATTCCGCATCTCAAAGCCACTTTATTACAAAGGAGTGCTGCGATCGATTAGGTCTTAAGCGCCAGGACGTTACATCAACTATTGTTAAAGGTTTTGGCGGGTCAGAAAAGATAGTGAGGGGTTCGACTGAGTTTGAATTCTCATCCCGGTTTAATTCGCAAATAAAATATAATATACCTTCTTTGGTAGTAGATAATATTACTGAAAGTTTACCAACCGCGTTAATTGATACATCCGCTCTTCCTTATTTGAATAAAATCCCGCTTGCAGACAGTGCGTTTGCTACACCGAATAAAATAGATATTCTTGTCGGTGCCTCGCTTTTCCCGCATTTATTATTGCGTGACGTTGTTCAAACTGATGATCCGTCCGCACCTCCCGCCATTGAAACGGTACTAGGCTATATCATTATGGGGTCTGTACCTACACTGTGTAACCGCGCGGCGCCTCTGACCGCTTGCTGTACTATAGGGCTATCTCCGGAGCCTATAGACACATTGATTAAACGTTTCTGGGAGCTCGAAGAGCTCAATGTACCGCCCGCTCAATGTAAGGATGACATTGAATGCGAGGATTTTTATAGGGCTACTACTGAGCGAGATCCCGCTAGTGGTAGATATACAGTTGGTTTACCCTTCCGTGACGATATGTATCTCCTTGGTAATTCGCATGATATTGCTCGCAAGCGATTTATGTGTTTAGAAAAGAAGCTAGAAGCCTCATCTAAAATGAGAGCGGCATATGATGAAGTGATCAGAGATAATCTGGCGCAAGACTATTTATCCCCCGCACCTCCTGCTGATGACTCTGGTGACTCATCGCTCGATTATGTGATACCACATCATGGGGTCTTGCGCGAGGATAAATTGACGACAAAACTGCGTGTAGTCATTGACGCCAGTGCTAAGACTGACTCTGGGCAATCACTTAATGATTTGTTACACTCTGGCCCTAATCTGCAGGGCGATCTATTTAAAATAATTTTAAACTTTCGACTTCACGCTGTTGCGTTGACTGCAGATTGCCGTCAAATGTTTATGCAAATAGTCATACGTTCATCTGATCGCCGCTTCCAAAAAATTCTATACAGGTTTGACCCTCAAGAGCCGCTTCTTCTCTACCAGTTTAATAGAGTCTGCTTCGGAATTAAATCCAGTCCTTACCATGCATTGCGCACTGTAAAGCAGCTGGTCACCGATGATGGTGCGAAGTATCCTCGCGCGGCAGAGATCGTCTCTACCTCGCTCTACATGGACGATATTGCCTTTTCGGTAGAGACTGAAATAGAAGCGAAGGCTGCTTCTAAAGAGCTCGTAGACCTATTTAAAGGAGCTCAGTGGGATTTAGTCAAATGGAATAGCAATTCCAAAGCAGCCCTAGAAGATCTACCTCCGTCGCACAAACTCGTTTCAGAAGTAGAGTTCGACAAGTCAATACAACACAAAATATTAGGTTTGTATTGGTCCACGAACGACGACTACTTCTACTTTAAAATCTCACCCACAGAGGAGAAATGCTCTAAACGCGTGATATTATCGACTATCGCACGTCTCTGGGACATCATGGGATTCGTGGCTCCGTGTGTTCTGTACGCCAAGCTACTAATTAAAGAGCTGTGGCGCTTGAATTTGCAATGGGATGATGCCCCCCCGCCCCACATTAATACAATGTGGAGACAATTTTGTTCACAGCTTCCAAAGCTAAATGAATTAAAGATACCGCGCTATCTTGGTGTGACTTGCGATTGTGCCGTCACGTTGATAGGATTTTCAGACGCGAGTGAGCAGGCTTACGGTGCTGTCATTTATTTACACGTTAGCTCTGCTAGCGGTGTTCGTACTCAGCTGGTCTGTGCGAAGTCCAAGGTCGCGCCGATGAAACCACAGTCGATTGCTAGACTGGAACTGTGTGGAATCGTGCTGTTAGCGAAACTTTTACGCACGGTATACGACACCTATAGGTCGAGGTTCCCAGTGGAAGTATACGCGTTCTCCGACTCTCGAGTCGCCTTATACTGGATACAAAGCTCGCCTCATCGCTGGCAGACCTTCGTTGCAAACCGCGTTGTCCAAGTTACAGACAACATTCCTGCTGACAAGTTTCATCACGTCGCGGGTGCTGAAAATCCAGCGGACTGCCTGTCTCGTGGCATTATGCCCGAGAAGTTGGCTTCACATCCCTTATGGCTGCACGGCCCACCTTGGGCGTCGCTACTGCCATCGCAGTGGCCCATCAATGACATCGATACTCCGCCACCGGTAGTGCCAGAGCAAAAAATACTTGCGCACCCGGTCGTAACGCCAGAACCTGATTCAATTATATATGAGCTCGCCCAGCGCATGTCATCATGGTCGAAGCTCTTACGAGTGATTGTATATATTTATCGCTTCGCAAAGCTATTACCGCGTCGCAGTTCTGCGATCATTTCATCTGATGACCTAGAGTTTGCAGAAAATAAATTGTTGCAAATTCTACAGCAAAAATATTTTAAAGATGAAATGTTTAATTTGAAAAACAACAAGCTTTGCTCGAAAGCTCTTAATAAACTGAGCCCCTTTATAAATGACGGACTCCCCAGAGTTGGCGGTCGCCTTCGTAACTCTGAGCTTACATACTCCCATAAACATCCCGCGATCTTACCTCGCCATGATCACGTAGTTGAAATGCTGATCGACTACTATCATCGCAAATATTTACATGCCGGCCCAGAGTTGCTAATATCTTTGCTCCGGCAAAAATACTGGGTTTTGTCGGCGCGTCGTATTGTCCGCCAGAGAGTCCACATGTGTAATACATGCTTTCGCATGAAACTGCAACCTACTTACCCCCTCATGGCAGACTTACAAGATTGTCGTGTTAAGCAAACCGCCAAGGCTTTTACACTTACAGGCTGCGATTATGCAGGTCCTATCCCATATGTTCCACAGAAGCGTAGAGGCGTCAAAGGCCAGAAGGCTTATATCTGCGTTTTTACATGTCTCACAACTCGTGCGGTGCACATAGAGATAGCTACTGACCTTAGCACGCCTAGCTTCTTAGCTGCGCTCAAACGGTTCCTAGCTCGCAGAGGCCCAGTAGAGATACTCCATTCTGATAATGGGACTAACTTTGTGGGTGCCAACAGTTACCTTAAAGATCTGTACAGATTCCTAACTAATGAATATAAGCCTCGCTTCGAAGAACATCTATCGGAGAATCGCATTAAATGGAAATTTAATTGTCCAACGGCGAGTCACTTTGGCGGCTGCTGGGAAAGCATGGTTAAAGTAATAAAATCTCATTTGTTCAGAGTTATTGGGCAACAGTTATTATCGTACGAGGAACTAAATACGGTGCTTATACAAATTGAATGCTTGTTGAATTCGCGCCCGCTCACCGTATTGAGCCCAGATCCCTCGGAGCCCACCGCGTTGACTCCGAGTCACTTTCTACATACCGTACCGCTTCATTCTCTACCCGCACCGGAAGTAGAGTCTTCTAACTTAAACCTGCTCCATAGGCATGCCTTGATTGATAAATTAGTTCAATCTTTCTGGCGGCGATGGAGAGTCGAGTATCTGCACGGACTGCAAGTAAGACAGAAGTGGAATACCCCTTCTGCTCCTATAAAACCCGGGACTGTCGTTATCATTATTACTGAAAATGCCCCGCCTTTGGCGTGGCCATTAGCGATTGTACACCAGGTATACCCATCTAGAGACGGAATCGTTCGCGTCGTTTCCGTAAAGACCGCTAAAGGCGTATACACACGTCCAGTTACACGCTTATGTCCGTTGCCAAATCAATAATTAATATAAATAACCAAGTTTATGTTAGTTTAGTTTAATGTTTGTTATATATCCGCTTATTATATAGAGATTATGTACTTATAACTTCATAAGCACTTCTAACTTTAAGTATACATATATTTTTTTTTAAAGGTGACCCTTTAAGGGCGGCTGGAAATGGTGACGCCAAATGTTGGTTTTTAGTTTATTTATTTTTTATAATCTCGCATTCCAATTTCCCGCCCTGTTCTGTGCACCTTTTTTGCCTGCGCTTGCGCGCCCCCTCACTGCGAGCGGATGAACTAGAAAAGCTAAGATGGCTGATCGTGTTACGTTGCAATTTCGATCGCTGTCCCTTTATTACCGCAAATAATCCATATTCCGCCTTCGATATTTCTAATAAATGCGCTAACGTCGTTTTGAACCCTCGTGAGTGTGGTGAAAGAAGAAAGGAGCTCCTTCTGGACTGTGCCAGTGCTAGAAGATCCTGGATTGCAGTGCGCGTTCTAGAAGCTTCAGCAGCCATTGAGGTTGGTGCACATCCTTTCCTTTACCTCTATTTTTTCGCGAGATTGATTTTTTTTGGTAATTAATAATCTAGTCATTGCGACCAGTTTCCAAAAACAATAAAGCGGCGTTACCAGAAGGGTTATAAACAGTAATATCAAAATCCTCTCAAATGCCCATAAAATTAGTTTCCGAAGATAAATCCCTCACAGAATTTTTAAATTCTTAACCCTAGATTTTCATCGAAATGGTTTGCGCCGTTTTCGAGATGATTGGCGCTTAATATAAGTCGTTTAATAGTATTAGCTAAGATAAATCCTCAGCTTCCTTTCCTTATACAGTGTGTCCCAGATTGAACTAGCGATATTTTAGGATCGTGTAATATAACCCATTTCTACATTAAAACACCCATTATGACCGGGTACATCCCACTCCCCAACCCCGTGACGACCATTTTTTTGCACCTCTGCACAAAAAACGTCACATATCGCAGTTTTATGATTCTTGAAACACTAATGATTTTATTGGATAGGTTATATTTTAATTGACCTCTACACGATGGGCCATCATAGGCGCGCAAGAGAGACAACTATAGGTTAGACAAAGACGAACTTACATTGTTACTCTACTATCATATAGCTTTGTCTCTCTTGCTCACCCATGATGGCCCATCGTGTAGACGATGAATTAAAATATTCTCCATCAAATAACATCCAAAAATGTGACTAAAGTTAACATTACCCATTAAAAAAAAACATTAATTTATTACTGAGTCGAGAAAATTTGTGTATAAAACCATTAAATTTACAAGTTATTGTTAATTTCTGCATAAACAGGGCAATTAATTGGATGTTTTTTTTTAAATTAGGTGTACAGCATTTGAGATAAGCTATAAAAACAACGCCAAAAGTTTGACTGTAATTCTACCAGTTTAGAAGCTATTGATGTTTAAACATGACCAAAATTCCTTTTTGTTAAGCACTAAGGGATCCCTACTGCATTGCATGCAAATTCTTTAAACCAAATAAATGCTAACTAAAAACTTTTCCTTAAAAAGGTAAACACTTATGTAACTTTAATTTGCATATAGTAGAAATATAAACGCTCATTTTCGTTTGCGTTCTTTGAAAGTCAGTGAAGATTTCAAGTTTTAAAATTTCGGAATTACCGATTCGGTACATCCTTCACAACGCATTGCTGACATTGATTTTGTGTATGGTTATTGTAACGGGAGTGGAAGATTGCGATTCATCTAACACTTAGTTGAGAATCTCTGGTTATCAGTCGCAATCTCTCAGTCTCTTCTTCTCTCATCTCTTTTTATTATTATTTATCTTCCGGCGATATCAAGTGACGTGATCGCTGATTCATTGGTTCTTTGGGTGGCCTCCGAATGCCATTTTCGGCTAGCCTTGAGTGGACGTCAATAAATGTTTGACGACTCAGCGTATGTCTGTTGGGATATCATATCCGATGTTCTTCTACCGCCGCACTAGCACTCTCACTACAATAAACCATACACAAAATGAATGTCAGAATTGTGTTGTGGAGAATACTGATTCGGCATTTTTCAAACTTGAAAACTTCACAGACTTTCAAAGAACGTAAACGAAAATGAGCATTTATCTTTTTTCTGTATGCAAATTAAAATTAAATTATTGTTTAACTTTTTAAAGAAAAGTTTTTGTTTAAAATGTAGTATAAAGAATGTGAATGGATTGCGGTAGGGATCCGTTATTGCTTAAGAAAAGGGATTTTTGGTCTGTGTATGGGTCATGTTTAAACATCAATAGCTTCAAAACTAGCAGGCGTGCAGTCAAACGTTTGGTGTAGATTTATAGCTTATTTTAATTTTTTTTCAACCTAATTAAAAAACATCAACTTAATTACCTTATTTTTGAAAAAAAAAATACAATAACTTATTTTCATGGGGTTTTTTCACAACTTTTCACGATTCAGTAACTTGGTCTTGTGCGGGCAGTGGTCGAGAGCGGACCTGAACAATTTTCCCCAAGGAACCCATAGTCAATTCGCGAAATAACGAACTTTTCTAACAAGTCGGTCACCTGATCGGCTCACTTAGTATGGGAAGTCCAGATTTTTTTTTTGCGAATTCACTACGGGTTCCGTAGGGAAAGTTGTTCAGTATCATGTGTAGAAGCCCATGTGTAAATAGTACCAACAATTTTTTTACACCTTATATACAGGTTGTTAAAAAGTGCGTTTGACATTTTAAGGGGTTACTCAGTACAAAATCCGATCAGTTTTTTTTCAGTTTCACATACAAGTACTTGATTCACTGTTTAGATTAATATGAGAAACTGAATAAACTAATTGAAGATCGTGTATTCTACACTTGATTCTTAGTAACCCCTTGACACTTTATAGATAAAACATTTTTAAACTTATTTCTGAAAATATAATATTTAATTAAAAATTTCACTACTGATTATAAAAGCATAGATTAAAAAAGGCGTTATAATTACTTGGCGATTATTTCTGGAGGCTATGAAATGAAGTAGAGGTGGCACCCCTATTACATCGGAGAACATTTCATAATCAAGATACTGAAATAATATAAGTTATTTTCACATTATTATATACCTACATATATGCTAACTGGGTGATAAATGCCGATTAAAAAAAGTTGTGAATTAGACAAGAAGGAGAGGCTTCATACCCCATATCAGCCTATCGAACAAAAAAGAAATTATCCCGAGAAAAATAAATCTATGATAGGTGTTATTTTTATATATTCCACAAAAAAACCATAGGCCTGGCAAGCTTCCAAAATTGAGAATGATGAAGTTTTGAATAATAGTTACTCATGTTATTTTTATTTAAGGGTTCAACATGATCCCAGTTACAAATACACAATTATCCATAGATCAGTAATATACGTACAAAGTCTAATAAATCAGTTGAAATTGTTATTTTTGTTTTATGTGATAGGCGGCAAACGAGCAGACGGATCACCTGATGGTAAGCGATAGACACCCATAGACACCTGCAACACCAGATGAGTCACAAGCTTCCTTCACTGGCTCCCGCTTGGTGTTCATTTTCCCCTACATATATCATTTTTTTAAGCTTAGAATGTTAATGTCTTCAAAACGATTTTCCGATTTATGTATTTCGGATTAGAAGAAATGTCGAACAGCACATGAGAATAAAGAAAACTATCCAAACAAGGGTTCGGGTAAAATATTTCTAGGTATAAAACTGCGGGAAACAATTTTGCGAAGTAACAAAAACTCTGTCAAAGACAAAGATACAATGAGCTGGCTTCGGTTCGGACAAGTAAAATTAGGATTATAAAAACTCGGAGTTCAGATATACTCAGGTATCATCAGATACAGTTCCATGAGTAGATTGTGAAGGTAGTAATTATCTGGACCAAGTCACCTTTAAAGATCTGCCGGATGACGTCACAAGTGTTAGTTTGTGTAATACATCTATTTTTGTTTCGAGACTAATAATAAACACGTGACACAAGGCTCCCAAATGAAATATTATAAAAATCCAATTTGAATAGTTAATGACCTGAAATATTAAAATTAATGTCAGTGGGTGTTTCATTAAAAGCTCTAATCGTTTTGATCTCATTGCAAAAGTCATTATTTATTGCCTTAAACCTATTTTACCATAATGTTGGATTACTTTATGTTATAAATATTGAATGTAACGGAACTGACCGCTACTCTTTTAAAAATTGTGCCCCCAGCGCCAACGATGGCTCTAGCCGACAAAAATGTATGAAAATCTCAAATCCTGGCGCCTGTGGCACGGAAACCGGCTGACTGTGGTACTCAAGGGGTTAAATATCATTTATTATAACCTAGGTTATTATGCTGACGATGAGGTTAAATAACCCTAAAAGAGACAAAAAAGTCATATTCTCAGTCTTTCCTCATAATATTTTAAACCTAACCTCTATAAAAAATTAATATATTATTTACTGTTAATATTTGTTTACTGTTCTAGCCTCTGTTTAGTAAGTTATATATTTAACGTCTACTTGTACAAATTATTAAGTACCACATGCTATGGAAGAGCGAGCCCTCCTGTCACAGGTTTTTATAAAACCTAAAAGGTGGTCTCAATCATCATTAAGAGATGTCCCAATAAACATTTATTTAATTGTTTATTTTTCAAAATAAATATATGTAACATATAATGAATGAGTGGAGCAGTCAATCAAGGAAAACCTCGGAAAATTTGAAAACTTAAATTCATATGATGCATATTTTTACTTCTATGCAACGCAACCCTCAAAAATCTATCGTTACTACACCACTATCATGAGCCGGAAGCCGGAAGACTTCCACTGCTGAAAATAGGCCTACCTCTTCTAATTACAGTATCTATTGCAGATGATAATTGCATCACTTTTTTAATTGTTTGGGGATAGTCCACATCACAGTCGATGACTGTTTTTTATGCTGTAGGACCACCATAAGACTCGTGCTTCGTCTGCGACAAGGGCAGTAATTGCCTTCAGGCAGTCCACCTGTTCATCCAGCACGTACAACACTACGTTTCCGTGCCGCAGTCTTCACTCGAGAAACTTTATTCCAATGGTTATCACTTCTGCGATCTACATTGCTACTTAAACAACTTAGTCCATGAGCTATGCTGGTAATTCTAATCTTCTACGGGTTTACTCGTTTTGGATTCGATCACGTAAAGAAAGCCTGTTAAGCGACTCTGAGCTTGTGGATGAGGCAAATAGTCTCCACGCCTCAGTACCACGTCTGTCTTTCTTTTACTCTCATGAAAGTGTTCTGGAATTCTTTTTAATTTGATAAATGTAATATTGCTGAAATGTAATGAAAAAATCTTTCTTCACAGGTTTTATGGATTTTGACAGGTGTCATTCTCACTATTCACTCGAATACTCTTATAAATGAAACCATGGAACTTTATACCAACGTCGTGGTCAGTGTTATATTGTTTTACTATCTTATAACTGAAGCGGTCGTGGCTCAGTACGGCTAGCGTGGTCGTGTCGATCACGCAGGTTAACTGACTACAGACACGGTCATAACTTCGTTGGGTTTGACTGCTGGTGGCATTTATCTCGGCCGTTTCCGTGCTTCGCAAGGCACGTTAAGTTGTTGATACTGACTGCTATCGCTAGATGGCACAGTCGTTCAGCCAAATCGGAGGCCTTATAGGTGGCTTGAAAACTTCTGGTACTGAGGTTGGCTACTAGCCCCACAACCTACACCGATCTGGACTTGGCCCCCGTTTGTGGAGTATGGCTTAACCTTCTCGAGTTATGGGAAGAGACACGTACCCGTGGTTTTTTACTTGTACTTACTTAATAATAATAATATTCGGGACAAATCACTTATGCTTGATTTTGCACGTATGAAAACTAAAGTAACCGACAAAACTCACAGAATCGCTACACTGAAATGATAGTGGGTATATAGTTCGTAGAAAAGATGGCCGTTGGGCAAAGTTCTCGAGTGACGACGTAGCGTAGGTAGTCTTCCCCAATCCTGGACCGACTTATGGCCTGATGAAGGTTGCGGGGAGCCACTAGATGCGGGTAGCCCCGGCTGGTTGGTGGAAATCCTTGGGGGAGGCCATTGTCCAATACTGGGGGGTATTTTCATTGATCATGATTCAGTTTTATGAGTAGCTTTTACCATTTCCCGTTTAAAGCCAGCGGCCGAAGTGGAAAATTCAAATATTTCCAATCCGGACTTCTAAGTGTCGAGTATGGCCTTACTTTCCAGTGCCCTAGCACCAGTGATGACGTCACCGCGGATGTTATAGGTTTTCAAAGTGAGATCATATTTACCTGCCAGGTTGCTCTTTTATACATCAGATTACGACATAATCCGATTATTAATAAGATGACTGCTACTGTTACACCAAATTTGATTTGTTCCGATTGAGGCCCCACAAAATAGAGATTTTGAGCTGTTTGACTGCAATAAAACAACGTGTTACAGAGATAATAAATTGGCTCCTGTGAGCGAGGGCTTTTTGTAAACAAAACACTGAAGAGCGCGCTGCACATGAATCTCTGATTTTGTAAACAATTTCAAATATTTTAACTTATTGAACACAGAATTTAATATAACCAATGTCGATACCGCAACAACTTCATTCGTATGACCGTACAAATGACCGTACAAACTAAACCCACTGGACACGATTACTTTTGCTATAAACACCGAAAATTTATTTTGACTTCTCCCGCACGAAAAGGGCGCCTAAAAATTTGCAGCAAAAACTTTTTTTGCGAGCGTGAGAAAAAGTGTTTCGAATTTCTAACACCACCCGGCTACCACCGCACGGCGTTGAAAAAAATATGGGCGATGGTTCGTTCGGATTTCATTCATTTTCACTTTTTTGACCTGGCGATTTAACTCTTATACACAAAATGTTGTATGTAATTTATTGAAATTTAAGTTTATAAATTGTGTTATTGCCTTTTTAAAGACGTAATATTTAAAATAAATATGTATTAAATATGTATGTATGTATAAATAAATTTGCATGGCAACCGCCGTCTATGCCTTGTGGATAGTACGGTTAAATGTGCCACACGATAAGATGAGATGAGATGAATATGTATTAGTAAATGTTTATATTAGAGATGCCACGAATATTCGGCTACTATTTGGTATTCAGTATTCAGCTGAATATTGCACACTATTCGGCCGAATACCGAATACCAAATCATGGCAAAATGTTATTATCTTGCTCACAAAAAAAAATACAAAAATCAGCATATTTAATACATAAATTAAAATCTCACAGTGGTAGTTACGTTTGTTTGTTCGTTTGTTTGTTAACTCTTTATTGTGATAGAACAAAATACAACATACAATACGTATGATAAATGAAAACATTTTTTCATTGTGCATTTAAATCACTCACTATGCTCAGTAGTCTATATTAGAATAACTCACTACGGTTGTCCACACTGCAAATATAATAAGTTTATAATTACAGAATTTCGAAGCCTCAAGGCTCACCCCTTATCTTAGTCTTCGTTGACTTGTTATGAGAACCACAGAATAGGAGCTCAGAAAGGCCTCACTCAACTGCTTCTTTGATGTATATATTTTGGATTGCTTATACTCGTAGAGCGAATATCAATTTTCCGAAAGACTCCCCCTGGACATGATTTGCCCTGGCCAACATGGAAGTCTTTAAATAGACTCCGCGCGCAAGTTGGCCGTAGCCAGGAAAATATGTACAGGTGGGCTTACAGCTCGGAAGGTGCATGCGAATGTGGCGTCTCTCCCCAGACCCTGGCACACCTTTTGTCCTGCTCTGCGTGTCCTGCCACCTGTACCCGCGAGGACCTGTACAACGCTACGGACAATGCTGTTCTTGTAACTGAGTACTGGTCCAGAAAAATTTGAAGCCAAAGGATCGACTCCTAAGTAGAAGAATTTTATTTTGCTGTGATGATCATTAGTTTTTTTGCGAAGAGCATTATTTTTGAAAGTATGTTTGTTAAAGAGGTCTTACGAGTATATTCGCATACTTAGTAGTGCCTTACAATTTTATGATGTTGTTATTTCAAAACACACTTGCGTGGATTTTCGTTGCAATTAATTTGTAATACAAACTACAATACTTTAGTACTGTAGTACTTTTTCTTACATATATAAATGACTTGTCATAATAGGTATATGGTGCAAAGGGAATGTAAGATTAAAGCAGGTGGCCTATTGATGGCCGATTCTTTAATTTACAGATTTTCATCGATAAACAAGACTAAAGGCCTTAAACGAAGTTTTGAGAAGACAGCTAGTCTTCGTTTGGAGCTGAAAAGGGCTAAAGAGTTGTCAAAAATTGTACCCTCTGCTACCTTAACTGTTATTTGGTCAATGTTTTGCCTATTTAATAGCAAGTGTTATACTTTTTTGAATAGCTATATGGGAACTGTGGGGTGACAGCTTTTCGGCGAGAAGGGAGGTACCTCCGCCAGGCGAGGTTGTATGCCTGGGGACCGGCCGTGGTCCAACCGTTGATGTTTGGAAGTCGTATATATGTGTAGTGCGAAGAAACTTTCGATATCGCGTTCTAGGATTAGTTTGTGGCAGTGCGATAGATGCCGCCACAGCTAAAAAGACGTAGAAGTTTTTTAAATTATTTGCAGAATAAGTTCCATACATTTTTTAAAAAAAGCGCATCAAAGTTAAACTTAATAGCACTTAGTAAAAATTCTTTAATTCTAACAGTTGTCGAGCAGTCTCTTTAAGCTGTTAGTAGAAGGTTCAGTTTTTGACAATCATTTTTATTAATTGATATGCTTTCTATCGTAACTAGATACATCAAAAAAACGGACCCTAGGAGCTCTAATCCCAAAAAAATCTTTAAAATTCAATATCCCCATGACGGTTAAGTTTCGCACACCATATTATAGAATCAAATCCATCAGAAATGACCTGAATAATATCGTCCCTAAATATTCAGTACGACTTTCCCTGTAACCCTGTATATGAAAATTTCACATTAAAAAATCGATCTTAATAATAGCAACAGATAGACGCTTGAAATGCTCATAGCGTTTGCATTGCTATAGACGCAAAAAAATATTTTTAAAAAAATGTATTAAAAATTCATACAAGAAACGTGTTTTTTGGAGTTTCTCGTACGATGGTACGGAGCCAACTCGTACTTGACTGGTTTTTATTTCTTGCAGCGAACAGACTAACTTTAGTATATACTTGGGTCCCGTCCAAGGCCAGATAACATATGCTTGACATGAGTCTGTCTCTTTCATACGTAGGAGATTTATACGTTGAATGGAACGACAAATTCAGAAATAGTCTAGAGAATTCCGAATCCCGAGCAGAAGTTTAAGGGCAAAATTAAAAGTGGTAATAATTATTATACTTACTGGTAGAATATTAAAGGTGGAGCTGTAAAAGCAGTGGGTGATCCCTTATTTAGATATATGAGTACGAATGGACTATTCCATGCAAAGACAGATGTTTTACCCAGAGCGATGTCGCTTAAATCATTTAATTCAAGGCAGGAGGCTGTTCGATTAAATCTAATTGAAAAGTAGAAAGCTTGACTGCACCTGTTGAAAAGTAAAAAGATGGTTTTTATATATGGTTAGTCTAGTTTCACTAGTGAATGCAATGACTTATTATCCTCATATTAAAGGGTAGGTACTAAATATTACTACTGTCTACGTAGATTCCCTACGAGATCAAAACACTTAAGAGAACTAACCGACAAATCTCACAATATAGCTTGTTTATGTACACTACATGAAATCAACAGACAAGTAGTACCACCATAAAAATTGATTGTACTAGCAATACAAAATGTTTTACTGGTACCATTTATGGTACTGTCCAATGGGACTGGAAACACAAGAGGGGTTCACTGCGATACTATGTAGGTAAGGCAGATTATAAAACTTCTTCTTCTTCTTATTAGATTCTCTAACTTCTTGAGGAGCAGAGGGCTTTTCTCCAGTGAAGCAGCTTCTAATGCCACTGTCCTCCGCCAAGTAGACTTTGGTTGACCTCTCTTCCTTTCTCCTGCAGATAATGAAACTAGTAAATATTTAATAAAACTGAATACCTGGCCCAAGGAGCAATGTATAATACACCTGCTAACGCATAATACAATACCAGAATTATCGTTTCTGATGCCAAAGAGAAGGCTGTCAGTAATGAGAAAATCATCAGAACGTTGTAACCTGTAATTTAAGCACTAACTAGTTCATCGTAATCTAAAACGTTTCGGATGAAAGCCGAATAAGTCGTCTATATGGACACATGGCGATATTTTAGGATCGTGTAATGTAACAAATTTTTACGGTAGGTCAATCAGGTTTCACATGCGCCGTTTTCCTTCCTTAACTATCTATACCAAGATCATACTAGATACTTATTAGTGTGTCGCTTACAGCATTTTTTGTAATATTTTTATTTGAAAGCTAATTTGAATTAGAAAAGTTACATTTTGTACAGTCATGTACACTAAGTAATTTTGACAAATGACATTCCAGGTAATATGATAAAGCATGCATGTATGTATTTAATTTTCGTATTTCTAAAGAATAATCAAGCAGACCATATTAGTATGACCTTTTGTAAATCCCCAACATTTACGCGTACGAAGTTGCGGGCACCAGCTAGTATATCCTCGAAGCTTTCTGCTTAGTCTGGTGTATATGTCATGGTAGAAACATACTTACCATACATCAAGGGTACCATTTTATTTACAAACATATGCTCATGTGGAACATAGCTACTTAGAAAAAAATATATGTAATTCAGTGGCAGACTTTTTATGATGAAATTGAAGACACAGTTCCACATGTATCTGAAATTATAAGAAAATAAGTTGTCTGGAAATTATCGCTTCTAGCAATTGCACAGATTGTCAATCTTTGTATTTAACTTTTTTTGTGTTACAATAAAGAGTTTTGAGTGATTTGATAAAATAAAAAAATATTAAACAAAAAATACTAATATTTTATTAATGGTATTTCGATAAAATACCATATCCTACGCACTGCAGGAGCACGGGTCTTTTCCCATACCTCGGGAAAGTTAGGCCATAGTCCACACATGGGGCCCAATTCCGGCTTGTAGAGGTTGAAGTGCTAGTGGCCAACCCTGACTCAGAAGTTTTCAAGCCTATAAATTCTCCGACATGGCTTATCGACTGCCATCTAATGATAGCAGCCGGCACCAAGGGCTAAACCTGATGGTAAAGATGATGCCGAAAGATGGAAGCGGGCTTACAAAGATACCCCGTCGCAATGGGGAACTGGCTATCTTAACTATACATATCGAACATATCAGTATTATTAGGGGTAGTAATAAAAGCTCCAAAAAGTAAATAAAAAATGACCTTATCCAAAGTATGATTTTTTCTGCTTTATTTAGGTACTTAATTTCCGAAAACTGTTGTGCGAATAAAAATAACTAAACGACCGAATGATATACTGAAAGTTTCGAAAAATTTGTGCCCAATTTGCTGACGTAGATAATACTTTTCTACCAGATTAAATAACATTTTACCGAAAACGTTGGTTACTCATTTTAATTGTTACCTATTTTAAACTAAAAACCAACCTTATGCATTTCATAAACAGTAGTGCTTGTTAAACTATAGCGACATATTGGAAATACTTTTCTGAATTATGAACGAAAAATTACATAAAAACTCCTAAGAAATATTAAAATGTGCTTGTAATATTGTATAATTATCATTCATTACTTACACATGTTAGTTTGTAATGGATAAGCATGCAAGCAAGCATGCAAACAAGCAGTCGACGCGACGGAGCTACTACGGAGCTTTCTATCTGTGGTTCTCATATCAACCTAACACTACGACTGTGAAGGAAGGCGAGTTAAAGCTCGCTTCAGCATCACAGTCTCCGAACCTAAGTTATCCGAGTCGGGGTGCTCCGAATTTCCGAGCTCGCTTCGCTCGCTCCCGCTTCTTTTTTAGGAATCCCTTAAGAATTTTCTTAAAAGAGCGCCGCCGCGCGGGCACATCGTTCGAACGGTGTGATTAAATAGGTACTACTAGTTATTTTCATAAATAAAAAAGTTATTCCATAACCAATTATAGAAATTAAGCTGTTTTCTACACAGCGTAAGAAAACATTAACTTTAGCAGAACATTTTTTTCGGAAAGTTAGTTTTTTTTGGGAAGTTTAGTTTTTTATTTGCCAGTACATTTTTTTATTTCGTAGAATTGTAATTTGAACAAGCTTGTGTTTTTTAGTTAAATATGAAATTTATTTAAGGTATATTTTGTGTTTATTTTTCAGTAATTCATTTTAACGCAGCTTAGTTAGTATTATAGGTATTTAGCCACGGATCGCTGGAGGTTCATTTATTTTTCGGAACCTTTATTATTTCCCTATTATTGGCATCAGTATCTATCATGATCTACATCCCTGAAAGGCGTAACTGTACTAATACAATATTTATGTACCTACTCATATGTATGTATCAAAAAATCATAAAACCATAATACGATTTGTACCCGGACCCGGATATTTATAAATTAAACATATAGTCAAGTTAATCACCCGTTAAAATCATAGATCACAAAAGGCATCAGTTGAGAATTACAGACTGCGCTTGTATAGACACGAAAGAATGCTAAAGTCTCGTGAAGTGTTGCTGGTATTGAGTTTCCTTGCAGTGGAGGATCAACCTGAAAAAAGGTAAGATAATATTGTTTTCACCTCTCCAGCACGAAAAGGGTGCCTTTTGAGAAAAAGTAATTCGAATTTCTAACACCACCTTTTGCGCGGCGCTGAAAAAATATGGGCGATGGTTCGTTCAGAAACTCATTTTGGCCTAGCGATTTAACCATAGGCACAAAATGTTGTATGTTATTTAATGAATTCAAGTTTATAAATTGTGCTATTGCATTTGTTGCTGCCGGTGCGCTGTCGCCCCTCGAGAATTTTCTTGCCCAATGGTTATCTGTTCCTTCAAACTATGTGCCTCGCTCACTTTCACTTCAGTTTAGCTATTTTGTGAACTATGTCGGTTGCTTTAGTTCTCCTACGCATCTCCTCATTTTTGCTTCCATCATGGAAAAACTCGAAGCATAGCGCATTTCACTCATAGTGCATCCAATACTAGAGTAAATTAGCGTTAAAGCATATTGACGTACGGACGAATGTGTGTGCAAACGTCGACACATGCAACAAATCTACCCTATTTCAACTTTAAAAAATTGAACGCGGCAAACGGCATTATAAAGCCCGCAGCATCCCTTTCTTATAATTCTCCTTATTGAACTTATCGTAGAGTATAATACATAATTTTTACCTTGATTAGTTTGCCATTCCTGTAAGAGAGTCACAAAACAATTTGCTGTTTAGTCAGAGTATAACCTTAGGGGTCAGCAGACAATGTTGGGGTATACTCTTAGTTGTGTCACGCCAAAATTTACCACAAGCTGAATCGCAAAACTAGCGGTCCTTCTATAACAATCTGCAAAGTGCTCTTACCCTCTGCATTAGCTGCAAGCTGTAGTTCTGGTGTGCCACGAAGGCCCAGGATTCCACCTCGAACGAGCGAGAGTTGGAGCTGGTGCCCATTTCGAAAGCCTTTCCACTCTTATCTTCTGCGACGCCTCCACTCTCTTCGTCACGTGCATGCTTCTCAAAGACCATTGTTTAGGAAAATGCGTCAAAATCTCGTATCTTCTGATAATATTATTTTTAACCTTTTTTTAACGATTATAAACAAACTAATATTATTGTTTATATTATAGTAGGATTATGCACAATAATATCTATTTGAAAATGTTGTTTTGTCATGCAGTTTTGAAAACAATTTCTTCTTTCATTTGGTTTTGGTAAGGAGTTTATAAGCTTTTTCTTATCTAAAAGTGCGGTAAACGACGCGTGCTGTGCTTGACAATAGACTAAACCACTTTTCAAAGATATGAACTCCAACCTCTGCTATGTTTATAAGTCCTTGATGGATGTTATAAAATGTTGAACAGGCTCACAAAAAATAGACATTATTTGTAAAAATATTTAAATAACTCCTGCATTTCTGTGACATTTCACATTTTGTCTAATCTTTTATGAAGTGTTGTAAAATTCCGAGCTATAATATAGCAGAGTCACACTATCGAGCTTTAATCGCTTTAGAAAATAAGTCTATTGAAGCATAAAATGATTGCGTGATTAGGCACTCGTTTGTGCTGTCTGTTCGAAAATCAGGCATATTGAGAAATTTGGCAAAAGTCCCCGAGATCCCTCGCGTCTCATCTAGTTACATGCGCATGAGTGTAATGCACTTGTTTCACCTCCAGCGATTAAATGCGCAAATATTTGAATAATTGACTTGTAGGACTTTGCCCCATGCAAATATAATAATAATAATAATATCTGGGACAAATCACACATGGTCATCTGGCCCCAAACTAGGATTCCCTATATCTTGGGAACCAGAGACTGATATACATACACATATACTTTTAAATACATACATATATCGATATAATACACCCAAACCCAGAGCAAACAATTCTGCTCATCACAGAAAAGTTTGCCCTGTGTGGGGATTGAACCCACGACTCTCGGATCAGAGGTCAGGATCGCTAACCACTTAGCCACCGAGTCAGTCAAAGCGTAAATATACTTGAATAGAAAGGGATGAAACCACCTTATTATGTATGCCTGAAATTGGACCGATTTATTCTGTAACTTTGTTTCCATGAAGTGACGGGACACTCAAGGATGATTAAGGTATCAATAGTCAAAATTGGCCAAACATCTTAGATAGACCAAAAACATTTCTGTGATTTCATGAAAATCGAGATAAATCAGTTTACTAAGTAAAAGCCGTTTCTGACTTTACTCGACGACAATGAAACTTGTTATTGTATATTCCAATTGTATAGATACGACTGGGGAATATTCTTTATATTTGTGTCATTGCCGTTTGTCGGCGAATAAAAAGTTACGCTGATAGATTTTGTTAACGACCCATATTTGTTCCCACTGCAGGGGCACGGGTCTCTATCCATAACTCGGGAAGGTTAGACCATATTCCACACACGGGGACCAAGTTCGGATTGGTGGATATTGTGGAGCTACTGGCCAACCCCAGTGTCAGAAGTTTTCAAGCCGCCTTAAGACCTCCGATGTGACTTAACGACTGCCATCTATAGTGATAAAAATCTGCACTAACGGCTTACGTCCCTTGAAAAGCACGGAAACGGTCGAGATAAATGCCACTTATAGTCAAACCCATCCAGGTTGTGACCGTATGTGTAGTCAGTAAACCTACATGATCGACACGACTACGCAAATTTTATGGGGCATAAAATGAGCATTCACTCAATACCTATGTCCCAAAATACCGAAAACTGAAACCTTGGCACAAAATTAAAGTGAAAAGAGATAGACTTTTTTTTTATGGCAGAGGTAGCAAACGAGCAGACGGATCACCTACCTATGTCCCAAAATACCGAAATCTGAAACCTTGGCACAAAATTAAAGTGAAAAGAGATAGACTTATTTTATGGCAGAGGTGGCAAACGAGCAGACGGATCACCTGATGGTAAGCGATTATCGCCACCCATAGACACCCGCAACACCAGAGGAGTCACAAGTGCGTTGCTGGCCTTTGATACTTGCAAGAAGATTCTCACTATGATCTTAACGACATCTCAATAACGATAAACAATAATTAGAAGCATGTAACACAATGCTAATGGCGCCGATGTAACTATACAGTATAAAATAAATGAGGTCTATTTTCCGTACGTAATTACGCCAGACGGATGAATCGGTGTCGGGGGTGTTATGTTACTGGCTAACGAACGGTCCAGCCGACCCGGAACGGGGTATACAGGTTGTGTAAAGCTTTACGTAATGCACTAAATGCTATGCTTTCGATAAATATATTTGTAAGGACATTCAATCGGTGTGAAATTTAGATAGTCTATTTATTTACTTATTTTTTATTTTTTACACATGAGGAAAATCAATAGCTGTTTTTTAAAATAAGGATTAAAAAGGTAAAAAAATATCGTAAAGCCTTAATAGATTTCCTCGTAATAACAATAAACTTAAGTTTACAAAAAGCAATGATTGATCGTCGAATAACTGAATGTTCTAAAAAATGTCGCCGCATCTGAATTTAATTGACTTTATTTAATTAACTGAAATCTTTCTTGTGGTGTCACACTTATGATATTTCTTCGGACATTAAAATTCTATATTTTTTCTACATTTTATCTAAAAATGTTCGCTACGTCGTCGCTTTGCAGTAAATAAAATAGACATTTTGAAAAATGACAGTAGTTTAAAAGTATAAATAAAGGACATTTTAGTGCTATTTACTCAGAACAAACAAAACAAGTAATCACCTTTGTAATCTTTTTTATCGTTATTAAAAAAATTAAGGTTAGTATTTTTTTCAGATTATTATTATGTACAGAACACGCTCTATAACGTTTGACTGGTGGTGCACCGTTTTGTGAAACAAACCTTTCTCAAATAACGAGTATTCGGACACCCTGTACAAAGGTACACTAATTAGTAAACTTCCCGAATTGTTGAGGTAAGGTCACAGTGTTTCGAGGTTATGGGCCAAGCGGGAGCAAACCAAATGATTAGGTTATGACGTGAATCCTCATTCGTTGTTGTCGGTTCAAATTTAAAAAAAAAAACATCTATAGATATTAAATCCCTCCACTTTTTTGGTCTATAGAAGCAGAGACAAAGAAAATATCTATACGCTTATGAACACGAGGATTTCTTTCTGAGAGTAGGCATTTTTTTCCAAAACTTGCCGAAACTCAGTTTTATTTGTGTATTCAATAGAAGTTTAAGTTTACGTCCAACTACGATCTTTTGGCAGGTAGATGACATTGACAGGAGGGCGCTTTTGTCACAAATCTGACATTTATTTCATACAAATAGTGTTTTTTTCAAGATGGGGTGGCGTTAGATCCGGCTTTTCACCACCTGCCAAAAGATCGTAGTTGGACTGTAAAAACTTCGTGAAGCCACATAAGTTGGCCAATAGGAGTACACGTACTTCTCTATCTAGCAGAGAGAAGGATAATTGTGTGACGACTGTACCGAACACAATCCATAACCCTTCGTTTTACATAAGGCGATACATTGGTGATAGTAGATCTGTGTCACTTCTTTAGTAGGTAATAGTTCAATTCTTTGGTTTGAAGAAGAAAACATTGGCATTTCAGTCAAAACATCTGCAGAAGTGTTGTTTCTATTAATGATATGCCAGAATTTTTATAAGACATGCATGCCACAAAACTGAGAGAGAAACGGCCTGAATTTTGTAAAGAAACTGTTCCTAAAATAGCCATGTAAACTAAAACTAAAATGAGCGAAAGTGGCACTTCCACATTAGTCTTATCAGCAAAAAGCCTCTCAAAACGCCATCGTTCTCCGACCAAAAATCAAAGTGAAAATGAGTTGAGGTTTAGTTAGTTTTCCGCGCAAAAACTCGCTAACCCGTCCAAGTTCGGTAAACAAGTCGCGTTCACCGCATTAATCATTTTGTGGCGGTGTTGTCGTAGAGCTGACTCGAGCTAAGAGGAGAGATACCTATAGAATAACACATACCTTGCTTTTATCCATCTTTAGCTAAAGACGGAAGATTGGCGTTTCTTTACCTAGTTTATGAAAATTAATTTGTGAAAAAATGATTTTTTTTGTTTATTCACATTTGATACGCCCTTGGCATCATCTCACCTGGTGGTAAGTGATGATGATGCCGAAAATGGAAAGGGGCTCACCAAGATTCCCCATCGCAATGGGAAACTGGCTATCTTATCTCCATCCCGGAACATATGTGTGTCTAATTTAACAAAAGGAGACTTAAGAAATAGGAACTCTGATATATTGGGTCTTTTTGGTAAGGCAGTGGAAATCTTAATAGATTATTGAGAAAATCAGAAAATCAGGCTATGGTCTTTATTCTTCTGTAATACCTTATGTAAGGTGAAATTTCAGTAATTTTATTAAAAAAAAACGATTTGAACTTACATATAAAATCGATCACGTCTAGCTAGACCGACTTTTTAAAAAGGAGAGTCTAAAAATGTTTTTGTACCAATTGTATAGGTTCCTTGGAGGAAGTTGTTCAGTTTCGAAAGTAAATCACACGGTTAATGGAAATGAAATTAACTTTCGCCTTATTCATTTAAATTTACTACAGAAAATTTACAAATAAAATTAATTAAGTGACTTTCAGCACCCGTAATGATATGATAATAAAATTATGGACAATAACGAGTATGTATTTTCATTTGCATAATTATGGTCAGAGAATGTGCTGAAATTCCGTCAAGTGTCGTTCGTGTACTGTTCTCGTTCGAGTGGTTACATAGTTGTTGACATCCCATTGTATGAACATGCCCAGTACAGCTTGATACAGTAGAGACACCTTTTAGAGGCAACGTTATGTCTCTTTTGTGGACGGTAATAATTATATGAGATGTTATTAAAAATATTCCGGGGTTCAAACTGAGGTTTCTATACATGAACCTTAACAAGTATTCGTCTGCAAAAAAATATTTTCTTCATACAAATCACACGATCAGCTGATCGATTTGGCAAATTTGCTATGAATTTTATTGGGAAAAAATGTTAAAAAACCTTATAAAGAAAGCCCAATTTGAGCTCTGGCAGAGGTAAATATTTTAGGAACAACATATTTAACGCTCAAGGCCCAACAAGGACGCTCCGCACAAATATACGTGAGTACCTCATGAAATAACTATCGCCAGATATCGCAGCTGCATGCAAGTGTAGTGTAATGGCAACACTGTAAATGTTTCAAGGTAATAAAAGAATGGGATGTAACCTAAATTACCCATCGTATTTTTGGTTGCTCCGAAAACAGAAACACGACAAATAATTTATTTGCAAATACACCGCAAATGTTCTGTGTGAGGTGTTAATTGTGAATACCCCATGTATTTTATTTATTTCTAAAGATTAAAAAGATAATAATAACAGATTTGTCATACTACCTACCTATTGCATGTTATTATAACTGCTACAGTAAGTGAGGGTACTAGTTTTCGAAAAATAAATTCTGCACTTATAAGACTTTACTAAACCTGACTGTATACTGTATTTCAGTAGATAATAATTATTTTAATTTATTCACAATGGAACAATTATTATTTTGTTAACAACCCATATCGTCCCCATTGCAGGGGCACAGGTCTTTTCCCATAATTTGGAAAGGTTAGGCCATACTCCACACATGAGAGCCAAGTCTGGATTGGCGGAGGTTGTGGGGCTAGTGGTCAACTTTGATATAGTTTTAGAGAGATTAATCAGAACACTCCTACTTATACATAGATTCATTGGAATATTCACATGCGTCATACAATACATAACAGTATTTTGAGGTGGTAAGCTTACAACTTGCTAACCAGTAACGTTGCAAAAATAATAATTCACACGCGTCATACAATACATAACAGTATTTTGAGGTGGTAAGCTTACAACTTGCTAACCAGTAACAGTTGCAAAAATAATATAACATATAATTTTTTAAACCAGCACTAAACCCTACTCACTTTGCCCTTTATGTTATATTCATACCTACGTCAAAAATAAGAAGCAAATGTATTGGTCTGTTAAGTACGCAATGGAACGAAAAATACGAAGAAAATAGCCCCACTTAGGAAGAAAATCTTGCTGGATTGTACAGACAGCCACAAAGATATCTGAACCCCCCGCAACACCATGTATCACGAAAGATTGAACTAATAGCTTTAGCAAAACGAGAGCCATCGGATTATAAGGAAAACATACAATAGATGGAATATCTAACAGTTGAAAATTGCGATAGATGTTGTTTCAAAGCAAACTGCGAATTACGTTTAAAAACTTATCATCATCATCATAGGCCTTATACGTCTGTTACAGACGGTTTAAGCAGTGTCTGCTGCAAGTCTGCAAGTGTGTCTGTGTTTTTTGTTAAAACTTAAGGGTTCAGATATCTCTGTGTGCATTTACTAGTCTTGTGATGATTTCGCTCTTTGTCTCTCTCTTAACGGTTTGATAACGGTCTTACGATGTTGAATCACATATCCATTGTGTTGACTTATTGGTTCTAATGTTTCTCGTTTTTTTAGGAAAACGGAACCATAATGGATTCGTCATGTCTGTCTGTTTGTCCGTATGTCACAGTCACTTTTTTCTGAAACTATAAGAACTATACTCTTGAAACTTAGTAAGTAGATGTATTCTGTGAACCGCATTAAGATTTTCACACAAAAATAGAAAAAAAACAAGAAATTTTGGGGGTTCCCCATACTTAGAATTGAAACTCAAAAAAATTTTCATCAAACCCATACGTGTGGGATATCTATGGATAGGTCTTCAAAAATGATATTGGGGTTTCTAATATCATTTTTTTCTAAACTGAACAGTTTGCGCGAGAGACACTTCCAAAGTGGTAAAATGTGTGTGTCCCCCCCCCCCGTGTAACTTCTAAAATTAGAGAATGATAAAACTAAAAAATATATATGATATACATTACTACGCAAACTTCTACCGAAAATTGGTTTAAACGAGATCTAGTAAGTAGTTTTTTTTTAATACGTCATAAATCGTAAACCGCAATTTACCTACAACGAACTACAAGAACTTTTATATTATGTTACTTGCTGCTACGGAACCCTTCATGGGCGAGTCCGACTCGCACATGGCCGCTTTTTTGATGGACCTTTCAAAATGGACCTCTATTCTGTTAGCTTTTAAATGAATTAAGTATTAAATAATGGTGTTTTCAATATTTTTCCTGTATTCTGTAATTGATTCTTAATAAGCCCTTAACATTTCGAACGCACTTTTTTAACAACCTGCATAGTTATCTAGCTATATATTACAATGAGAATTTACGATTACGACGTATAAATTTTTAAATTGGTTCATTTATAAATTTATACGTCTTTGAAAAATTGAAAAAATTATACGTAATTGACTTTACTGCATGAAAAAAAACGAAGATTTCATCAGGGACAATTGGATGATGTCAGTGTTTAGGCTGGTAAACAAATGCGTAAGTAACGCCTTTATTTGCGACCCTCATATTTGAACATATCCTGTGAAGAGGTACCAGGTATCATGGAATGAAGTTAATTAACAGAGGGTTTAAAAAATGTGTTGGAGAGAGTTTCTTTTGGGCCCGACGTTTCTTCTCTCTCCGCAAACACTTCCCGAAACGTTGGGTATACGAGTTCTGAAATTAGCGCTTATGCTTCTCTGTGCAACTGTACCATTTCCAAATCTGATTTAATTTAGCTACATATTGCGAGCAGGAACCGAGTCAAAGCTTAGTGGCACCGTTCTGAGGTAACGTCCTCTAGTATTATTGGATTGTAGACAGGTCACAGGTACTTAAGAGTTAAGCTCTTCGGTGAGCCAAGAGTGTGGCTACCTACATGTCTTATTCGAATTTAAGAGACGGTCCTTTTACATTCTCTCATAATGGTATGTAACTGTGTCTGCAGATTCCAATTCCGGTAACTTTAACTGGTTGGTATATACTCATGGAACTGAATAACTTTTCCTATGAAAAAACCGGCCAAGTGCGAGTCGGACTCGCGCACCGAGGGTTCCGTATAAATTCATAATCACACATATCTTGAACTCTTATATTTTTTATATTTGAGTTGATCGAATGAAAGGTAATTTGTGGCAAACTATTCGGTTTAGAAAAAAATGATATTAGAAACCTCACTATCATTTTTGAAGACCTATCCATAGATACCCCACACGTATAGGTTTGATGAAAAAAAATTTTTGAGTTTCAGTTCTAAGTATGGGGAACCCCCAAAATTTATTGTTTTTTTTTCTATTTTTGTGTGAAAATCTTAATGCGGTTCACAGAATACATCTACTTACCAAGTTTCAACAGTGTTGTTCTTATAGTTTCGGAAAAAAGTGGCTGTGACGTACGGACGGACAGATAGACAGACAGACATGACGAATCCATAAGGGTTCCGTTTTTTGCCATTTGGCTACGGAACCCTAACAAATACGGAATTTGAATGAAAAGGACAATGAGTAAGAGAGTACCCAAACACAAAGTGAATTGTGGCAATATGAACTATGTAGTTATGAGTTGCCCTAATGGAGTAGTTTAATTTATCCTAAGATCGCTAGGATTGTCTAAATTCACTAGGAGAAAAAACCTAGTTTCTCGTACATTCTCGGAACAAATATTTAATTATATTAAGAAAATCAGCTCATCTTTCAACAAACATATTTATTTTTCTCCAAGTAAATTAAGGCATACTGTCCTATGATACATTAAACTACTCCATGAGGGCAACAAAGATCAACATAGTTCATAATGCTACAGTGCGTTTGGATACGGTGCCCCTACAAGCTTACTTATTTATCATATTATATTTGGATTACACTAACTTTACCTTAACTGGTAGTTCATTATTTGAATAAGGAATAATTCTACTTCTAAAAGACAGATGACTATATTTTAACAAAACAATGGTGTTCGTTACACAATTGAAATAGAAATACTGGGATCTTCAACTTTCAAACAAAAGTAGGTATCTCTAAGCTGGATAAGTCTTCGAATAGTCCTATGTAGTTGAGTTACCATGGCGCTTGGTGCGGGTTGCGTCTCATTTGGTTCGCGTGAATCGCTCTCCTCCCAAAGCGCCATAATAACTCAAGCGGATAGTACAAAGACTCGACAATTTAATTATTGTCGATCGAGGGGCTTCAGTCTTTATCCTGGATCTGTCTAACGGATCTTCATAATTGTCAATCAAGATTCATTCTTTAATCCTCGAATCAGTCACCGAATTGATTTTTTAAAGTGGATTGATTAAAGTCCTTTTTCTTATCTTAATTTTATTTTTTTAATCTATACAAATAGACGTTTTGTTTGATGAAAAGCGGCAAGTGCTACTAGAGGTAGATGTCGCTTATGATAACTACAATATACAGGGTGTTAAAAAAAGTGCGTTTGAAATTTTAAGGGGTTACTCAGAATCAAGTATAGAATACAGGAAAAATATCGAAAAAATCTGCTCTTCAATTTTTTTTTCAGATTCTCTTACTAAATCTGAATAGTGAATCAAGAATTTGTATGGAAAACTGATAATAGTCGTAAATCGGATTTTTTTCAATATTTTTCCTGTATTCTGTTCTTGATTCTGAGTAACACCTTAAAATTTCAATCACTTTTAAAAAACAAAATTAAAAAATAATAAATGAACAATACTGTCATGATTGGCTCGGTGGCTCAGTGGTTAACGCGCCTGACTACAGCTTCGAGGGTAGCGGGTTCGATTATCACCTAGGGCAAATATTTCTTTGATAGCAGATTTTTTTGCTGTGTCTGGGTGTAGCTTATTTTTAATTTAAATTGTTGCCTCTTGCGATTAATTTAACAAATGCCCATTATAAAACCAATACAAGATTTTTATTGCAACCAATGTTACATGTCACTTCAGCCAATAACACTCGTGAAACTCGCGCAAACACCCCACGAACAGCTACCATCCAGTTTGGTCCAATAAATAACCTGGTTTCCAACAGAAATCGTTCACTGTCCAAATTTATCAATTACTTACAGCTCTGGAATAATGCTGTGGAATTCAACATTTAATTCTAGCTGTTGATTCTCGACTGTAATTCAAAGGAGAAAGGGTTACCCACTTATAAATGCCTTTGCGTAGTAGATTGTACTTACTGTTAAAACATGTATAGACGTAGACGCAAAATGGAAAAATCGCAAAATGTTGAAAATTTTATAATAAAAATATGGGCTTTGTTCAGTCCATCAGGTCGAAAAAGCATCAAAATTACGCGATTCATATGAAAGAAAGGGCTCTTAATATTTCCGTTAACGTTACTTTCGATTTCATGCATTATGGACTTAGATAAGTGGATTTCTGTACTTGGATAAGTCATATGTCATCCATTAATCGTACATAAATGCTATGATGATTGCACAGTAGTGACTTCGACCTCCTCACCAGAGATCCCAGATTCAAATCCTAGCCAGTGTATCAATGAGTTTATCGAAATTTAAGTACATTTTAATACCGATTGGTGTAACCGTCAAGAAAAACATCGCGAGGAAACTGCACATCTGATTACTAGATGTGTATAAGGTCATCTTGCACACGTCCGTAGGTTAAATCTCAAAACCCTACACGTAACCTCGGGTGATCCTAAGTACAATACCAGGCAACTGCCGTCTATACGTTGAGAATAGACCGTTAATTTTGCCACACTAATAAAATTCCTGAACAATAGTTTCATGCGTTTCATGCTATTGTTAATTGTTAATGCTGTTAATGCTGATGTACCTACGTGTACGGTACACGTTTACCACAAACTAATCTAGAATGTGATATCGAAGTTTCTTCCGACGTATGCATATATCCAACCATCAACGGTTGGACCACCGGCCGGTTCCCAGGCATACCACTTCGCTCAGCAGAGGTACCTCCCTTTTCCTCCGAAGAGTAGGAACACACTATTCCTACACTGAGACATACAAAGCGTACATTACTTTTATTAGAACATTAAGCGATGGCGATGGTATTAAATTTTAAAATTGGTTTAAAACCGGTCATTTTGATTATTAGACATTATGCTTATTAGACGAAATGACCTGATACCAGGTGAACATAAATATAAATAGAATATAATAGCATTAAGCGGTGACAGATTCGCAACAAGTAACTTCCTAATTGTTATTCGAAAGTTTAATTTATGCGGTAAGTTTCGCCCCAATATTAATTGGGACACATTGTCACAGGGAATGACGATATAACCCATTCACCGAGCAATTTTGGCTTGTGAATTATGATTCAAGAAGTTTTACTTTTGTTCTTCAACTTGAGAAATGTCTTCCTTGTTCATTTCATTGAATTCGCTTTGTTTATCAGTTTCTATGTGGTTAGTGAACACACTGTAATGGGACTATGAGAAAACAGATATAGGGCAAAAATAAATCAACAGTTTTTTCCTTAAAACTAATATTAATGAAAATACAAAAGCTTTGCACTTGTTCATACTTAATCAATTATTTAATCAGTATTTCGAAGACAAAACATTTAGATATTATGCGAACTGAGTATAAGTTCCTTAGGGAAGAAGTTGTTAAATTTTAATGAGTAAAACAAACTTAATTTATTTAGGTAGTTCAAAAATCTATCAGTAAAGTTCTTGACGTGATAGCGGACGATGCTAAGTTGATACAGGAATACGCTGTAGCTTTTATAACAACTTTACATAAGCTAACAACCTGCATCATCATACCATTTCGCAGTAATTCAACAGCTCGACAGCCGACGTCGCTTGCGATACACCATCAGCCTAAAGTCCTGACTCAACATCTCTATTTAAATAACGACTATTAAACTCCGTAGAGGCGGCTATCTTCACATTTCACCGGCAGTAATTTGGCGCAATAATAAAGAAGATTACAACAACATCTTCGTGAACACTGTCGGTGATGTTCTTGCGTTTGTTAGGGGTGCTACGATACCACAGATAAGGAAAATTTTCGCTCCACTCATGGGTGCTATTTTGTACTTTAGAGAAGCTGAGACGTTAATGATAATGTCTTCGTGGTAAGGGAAATTTTAGATTGTTGTAGTTGTTATTTGATTTTATATAAGAAAAATAAAGTATGCTAGGTACTTAGTGAATTCAACTGACCGAACAATAATTTCTGTACTTTGCTCTTAGGATGATATTATAATGGTTAAGGTAATTCTCTCTCCTCTTTGTTCTCTATTATAGCGAATCTCACACAGTGTAAGTATCTCAACTTCAGATGGCCCCAAGGGCTTAATGTACCTTGTAATTAGCAAGGAAAAAATTTCGCTTACAGTCAAATCCATCAAAGCTTTAACCGTGTTTGTGATTGTTCGCATTCATATTATACAAAGTGTAACAAAATAAATTTAAGATCCACAGAATGGGACTTCTTCTACTCATAAGATTGAATACGTTTTGTTCTATTTACTCCTAAGAAAACACACAAAAAAAGGGGTAGACATCGGATCCTACCCCTATTTTGTTGAACTATGATTGAAGCGGTCGTAGCTCATTGCGGCTTGCGTGGTCACGTCGATCACGCTAGTTAATTGACTACAAACGGTCATAACCTGGATGGGTTTGACTGTTAGTGGCATTTATCTCGACCGTTTCCGTTTTAGCAATGCACGTTAGCCGTTGGTGCCGGCTGCCATTTCTAGCCATGTCGGAGGCCTTATATGTGGCTTGAAAACTTCTGACACTGGGGTTGGCTACTAGCGTCACGACCTCCACCAACCTGGACTTGGACCCCGTGGGTGGATGGCCTGACTTTTCCGAGGTGTGGAGGTGGGGACAATATGGGTTGTTAACAAAATGAATGACTCAACAGTGACATGTATAATATCTGAGTAATTTATATTTTCCAATTGTTTCACAAACGCTCCGCAGCCCTAAAGCTAAAACAATAAATTGCTTCCGCTACGCGGCGAACTTTTGCAATTAACCGGCTGTGCACTGCCGGGTGATTGATGCTTTGTATTATTATTTTAGTATCAACCTTTACGTGATCAAGAAAGGAGTCGTGCCATCTTGATTTTATGTAGGTACGCATATTTACTCAACTATCTTCTTAGGATGAGTTCCTCCTGGGCGGGTGGTAGGGTTGTGAAGGCCTTTAAAATTCTTAATCCAGTCGTGACTATTTTCTTATTTAATTTAGATAAAATTTACACAGCACTTAGTGTCTAGAAACAATATGTCGGATTTTACAAAATATTAAGTCACAGCCGATACTTAAAATAGGATAATTCATGTGCTATAAGTACCAACTATTATTCCAATGTCACGAAAAGTTGTTCAACTTCACTCTGTGTTGGAATTTAGAGTAATATTATGTGTAATACAGAAAGATAAAAGGAAGTTAAAGAATAATAAACCTAATCTAACGTAAGCGTGTGGAGTGCACATACGTACCTTATAATTTTAGTATGTTAGGATTACGAACTGTGATCGACTACACAGCATAGAAATCTTACATTAACAAACGTCCCGACTGCTTGGCCAAACTTCACACTAGTGGGGCTAGGGCCAACCCTACTATCAGAAGTTTTCATGTCGCCTGTACAGCCTCTGATAGGATTTACGAGTGCCATTTACGATAGCAACTAGTGGCTTAAACGTTACACTACCTGTAGTACTCCGGAAAAGAAGTATTAAAGTGTGAACTACATAAATGCAATTTTACGCAATGAGTTTTTGTTGAGCAAACGTGGTTTTGCTATTAGAGCTGGTCTTCTGCTTATCCGAAATTATTCTTATGATTGTTTGTAAAACATGTGAATTTTTTATTTCAATTTTATAAGACATCGTGCGCACGGGTGCACAACGTGTTACTGTACCTTATCTCTGGTATTACTAAGGATTATTGAACCATTGTCCATTTTAGGACTCATAACGTCCTCAATGTCAATCAAACGGGGGTAAAGTCTACGAATCCTCTAAAATACAACTACAATTTCAAAATTCAAAAAAAAATCATATCCTAACTATGTTCTTCAGAGGTGTGGGATTTCTAATAATATCATCGTCTATCCATTAAAATAAGACTTTCACGACCTGCTTCTACCACAGTCCTCCATACAAATTCAACAAATTCAATCAAGAGAGTTGCGTCAAATATTTTAAGTGCGGCTGTAAAACGGTCGTTTGACGGCAAACAGGTTAAAAGGTTACAATAAAATCCTCTGTTTTACATCTAGAGCGGAAACGGGCGGGTTTTATGAGAGTTTCGGAGGATATCTAGCTTGGTACGCAGTGACAACTGTAGCGGGAGATAAACATTTGGTGTAAAGTATGGTGCTAGAGATTGTTTGAGGTAGTATTTTAGGATTATGGTAAACGGCGCTTAAGGTACGCGTCGAAATTGTTCTAATAGCTTCAGAGTCCTCTCGCTTTATATTAAGAGGTCGCGGGTTTGATTCTATACGAAGTCCATCTTTGTAGTACTAGGTATGGTTGTAGGGCATTTTCAGAGCCTGCCTGTCTAGCTACCACCATCTTATCTAAGTCTGTCCGCCAAACATCAATGTTAAATACCACTGATGTATTCCGACATGAAGATAAGGTAGCCAGTTTCTCATTGCCCTGGGGAATCTTCGGAAGCTCGCTGCCATCTTCGACATCATTATAGCTTATTATCAGGTTAGATAATGCCAAGCGCTTACTAATTGTCGATTTAAAAAAAAAAGCGGCCAAGTGCGAGTCGGACTCGCCCATGAAGGGTTCCGTAGCTGCAAATAACATAATATAAAAGTTCTTGTAGTTCGTTGTAACTTGAATAAAAACGTTTAAAATAAAAAATAAAAACTGGAAAGAATGAAAGGTAAATTGCGGTTTATGATTTATGACGTATTAAAAAAAAACTACTTACTAGATATCGTTCAAACCAATTTTCGGTGGAAGTTTGCATGGTAATTTACATCATATATTTTTTTTAGTTTTATCATTCTCTTATTTTAGAAGTTACAGGGGGGGGGGCACACATTTTACAACTTTGGAAGTGTCTCTCGCGCAAACTATTCAGTTTAGAAGAAAATGATATTAGAAACCTCAATATCATTTTTGAAGACCTATCCATAGATACCCCACACGTATGGGTTTGATGAAAAAAAATTTTTTGAGTTTCAGTTCTAAGTATGGGGAGCCCCCAAAATTTAATGTTTGTTTTCTATTTTTGTGTAAAAATCTTAATGCGGTTCACAGAATACATCTACTTACAAAGTTTCAACAGTATAGTTCTTATAGTTTCGGAAAAAAAGTGGCTGTGACATACGGACAGACAGACAGACAGACAGACATGACGAATCCATAAGGGTTCCGTTTTTTGCCATTTGGCTACGGAACCCTAAAAACCGCTTCCATGTTCAATTATACAGCTGCTTCGACAAAACTGTAACTATTCTACGCAATTTGTTACATATTAACCTAATTATGCTCAGGTTTTGTGTAATAATATAAGCTGCTTACGTATTACTTCACAATGATCATGTTTTTTGCGCAAAGATTTACACAGTGCAGTTTGTGCACATAAAACGTTGACTTTTATAATGTGTAAAAGTACAAAAAGGTGTAACAAAAACATAACGTGTCAGAATTCCTATGAATTTCACATTCCGATAAAAACAAAAGAAAACATTTTTTTTGTTCCTAATAGAATTCGTATTTTGCGCTTTTCAGTGAGATGAGTATATTCATCTCACGAGTAACGTTATTAAGAAGAAAAACGTGGTTTAATTTTTGTGTCATTTAAATTTGTCCATCAAAATTTGCTCGAGAACTACATCAAAAATAATGACTCAATACCAATTATTTGCGTCATAAAAATTTTGGAGAACTGAACATTATAGCAACTATTGTACTTTATCGGCAAATTTACCTGTTTATGCTTACTTTTATCTTTTTTGATTAGCTATAGACTAGAAAACATGAAAGTTTGCTATCAATTTTGTACCCTTAAGTTGATCAACCATTTGTTGTAAGATTTTCCGAAATTTAGGCTCTGGAATTAACAAGGGATTATGATATAACGTATAACGAGTCACAAACTGTTAAATTGGATTAACCATAGTGCTTTACTAGGATTTATCGACGCTTTTCGACATAAATCGTCGATCGTGGAATATTTACGCTATCTTAGGCAGCTCTAGTGATCGAAACCCTATAATTAATGCTATCTTTGAGATTATCTTAGGGTGAATTACACTTTGTAATGGTAGAACAATAATTATAACTTATTTTGAGAAATAAGTGACTACAGCATTTTGAACTTGGCTGTTTAGTACTCTAGCTAGATGAACCAATGATATGGAAGGTTAAATTTGCACGTTTACTCGGGTTCTTTCGGCCAGAATTAAGAAATGAATTTTGGCTACTTGAGAATCTGGTGATGTAAAAATTTGGTAAGCTGCTCCTAAGATCGGTTGGTATTTTAGGAGCGAGCAGTACTAAAAGTTATCCCTCCTTAGTTCTGATGTATGTCATTTTAAAAATATAATACAAATTTATAACTGTCCTTCTTTTATTGAAAATATAGATATCACAATAGATAGCAATGTCGAAAAGCTTTCTTAACGAAATTTATTGAATTGCTGTGCTGTATTGAAATTATGCTCTGCTCTGTTGTTCTGTGCTCTTTTCTGCTCTGCTGTGCTACGCCGTGTTTTATTTGTATCGTATTATATTTTACTGTACCACGCTTCGCTATAGATAAGGATACTTCTGAATTAACTGAAAAAAAAAGGTTCTACACCTACTCTGATAATAAATAGTTTTAGACCTTCCATAAAAAGTTAGTACTTCCTATTAAAAGTAGTATGAGAAGTAGTATTTGAGTACCTAACATTATTCATATCATAAGTGACCTTATTCAAATAATCCGTAATCTTGGCAGATAGCCATTCACATGTTACCTATGGGTTATTAAATGAACAATTTGTTAGTCGGGTCATTAGTTCCTCAGACCACTATCAATGCTATTACACTATACAATGTATTGTTAATGTAGAGTCGTAATCCGTTATCTCGAGACACAGTGCACAAATGCGAACAGTAGCGAAACAACTTATTAATATTATATTTGTTCTCATAATTCTATACAGTTTTTTTTTATTTTTATTGTAGTGCACAAAAAAGGTTTTCATGTGCGAACTTTTTTGTTTTTAGAACGGATGACGAAATGATTTTTTACAAAATATCTGTAGAATGATTTTAAAGATGTGCATCTCGATGAAGATATTCACGATGGATTCCCGACAAAAGCATGTCAAGTTTTAGTAAATGTTGTGATTTTTTTTTAATAAATTTGTAATACCTAATGATGATGACCCCTTAACTGGATATCTCACAGTCAGTCTCAACCCTAGATGCCTGCAAAAAGGCCACGTAAAATCTCCAAAACTATCAACTCTTTTATTATGGGATTTTTGTGTAAAATATTTCTACAAAAAACCAGAACCATAGGTGACTAGCACCTGTGACAATCTCTATGATATTGCATATTTTAAGCACAGACAATTTATTCTCTTCCTTGCCAAAAGCGTTTAGGATTTAGGTACCCAATTACCTAAGCAGGTGGTAATATTATTCTAGTATCATAAGTACATCTTTCATCTTTTTTGTAAGTAAGTGTGTATGTATGTTTGTCTTGTCTTGTTTTACCGGCTGTAGCCAAGACACCTAGATATATTTTGAATTACAAGGTAACGCTAGTTCCTTGTGTTATCTAGATTAACAAGGATACATTTTATGTAGCCGAGCTTTAAATGTATTTCTAATACAGGTTTTTTACTAAAGTTATTTTTTGCTAAAGTTGATTTTATCCACAATTGGTGAGCCCTTGGCATTATTTCACCTGGTGGTAAGTGATGATGATGCCGAAGATGGAAGCGGTAAGTTACTCTACTGTGTGTGGGTGTGTTTAGGACTTGGGTGCTGCTAAAGCTATTACAGTATCTGGAAAGCCGCCAAAGCTCACAGTACTAACTTACCTCATCACAGTAGGTCAGACTAGGAAAATACCTAACTCACCCTAAATCTTCGTTATAAAAGTAAAACTTTCTATTGGAATAGTTATTTGCTAGGCTGCTGCATTTGAGTTACTTTTCAGTAGTGACATTAAAAAAGCGGCTAAGTGCGAGTCGGACTCGCCCATGAAAGGTTCCGTAGCAGCAAGTAACATAATATAAAAGTTTTTGTAGTTCGTTGTGTTTATGAAATTAAATGTTTTTTTTTTTTTATATTTGAGTTAATTGAATGAAAGGTAAATTACGGTTTACGATTTATGACGTATTCAAAAAAAAAACTTCTTATTAGATCTCGTTCAAACCAATTTTGGTGGAAGTTTGCATGGTAATGTACATCATATATTTTTTTAGTTTTATCATTCTCTTATTTTAAAAGTTACAGGGGGGGGGGGCACATTTTACCACTTTGGAAGTGTCTCTCGCGCAAACTATTCAGTTTAGAAGAAAATGATATCAGAAACCTCAATATCATTTTTGAAGACCTATCCATAGATACCCCGTATCAACCCATACACACGTATGGGTTTGATGAAAAAAAATTTCTGAGTTTCAGTTCTAAGTTAGGGAACCCCCAAAATTTATTGTTTTTTTTTTAATTTTTTGTGTGAAAATCTTAATTCGGTTCACAGAATACATCTACTTACCAAGTTTCAACAGTATAGTTCTTATAGTTTCGGAAAAAAGTGGCTGTGATATACGGACGGACAGACATACAGACATGACGAATTCATAAGGGTTCCGTTTCCTAAAAAACTAAAATAGTGAGCTATGGTGTCATATTTTAATAGATACTTCATATTCATTAATCATTACTAAGTGTTCTTAATTTCATCCGTTACGTGCATTTTCATATCGACTACATTAACGGCGAAGGAAAACATCGTGAGGAAACCTGCACATCTGATTTCAATATGTGTATGAGGGTCGCGTTGCACACGTGCGCAGTTGTAAATCTAAAAGCCCTACACGAGACCGCGAGTGATGCTAAGTGCAACACTAGGCAACCGCCGTATATACCTTGCGGATAGAATGGTCAAATGTGCCACACGATAAGAAGAAGTATGATAAATAAAGAAAATCACATGTCATGAAAATCCAAGCCAGACTTTTCTGCCATGTCAATAAAAAAGCTAAGCTAAAGCTAGACATAGCACCGCTTCTCCGTGTGAAGTAAAGCTGTTAGTGAAAAATATTTCATAACTTATTTTCGATAGTTATTCTTTAAAATTCAAACTGTTCTCTATAGTCTGACAAATGAAAGCGTTACCTGAGAAAGCGTGGCAAATTCAAAAAATCTTCATCACCAACAAAAATCACCAACCTATAGCAGAAAAAAATATATTTAATAGTTTTGTTATCCAGTTGTGATTATTCTGGAACAATAATGCAACTCTGTTCTAGTAACTATTAGGACTACCAAATAAACGCAATGTTATACAATCAAACAACAATCTCGTCTCTCCAAAGTAATCCAATCTCTTTTCTGAGATATTTTTTTAAAACAAAATAATAAAATAAAAAGAAACCGTGCATTGCAAGCTTTAAACAGTGCTGAAGCGAAACCTGCCAATCTAGCCAGTGTTTAAACGGAGCGTGAAGGACGAGAACAGAATAAAAAGTACATAGGCAAAGGCCCAGACGAGACAGTGCTACAAAAACAAGTAAAAATATACTAGTTAAAAAGCGTAGTTTTAGCTGCGAGAATGTTTGCTCGACCCACTTTATTAGCCCTGGTGGGTAGTGGGGCCCTGAAAATAGACATACAGGGTTACTTTTGGTTTGAACCTCAAACAAAGGTTTTAATAGGTGTTTGCAAAGAAGTTTTATATCGTCGCTCCGCTCCTCTATAGAACGCTAAAAAGTCAGTTTCAATATGAAACCGCGTGGACCAAGTTGAGGGGAAAATCTGAGGTGCGGGAGGGGAAAGCTTCATAACTGTTCGAATTTTTGAATCTAAGAATGTCATATGTTTGAATTACGACCAATCACCGCAAGATGTCAACTGTCTAAGGATTTAAATCGTCGAATAGCAATAGAGTATTTGAAAATGACAAAACTCAAAATACGACTGAAATATCTAGTGATGGAGGTAATAGAAAGAATCACAAATATCGAAAATTCTTACGATAATTTTTTAATTGAGGATAACAAAATAACTTAAGCATATTGTTCCTTGTTAAATCTTAATACATAAACAATACTAATACAAATTCACAAATATAATACAGTAAAAATACATATTAAAACAAAAATATATAAGTATTTTAAAAATAAAAATCAAACCAAATCATAGTTTCCAAAACATATCTATAGCCAATTTAACTTGGCCATCTGCCCACCTTGCGGCGAGCGGCCGATGCCCTGTATTGCTAGTCTATAGAGGGGGGAGCGGGGTGCATGTCTGTGGGTATTTGTTTGAATTCATTCGATTCTAGCTTCAATCAATCTATAAAAAGATTTTAGTTCATTAGGCTGATCATTTTTATCCATCTCTTTTCCTGCTCTACCATTACCTGTGGTTAGTTATCTAAGTAACTCTGCCCTGTACCTTCTAAAGCAGAATTTGCGCCTGTAGATTTGAAAGTATTATCATCATTATGTGTTAGTACCCTTTCTACACATATACCAAAACGCATAATTGAAACCAAGTCTGGGCCATTTGCATCCAGTTGTAAATAACAGCCTTTCGCAATTCATTGCTCTA
Organism: Coleophora deauratella; assembly: GCA_958295455.1. Lineage (NCBI taxonomy): Eukaryota > Metazoa > Arthropoda > Insecta > Lepidoptera > Coleophoridae > Coleophora > Coleophora deauratella. The sequence continues at coordinate 3,293,061 of OY282390.1, read as the reverse complement.
CTTATTCGGGGCGAGTGTGACGCTGACTTTGCTAGGCTTTATGGATTAGCTTGATAAATTTTGAAGTGCGAGGTATCCTTAGATTCATCTAGATCCCCAGATTACTTGAAATGTTTGTTTATAACAGACGATTCAGTCAGTTTCACGTATTGTATATTGATTTTGGTGAGTAGGTAGCCAGATACGAAACTAAATAGCCGTAGTGTTGTCTCCACAGACACCACATTGCCTGAAACATAAGATAATTACACATTAACAAGATATACCTACATTTTATGCAGTATTTTTTGTTAAATTTGTTAGTTCCTTCAATAAGTGGTTTTGGTTTTTACAGTTGTTGATCTCTCATTTCGTGGCCCAACCCCCACCGCTACGCTTGCACAGCACAGTGAGTTCTGCATAGTGGTTTGTTTATTTAAGTCCTTTTTCATCCAGGTGCCGCTTCACAGTGACGTTATGGAACGTCACAGATAAAATACAAACTTGTATTGTATGATGAATTCCATTTATGATGCACTGAGAGTGGGGCGGGCACTTTATTTATGCACTCACTGACTGTTTATAACACATTTGTAAGTTTTCGTATCTTTTTAAGGTACCCTACTTCAAAAAGAAAAAAAGGAACCCTCACTTTGTTGTTCGCCAACAATGTATTATTATAACACAAGTTTGTAATAACATCACAAAAATATATGTTTTGCAGTTGGTAAACTGACTGCTACCTATGTTGATATATGGGGGCAACAGATTTCCAACAGCAAAGTTAAGTTTGTCTCACAATACGGAACCCTTGGTGCGCGACTCTGATTCTCACTTGTGTTTTTGTCTTTTAGCTGTATTGTTAATTTACGTTGATGGGATACCATACATTTTTATTCAATAACTGTAATAAGCGGAACATGACAGCCTCTAAAATCACACACAGCCACCGTAACTGGGAGCAGCTCGCAGAAAACCATCTTTCTAATGACGAAGCGTGTTGAGTTATTCCTTCTTGTATGGCAGCAAAGGGTTGCGGATTGCGATAAAGGCTCACAGCCACGACGAAAAAGTCTCATAAGGGCAGTATCACTACATCTGTCGCAAATTTTGCTTGGTGTATCAACCGCCCGCGCTCGCGTTCTGTTAATCAAGTAGTATGGGGACTCCAAAATTTTTTTGCGAATTGTTTAAGTGTAGGTTCCTTGGGCAAAGTTGTTCAGTTTCATGAATAGAAGCCGTGATGTAATTTTTTTCCGGTATTTCATAAAGACCCTATATTTTCAATTGTGACTGAAATTATTCGTCATGCAGTGCGAAAAGTTGTATGAATATGACGATGATGGTAGAGATGTAATTTGTCATGTGTCAATTTCATTGAGATTTCTCTCTAGAAGAAGCGAATTGTCTGATATCTTTTAAATTTGTTTGAACATAATGGATTTTCATTTTGTTTTATTGGGCATTGATTGATGTTCGTTGGCAGTCCGTTAGAAAAATAGTCTGTAAATTGCTTAGAAATCCTTTTTAAAACACCAGTATCAGAAAGTACCAGCAAAAAATATCTACCATGGTTTATAAATTTTCTTGTATGTTGGTATATTTATATTCGGATGTATGTTTTTTTCTAAGAAAATACTAAGAAATAAGTTATATTTTTTTATTGAAGGTTAATGTCTTTGTTGTTCTGGGTTAGTGCATTTAAAATCGTTAAAGTGTTATTAGCACAGTCTTATTGACTCTATTCTTCAATTTATGTTTCAAGCAGCTGATTACTTTTATAGAAAAGAATAATTTATCTATGAATGAATGAATGAAAACACTTTATTGCACAACAAAACAGGAAAAAAACATAAACATAAAAAAAAAGTTTTACAAGTAGGTGGAGCGATCTCTTCCAGACAACCTTAATTTATCTATGTTAGATTTTTTAACCCATTGACCACCATGTTTCTTCTTCTTCTAGATTGGGTCCGAGTTAGGTACTTCTATTTCTATTTCCGCCACGCTACGCTATGAAAAATCGTGCGACGAAAATGTGTAAAAATATGAAGTCCTGACGTGTGTGGCACGAAAAACCGTTGTCGGCTCTAATCGACTGTGGTGGTCTAATCAAATGATGGTCAAACCCTTTGGCAACACGAATCACGACTGTTAGTTAATTTGATTTGTAATATTTCCTTTGAAAAAATAAAACAACGATTACACATAGATAAGTAGCACTAACCATTACAAATTTTGTTTTAATTAATACTTTTCAAAACTTTTTTTAGAGTTCGGGTTTCTAGCGCGGTCTTGTTCACGCGAAGTTAAATGTTAGCTGCCTGATTAAGACCTAATATAATAACATTTTACGTAAAAAGACTACGAGGTTCTTATTTCAAATGCCTATAACTTTTTATGTGTAACGCGATTGTACACCTTAATAATTATTTATTAAAGAGTGTAAAAATTACCTAAGTAGACTAAAATTTTGAAGGGGCGATTATGAAAGGAGGTTCCTAGAAAAAAATTTGATTTAGCAATAATATTTTGGTCACCCGTGTAGGTATTTTAGACTATTAGATTATTTTTAGACTAGACTTGTACAGGGATTTAGAAAAAGTTGTAGTATTATTTTAACACAAGCTTCTAATCATGAATTTAAAAAAAAAACGTTCTACGACTAATGAAATTGAAATTTGAATATGAAAATCGTTGACTGAAGGTGTATGAATGTGGGAAAACTTTGAAAGCGTATTGCTGCGTACGCGTACGTTAATATTCCAAAGCATGACACTTCCGACTGTTAAAACGCAGGAAAACATAGTGATATAGTGATATGATGAAATACTCCTTGTTTTGGACTCCTTAATAAAGATGTCCAATCAGGAAACCTGCACATCTGATTTTAGATGTGCATGATGGTTCCGTTGCATATGTCCGTAGGTGAAAATCTAAATGGCCTACACGTGACCGCGGGTAATGCTATGTAGAACACCAGGTAACCGCCGTCTATACCTTGTAGATAGCTCGGTTAAATTGTGCCACACGATAAGAAACGAGACCTATGAAGTGTTGGATATTTTGTTGTGATTTCAGTTAAGTTTAAACAAAACTAAATTTTGTCAATGGTCAGTTTGATAGTGGTATCACAGCTGTAACTTTCAATACATCCTGCATAAATAAAAAACTACGACTGATATTTATGCTAAAGAGCTCGCAAATATGAGCAAGAAATATAATATGAAGGCAACACCTTTATAAGAAGCAACAATGTTGCTGAAATAAGCAAAGCGGTACTTACTTGCTTTCATAGGGCAATGCGAAAAGCTCCTGCAGAGTCCGTTATTATTCCGTATACGACTCCAATGAAATCTGTTATGATGGTAATTTCTTAATATTATACACAGAGGTTTATCCTGAGCGTTGATAAAATTACAATCTTGGAATATTGCGGGCCACACCGTGGATTTATAAAAAAAAATGACCGAGCATCTTTTTTAATAAAATTCCGCTTCAAAAGAGATTTTATTAAACGTGTTGATGTTTGTTAAATTATTTTTTGCGGTAGTAGTAGGAATTTTTCTAATGTAGAAATGACTTTGGTATTAAGTGTATTTAGTGCTACTGTATTGAAAACGTTGCTCTCCGTTTTGGCAGTTTTTTTATATTTTTTTATGGCATAGGTGGCAAACGAGCAGACCGATCACCTGATGGTAAGCGATTACCGCCGCCCATAGACACCCGCAACACCAGAGGAGTCACAAGTGCGTTGCCGGCCTTTGATTTGGGAGTACGCTCTTTTCTTGAAGGTTTGAATGTCGTATCAGTTGGGTAAAAATATTAAAATAAGCTACTTCAAAAGGATTCCCCGAATCAGAGTTGTGATACTTTGATACGTACGTATCAGACAGTTCTCCAGCAAAGTGATAGTACTTTAGTTGAATATTATTTATAGAGAGGACAATCGAAACAATCTATATTTTTGTTTCGTTATCCAATACATAAGATTTAAATATTTTTTTTTAATACACTATCAATCTTTTTCGACAAAACTACGAAATCTACTTTCTTAGGTAATAAAACAGAACTGAACAACTGCTGCTGCAAATTCCTGCCAAAAATTAAAACAATAAAGAGTCGAACCATAGTGGTTTGCTATAGTTATTTTATCCATAAAGATAGGGCCGATCCTTAAAGTTATTTTTGCTAGTTCCACAAAGTAACAGAAGCACAGATCAATATGAAAAATGAATAGTTTCCAAACTTTCCTAATAAACTTCCAAACGTCCAGAGCACCTGTCCAAAACACGTACCGTTCAATAATCATTCATCTATCTCTCTCGCACATTTATATAATCAATTAGATTATCAAAGCGAGCGACAGAGACAGAGCGGAAGATTGATGGCGTCTGGGGCGACAGGGGCCTCGGAAAATATTTTTCACATCACAGGTAAGCATTCCAATACTTCGGACCGTTGCCATGTAAATTAATGGGATGTTTCATTGAGGAATTAGAATTCGTTTTTCGAATGGTGATGTAGTTTTTTAGTCTTGTAATACTAACAAATTATTGTGGAATTTATTCTGAAATAAATTTGATTGAACTGAATTGAATTGATAGTGTGATTGTTAATCTTATAAATATGAGTCTACAAATTAGATCTTTTCATAGATAAAGATGTTAGATAATTCTTTGAATAATAACTAATAAAGAAAAGAATATGTGTACAGCCTTAAATATAATAATAATGCAGCAAAAAATTATTATGTAGAGAAATACGTCTATGTCGTGGCCATATCGTTGAATTAGTCAGGTAATAATATCACTGAAAAGCTCAGAAACAGTGTTTACGTTGACTGTTTTGTCGGAGCTCCTCGACAGTATGGCTATTAATTTCAATTTCAATTCATTTAATTTCATGACCTAGTCAATTCCTATGATCTGACCACGACATATTATTATTCAGGGTGTTAAAAAGTGCATTATAAGGGGTTATTCAGAATCGAGTAGGTATAGAATACAGGAAAAATATAAAAAAAACGATCTACCACCATTTTTAAGTTTCCCATAAAAAAATCTTGATTCCACTATTCATGTTTAGTATGGGAAACTGAAAAAAATAGTTGTATTGTAGATCGGATTTTAAGATATTTTTCCCGTATTCTGTACTTGATTCTGAGTAACCCCTTTAAATCTCAAACGCACTTTTTTAACTTCCTGTATGATGACAGAATATAATAAATCGGTCGGAATCGGTTTTAAAAAAAATTGTCAATTGAGCACCAATTTTCTAGATATTCAGCTTTAATATTTGGAAGCTATTGTATTCAAAAGTTGGCACGGGCTGCCGAGACTAATACTTTATTGGCCAACCGCCACCGAAGTACAATTGCCCACACTATGAACTTTGATACAAAAACCATTTTACGCTATCGATTTCATGAATGACCTCACAATTCATGATTGTTTCCTGATATTGTTATGGCCCGTTAGGCCGTTGGTGCCGGCTGCTTTCGCTAGATGGCAGTCGTTAAGCCATGTTGGAATTGTTGAAGGCCTTATAGGCGTCTTGAAAACTCCTGATTCGGTGTTAGCCCAAAACAAAGAAAATTCAAAATTCAAACAATTTTTTATTTAAGTAGATGCTGTACGCATACTTTTAAATCGTCTTTTTTTTCTACCTAGTACAAGATTCCTACCACTCGGAACTTGTACACTCAACGTTTCGGGAAGTGATAGCGAGAAGAAACGTCGAGCCCAAAAGAAACTCGCCCAAAAGAAAATCAACAGATTTTTTGAAATAAAGTCATTACTAAAGCTCTGAGCTGGAGGATCTATACACTAGCCCCGTAACCTCCACCAATCCAGACTTGGCCCCTGTGTGTGGAGTAAGGCCTAACCTTCTCGAGTTATGGGAAGAGACCCATGCCCCTGCAGTGGGGACGATATGGGGTGTTAACAATACAATTCTTTACCGGTTTGTCCAGTTTATTGTTATCGCACCTTGTCACATCGCGTTTTTTATATTTGCGTCGCGCCGAATATGCGTTCTGCCTTCGCAGTGAGCATAGATAATTGGTTACGGACCAGCACTGGCCACACTATCTGTCAAAATTGACACTTTCTTTTCGCTCTAGCTCGTCTCACGAGCGGACGCTCTTTTACATAATTAACCATGCTGAATACGTTAAAAACAACCGACTTCAATCGCAACAACTCCAATTTTGCTATGTTTTTGTTGATTTCCTCAAAAACCGCTGAATCGATTTCGATAAAATTTATATGGGATTACCTGTGTAGTATACACTTTTAAACAAAAAAAGAATTTTCCAAATCGGTTCAGGCGTCTTGGAGTAATCGGTGAACATACATAAAAAAATAAAATAAAAGAAAAGATTCCGACTAATTGAGATCCTCATTTTTTTGAAGTCTGTTAAAAATATGCAGACAAACCCCTCTAAAAGGGTACGTTCCTAATTAAATAGCCGAAACTGATTGATGGATTTTGTAGCGCAAGCTGTAGTTACATTCGTTTTGTTCCTTAAATTGTCTTTTTTGGCAAATTGTTGAAAGGTTATGTACCTACTTTTGAATTACTTTTGTACAAAAAACGGAAATCCTTTCTTGCTAATCGATGGTCGATTCGTGTTTCGCATGTAGATTGAAATGTATTAGATATGATATCAATTTATATAAATAGTAATAATAATAATATCTGGGACAAATCACACACGGTCATCTGGCCCCAAACTAGGATTCCCTGTATCATGGGAACCAGAGACTGATATATACACATATTCTTTTAAATACATACATATATAGATAATATAATACACCCAGACACAGAGCAAACAATTCTGCTCATCACAGAAAAGTTTGCCCTGTGTGGGGATCGAACCCACGACTCTCGGATCAGAGGTCAGGATCGCTACCCACTTAGCCACCGAGTCAGTCAAACTGGGGCTCTTTAGTAATTTGCAAGTTTGTGTCCGGAAATAATCTCAAATTATCTAGCACATTCGTCATTTGTATAAGCGCAGCCTCTTTTTCGAGATAAGTTCTTTGGAGAACATTGTACAGTTCATGAGCCAAATTTAAAGTAGATATTGCTACAGCTTTTATAAAACCATGCATAATTGAATGAGTTCTGAGGTCAATGTACCGGTCTCATATCGGGCTGTACAGTCACCAAAAATATTGTATCGTCAGTGAATCATCTGTCACAGACGTGATAGACTAATGATGGTGATTTACAAGCGACGTTTGGTAATTAGTATAACTTCATCATAGTTATACTAATTACCAAACATCGCTTGTAAATCCTTGGTGTCAAACCCCATAAGGTTCCGTAGAACTTAGCAAACTTACTCACTTAACACTTGGTTCATTCACAAAGCAGTAAACTGTTTGCTCTGCACGTATTTACTTAACTAAGTGGTAGTGGAGCAACTAAAGACATTTAGTCTGTCCCTGCAATAGGCAAAGCTGTTTCACACCTCGTTAAATAGTGTAATAGTAATATATTCTGGCTTTACTATTCTATTCTGACTAGATTCAAAAATATTACATTATAAGGTTTTATTTAATAAAACTCTCAAGGTGCCTCGAAAATTATAGGCACGATTAAACTCATGTTCATTATCTCTACCGTTTAAACTTCAATATGATATCGACGGGGAAGTGCTAACAACTCCTAACTTACAAAGTTTAAAAAACTTAGTTAGAATATATTTCCAGCCAAAATTAATCAGGTTGTGATGGACCTTAATATAGGAGATATTTCCTCGGTGCCTAGCTACATCAATTTTGCGAATTTCAACTTAATTCATGTACCAGTAGACGCGCAAACTCATTCTCTAGAACTGCATTCATAAGTCGTTTTCGTAAAAAATGTAAGTTAGGAGTTGTTAGCACTTCCCCGTCGATATGGGGATTCATAAGATACAGCCATTTAAAGGAAGGACAGACAGCCAAACGCTGTAGTCTTAGCACGGGAGACCCGTTGGTATGGAACTCTAAAAATCAACACTAGATAGCGATTACAAACCTTCTTTTAGTTTTAGAGCTATGTGGACTTTCCGTACAAAAATTAAGTTGTATGCAAAGTCGTTTTTTTTGCAAATTCAGTAAAATTCCATATAAAATTCCTATTATGAGTAGAATACTGTGATACTGTGTTAAAGTTTCCAGGACTGGTCTTTTAAGACCTTGAGTACTATTAATTTCTTAAGGTTCCAAAGACGGTACCAGTGGTAGAACCTTTTTATGCAAGGTTCGACTGGGTGGGTACCACTGCTCGCTCTATACCTGCCGACGATAGCGCGCTGTCACAAAATAGACACAGAAGGTCCGCTCAATAAAAACCACTAAAATCGTAAGCATATACATGCTTATAGAAATATACGGTCGTTCGAGGCAAGGTCACGATCGCACAGTACGTGATCTTGCCTACAACGACCGCATACCTCTATAAGCATGTATATGCTTAGGATATTTGTGAGCGTATTGAGCGGACCTTCTGTATCTATGTGTTTTGCGGCGCTGTGTTACGGCGGCGAGTGGTGCGAGATAGCCAGCGTAATTACCAGCATAAGAGGTATTTCATCTTAGCCCTCAAGATTGGCAAGGCACTGATAACCCTTCTCGGGTTATAGATGCTCACAGGTGGCGGCCTTTTGCCGTTGCTCATACAATAAAAAAAAGACAACACGAAACATAACGTTTACGATTTAAAGGAAAGCAAAATAGTAAAAGTAAAGAAAAACACTCATTCTGTTGTGCCGTGCACCAAAATACTGACATAAAACGAAACGTTCTCTTGCTCGTTTACCATTTGACAGATTTAAAGCCTAGTAGATAACGACTGTGATTTATTCAAATTGTTTGAAGCAGTTGACCTTAGAGTTATCTATGTACAAAAACTTTATGAATATTAACGCTTGTAGGTGTAGATAAAACAAAGATGAAAAGGAAATTAGAAAATAAAAACCCCGACTGCGTAAAAAGATAATTAAAATATAAACAAGATGAAGTAAGAACACAGTTAAATGCATACTGAAAATCCTTTTATCCTGACATTATTATCAAATACTCATTCTTATTATCCGCCTTGAGCTTGCCAATTAAAAGGTAAAAGATAATGTTATGGAATCTGTAAGAAATATTCAATTAAATTATCTCATTAATATTTTAAATGCGAAAGTATGGATGTTTGTTTATTTGATTGTGAGTTTATTTGTTTGTTTTTCCGCTTTCACGCCGAAACTACGGAAGGGATTTGGATAAAATTTGGTAGGTAGATAGATAAAGCACTAGGCTAATACATATGATACTCTTTATTCCGGAAAACTTAAGGGTTCCTAGAGGAATGCTTAAAAACTCAAAATTTATACTCCATCACACGATGACGCCACCTTAACATTTTCTTTCTCTCTGGATCCAATTCTATAGTTCACGCAGACGAAGTCGCGCGCGGAAGCTAGTGATAAATAATTGTAGTCGAAGGCTGATCTGAGTTATGCTTTACAAGTTATTGGTATGCCTTTAAATATTATTATTTTTTACTCTTATTACCATATTTAATTGTGTGATCCATATGTTTTGATCCATGTGTTTAAAAACTGTGTTTGAAGTTTTAAGAGGGTACTATCTGAATAGTGAATCAAGAAATAGTTGTGGTATTCTTTTTTATTATTATATTAAAGTAAGAAAAAGGTGTGTAGAATGTTTTTCAGGTTTGTTTCAGGCCGTGCTAAATTGTAAATCACGACAATCCTCAGAAATTTTAAATTCACGCCAAAATAAAAACAAATCCGTTTTTTCGTAGATCGACTTACATTTTATCAGTACAGACTTAAACAGTTAATCTAAAAAAATGAAAGCCTACATTTTTATGACCCACTCAACGCATCAAGTTTATGGAACTCATATTGATAAGAAGAACCTACATCGAATAAATAGACCGAAATAGCAACATTATACTGCTTCAATTTTCCTAAATGTATCAATATAAAAATAAAATATAAAATTCTTGTGTGAATAAGCCAAGTCATATCTATGTAGGTAGGTAGTGTCTAGACGCATAATCCTTGCCCGTTTTTCTGTTAGAGCTAAGAATATTTTACAGCACATGCAACTATTGATAAAAAAGATTTGAATAAATAATAATAATTTTTATTGTCTTGTTTCATAGAAAGAATTACGTTGCTACTTAAAATGCATTTTTTACGTTTTATCATTCATGTTTTTTTGTGTTTTTTTCTAATACCATATCCATTATAACTAGAATAGAAAATTTAAAACGCTTCCTAATTAATACGTTTCAAATATACGACAGGACAGAAAGACAAACGAGTCCTGCTTGTTTTCTTTGTGTGTGGAATCCTAAAAGTACATTTTTAATTATTTCAAATTTTAACAATTTATCATTAAGCCTATCCTATTTTTTATCAATTAAAAACCCAATGAAACATAATCAAATTTATCCCTTTTTTCTGGCAACATTTATTCGTTTACCGAAATCTCTACTGATTTATAGGCTGTAACAAAAAGCGAAATGCAATACACCTAACTTTGCCAATCACATAAATAACGCGAGTCCAATGACACGAAAAATTGTGCGGTAAAACTTCATAACGTTGGGGACTTTTACAGTTTACGATAAACATCGCAATCGATACGAAAGGCACGTTAAACTAGATGGCAGTCGTTAAGCCATGTCGGAAGCCTTAAGGGCTTGAAAACTTCTGACACTGGGGTTGGCCACTAGTCCTACAACCTCCACCAATCCGGACTTGGCCCGTGTGTGTGTGGAGTGTATGGAGTATATCCTAATCTTCCCGAGGTATGAGATGAGACCCGTACCTCTGCAGTGGGGACGATATGGTTTGTAAACGATCGGAATCGATGCAACTGCAGTAGTACAGGCTGGAATCGTAGTTTAAAGATTTACGTACAATTACAAGGGCCTTAATTCTCATCTGATGGTAAAATATGTGGTGATGCCGAAGATGAAAGCGGGTTAATGACTGGATGAAACCATTATGGTACTTTCCCGTGTACGCCATTATGATTTTCTTTCCGCACAGACTCCACAAGGTGGCATTTTTGTTTTCTTAGTAAAACAAATATAACTATTTCTGTCCACTGCAAATGTGGGGTTCTTGCTTTCCTAATTAAATAATGGCCGCCTCTGTGTAGGATACAGATTCTAATACTATTGAGATACGGAAAGAGATTCGTGGTCCAGTAGTGGAGATACTGGGAAGTTTCAAGTTCACTATGTATACATTAACACTACATTTAGGACGGACACTCTCTGCCTGTCTCTAAAGGTGACGTCACCCCCTCTGGGGCAAAGATCCACTGACGGTTGTGATGATAACGCAAGTAATAATATACCGTTCGATATCGGACTATACTGAGTCGACAAGTGTAAAAGGGCTAAAAAGTTTTCAAATCATCCGCGCTCGACAATACGATGGTATTGAATTGTTTTCTTCTTTTACACATCTGTTGTTGTGTTGAACTGAGATGTGGGTTGAGAAAGCACAGAATGCAAACATTTGTTTTAGTTTATACTTTTTTATATAGGCTATTACAACAGGACTAGTTGTGTAATAGGAAACCTTATAATATAGGTTACCTTTGTGTTTAATATTCCCCTAAACATTTAAGATTTATTATTGTTTTTTGTAACATGTTTTTTGTAATTGATTATTGTAACAATGTAGTAATAGCAAAACCATGTAAGATTTATTTGAAGAAATTTCAAACCGACTTCGATACTCATAAATTATTACTTAGCGATATCCAAGTAACCTAAAAATATAATACCACATACTTGCATAGCGGTGGAGGGTGACTTTAAACGTTTGAACCCTATACGCGTGTCTTTTTATTTGTTTTTTTGATGAATATCAATAAAATTGATGAACTATGCACGTAAAGCTACATATAATTAAGCTTTGCTTAGTGACATTTCTGCTACAAAACGGAGCTAAGTCAAGATGCCCAGTTGTGGGAGAACAACTCTATTTTCTGTGATTTTATTAACTTTCTCAGCACTTCCACAATCTAATAAAGGAACTGGCAAGCTAATGATGACCAGCCCAACCAAGCCACGATTCGGAATATGAGAAGTATGAAAGTGTATAAACGTGAGCAAATTTTCAAGGCAGGCTGGTGTGGTATATATTGCTGCGTATGTTTCATAGAGTCATTCAACAAAAAAAATTGTATAACACACTCCCGTCTCTTTAAACGTTGTGATTATATACCTTTTTAAAGATGATATTAGCTTAAATTTTCAAGTAACGAAGTCCTTATCATCAACTGAATTAAAAATCTTTGAAGCGGGAAGTCGAGCCAAAAACTTTTCGTAAAATCTCAACTACTGTAACTACATTTACATCAATTTTTCTTTTTTTGCGAAACGCCAAATGGCTACTGAACTTGTGCAGTGTACACATAAAGTTCTTTAATAGTGTCATCCAACTTTCATGTTTTTTTTTAGTTTTTAAATTCAGACAGCGTGTAAAGATTACATTTTGGACTGCCTCCAAATTTTAAGGAACTTTGCGAGTTTTATTTAATTTTTCGGTTCGACTTCTGCATTTTCGTAATAAAAGTGTTTTAAAGTTCGTAAGAGCACTTAGTGAGAAAAAACTTAATTAAACGTTAATAAATTAAGTGCACTACTACTTACTATACGTAATTTGTTTGTTTTATTTAATAATTATTTTTTGAAAATGACATAATTTTGAATACAATAGACTGCATACATAATACGTTATGTTTTTTTTTCCACTTTCATGGCTTTTTTAGTAAAGCGGTTGAAAACTCACATGTACAATTTTTAGGGTTCCGTAGCCAAATGGCAAAAAACGGAACCCTTATGGATTCGTCATGTCTGTCTGTCTGTCTGTCTGTCTGTCTGTCCGTATGTCACAGCCACTTTTTTTCCGAAACTATAAGAACTATACTGTTGAAACTTGGTAAGTAGATGTATTTTGTGAACCGCATTAAGATTTTCACACAAAAATAGAAAAAAAAGAATAAATTTTGGGGGCTCCCCATACTTAGAACTGAAACTCAAAAAATTTTTTTTCATCAAACCCATACGTGTGGGGTATCTATGAATAGGTCTTCAAAAATGATATTGAGGTTTCTAATATCATTTTCTTCTAAACTGAATAGTTTGCGCGAGAGACACTTCCAAAGTTGTAAAATGTGTGTCCCCCCCCCGTAACTTCTAAAATAAGAGAATGATAAAACTAAAAAATATATATGATGTACATTACCATGCAAACTTCCACCGAAAATTGGTTTGAGCGATATCTAGTAAGTAGTTTTTTTTTAATACGTCATAAATCGTAAACCGCAATTTACCTTTCATTCAAGTTACAACGAACTACAAAAACTTTTATACATATTATGTTACTTGCTGCGATGGAACCCTTCATGGGCGAGTCCGACTCGCACTTGGCCGCTTTTTTTTATTTATAAATAAATCATTATAAGTATGGAAACGACTATACAAAATTACAACGTGATCGTTCGTTATTTCAAACATTTTTAGAACAAATCGTTTTTTTTTTGACATTAATAAAAAGTTATAACTCAGGGGAGTAATTTAAGCAGTAATAGCAGTCATTCAGCCATGTCGGAGGCCTTATATAGGCGGCTTGAAAAGTTCTGACACTGTGGTTGCTCACTAGCCCCACAATCTCCACCAATTCGGACTTGGTCCCCATGTGTGGAGTATGGCCTAACCTTTCCGATATATGGGAAGAGACCCGTGCCCCTGCGTGATGGCTTCTGGTGCCATACCATCAGGTATGTAGCAGTCAACATTCGACACAGAGCATTAATATTCAACTGCGAAAATTATATTTAACTGTAGAAGAGTAACATTCTAGTATAGGAAAGGTTAAAAAAAAAATACGTTTTGTTCCATTTTTTCACACAGTCCCCAAGTTTTTGGTTCGCAATTGAAACTTTTAACGGAAACTACAACATTAATAAATACTTTTTTAATTTTAGTCTATGCGCCTTCCAAAAACATTTTTTTGTTTTGTTTTATTTTACCCCAAGATGGGGAAGGCAAAGGATCAGAGCCATACAGCCTAGTCTGTTGTAAATCTTCTGCCGTATTTAAAGGCCAAAAGCCATTTCTTCCGTATTTTTTCGTCTTTATAGGAAAATTCAATTAAGGTCAAAGCCATTTCTTTCGTATTTAAATTTCCTATTCTTCAACAAAATGATAGCACTTTTGATGAAGATTTCATGGACTTCTTGAGAGCACTCGAAACACTGTCTACACACTTTTATTTCATGTCCTACGTATTAGACATTTAAATGGCACTATCAATATTATGCATTAAAAACCACGATATCTATTTTTTTCAGATAATAAAAGAAAACTGACAACTGACAACTGACAAAAAGTCCCCTTCCAAAAACGACAACAGAAATGTTCCAGAGTCACGTCAAAAGTGCGTTCGTAAATATGACCTCCTTACTTCAAATCTCATTTCCACTAGAGCACGGAGATACCCAAACACATTTCCCTTGTCCGAACCCAGTGCATTGAACTTCGCTCGTTCTTAATCATCCGGTGGAGATCCGGTGTCTCTCGCAGTGACTACTCGACCGGGGAGATCCTATTTCTTTTGCGTCCTCTCTACCCTGGCGACACTGTGTAATTTTTGAACGAAAATCTATTTGTTAGCTTTTCTTGTTTTTTTTTCAGAAAAAACAAGTCTTTATTTCATGTTTTTTTTTGCTACATGACGTGTTGAACGAAGTTTAGATATTGACTGTAAACCTCAGACTAAAAATGTCTTTATTGCTGTAATCAGATAACACAGTGGTTTTAATATTTTCAAAATATATTGTACCTGAGGATAATATTTGTCTGAACCAAAAAGGAATTTGGTTTTCTTTTTTACCGTGCCTATAGATAGAGATTGTTATAAGAAAAAGACGCAAAATTAAATATTATTTTTCCATATTATGGCAAAGACATTACTTTTAATGAATCCGAAACCTCTTTAGTACTCGTGACTTGAACCCGAATAACTTTTTTATTGTTCACAAAATTGTATATACCTAAGCTCTTTTATTGAAATAAGAGAAAGCTTACTCACTGGGTGTTTATTACATGTACAATGTAAAATACTAATAACTTATACTTATACTTATAACTTATACTTATACTGTAACTTGTAAAATTTAGTATTTTCGTATTTATAATGAACAATGACGTCATCGTTTACAGTTTTTAATATTTTTATATGAAATTACGTTTTTGACATTTAATAAAAAATAACTCAGATGACTAACTCAGTTGTTGACAACTATATTGAAAAAGAACTATGACTGTATTCTTCATAAAAATCTATAATCTAACTAATTGTATAACATACGGATGTTTTGGAGGAAATACTGTGTTATATGGGGAAATACACAACCCTATATCGCAACTAGAATGAGTGCGTAACGCAAACAATATGTGACGCAAATCTTTATAGAAACAATATAAAATCTAAACATACTCGGATACCATCACGAGTGACCTCCTTGTGCATAACATGCCACGCTGCACCCGTCTGCATCTAACCCATAAATAACTTATACGCTTTACACTGAATAATGTCACCATCGTATTTGCATACATTAAGAGTAGTTTAAGTAGTCGCATAAATCTTATTAAAAATGAATTATGAAGCTTCTTCCGTAAGTAACTTAGTAGGGTTGAACAAGACTTTTTTGGCAGTACTTACGCATAAATTACAAAACTTGATAATCTGTAAGCGTCGGTGGCGCAGCGGGTAATGACTCCGTCCTCCTAACCAGAGGTCTGGGGTTCAAATCCTGGCCAGTGCACCAATGAATTTGTAGAGGTGTAGATAACTACACTCCAGCCAAATGTTGATTATAAAAATATGACATTTTTACAAAGTGCGTGTTGCTAGGTTTGCGACAAGAAACCAACCGCAAGCAAGCAAAATCTTTCCCGCAGGAGATGAGATTGGCTTTGGAGAGGGGCAGGGACTGTCCGTACTGTGTGTATTATACTGTGAAAAAGCTGTTTATATATTATATTGCCCGATGTGAGACAACAGTTTTGTTCTCCCTTGTTCTTAAGCTTGGCGTTAGAATGAATGCTATTATAAGAAGCACATCTCTATAACTAGGGCTGGTGAGAATTTCAGGAAGTTGCTGGAAGCAAAGAAAAATTGTGTTGCCTAAGTGGAAATATGTGTGGGTCAGTGTTCAGTAGTATACATATAGGGTCCTTATACCCTGAAGAAAAATAAACCACGGATTCTACTCAAGAAATTGAACAACTTTTCCTGAAGAACCTATACTAAATAAAAAAATGATTGGACTTCCCATATAAACTTGGCGGTTCAGTTCATCAATTACTACGAGAACCAACTCCAAAAAAATGTTTCAGAATTGAGTATAAGTTCCTTGGGGAAAGTTGTTCAGTTTCACGAGTAGAAGCCGTTGTTTTTTTTAAGCTATTTTAGAAGAACCCTATATATCTTTCTTCTGCAATGATAATGATTAAGAAAGTTGAATGACTCGGTGGCTAAGTGGTTAGCGATCCTGACCTCTGATCCGAGAGTCGTGGGTTCGATCCCCACACAGGGCAAACTTTTCTGTGACGAGCAGAATTGTTTGCTCTGAGTCTGGGTGTATTATATATGTATGTATTTAAAAGTATATGTGTATATATATCAGTCTCTGGAACCCAAGATACAGGGAATCCTAGTTTGGGGCCAGATGACAGTGTGTGATTTGTCCCAGATATTATTAGTTGTTTATAAAATAAATAAATAACGTTTATTGGTTACAGTAACATCAGATTAGAACTATACTCAATTAGTATGATATTACGTGTAGCAGAAGTTATTAGGACCCTAGGGATTCCAAGAATTATTATGATTCTTGATAAGAATTAGGAGCAAAGGTTTCATTATGTTAGAAATTCTCTTGCCTTAGGCAGGTCTCCAGTGGTTGAATCACGAGATATAGAGGGTGTAACAAAATGTGTTACACTATTAAAATTTATGTTTGTACTAAAGAAACTAAACTTTAAGATTCTTAAGGCAAATCACTAAGAAAATGATCTTTCCGTATAAATCGATAGGTCAAATAATATAGTGCGGGACTTCTACAGGTTGTTAAAAAAGTGCGTTACATTTTTAACGGGTTATTTAGAATCAAGTATTGAATACAGGAATAATATTGAACAAATCCGCTCCTCATTTTTTTTTCAGAATCCCATACTAAATCTGAATAGTGAATCAAGAATTTATATGAAAAAAAAAATGTAGATCGGATGTTTTACATATTTTTCTTGTATTTTATACTTTATTCTGAATAACCCCTTATAGACGCAATTTTTTAACACCATTATATTTTTTAATTTAATCTAAACTGTAGAACAAAAGTTGGTCAATTTCATGAGTAGAAGTCTGTCCCAAAGTATTGGTACCAACTCTTTTTATAACACCCTGTATAGACAACACGTCATTAATTTTGAAACAGGAAAATATATGAATCCTCTGAGACGAAATTAGGTCTAACAAAGGTGGTCCTTGTAATGTCCCGTTGTAAGCGAGATAAATGTAATTTATTTGGAATTTGTGAGATAAATGTAAGTTTGTTACTTGATTTTTATGTTTTACAGTCTCTCTCTTATCGTGTGGCACAATTTAACCGTCCTATCCACAAGGTATAGGCGGCGTTAAGAAAAAGAAAGAAAAGTAAAAAATATATATATAAATACTAAAAAAAAAAAATATTACGTAAAAGTGTTTATTTGTTTATGTTCCGCTTTCACGCTTAAACAACTAAACGGATTTGGATGAAATTTGGTAGGTAGATAGATAAAGCACTGGGCTAACACATAGGATAATTTTAACCCGAAAACTCGAGCGTTCCCGGAGATTTTTTTTTTTTTTTTACCCTCAATTAATAAAGAAATGGCTAAAAACTGTTTTTTTTTACTTTGTCACTAGATGGAGCTGCCTTAACATTTTATTTCTCTTTGTACCCAATTCTGAAGTCTACGCAGACGAAGTCGCGGGTGGAAGCTAGTAATATTGTAGGTTTATTGGGCCACATATTACCCGTTTCATATGCAATTTTCGTAACAGTGTTGGTGCAATATAAATGTTGCCAGCAAATTATATCCAGTCTCTTTTACATTATGCATTCCATTATCGCGTTCCTAAACAATATTGCCACAAATATAAAATGTTCAATGTTGACATACGTAAAAATGATATCCAGTCTTTTATCAAATAAAGACTTTTCTAAGTCTGAACTTTTTTTGCTTTTAAGATCTATTTTGCAACGTAAACAGCCAATTTAAGCTGTAATCTAGACAGAAGAGACAGAAACACAAGCGCTCAACTGCAAGGAAACAAATTACGGGAGTTTCGCAACGAGACGCGAGCCAACCGCAGAAACTATTATACTCCGCGGTCACAGACTGGACACCTTTCTGTGACCATCTAGAGCCCTGAGGTCTAAATTTAACACATTGCTTTAACTCTGACGAGATAAACACTACAACCGCGTATACATAAATACGGTTTTTAGGGTTCCGTAGCCAAATGGCAAAAAACGGAACCCTTATGGATTCGTCATGTCTGTCTGTCTGTCTGTCTGTCTGTCTGTCCGTATGTCACAGCCACTTTTTTTCCGAAACTATAAGAACTATACTGTTGAAACTTGGTAAGTAGATGTATTTTGTAAACCGCATTAAGATTTTCACACAAAAATAGAAAAAAAAACAATAAATTTTGGGGGCTCCCCATACTTAGAACTGAAACTCAAAAATTTTTTTTTCATCAAACCCATACGTGTGGGGTATCTATGGATAGGTCTTCAAAAATGATATTGAGGTTTCTAATATCATTTTCTTCTAAACTGAATAGTTTGCGCGAGAGATACTTCCAAAGTTGTAAAATGTGTGTCCCCCCCCCCCCGTAACTTCTAAAATAAGAGAATGATAAAACTAAAAAAAATATATGATGTACATTACCATGCAAACTTCCACCGAAAATTGGTTTGAACGATATCTAGTAAGTAGTTTTTTTTTAATACGTCATAAATCGTAAATCGCAATTTACCTTTCATTCAAGTTACAACGAACTACAAAAACTTTTATATTATGTTACTTGCTGCTACGGAACCCTTCATGGGCGAGTCCGACTCGCACTTGGCCGCTTTTTTTATGTGATAGGTGGCAAACGAGCAGACGGATCACCTGATGGTAAGCGATTAACGCCGCCCATAGACACCCGCAACACCAGAGGAGTCACAAGTGTGTTGCCGACCTTTGAAATGAGATGGGGGATGGGGAAATTGGGGGGGGGGGAGGTTGGGCCTCCGGAAATAATAATTTAATTAACACTGTAAATTCAATATATCGTATTAACATGTATTATAATGATCTCTCTCTCTCTCTCTTATCATGTGGCACATTTAACCGTTCTATCCACAAGGTATAGACGGCGGTTGCCTAGTGCTGCACTTAGCATCATCCGCGGTCACGTGTACGGCATTTAGATTTACACCTACGGATGTGTGCAACGCGACCATCATACACGTCTAGAAATCAGATATGCAGGTTTCCTTATGATATTTTCCTTCACCGTTAAAACAGTTGATATCTGAAAATGCACGTAAGTTTCTAAAAACTCATTTATGCACTGGCCCGGATTTGGGAGACCCGAGACCTTTGATTAGGAGGGCGGAGTCACTACCCGCTGCGCCACTGACGCGACGCTTCTGTGATGAAAAACTGTAAGTGATTTAAGTAAGATTTTACTTACCAATCAAAACTTTTGTCTTGGCCGAAATCAGAAAAAAATATATGTTTTATTTGGACTTTCTTAGTATAGGTATAAAATTGTTTTAAAATCTATTGTTTCTTTCATAAAAATTTAAAGATAAGTTTCTCAATTGAAAATTGAATTGCAAAGGAAAAAAGAAACGATTTAAAGAAATGGGTAAAGCATACTTTAATAAAAATAAAAAATAAAACATTTTGAGTTTAAGCCTCCTAAACAGATAAAGGAAATCCTGAATGTAGAAACTTAAACCGAAAGTTGAAACATATTGGAATTTGTATTAAGTAACCATGTATTGATATATTACAGAAACTATGGAGATTCAAGATGCCGATGTATAAAGTTACGCATAATGGCTATAGAACTCGTGATATATGTAGGGGAAACGATTGCGAATGTCAGGTGGTGAACTAACGGCCCACTGCGTTCCATAGCACTATTATACAACAGGCGTATATACAGGGTGTAACAGAAGTGTGTGACAATACTTCAAGGTTGGCTTTTACCCATCAAACTGAACAACTTTTGTTCTACAACTTTGTTGAAATCGCAAAAAAATTTTTGGACTTTTCATAAAAACTTGGTTCGCCAGCTGATCGATTTGTATGAAAAGTCCAAAAAAAATTTTGCGATTTCAACAAAGTTGTAGAACAAAAGTTGTTCAGTTTGATGGGTAAAAGCCAACCTTGAAGTATTGTCACACACTTCTGTTACACCCTGTATATACGCCTGTTGTATAATAGTGCTATGGAACGCAGTGGGCCGTTAGTTCACCACCTGACATTCGCAATCGTTAAAGCCAACCTTGTAGTTTTGTCACACACTTCTGTTACACCCTGTATATGTAGAAAATGAAATATGTAGATATATACCTAAATCAATCTTGTAGTTGACTGCTAGTCGTTTGAGTAACTTTTTATCAAATGTCAAAAACGAAATTTTATTCTAAAAATGTTTGAAATTTTGAACAATGACGTCATTGTTCAATGTAGTAGTTTGTGCACTTTTAACGAAGTTTTTATTACCAAATTTAAAAATTTCATATGTAATAAAAATCCAAGCGAATAAGTTTTTCTGCAGTTTCAATAAAAAAACTATTCTGTGAACAATATTTCATAATTTATTTTTGATGCTGGCAACTCGCAATTTAAACTTTGATATATGTATTGTTTACAATTTCGAATACCTACAAATTTTACAAACGTTCATAACTTAAAAACAAGGAATTTATATGTGATATACAAGTTCTTTGCTTAAAACTCATATCACTTTTCAAATTTCGAACATTTTAAGCGAGTGATTTCAAGCATTTAATTTAGGAGACACATTTATTTTTCTTCTCATAACTGGTACCTAACTTTAAGAAAGGGGCCGGCCGCTAGTAAAACTCATATAAGTGGACTGTATTAATTTAAATTAAAATGCTTTCCGTTTCTGGTACTGAGAGTGATAGACGCCATCTTATCTCTGGCTAGCAATGCTGCCACAGTTACACAAAAATAATAAAAAAATATGTACGTATTGTACAGTATCGTATAGATAATTTGAACGAGAACGTCATTATATATTTAAATGACATAAGACTTAACATTTACAATTTCCTTTAAAATCTAACTCGAGTTACTTTTGTGAGCAGGAACTTTGTTGTCAAAACATATAAAATATTATTTGTAAGAAAGGGTGTTGTTTTGGGTGACATCTGCGTTTCCTAGATTAAACTGATGCAAAAAACTGTTTCAACAACATATTTTGATCTTTTTATTCCATCACTCACTCTGATCGGTCGACTATCTATGAAGAATCTATACCATTCTGTATAATGCGGTTCTAGGAGTTTAAGACATCTCATTAAGTCTGCACACGCAGGTTTCTTTTTGCGAATTTACTATGTATTATGTATATTGTTCTCAGTGATAACAGATCCCAGTTAATATTTAAAAAACAAAAGCAAGGAAAAATAACAGCTGAAAATTCCATTCTGTCTAAATGTCTCCGCTAATCATAGAAAAGAAATACCATTACTTCACTGTCACGTCAACATTACGCGCACGCAAAGGGTTAAAGTCTACTTTAACAAATCACACTGCCTCGAACTACTTTGAAATTTCTAACTTAGTTGTTTTTAAGGACCACTAACTACCAGTCATCGCTTTATGCTAAGACTAATATTGTGAAAAACCTCACAAAAACGTTTTGACGTAAGGCGCGTTTATTTTTGCCTTTTATGTAATGTGAAGCCATTTTTAAACTAAAGCTATTAATCAATTGAATCAGGTAGCTGTTTTGTTAAAATAAAAGTATCATCATCAGCCGAAAGACGCCCAATGCTAGACAAAGGCCTCCCCCACGAATTTCCACATCGACTGGTCCTCAGCAAAATAAATAATAAATATATAGGGTGTAACAGAAAGGTGTGATAATACTTCAAGGATGGCTTTTACCCATCAAACTGAAAAAAATTTGTTCTACAACTTTGTTCAAATTACAAAAATTTTTTTGGACTTCTCATACAAATCGATCAGCTGACAAACCAAGTTGTGTATGAAAAGTCTGAAAATTTCTTTGCGATTTCAACAAAGTTGTAGAACAAAAGTTGTTCAGTTTGATGGGTAAAAGCCAACCTTGAAGTATTATCACACCTTTCTGTTACAGCCTGTATAAATAAGCAATAAATAAATAAGCAAAAAGCGTTTTTCCCGAGTTTTTAGGGACCAAAGGCACCATTTTCGTGCTGGACAGGTGTTTTTTTTTTTTTGTAAACAAGCCACCTTGTTCTATATTGAAATATCCAAACATAAAATAATATGTATCCGATCTGAGGGTTGCCCCCCCCTCTCGTCTACCTCTTTTCTGTCATGGCGGCACACCAGACACATTGTTGTAATCTTTTAAATTAGTTTGCTAAATACAGTTCAGTGTTCTTGCTACAAAAGTGGTTTTATATTTAACAACCTACATAAGTGAATCTCCAAACATAATAACATACACACCTTATAATATGTTTTAAAAAAGCTAAATCAGCTAAAGTGTGAAGTCAATTTTCCAGTTCAGAAAAATCTCCACCTACCAGGCGCACATAAGCAACAAAGAAGTTAGCACCGCAATCCTTTTCTCAATATAGTAATTAATCTATCAGGAAGCCCGCGGGAGCTCTGGCCAACGAATAGTTCTTAGGAAGGAGCCACATCTCAGTATAGGTTGCAACAAATGACTGCTCCCTCGGGGTCTCACTAAGATTAATAGCTTTGGGAACAACAAAGCGAATACTAGGAATGTAGCACTGACACTGTGAAACACTTTAGCCATACTAAAACTAGATAGATTTACCTATACGGTAACACCTAAGTTTCGTTACTTCAAAATTATTAGTAAAGGTAAGTTTCCTTATTATTTTTGTAATGTTTTGTCGATAATTCCTCAGATTGTGGTGTTGTTGAAATGAAATGAAAATATTTTTATTCGAAGTAGGTAGCAGTGTACACTCTTCGTACGTCATTCTTTTATCTACCTTATACGAGGTTCCTACCACTCGGAATTCGTATACCCGCCGTTTCGGGAAGTGTTGTTGTGTACAACAAATATCGTCGCCACTGCAGGGTCACGGGTCTTTTCCCATGCCTCGGGAAGGTTAGGCCATCCTCCACACACGCGAGCCAAGTCCGGATAGGTAGAGGTTGTGGGGCTAGTGGCCAAATTGCGGTGATAATACACTTATTAACTATTTGACTTTTACAAACCAAACTTTATATATCAGTGTGTACAAAAATGTACATTAGATATTTAGAAAAATACAGTAAGTAAGAAAAGTTATTTCAAATAATAAATTAGTTATTTATTTCTCCTGTAATACAGCGCCATCTATAAATTTTATGTTGAAAAATTATAATTTAGAAGTAATATAAAGTCTATATCGGAAGGATGCTTTCCTAATATTTGGAAAAAAGCACTCATTACTCCTATTTACAAATCTGGATATAAACAAGATATTGCAAATTAAAGACCCATCTCAAAATTATGCATTTTTGGAAAATTTTTGGAAAAAATTGTTACTGACCAATTAACCTTAGTCTATTCCCGCGTTATATCCTTGCATCAACATGGTTTTTCCCATGGTCGTTGTGTGGATACGAATCTCCTTACTTACACTGATTTCATACTCAATGCCATGGATGCAGGTTGTCAGGTGGACGCCGTGTATACCGACTTTTCAAAAGCATTCGATAAAATAAATCATAATATACTTCTAACTAAGTTGCTAAAACTCGGTATACACGGCGATCTCTTTAGATGGCTTAAATCGTACATAGAAAATCGTTTGCAGGCTGTATCACTAATAGGTTTTCTTTCTGATTTTCACCATATCCCATCAGGTGTACCCCAAGGATCACACCTAGGTCCATTTTTGTTTACTTTATATATAAACGACGTGGATGATATTTTCAACGATTCATGTCACTTAATGTATGCTGACGATACAAAAATCTATAAAGTGATCTCAACAACTGACGACTGTTCAAAACTCCAAAATGATTTAAATAGCTTTCTAACTTACTGCTTAAACAATCAATTAATTATAAATATTGAAAAGTGCTACACTATTACTTTCACACGTAAACATCATCCTATACTTACAAATTATTTTTTCGGCGACAAGATCATTAAAAGGGTTAATCATATTCGGGATCTAGGTGTGATCCTTGACTCTAAATTACATTATAATAAACACATAGACCATATTGTAACAAAATGCTTTAAAAATCTTGGCTTTATTTTAAGGATTTCTCAGCCATTCCGTAAGGCCTCCACTTTAAAAATCCTATACTTTTCTTTCGTTCGTAGCTCACTAGAATTTGGGAGTGTCGTGTGGAATCCAAGCTATAATGTCCATATTAATAGATTGGAAAAGGTACAAAATAAATTTTTGAAGAACCTCGATTACCGAACTGGTACATGGTTCTCAGACTATGATACAGCCGCAAAACGATATAACATCTTACCTTTAAAGCACAGGCGAATTTATCACGATTCTATCTGCTTATTTAAAATAATTCATAATATTATTGATTCGCCTGCACTTTTGGCAGAAATCAACTTTAGGATTCCCCCACATATATCCTCTCGCACAAAAACAACATTCTCTATTTCTCCCTTTTCAACCAATTCTACAAAATATAGTTTTTTCAGACGTTCGACGCGCTACTACAACAATGATTTATCCACTGTTGATATATTTAATTTATCCTTGGGTGCTTACAAAAGTGCTATTAGCAAACTTTTGTCTAATTTAAATTAGCATGTATAGTGCACTAGTTCTTTCTCAGAGCTCATTTATCTGATGTAATAAAAATATCCTATGGGACTCCAGGTCTGTTGTAATATTATAATTATGTGTATGTAACACTACTTATATGACTGTATGTTCCCTGTAAATAAAATAAAAAATAAAAAAAGATAATTCAAATAATAATGCAAATACTGTTATTGATGTCAAGTCTCATACATGAGGTCTTAATAACAAATTATACTACAGCCTGTACTGGTCTGTATCAGTTATGCATCAGTTAAATGTTATGCATAAAGCAATAGCTTAATAAAATTCTCTTAAGATTAAACGTAAGTGCTCCCTGGTTGAAAAAATCCGTTAGATGGCGTTAACTGAGATTGTAGTTACTGTAATTTCAGAAAGGTGGTGCTGAATTATGTACCACTACGTGCGTAAAATTTATGGTATTTTACTGCAGTTTTTAATGATATTACATAAATAAATTATACAGGGTGTAACAGAAAGGTGTGATAATACTTCAAGGTTGGCTTTTACTCATCAAACTGAACATCTTTTGTTCTACAACTTTGTTGAAATCGCAAAGAAATTTTCGGATTTTTCATACAAACTTGGTTTGCCAGCTGATCGATTTGTATGAAAAGTCCAAAAAAAATTGCGATTTGAACAAAGTTGTAGAACAAAAGTTGTTCAGTTTGATGGGTAAAAGCCAACCTTGAAGTTTTATCACACCTTTCTGTTACACCCTGTATAATTATATACAGTTGGCGAAAATAAAAGGTTGTAAAGTTTACGTTGGACAGATAAAATCGAAAATATTGTGTGTATTTGTATAGTTTTGACCAAGGTAAATTTGTATGAAAGTTCTGTAAAGGAAGGAAGTACTTAAATCCCATTTTAAACATTCATACCGCAATTCGCTGACATAAACGAGGTAACTTCATATCCTTGAGATAACTAGTTGTTAAACAACCCCAGGTTTATCCAGTGCTCAAAGAAAACTTAGTTTAATGGTGTTCACTTAGCGTAATACATGGGAAAACCTTCACCTTGGTTATTACAGGCTTCTGAGATCATTCTAAATAACAAGCATCTTTTATTGCCACAGTGTTACGCTACTTCATAGCCTATGCTGAGGTTATTCTAAGTGTCAGTCACAGACTTAAGGTTAGTTCATAGTCTGTGTCAATTCAAACACATAAATACCTGGTAGAAGCCAAATCGCAAATGTTGTTGATCTCCAGATAGTTATATATTTTTTTTATAATCGATCTCATCAATAATTAACTAACTTAAATTTAAATAGGATCTTACACAATTTTTAAAAAATATCTTACACAATTTTTGAAAAATTGATCATTCGGTTGTAAAAACTATATATTTTGCATTTTGTAAAAACAATAAGTATCAAAAATGAGTTTTAATTTCCATTTCGAATTGATGCGTGAAAATGATAGACGCCATTAGAATGGTCAACATCATCATCATCAACCGAAAGACGTCCACTGCTGGACAAAGTCTTCCCCCGAGGATTTCCACACCAATCGGTCCTGTGCTGCTCGCATCCAGCGGCTTCCCGCAACCTTCACCAGGTAAACATAGGAGAATAAAAAAGAAAAACCTTAATAGTAGTATCGTTTGTAACTGACTCAGTTATTTAGAACATCTGTAGAGGTTAACGCTCTCACGCTAGTATTAACTTGCTTATCTTAAGTGCCCAACTTCTGTCTTTGTCAGGGCTATCAAGGAGACGAGTACCGTATGAGGGTAATACACAGAGTAGACTACGATTCATAATTAGAATAAACTAACTTAACTAGTTTGAAAATACGTGGCTGTATTTTATATGTATAGGGTCCTTCTAAAATACCTGACAAAAAATTGTATGAAGCTTCTACTAATGAAACTGACAATATTTCCCAACGAACCTAAACTCAATTCGCAAAAACAAATTTGGAGTCCTCATTGATAAAATTGATAAAATGAACCGCCAATTTTGTATGGGAAGTCCATTTTTTTTTACGAAAGGTTCCTTGGAGAAAGTTTTTCAATTTCATGAGTAGAAGCCACAGACAAATTTTATTCAGGTATTTTAGAAAGACCAAGCTCAAAACAAATTTTATTCAGGTATCTTAGAAGCACCAAGCTCAAAACAAATTTTATTCAGGTATTTTAGAAGGACCAAGCTCAAAACAAATTTTATTCAGGTATTTTAGAAGGACCAAGCTCAAAGCAAATTTTATTCAGGTATTTTAGAAGGACCAAGCTCAAAACAAATTTTATTCAGGTATCTTAAAAGGACCAAGCTCAAAACAAATTTTATTCAGGTATTTTAGAAGGACCAAGCTCAAAACAAATTTTATTCAGGTATTTTAGGAGGACCAAGCTCAAAACAAATTTTATTCAGGTATTTTAGAAGGACCAAGCTCAAAACAAATTTTATTCAGGTATTTTAGAAGGACCAAGCTCAAAGCAAATTTTATTCAGGTATTTTAGAAGGACCAAGCTCAAAACAAATTTTATTCAGGTATCTTAAAAGGACCAAGCTCAAAACAAATTTTATTCAGGTATTTTAGAAGGACCAAGCTCAAAACAAATTTTATTCAGGTATTTTAGGAGGACCAAGCTCAAAACAAATTTTATTCAGGTATTTTAGAAATACGAAGCTCAGAGACTCAAAGTGGATCTTGGCTTCCGACACCAAAATCGGCCACTTTTTCTGCCCTGTACCACATCACGCCAATCAGCTCTTTGAAGGGCATTCAGATCCTGCAATTCGTCACTCCAAAACCCATACATGAAAAGAAAAATATTTTAAAGCCTAAACAGGGTAAAATTTCATTAATTATTATTTTTGTTCCCGTTAACTGTACTACCCTCATTAGACAAAAGACCGCAAACTAGATGGAAACTACATATGGCCACAGTTACGCCATAACGATCCAACTGATTTAAAGCTAGTAAGGTTATAATGTACTTTATGTCACTGACATACTTTATGTCACTGACATACTTTATATTACTGACATAAAGTACATTATCGTATCCCTTGCTTCCTTTAAATCAGTTGGATCGTTAAGGCATAAGTACGACCATATACTGAGCGGTTTTTTTTATGAGGGCAGTGTAACTCTATTCTGCATGAAACGAAATAACTTTCTCTGATGATATGATATGAACTCATACAATTAGAGCAAATCTTAACTTATTATATTGATCACGTTGGTCAATCTCTCTTCTCTTATCGTGTGGCACAATTTAACCGTCCTATCCACAAGGTATAGGCGGCGGTTGCCTAGTGTTGCACTTAGCATCACCCGCGGTCACGTGTAGGGCATTTTTAGATTTACACCTGCGGACGTGTGCAACGCAACCATCATACACGTCTAGAAATCAGATGTGCAGGTTTCCTCACGAAGTTTTCCTTCACCGTGAAAGCAGTCGATATGAGAATGCACGTAAGTTTCGAAAAACTCATTGGTGCACTGACCAGGATTTGAACCCTACGGAGTCACTACCCGCGGAGCCACCGACGCTTCAAAACCATTGCGTTATCGACTTTTACTATCGTTCTTCTAATAAAACAAATATTTATTTTATCCACAATTGGCAAGCCCTTGTCATCATCCCCTGGTGGTAAGTGATTATGATGCAGAAGATGAAAGCGGGCTTACCAAGATTCCCCAGCGCAATTAGGAACTGGCTGTCTTATCGTAGTATGTCAATTACTTTATCAGCTAAACAAAAATGATCGTTTTTGTCAATCAATTATCAATCAATTTATTTATTTGCCTGAATATATGGTATAAAATTGTCTAACAACTTTATAGTGTCTAACAAATAAAATTTCTAACAAAGTAAAACAAATATAATGTCTAACAAATTTAGAGTAGCATGTTCTATTAGACGCTCCTCGAAAAGTGAAAAGTCAATTTCGAGTGAATTATTGTTTGTTTATTTACCTTAAAAAATACTGTATATCGCAAACTAATGAAATCGTTTTTGATGGCGTAAATCTGGAAAGTGAAATTGTTTTTAGCAAACATATTGAAATGCAGCGATAACACGCAAACGTCTACTAAGTAGATTATGAAGTATCTGAAAACAAAGTATGTGAAAGATTCGTCTCGCTACTACACGTTCGCGTGATTTCCATATGACATTGTGGGGCGCGACACATTGTAAGCCTCAGTTTTAGATGTAAGAGTAACTTTTAGATATGGTATATACCTAGTTTCAAGCAAAAATATTGAAATCAGTTCGAATAAACTATAACAGTTATCAATGAATAGTTAGTCCGAATCGTACAAATGTATAATATGATAAATGAAAAAGTATGTAAGTAATAACTATCTAAAAACAGTACAACTAAAAAGTAGATAAATGAAAAACAAATCAAATTATTGAATAAAATTACTTTATCGCAAAAGGAAATACCATTATACCATATAATTTGAACACAATACCGCTTTAACACTTTTTTAATCTATTGAAAGCCCGTTTAGGGATTATCCCTTTTTAATTCTTCATAAAAAGGGCTTTGTAAGAAATTTTATTAAGTTTCCCTAATTAAATCCGCAAAAAATGTATTGAGAGTTTTTAGCTTTGAAAGCTCTGTATAATGTTTTGTGATACCTCTTTGGTCAGTTTTATCTATTTTATTGTAAACCTAGCTTTCTGATGGTTTTTGTATATTATCTGTATCATCATCATTTCCATCATCATCATCATCATGAGTCATCATCGGCATAAGATTGATGTTCCCATGCGTGACAAAAATGTTCCATAGTATTATGTCAATTAGTTTGCCAGCAAGTTGTCTGACAACAAGAGTAGAATCTTCCATTTGTTGCTCATCGAAAAATCACTCAGAGTATGAAACGTTTTTATCTACTATCATCCACCACTTATTATTAGTTTCTTATCATTGTAAAGTTGGCAGAGGATGATGGCGTATCTGATTTGCAATACCTACCAGAGATAATGCTTCGCCGTCCTTCACAAAAATTTTCTAGTTCTTCTATTCTACAGGGTGTAACAGAAAGGTGTGATAATACTTCAAGGTTGGCTTTTACCCATCAAACTGAACAACTTTTGTTCTACAACTTTGTTCAAATCGCAAAATTTTTTTGGACTTTTCATTCAAATCGATCAGCCGGCGAACCAAGTTTCTATAAAAAGTCCGAAAATTTCTTTGCTATTTCAACAAAGTTGTAGAACAAAAGTTGTTCAGTTTGATGGGTAAAAGCCAACCTTGAAGTATTATCACACCTTTCGGTTACACCCTGTATAAGTGTCTTTCCAACAAAGGTGAGGTCGCATTTCGCGAGGACAGTTATAATATTATGGTGTGGTTTTATGACATACCTACCATATCAAAAATCCGCAGCATCTTCGAACTCTCAGCGTTTAGTTAACGCGAGTAGGGTGAAGGAGTTTCATTATTATTCAAGACACAATTTTCCACTGCAGCCAGCAAACTTTATGTACTTTTAGCGTTTTACCAAGATAAATGCTTAATGTAAGCGAAATGTATCCTAATTTCGGAGATTGTGTTACGTAAACACGTGCGTAGGTAATTCAATTTGTGGGTTATTGTGACGTGGGTCGATGTATTGTAAAGTTTGCCAATTAAAATCGTTTTGGGAAAGCTTTCTACCTGTTCTGCTACACAGAGGCTGAAATAATACATTTTAATTTTGATTATTTAGGTCACACAGGTTGTTAGTTTGATTACCAATTTTGGTCAGGTTGTCTACGAAATTTAAATTACATAAAGGCAAACCAAACCGAACAAAGCCAATTTGGTTTGTTTAGGTAATAATACCGCAATCAATACTATTGTCGTTAGAGGCGTAAACTTATTTTGTTGTTATTAGTTTCTACAGGGTGTAACAGAAAGGTGTGATAATACTTCAAGGTTGGCTTTTACCCATCAAACTGAACAAATTTTGTTCTACAACTTTGTTGAAATTGCAAAGAAATTTTCGGACTTTTCATACAAACTTGGTTTGCCAGCTGATCGATTTAATATGAAAAGTCCAAAGCGATTTGAACAAAGTTGTAGAACAAAAGTTGTTCAGTTTGATGGGTAAAAGCCAAACTTGAAGTATTATCACACCTTTCTGTTACACCCTGTATAACATCTATATATTTTTATACATTCTCTTTGCGACTTCAGCGGAGTCATACAACAAAGTTACATATATACGATAGTGAGTACAAGTCCCAGTTAAGGGCCCTACATCAATTTTGTTTGACCTCATAGATATTTAGGACGTAGTGATCCATTAGGATACACCCTAATTCGTATTCCCGTCCTATCCAAATACACATATACACACACACACACACACACACACATGTATATCCTAGCTATAGTAACAGAAAATCCTGTATTATCTCTTATCTGACCATCATCCGAATGAACATCTCTCACGGGTGAGAGCAGGCTTTGTCCGACCCCATGTCATTTCATAAGAACATTAAGGACTCGGGCATAGTGTGACAAAGATTCATTTCTGTTATATTATAAAGGTGCTTCAGTTATTGGCTGAAGCTAATAAAATGCTGGTTTGCTCAGAAATTGCGTTGTTTCTTGATCTTGCTGGTTAATCCTACAGGAAATGTAAGCAAATACCTGTGGGACCAAGTGGGCTGTAGCCTGCAGAATACCTTCGCTGTATTGCTGCACCAGATGGTACAGTTTATGTGGAAAAGTTACTACACCTACGGTAGCTTTGCTACGTGAATAACAATACGGAAATTAGACCACTTTACCCGACTTACGGAAATATTTTTGAGGTGTATGGTGTATGGTTTTTGAGGTGCTGTATATTTATATCGCTGCTTCGATGTTATCATGTTTTATTTTCATGTTATTTTTGCTACCCCCCTATATTATTCTATCGACGTTTTCCTACCCAAAGGTTCCTTGGAAGTAATTGCTACCTAGCAATAAGGCCACTATTATGTATTTATAACAATAAAGTATATTGATTGAATTGAATTGAATTATCGCTTATAACCAAAACGGCTTGATAGAGTTTTGAATGTAAAGTATAGCTAGATTCATCTTCGTCTCCAGACTGTCATAATAAACATTGAATGCAGTCCAATTCTATATTTATTGCCAATATTTTAGACAAAAAATGCAAAGAAAAAAATACAACGAATAAATTGAAACAATTTGTTACTTCATTGGTAAGGTTATTTTGCAGGAGCTCCTTTGCTATTCCAAACCTCTTTCGTACGTCTAACATGACCGAAACCTTATAAAAACATCCACTATCCACACAAACTATGACGGGTCGTCATTAATCACTGAATACAGGTGATGCTTGTGGGTGCCATCGCTCACCCAGATAACGGATTACACACACAATTATGTCACATGTTCTATTCGCCGCCTGGTTTGTTATTATATTAGTTTTGTTTTCCCTAATGATATTAATAATAATAATATCTGGGACAAATTACACACGGTCATCTGGCCCCAAACTAGGATTCCCTGTATCATGGGAATCAGAGACTGATATATACACATATACTTTTAAATACATACATATATAGATATAATACACCCAGACACAGAGCAAACAATATTCTGCTCATCACAGAAAAGTTTGCCCTGTGTGGGGATCGAACCCACGACCTCGGATAAGAGGTCAGGATCGCTAACCATTTAGCCACCGAGTCAGTCAATATTAGATATCTATGTAGAATTTTGCCACTATAGGTACAGACACAGAGTGTAAAACTGACGTCGTAAGGAAAATAATCTTTGTTTACCTTTTGCTTTTTTTGATTGGAATGAACTATAGATTAGATTAGATTCATTTATCACATTATCATCACATTATCAATTTCAAATTACAATAATAGCTTATTAAAAATGTCAAAGTATAATGTGATCGTCAAAATAATTTAAATTAAAAATTGAATAATACAAATAGTCATTAATATAAAATTCAATGTCAATGTTAAAATGGATACATAAAAAAAAAATGTCACTATTACACAATTACAAAGATCAGGAATGCATATAAGTGAATCCGTATGCGTATGCGTTTTGTACTGGTCGAGCTAAAAGTAATGTTACATTGTTTCTTGGCAAATAAAGAATTGAAATTGAAATATAGAAGATATAAAATCCGTCACACTCATGGACGATGGCGAGTCGAGTGGGGTGACCGTGAAGTTAGAAGCCTCATTCTTGAATATCCGTCCATGAGTGTGACGGATTTTATAGCACAGTATAGCGCAAGCGTGTGAAGCCCTTGAGTATCCTATGTAACTACGTACGGTCCTTTTCATTAGGACGGCAGAAAATGACTTCTACCGGATACTATATGACCACGCTGAATACGTTAAAAACAACCGACTTCAATCGCAACAACTCCAATTTTGCTATGTTTTTGTTGATTGTCTCAAAAACCGCTGAATCGATTTCGATAAAATTTATATGGAACCACCTGTGAAGTATACCCTTTTAAACAAAAAATGATTTTTCCTAATCGGTTCAGGCGTCTTCGAGTAATCGGTGAACATACATAACAAAAAAGGTTCCGACGAATTGAGGACCTCCTCCTTTTTTTGAAGTCGGTTAAAGAGGGCAACTGATCTACTCAACATATTGAACTTTCTCCAGGGAACCCGAACTGGATTCTGTAATTTGTATCTGCAAATTGATTTTCTTTGAAATTTCAGTATGGGTTCTTTGGGGAAAGTTTTACCTACAGTATAACGAAAACTCCGATCAAATTTTCGGGAGGTCTCTTTATACACTATATTTTTTCTGATAGAAATATACAGGTTGTAACAGAAAGGTGTGATAATACTTCAAGGTGGGCTTTTACCCACCTTGAAGTTACTGAAACAACTTTTGTTCTACAACTTTGTTGAAAACGCAAAGCAATTTTCGGACTTTTCATACAAACTTGGTTCGCCAGCTGATCGATTAGATAAGATAAGATAAGATAAATATTCTTTATTGCACACCAGTAGATTGAACCACCACCATCGAATTGTATGAAAAGTCCCAAAAAAAATTTGCGATTTGAACAAAATTGTAGAACAAAAGTTGTTCAGATTGATGGGTAAAAGCTAACCTTGAAGTATTATCACACCTTTCTGTTACACCCTGTATATGCAAGAAAGTTCTTGTGGCACCGCAGGGTTAACGACTTCAAAGTGGAAGGTATTATTATTATTAGGTAGACTAAACAAATGACAATCAAAAAGTGTCTACAGTGCTACAGACCTCGGGAAAGGATTAAAAGAGATTTCGTTCATTTTCAACCGACTTCAAAAAAAGGAGGAGGTTCTCAATTCGTCGGAATCTTTTTTTTTTTTTTATGTATGTTCACCGATTACTCGAAGACGCCTGAACCGATTTCAAAAATTCTTTTTTTGTTTGAAAGGGTATACTTCACAGGTGGTCCCATATAAATTTTATCGAAATCGATTCAGCGGTTTTTGAGAAAATCAACAAAACATAGCAAAATTGGAGTTGTTGCGATTGAAGTCGGTTGTTTTTAACGTATTCAGCGTGGTCAATTATAACTATTATTATTATGAATTTTTGCTTTATACGAGGTGTAATAAAATAGGCTTGAACTTGAATGGGGTTCTATTCTATTCTATTCTATTTTTCTATTTGGCATTCCACATCTCATAACGAGCGTGATTTTGCCAATGTCAAGTGAAATATGGGTGAATCTTCAATAAAAAAAGCGGCCAAGTGCGAGTCGGACTCGCCCATGAAGGGTTCCGTAGCAGCAAGTAACATAATATAAAAGTTCTTGTAATTGTAGGTAAATTGCGGTTTATGATTTATGACGTATTAAAAAAAAATACTTACTAGATCTCGTTCAAACCAATTTTCGGTGGAAGTTTGCATGTTAATGTACATCATATATTTTTTTAGTTTTATCATTCTCTTATTTTAGAAGTTACAGGGGGGGGGACACACATTTTACCACTTTGGAAGTGTCTCTCGCGCAAACTATTCAGTTTAGAAAAAATATATATTAGAAACCTCAATATCATCTTTGAAGACCTATCCATATATACGTATACGCATAATAGACACGTATGGGTTTGATGAAAAAAAAAATTTAAAGTTTCAGTTCTAAGTATGGGGAACCCCCAAAATTTATTGTTTTTTTAATATTTTTGTGTGAAAATCTTAATGCGGTTCACAGAATACATCTACTTACCAAGTTTCAACAGTATAGTTCTTATAGTTTCGGAAAAAAGTGACTGTGACATACGGACGGACAGACAGACAGAAAGACATGACGAATCCATAAGGGTTCCGTTTATTGCCATTTGGCTACGGAACCCTAAAAAATGGCGAAACGCCAATGTCAAGTGAAAGACGCGGCCCTAAGGGTGAAAGTCGCTCCACGTGGTGGTTGGTTGTTGGAACTCGGAAAACGGAGCTGTCTCCCGAGTTAATCCTCTTCTTATAACCGCTTATCACTGAATCGGAATCACAGCTATTTCCCCATCACAAAAATAACGTTGAGACTACTCTAAAATGGAAATAATGAAAAAAAAAATAACTCAGCAGACGTGTGCTCGGTACAAGTCCCGGCAACCCACCTTGAATGGGGTTTTCCCTCATCATACTTTTATGTCAACATACATAATTATACTAAATTGAAATAAATTAAATTGAATAAAAAAATAAAATGATGAAAACCGAGTAATTCTTCCACATTTTATATACTTGATACAGTAGATATAATGTGCTTGAAAACAGCGTGTCTCTTTAGCATTATTGTATACAACAGATATGATTTATTGATTATTCTTTGCATGGTATATTTTAATATCTGTATATAGAATCATTTTTGTGCTTATTTGGTTTTCATTGATGTTAAAGTCACAAAGGTTTTGCGGAAATTGTGTGAATGTTATTACGATATAATGATGCATTCAACAGCGGAACAGCGTCAGTGTAATTACCGTAAAGTGTAACATGATCAGGTTTCAAGTTTGTTTGTTGAGCCAGTATCGTTTTATTAGGTTACTTACCTTTAGAACGTAGATATGTCACAATAAAGGGTATTCAAAAAAATGCGTTTGAAATTTTAAGAGGTTACTCAGAATAAAGTTTAGAATAAGTACCTATAGGAGAAATATTGAGAAAATGCGCTCTTCTTTTTTTCAGATTCCCATACTAAATCTGAATAGTGAATCAAGAATTTGTATGGCAAATTGAAAAAAAAGTTGTATACCAGATTTTTGAAATATTTTTCCTGTATTCTATAGTTGATTCTGATTAACCCCTTAATATCTCAAACGCACTTTTTTTAACACTCCTGTATAATTAGAATATCACCTGAATTTACAAAATCTGGATGATGGCAAAATATTATGTGAAAAACGGCGAATAAAACTGAGTCTATAATATCCACCTCCAAGGAGCTCCGGCAAGAAAAGTTGCTAGTATTTATATTTAGCTAAGAAGCATTGATTAATTTTGGATAATATGAGATATCATTTTTAACCGACTTCAAAAAAGGAGGTGGTTCTCAATTTATCGGAATCTTTAAAAAAAAATATGTTTGTTCACCGATTACTCGAAGGCGCCTAAACCGATTTGGAAAATTCTTTTTTGTTTAAAATGGTATACTTCACAGGTAGTCCCATATAAATTTTATCGAAATCGATTCAGCGGTTTTTGAGAAAATCAACAAAAACATAGCAAAATTGGTGTTGTTGCGATTGAAGTCGGTTGTTTTTAACGTATTCCGCGTGGTCAATTATTGTTTGGCATAGAAGGATTGTTTGATTTTTATTATGGCTATCATATGATACCTTACAACCCAAAACCAAATTAGATTGGTCTTGATCCTTAGTAACTCCCTACGAATATGTTTTTATGAAGTCGGGTTTCAAATTTTTTGACAATTATTTTATAAGATATTAATAAAAAGTAAGCTCTTTTACAATCTAATGGAAGTCAAGAAGCAAACCAGAAATTTTCAAATTACCCTAAGTTCAGAAGTTTTCGATAGTCCGGAAGATTGAAATTGAAATTTCCACGACAAAGTTTGGTAACGGATCATTTCCATAAAATACAACTTTGGAAATGCAGTAAGGTGATTTGGTCTGTTGATTTTGAGACATTGAGGGTTTATGAGAAAATTTGAATTTTCTTTTTCAAAGTCCTGGTCTCATAATCAGCTGGATAAGTTTATGTCTTAACAAACCGTATAGTTCCCACTACTCGGGAACGGGCCTTCATACCTCGGGTACGCCATACTCCACACTGGAGCCAAGTCCGGATTGGTGGAGGTTGTGTTTGTGTGGGCCACGAACATCCAACGCCATTCAGTTACTGACCGTGTCTGTAGTCAGCTAACTTGCGCGACCGACGCGACCACACTAACCACATTGAACCAGGAATGACCACACTAACCACATTGAAATGCCAAAATAATAATAAATTTTGGGCAATTTATATTTAAAAAAATAGAATCAGATAATATGTATAATATTTTTCCTGACATTAAAATAACTTACTCATTGTTATTGAATATAGCCTGGATAAAGTCGTGGAATTAATAAAAAAAAAACATTTTATCAAATTTTATTACTATGTAGGTATATACAGGGTGTAAGGGATAGGTTTCCGAAAACTTTAAGGGCTTGCTCAGTAGACGAAACTGAACAACTTTCCACAAAAAATGCTATGTCCAGCAGTGGACGTCTTTCGGATGATTATGATATTTTTTTACTAAAATTGCACAGTAATGAAACTCTAAGCCAAAAGTTTTTCTCCTGTTTTAGTAAAAGAGCTATTTAGTAAAAATATTTCATAATTCATTATTGATGCAGTGAAATACCCTATTGCAGTCCGAGGCATACGCGAAATGTAGTTAAACGCACTAAAATATTTAGTAAAAAAATATACACATATCTCGTAAAACGTCATGATGACGACTATGGAATTTTGTATGGTATTGCATTTTTATAAAGTCTCCCGGTTGGTTGCCGGGACTTGTACCGAGCACAGGTCTGCTGAGTTATTTTTTTAATTAATTCCGTTTTAGAGTAGTCTCAACGTTATTTTTGTGATGGGGAAATATCTGTGATTCCGATTCAGTGATAAGCGGTCATAAGAAGAGGATTAAATCGGGAGACAGCTCCGTTTTCCGAGTTCCAGCAGCAAACCACCACGTGGAGCGCCCATCACCCTTAGAGCCCCGTCTTTCACTTAACATTAGCGTTTCGCCATTTTTTTTCATTGATGATTCTCCCATTTTTCACTTGACATTGGCAAAATCACTCCTTAAATGAGATGTGGAATACCAAATAGAAAAATAGAATAGAAATAAAGTATTCCTGCACTGCATCTCTTCAGTTTCTTGGCTTAATAAGATAAAAAATACTACAATTGCTTTCAGTGCTTTTCAATACCACGCTGATGTAAAGTGCAAAATAATATTGTAATACAAAAAAACTATTTTAATTTACTCTCAATCACGACGACAACTTCGCTTCAGCAGGGTTTAATAAAACTTTTGGTTTTAACAACGTTCGTAACAAAACTATGCGCATAATATGTGCTATGTTCGTACCAAGCTCTGTTCCCGTTTAATTTTTATCGCTGCAACCGGGAAAGTTTAATTAAAATGATATCAAACGATGCGACAGCGCACAGGCTTCTAAGACAGTTTCAGTGCAATGGCTAAAAATGAAAATGAAAATAATTTTATTCGAAGTAGGTAGCAGTGTACACTTTTCGATTTCCTCTCGAAATTTTTCTCGAAGTGAATCTCGAGAACGCATTCCGTAAATCGCGCGAACAGCCCTTTTAGTATACTAGTCTCGCTGTTTAGAAACAGGCTAAACAGGCATTAGGCTTCTAACAGATATAGATATCTGTTAGAAGCCTAATGTTTTAACAGCATAGGCAGCCGAACTAAGCTGCAATTTGAAAAGGATCCAAAATTATTTCTTTTTGCTGCTTTAATATCGTATTTTAAATAGTATAAACTTATTGCTTATTTTCAGTGTACTGTAGTGTCGATTGTAATATGAATACGTTAAAAACAACCGACTTCAATCGCAACAACTCCAATTTTGATATGTTTTTGTTGATTTTCTCAAAAACCGCTGAATCGATTTCGATAAAATTTATATGGGACCACCTGTGAAGTATACCCTTTTAAAAAAAAGGAATTTTCCAAATCGGTTCAGGCGTCTTCGAGTATTCGGTGAACATACATAAAAAAAAACCGACGAATTGAGAACCCCCTCCTTTTTTTGAAGTCGGTTAAAAAACGTAACATTGGGAATAATCACTCACATGCGGTTACCTGGTTCTAAACAAGGATTTTTGTGCTATAGGAACCACAGAGACAGATATATCGTCCCTCGCACGACTAACTCTCCTATCTCATATTTTTGGTGAATTGAGTGTGGACTTTATCTAATTGAAATAGGGTTGTTTTTAAAAACTTAAGAAAAATGAGATAGGAGAGTGAGTCGTGCGAGGGACGATATATGTACAAACTCTATACAGAGTTGCTCGTGTGCGCATACGTTCTAATCATACATCACTTAAAAAGAAGATTCTACTCCTAAAATAGAATAACTTTATTTAATAAACAGAAAGTCAATTCGCTGAAAAAAGGTCTTTCCAACAAGTTCATTTAAGTAAGCGGATCGGCCTTTTTAATATGAGAAGTCAAAACAGTTCTATGTGAATTGACTTTGGATTCCTTGGGGAATGATTACGAGGCTGCTTTATGCAGAGTCCGCTATTTAAAAGGTGGTACGATTTTGTAGTTACAGCCTGTAAATATCGCAATGTAACCAAAAAATACGTAGGTATCATTTCAGAAATTTAGATTAAAATAAAAATATGTACTACGAATAAAACATAATCAATTTTCATAGATCTGGATAACTATTTGTCTCGCACATTCACGCGTGTACAAATTTCATATTTTTTCATGCAGAAGTAGCAGCAGCAGCAGGTAATTATAAGCGGTATTGTGTTGAAGAGTCCAGGATGTGGTACAGATTTATCTCAGTACTGTTTTAACACAAACGAAAAGACAAACCAAAGGTAGAAAAGAAAAGTTGTTAAACAAGTGACTGATTCGGTGGCTAAGTGGTTAGCGATCCTGACCTCTGATCCGAGAGTCGACGGTTCGATCCCCACACATGGCAAACTTTTCTGTGATGAGCAGAATTGTTTGCTCTGAGTCTGGGTGTTTAATATCTATATATGTGTCTATTTAAATGTATATGTGTATGTATATCAGTCTCTGGTTCCCAAGATACAGGGAATCCTAGTTTGGGGCCAGATAACCGTGTGTGATTTGTCCCGGATATTATTATTATTACAAGTTTATTTAAAGAATCGTGTTAAAAACAAGCACAAACTTAGTGTGAAAATTCAAAAACTATTGAACACAGAGCAAGTAACTTCAACAGAGCGACAGTTACTCTAGCGAACGTTGAAAAATAAAGTTGTCGAAGACTTCACAAGTTTGCTTTTACGTGAAATCAAATATCGCAAAATGGAAAAGCCATTTCTCTAATTCGTCTTCTTTTTTCTTCTCATCCAGTCGATGGTTACCTTTTTTCATTTGTTTATCGATTAGAATCAAAAGACTTTAGTCTAAGGTACCAAATAGGTCATGAAATAAAGTTTTTTTTAAAGTTTGAAATATCAATGAAAATATTTAATGTTGCTGGCTCTCCTTGGTGTAGTTATATTGTTTTTTTTTTATTATGAGTTTGAGTGAGTATAAAATACATGGAACCTGATTAGGTATAGTCGAGGATGGTATAATATGTCGGCGCTGCGTTGCCAGAGGTGATATTTTGCGAATCCATATTCACAAGTATTAAATGAAAGATGTAATAAATGATTCTTCCCATGTATTTCAGTTGTATTTCGTACAAAGTCTTAACGAGATTTAAAAAATAAGAGACAAATGCTCTGCTTAAATATCGGTGAGTGAATAACAACCCCACTCAACTATCAACCACAATGACGTCACATCCCCTCTTTTACTAATTTCCACAAAGTGATTACATTTTAATATTAATTTAATCAACATTTTTCATAAAAATCATTGTAATAATGAATAAATTATTAATACAATAAATATAAAATAGTTAATATTAATTTAAATATTTCTTCTTAAAAATGCAGTTTCCGGTTGCTTATTTATTTTTAAAATCCATAATTTTATTGCAATAAATCATAAACCTATTTTAAATGTACAAAATAAAATTTATAAATTTATTTACTTGTAAAACCTTAAATTATGTAAAATAACTAAACGTGCTTCCGGTTTTCCTATTTATAAATATTTATTCATTTCTATCTACAATATGATCCTAAAATATAGTTTAAACAAATAAATAAAATAGATCATATTTATTTTACTTAAAATAAGAATTATAATGAATTATATTTATAAAACAACAGCACTTCCGGTTCTTTATTTCATTAATTAATTTCGTAATTTTGATAACAATTATTTCCGCTAATTATAAAATCATACAAATACATTTTATTTATTATTATAATTATTGATCTTTATACAGTAATGAAATAAAATACTGACATTACTTAACAATAAATAATTCAAATAACATCTGCGCCCATACGGCCATTCTGCTCCAGCGCGCTCCTCGCGCTGAGCTGGTTGGCATCACCCATCCTGGGATCTTGCCG
Source organism: Coleophora deauratella (assembly GCA_958295455.1). NCBI lineage: Eukaryota > Metazoa > Arthropoda > Insecta > Lepidoptera > Coleophoridae > Coleophora > Coleophora deauratella. The sequence continues at coordinate 3,251,220 of OY282390.1, read as the reverse complement.
TCACAAAAGAGCATCACCACCATAGGATCTAGCTCACACTTAAGCATCACCCATCCTGGGATCTAGCCTCTAAGACCAGGAAAAAAAGGATACGCATGGTGGCCAGCCAGCGTCTAGGGAAGGATAATGTGGATAGGAAATTTGTTTTATCTTCAGAATGATTTTGTTTAACCGTAAACCCATAAAATAAAAATAATAATTTCAGAAATTTAGGCTTTTGTTATATAAAAAAAACAAAGCTGTTATTGTGAATCAGCACTTGTTTCATTCTCCGCCCATACGGTGCATTCGACATCAAAAGGATCTGCTTGAGCAGCAGGAGCAGGTCTTAGATTATCATGACTGGCAATCTTTTCAGAACATCCACGTAAATTGACATGTTTTACTTTGTAACGATCATTAGGTAATATTTCTAGGACTTCCATAGGACCCTCAAATTTAGACCCAAGTTTTGTTGTATGTCTTTCATGACGCCGCATTAATACAAAATCTCCTACTTTAAATGCTTTTATTTGTGCCTTTCCTTTATCAAATCTGATTTTGTCCCGAATAGACCGTTCGTCGACCGTTAACTGACTACAGAAACGGTCATAACCTGGATGGGTTTGACTGTCAGTGGCATTTATCTCGACCGCTTCCGTGCTTCGCAAGGCACGTTAAGCCGTTGGTGCCGGCTGCTATCGCTAGCAGTCGTTAAGCCATGTCAGAGGCCTTATAGGCGGCTTGAAAACTTCTGACACTGGGGTTGGCCACTAGCCCCACAACCTCCACCAATCCGGACTTGGCCCCCGTGTGTGGAGTATGGCCTAAGCCTTCCCGAGTTATGGGAAGAGACCTGTGCCCCTGCAGTGGGGACGTAATGGGTTGTTAACACAGACCGTTCGTCCATCCTTTGTTTAGACTGATTCCTTAAAAGAGCGAGGTCCTGTACTGGTTCGTCTTCGTCAATCTGGAGAAGCTTAATGCCAGGGGGTGAACATTTTTTTCCAAATAATAGTTCCATGGGGGATTTACCGGAGCTTTTAGAAAATGTACAATTTATAGCTAACTGTAAATCTTGAATTGCGGAATGCCACGGTTTGGTGAGCTCCACCACAGACATATTATCCTTTATAATTTTCATAATACGCTCTACCTGACCATTCGCCCTACTAGCTCCCTTCGCCACAACGTGATGTTTTATACCATAGTTTTGACAAAATGTTTTGAACTCTAGAGATGTCATGCTTTTGTCTTGATCTGTAACAAGCCGTGAAATGGTGCCAAAAATTGTTATCAGTTGCAAAAGGCATCTGATTGCAGTTTCTGTAGTACGGTCATTTGCATAGATGAGGTGGACATATTTGGTAAATCCATCTATGTAAACAAAAGCATACTCAGTCTTATCACGCTTGCCATTCATACGTCCAGTAATATTTGCATGGACCGTATGAAATGGGACTGCAATTTTGTCAATAGGATGCAATGTAACTTGCCTAGCTCCTGAAACTCCTTTTCTTACTCTGCAACTGACACAGTTTTCCGTGAATTTTCGAACCAATTTTGACATATTTGGGAACCAATATTGCTCTCTTATCTTTGCTAGAACTTTTTCCCAACTGAAATGCTGCAATGTATCATGATAATGAGCGATAAGATTCAAACGATAATTACGAGGGACAATTATAAGTTTATAAGTCTTGTTGTCAATTTGTACTTTTCGTCTGAGGAGTTTATATTGCATTATAACGTATGTGTCAGCTATAGATTTAGGTATAGAATCGGATTTTATTTGTCTCACTATATTTTGAAGTGCAAGATCTCGTTTTTGTTCAATAAGTAGCCAATTATGATCAAGAGTAGCAGCATTGACAGAAAACCGCAAAGAGTTTGAGTGGGAGGGATTTACAATATCAGAGGGTACCTGGGATGAACTTTGGGATTCAACAGGATTTCTACTTAAATAATCAGCGTGGGCAAGTCTATCTCCCTTACGATATTCGACCTCGAACTGGTAACTTTGTAAGTATGCCCACCAGCGGTGTACCCTTGGTGTCAATTCCTTCTTATGCCTAGAAGCCTTGAGTGAATTACAATCCGTTACTACTTTAAACGTGCGTCCATACAAGAAATGACGAAAATGTTTTATTGCCTTAACTACAGCCAGTGTTTCGAGTTCTTATGAGTGATATTTACTCTCAGCACAGGTAGTTTACATGCTAAAATAACCGACAACATGAGAATTTTGATGACGTCTTTGAATCAACACGCCGCCATAACCTATAGAACTTGCATCTGTGTGCAATTCCGTGGGTAGATCTGGGTCAAATATCGTTAGGAGTGGAGAAGATGTTAAACGGTTAATTATATCCTGCCTAGCTTTTTCCTGTCGCTCAGTCCATTTCCAAGGTACGTTAGATTTTGTTAGTTCGTACAAAGGGGCCATGATGGTAGAAAAGTTAGGTACAAACTTTCTGAAATAGCCAGCTAAACCATTAAATTGTCGTAGCTGTTTTATATTAGTCGGTACGGGTGAGTTGGCTAATGCTTCAATTTTTCTGGGACTGGGTCTTACTGTTCCATTTTCAATAATGTTACCTAAATACTCCACAGAAGTTTTTAGAAAAGAACATTTTGCAATATTTAAAGAAAACCCTGCATTTGTTAATCGTTTTAAAACTAGATCGAGATTGAGCAAGCCTTCCTCAATAGTTGTGGACATAATAAGGATGTCGTCTAAATAAACGAGAGCAATATTGTCCTTGTAGTCACCTAGGGCTTTATTTATGGCACGCTGATAAACTGATGGAGCGTTGCAGAGTCCGAAAGGCATTCGTAAATACTCGTATTGGCCGTCAGGGGTCACAAACGCAGTTTTTTCTATAGAATCTTCTGCTATAGGTATTTGGTGGAACCCTGCGGCCATATCAAGACAGGTGAAGTATCGTGCTTTACCTAATCTATCGATCTGATCTGCTATGAGAGGCAAAGGAAAATTATCTCGAACTGTATTTGCGTTCAATTCTCTAAAATCAACGCAAAGTCTATCCGTGCCATCCTTTTTCTTGACAAGCAAAATTGGACTGCTATAAGGAGAAGAGCTGTCTCGAATGATATTATTATCTTTCAGATCTTTAATGATTTGTTTAAGGGATTCCCTCTCTACAGGAGATAGGCGATAAGGCCTACGCTGGACAATTTTATCGGGATTTTTTAATCTTATATTTAATTCACCAGTATTCACTACCGAAACGCGATTGCCTGTTGTAAAATTATCTTTGTAATCGGCAATTATATTCTGCAGTTTTTCTAGTAATATTTCGTCATTAAGATCTGTATCTAAACTTTGAAGCCGACCACAGATATTAAGTTCATTGACCAGGAAATCGCGTTTTACAGAAATACCTTCATTTGTTAAAGTAACGCTGAGCCCAGGTATTTTCAGTAGATCATAACCAATCAAAATATCGAACTGTATTTGAGAATAACCCACAACGTAAAACTCTAATTCTACACATATTCCGTCTATCTCAACCATACTTGTGATGCTCTGCGATGATTTAACAGGACTATCGCCTATACCACAAAATGTAACATTAACAGTTTTCCTTTTACCTGGAATCGAACCAGAAAATCGCTCCCTTATCAATGAACAATCAGCACCAGTGTCGAATAAGCTTGAGTAGATGGCATTGCCTATTTTAACGGGAATCGTACTGCGTTCTGTAGTGTTACACAAATTAACTGTTTTATTATTAACCAAACTGTATCGTTCCCTATTTTGTTTACGAAAACAATTTTTCTCAAGATGACCTTTCCTGTGACAAAATTAAAATTTACACTCTACCAACTTATTCATAGCAGAAGTAGCACTAGTATTGTGGGGATTTAGCGTCTGTCCAGATTGCTGAGTAGCTTCTTGAAAAGTACCTTTACAATCACGGAAACGATGGCCAGGTTTGTTACATTTAAAACAAACAAGCGATTGCTCGGGCTTGTGAGGTCCTTCAGAAATACGAGGCTTCTTAGTAATAACATTGTTCTTTTCCGAGTTCTCTAATTTACGTTTACGGTACGTTTTTAAGACTGATACTAATTTTGGCAAGGAATCAGGTGTGTTTCTCAATAGTTCTGATCTAATATGTTCAGGGTAAATACCTGTTATCAACGCATCGACCTCAGAATACAAGAACAAACCAGAAGCCGCGTGCAGTCAGTTTGCCCTGTGTCCATAAACAAAACGTACCCCCTCCGCCTACCGCACTTCACGCCCGGAAAATGTTGCCAGTTAAAGAGCGATTTACCCTAGTTGAGGTAAAATAAAACATTTATTTCGTTTTTCTTTCTATTTTTTTAATCAGATTGTTTTATTACTCAATTGTTACGAAATTAAGACCACGTTTAAACATTATGTCGGTAAATCTTTTTTCATCGGCACGGGACACTAGAATTATAGTAGATGCGTTATATTGTAGTTAGTGCAGCTCTTCATTTTCAGCGAATACAGGGTGTAGTGTATCCCATCGATAGTTATCGATATACAGGTTGTTAAAAAATGCGTTTGAAATTTTTAGGGATTACTTAGAATCAAGATAAGATAAATACCAAGGTTCGGAACCGGTTAACAAATACCGGTTAATTTCGTTCGAATTTCGGTTAACGATTCCGTTCAGGTTAAAACCGGTTTCCAGCTTAACCGGTAAATTTGAATAAAATATCGGTTAATCAGGAAGCGGTTTTCTAACCGAAATAAGAACTAAATTAACCGGTTAAAACCAAACTTAGTCAAGTACAGGCGCGTCGCGTGGGTGCCACTGCCCGAGTCTTCTGCTCACTTTCTCGCACGCTTTCAATTGATTGCACGCGGCAAACATGCCTACAAAGTCGCATATTCTTCAAATTAACCGGTTAATTCCGTTCGAACGAAAAAATATCGGTTTTGGTTAAACCGGTTAAATATACCGGTAACCGAAACCTGAACGAAACCTTAACCGAAATTATTTCGATATAGGGGTCAATGACCGAAACCGGTATTTTCAAAAAACCGGTTTCCGAACCCCGATAAATACTCTTTATTGCACACAAAATACAATAGAAAACAGGAGAAATATTTAAAAAAAACCGATCTGTAATTTTTTTCAGTTTCCCATACAAATTCTTGCTTGATTCACTGTTCAGATTTACTATCGGAAACTGAAGAAATGCAGATCGGATTTTTTTCAATATTTTTCCTGTTTTATATATTGGATTCTGAGTAACCCTTTAGAATTTCAAACGCACTTTTTTAACATCCTTTAGATAAATAGGCTATCAACAGACTCGATTATCGAGACAAACCAATAGTATGGAAGTATCGATAGTGTCGATGGAATCAATTGTTTATAGTAAATGTACTAAAGAAATTATCAATACTTTCTAGTATTGTAATGTACAATGTGTAACAAAATCGAGTCTGTCTGGATATCTGCGAATCGAACCCAAGACCTTCGATCCACGAAGCTAACGTATCTTCTATTACATACATCACGCAGGCAGTTATTATAATATTTTAATAAAATACCAATAATAGAAAAACAGAATCGGGGTAAAATTTTGTACTGAAACTGGCAACACTGTCATAATGGACACCGAATTTTCTTTGACAAATATGATCGGTAAACAAAATTGAATATTTTAATAAAGTAGCTTGTGATTGCATTACTTACACATGGAACGTGATCCCATCTGGATTTTTATTAACTCCAACAGCATTTTTACATGTGGGAATAACACAAGACGGCATGCTGAAATAAAAACTGCATAACCTCAGCACATACGCACAGTTCGGACGGCAGTCACAGACTAATAGACGAAATGTCAAACTACACTGATTCGGTGTAGTATTCAATGCTTCAGTTTCAAGCGTGCTCGCGGCTTCTGGTTTGTTTCTGTATTCTGAGGCATCGACGATCTCGGCATCCGTTGCTTCAGGCCGCACTCGTTTGAACAACGTCCATCCCGTCGTGGCGTACTCGGCGTAGCTCGTAGCTTGGTCAGATGTATAGCTGCGCCACTTGTGAACATCATCAGCATACCGGAACTCCTTGCCAAAGGTCCGAATCAGGTCTTCTTTAACTTGCTCCCAGGTGGTGGACTTGAGGGACCACGTATCGGCCCATGTTTTTGCTCTTCCTTTTAGCTGAAGTATGGCTTTCATCCGAGCTTCTTGAGGTGTAATATTGAAAGCAGTGATTGTTGTATCTACGTTAGCACACCAGTCTCTTATGTCATGCGAGCGCACATCTGGATCAAACGGTGGCAGGTAAAAATTACTACGATCTCGGGAGACTACTGGAGTAGCAGAAAGAGCTGCTGTTACTGCACTTGATGCTGCTTGCTGGGTAATTGTAGTGACCAGATTCATCACTTGGTCCATGGTAAAAGTTGGTCCCGCTGGGGTGGTGCCGCGTGATGGTCCGCAGGCACCCAGTATAGGGGATTGTGATCCCACCGCTGCTGTCGGCACTGCGTTGCCAGAGGTGATATTTTGCGAATCCATATTCACAAGTATTAAATGAAAGATGTAATAAATGATTCTTCCCATGTATTTCAGTTGTATTTCGTACAAAGTCTTAACGAGATTAAAAAAATAAGAGACAAATGTTCTGCTTAAATATCGGTGAGTGAATAACAACCCCACTCAACTATCAACCACAATGACGTCACATCCCCTCTTTTACTAATTTCCACAAAGTGATTACATTTTAATATTAATTTAATCAACATTTTTCATAAAAATCATTGTAATAATGAATAAATTATTAATACAATAAATATAAAATAGTTAATATTAATTTAAATATTTCTTCTTAAAAATGCAGTTTCCGGTTGCTTATTTATTTTTAAAATCCATAATTTTATTGCAATAAATCATAAACCTATTTTAAATGTACAAAATAAAATTTATAAATTTATTTACTTGTAAAACCTTAAATTATGTAAAATAACTAAACGTGCTTCCGGTTTTCCTATTTATAAATATTTATTCATTTCTATCTACAATATAATCCTAAAATATAGTTTAAACAAATAAATAAAATAGATCATATTTATTTTACTTAAAATAAGAATTATAATGAATTATATTTATAAAACAACAGCACTTCCGGTTCTTTATTTCATTAATTAATTTCGTAATTTTGATAACAATTATTTCCGCTAATTATAAAATCATACAAATACATTTTATTTATTATTATAATTATTGATCTTTATACAGTAATGAAATAAAATACTGACATTACTTAACAATAAATAATTCAAATAACATCTGCGCCCATATATATATACCTACTCAAACTCAATTTATGCCTATTCACTAGATATCTATTCGTCCTTATACAAGTGGTTTTTAAAATGGCAGATATAAATATATCCAGGCTATTATTTGAGTCATTGTGCTAACTTTTTTCTACCACGTCTATCTAAAATAAACTACAGATAAACGATAAAAAAGAACTCTCCATACTAATCGATTGTCCAATATTTGTTGTTTATTTATCATAAAATTTTGTTGAACGTTTAGCCAAGCTATATTCACAACTGTTAACAACCAATATAGTCCCCACTGCAGGGGCATGGGTCTCTTCCCATACATCGGGAAGGTTAGGCCATACTCCACACACGGGGCCAAGTCCGGATTGGTGGAGGTTGTGGATCTAGTGGCCAACCCAAGTGTCAGAAATTTTCTTACATTCGCATCTACCATTATAAAATAACCTTGTATGTTACAAAAATATATACGGTCAGCTAATAGCTGCCGAAGCCCCTTAATATTGCTAATTGATGGACGAGGTTGTCTCAGTCCTGGGTCCATGATTGAACACTCATTAATATCACTTCAACGCGTCTTACATCGCGAGGGTGAATCTTGATGGAAAAAAATCACCAAACCAATGTGTTTTTACCCTTGATCACCTTGACGCAATAGGGTCGCGTTAATAGTCTGTCTATCCTAATCAGCTGTGGCATCTAGCTTAAAATCTTAATTGGTTCATGGTTTTTGAGTTACTCGAATTTCACTGTTAGGGGTGGTATAATTTATCTCACTTTTAGTTATCATTATTTACCTGCCCAAGTAGCGCTACCATTTTATTGTTAATCACATCGATGAAGGAAAAATTTGATTTTAAATGACTCTGTGAAATCCAGTGAACATTTGTATCTCAATTCTTCTATCAATTTATTAATTACATGACTAGCACTGCACACCCTTAACTATAGTCAAAAACGATATCCACGAGGGCGAAGTAGCGAGCAAAAGCTTGTAAAATAACCTAACCATATTAATATATATATATATATATATATATATTAACCCGGTTGCATTAAAATGTATCCTATGTCACTCTCGGGATCAAGACGAATCTCTCAAGCTAAAATCGATCAAACCGTTTAGGCTACAGAACGTGCCAAAGAAGTATACATACATACACTCGAAAAACATAACCCTCCTTCTCGCGCAGTCGGGTAAAAAAGCAACTATCCATAAGAATAATCTTCGCGCTTTTTACAAAGACTTGGATAAGAGTGATACTTGGAATTTATGTATATTCTAAGGTCATATGCATGAAATAAAACGATGCGATCGCCAATATCATTATTAATCTGCCTTCATAAGAAATAAAGCCGCAAATTATATGGAGTTTCCGTATTCTTTACGGCCTTATTTCTTATAGGGTAGTAATAGTCTTCAATTAATCTAGTACAATACAATATTTTGGAGTTTCGAGCTTCATTTGTCAAAATATCATTAATCTTGCTAAAAGCAACATTTGTTTAAATCTCCACGAATTGAATATGGAAATCCTATTATATAGTTTGTCATTATCTTCGGCCTCATTTGAAAGCAAATCACGGCTTGGATCCTTAAGATTATGAACTTAAGCGTACTTGAAACGAGACGTAGAAGGCTTTTTGTAGGTAAATTTGAGATAGTGAAGTTTCGTTATTATCCAGAACTCTACAATATCTGAAAATATTTTTACTTTTATTAGGTTGACGTATTACTTATTGATTTAATCAATTATGTCAGAGGAATCAATTATAATTTTATATTACTTGTATCTAAAAGTACTACAGAATTTTAAGGTAAACCTATTATGTAGCACCGTCTTACTTAAACGATCTATTTTCTGGCATCATCTACCTAGTTTTAATTTTTATCTGAAATAAATGATTTATTATTATTTAAGTGCAAGTGGTAGCGAAAAACTAGGTAAAACCTAAAAAAACTGTAGCTCTAAAAATTTTTTTTTTTAATTATGGTTATTTTTAAGTAGTGTGAAATCCGTTTTCATGGCTTCTGTGTAGTGTAATACGAAATATGCAAAGTACTGTACTCTCAAAATATTCAGACAACAGGCACCTGGCTTTGAGAATAGGTAATTGTTTTAGTACATGAATTGCTTAAAATTAATTTGCTATTAAATTTTTTTAAAGTAATCTGCAATTTCGTAAGTAAACTTCTAATATATTAAGCGGAGAACATAAATGTTGGTAACATTGATGATTGGCGATAAGACTTAAATAAAACAGTGGTAGCTAGACAGACGGGCGCAGACAATGTTTAACCCCCAACCGATTCTCTAAAGTTGGATCCCGCCGGGAATCGAACCCGAGACTTCCAGCGAAGCAAGTTCGGGTCTCATTTAGACATTGAATGTGTTTGCAACAACTCTAATCTAAAGATAACATTTTATACGGGATTATGGGCGAACGAGTAACACGAAATATGCAAATTAAGATCTTAATTGCGCGAAATTTGTATGTATTAAGAATAGTCTAATGGAGACGTTTGAAAAAGTATGGCGAATTTTTCAAGAGAAAATAATATTAATATTTATGAAGCAGCATAATTAAGATGAGTTCAAAGAAAATAAAAAAATACGTTCTCTAAATAGAAACCATCCATTTTTTAAATTATCTTTATCTGTTATTTTGAAATGGGTAATGGGTATTTTATGTGTATACTAGCTTCCGCCCGCAACTTCGTCTGCGTGGACTTCAGAATTGGGTCCAGAGAAAAAAAAAATATTAAGGTGGCGCCATCTAGTAACGAAGTGGAAATTTTGAGTTTTTAAGAATTCCTCCGGCAACACACTTACTAACACTTCCCGAAACGTTAAGTGTACAAGTTCCGCGTGGTAGGAACTTTGTACTAGGTAGAAAAAAAGACGATTTAAAAGTATGCGTACAGCATCTACTTAAATAAAAAATATTTTGACTTTGACTTTGACTTTGAGTTTGAACCCTGAAATATTCCGGGATAAAAAGTATTCTTTGTGTTAGCCGAGTATTTTATCTGACTACCAAATTTCTTTCAAATCCGTTCAGTAGTTCCAGCGTGAAAGTGGAACATACAAATAAATGAACATACACACTTCCGCATATACATGCTGGAATTTTGTAACCTCATCTGGAGAAAAAGTACTCTAAATACTGGAGATAGCAAACTTTACTCAAAGGAAACATTCCTTAATTTTTAAAAAGAAGCAAAACTACGTTCAAAGAATTTTGAAAATACGCTTGTCACACCCAGGAATCGAACCGGCTAAAATCCGAAAAAATAACATCATGTACTTTTATGGTATTAATCAATAGGGTCAATCATAAGGATCATATCTCTCTAACAAACATGGTAAGTTAAATGAAAGGAAAACCATGAAAGCTAAACATATAAATTAAATAAGACACTTTTGACTCACTTTTATTACAGGACAAATAAAAATACAGGATGTTATTTCTTCGGAATTTTGCCAGTTCGATTCCTGGGTGTGATAAGCGTATTTTCAAATATCTTTGAATGTAATTATGCTTCATTAAAAAAAAAAAAAGAAATGTTACCTTTGAGTAAAATTTGCTATCTCCAGTATTAAGAGTACTTTCCCTCCAGGTGGGGTTACAAAATTCCACCCTCTATAATATTATTTATTTATTTATACTATTATGTGAGATGAGATGAGATTGTTTCGAGGTAGGGTATGTAGTGGACATAGAATAGGGTAGTTGAATGGCTATTCTTCTGTGTAACTTTTTTATTTCATGTCAAATATTACATTTTGTTCAGAAAATGTTTCAAATATGTAGTAGTCTATGACGTATTTTGTATAGTCGAACGAATTTTTAAACAGAAATGACACATGAAAAAGCAGTCCAAGTGTGTATGTTTTCTGCGATTCTAATAAAAGAGGTAATTAGTGAACAACATTTCATATTTTTTTTTATATTCGCGGATACGACAAAAATGCCGATGGCTAAATCGATGCCGTAATTGCGGACGTACGTAAATATACAGGATATTAAAATAAGTGCGTGTGAAATTCCAAAGGGTTGCTCAGAATCAAGTATAGAATACAGGAAAAATATTTTTTTTCAATTTCCCATACAAACTCTTGATTCACTATTTAGATTTTCAATATTTTTCCTGTAATTTATCTGTATACTTGATTCTGAGTAACTTCTTAAAATATCAAACGTTTAAGATTTAACATCCTGTATTTTCTGCATGTATGTTTTGTTTTATTTGTAGGATCCTATAACTAAGAATACCCATCCACGAATTTGAAGCTAAATACATATCTGATCAGTTGGAATTTTTAGATATTTTATTTTCGGCCTCTTTCTGACAAATATTTAAAATTGCCCGCTCTATTTTCTTAATTACTCACTGTTTTAATTAACTCACTCAATTACATTAATTAGTGTGTTTTAATATGACTTAAACAGTTGGTATTGTTTACACAAGTTCTGTATTTTAAATATTTATGAAGTAACTAACGTTTAATCTAAGGACTTAACAACCTTTTAACGGAGGACGCGTCTATTTATTTAAGTAAAGAGGGTATTATTCTATCATTTTAGTGAGCTTTGCTTCTAATTCTCTCAAAGCCTTTTGCTACTATTTAAGATAAAAATGGTATTATATCAAATTTTAATTAAGTGAGAGAAGAGGAAATGATGTATACAGAAAGTAACAAATTTTGCAGCAATACTTTACGCTCTATAGTAGACAAATATTGTTGAAATCGCAAAATAATATCGCACTTCCCATACAAATTTAGTACTTAAAAAGTTCTTTTATGCTGTTTCAGGAAAGTTTTCACGAAAGATTTCGTTTCGCTAACACTTCCCGAAACGTTGTGTGTACAAGTTCTGCGTGGTAGGGACTTTGTATAGTAGGTAGAAAATTACGATTTAAAAAATGTGTAAAGCATCTAGGTACCTAAATAAAATTATTTTTGAGTTGTAAAAAAGATGAGCAGTTTCAAGAGTAGAAGAGCCCATCATATTGGACTGCTAAACTTCTTGTTAAAACAAAAATTAATGAAAATTTTAATTATATCTTATAGATTACAAAATTTGAGGATGTAGAGGTTATATACGATTTTAGCTGTTATTTTTATATCACAAAAATAAACAAAGGAACGTAATCTTGAGTAAAACAACAAGTAGTCTCCTTATAACCGTAACACCTTGTAGAAAATAATAACATGCACAGACAAAATCAGACAAATTAAATACCCAAAACGGAACCTTGCGGAACTCTGTAAGTCTACTTGCAGTTCCTAGGTATTCTCTTTAGTTGATACTTCCTCAGAAGCTTTGTTAATGCTCCCAAGAGATAGAACCCGGCTGCATGAGAGAGATAGCCGTAGTTCAGTACCTTAGGTAAATTAGTGAACAGTTTATTGTGGGGAAACTTGTAGCTAGCTGCCTAAATAGTTTTGGAGATGTTGAAAATTCCGGTTAGTAGGTATTTCATCTGTAATTTAAGGCTTGTTTGTGTTTATTTATTACGGTTTATATTATTAATAAAAAATATATTTTATTTTTGAAATGTACTGTAGTTGAGGGTTAGTAGTAGGGTGTATATTGTAGTCAAAAGCATCTGCAGCGATCCACTACCACCCATAAGGTTTCTTTGACACAAGTTACGTAAGCTCGGTACATCGAAACTCAATTTACGTAACGAGAGTTCGAGTTTACTACGCTGCTGTAGTTCTACTTACTTACTACAAGTAAGTTACTACAAGTAAGATAAGATGTTCTTTGTAGTACTTAACGGTACACTTTTATTAGTAGATGTAGTCAAATGTTCAACTTTTAGAATTGTAAAGGTTGAGTTTAGACCTGCAATATTCAATAGTAAATAAATATTCAATAGTCCTATCGGTGGAGACTTATCAATAGCATTGTATCTATTCATGTGTAAACATTTCTACTACTGTAAACATTTAGCTGTTAGTCTTCCTAAAATAAATAAAATAAAATAAAATAAAATAAATAAAATGGAATGTTAGTTAGCCGACTTACCTAGAGGATTTATGTTAAATTAAAACATGAAAAAATGAATAAATTTTGTTTCAAAAGTTTCGAGAATGGTCTTTTTAAAACCTGTATATATTTTCTCATATATATCCTTTTACCAAATTTTAAATGAAGACTTATTCAGAAGACGTATTCGTTTATAATGTTTAATGCTAAAACTCTTAATACAAGTAGAAGACTTGTGGAAAGCGAAAACGGAAACTCTTCAAACTAAGTTAATACCAAGCCAGAGATTGTTGATCTCTTTGATGTGTCATTTAAATACATTCAAATTGCTTGACATTACCATGCTCGCATACATGTGGAATTGATAGAGCTGGAATAAGCTGAAGCAGGGGTATATCGATATTTTGTAAACTTTTTTTAAACAGTGATAAGAATTTATTTATTTATTTATCGTATGGATAATAACTGGTCAGAATCGTATACATCTTTGTTTTAGCTAGGTAACAGCGTCTTGTGTTACAGTTTTAAAATCTGCCCTTTGCCCGCTATATTTGGTTAAAGGGCAATCAAAAACGATGTGCTTAATTGTTTGTTTTGGGCACCCACACTCACATGCCGCTGAAGATTTCCACCCCCACTTATTCCAGGGTTACGCGCAGTTGCCCACACCCGTGCTAATGCGGTTCAGCAGGCACCATACGTGTCGGGATTCGAAGAAACCCGGTGGACAGCTACCTGTTTTGAGCTCGAAGAGATCTGTACCAAAAGCTCGAGACTGCCATTCCTCGCCCCAGGCATCCAAGATATTTTCTGTAGGCGCAGTGTTGTGAGCACATAGAGCGGGAGGATGCCGAGATTTGAGTCTAGATGTTTATAATGCATAATAAGAATTTATAATGCAAGGTCTTAATAGATAGGTATAACGTTAGCCCTTTGATATTACCAAGCAGCGTGCTGTTTTCCAGAGTGGGACCAGACAGCCAGCATTACTACGAGCATATGAGATATTCCATATTTGCCCTCTAAGATAGGTAAGGCACTGATGATAATCTTTCAATGGTTGCCAATTGCCAAGGCGGCAAACTTTTAATCAGATGGACCGTCAGATTTTTGACACATTCACTCAGTAAAAATAAAGTAAGAAAGAGGATGGGGGATATTAAAAGATTAAGCAGGGTACGTGGGGGCGACGAGGTATGTCAGATATTTTTAAAATTGATCTCTTCCGTCCGTCCGATATTTAACAGACGTGAATCAAACGTCGTCATGTTCTATCCTCGGGCAACGTTTTTAGGTTCTGGCAGGACGCGACCACAATTTTTTTCTCTGTTTGGAGTAATTATATCTCGGGCTTCCCCTTTATCACCCCTCGACCCAAGTTTCTATCAAACATCGTTATTTTTTAAGTAAAAAAAAAATGGAAATTGGCGGTCATACTCCTGTTTTAAGTACTAACCCATATTTTCAGAGGATTTACCTAAGACCAACAACTTAAAAAACTTTGCCTTTCCTAGCCCTAAAGGGAAATCATAACATAAATGTTATCAGGTGGAAACCTAGCTTATTTACCAACTACGTGAAGTTTTTTTTTTTTTTTTTTTTTTATGTGATAGGTGGCAAACGAGCAGACGGATCACCTGATGGTAAGCGATTACCGCCGCCCATGGACATCCGCAACACCGGAGGAGTCACAAATGCGTTGCCGACCTTTGAAATGCGTTCTTAGTAATGTTTTAATTTTTTTAAATAATTTGTGTGAAATTTTTTACCTAGCTAGATCCGTACTTTGCATTTTTTATTACGTATATCGATACCTTATATAGGCAGCCCTAAGATTCTTAAAGTCGAGAATAATTCAGTAAATTAGGGAGACGCGGCGGGTGGCATTAATGTCCTGGATTCACATCAAATTTGTTGACATTCATGCCACGGAAGATTCTAAATTTAATTGATATAGCATCTTATGTGACGTGTATTTAGATAAGACACAATTCTGTATGTAATAAATGAAAATATTTTATTGCGCAATGTAAAACAGGACATGTATACAGGGTGTAACATAATTGGTGTAGGACCCGTTAACTGGGGATTCTACTCATCGTACTAAACAACTTTTGCTCTACGACTTTGCTCAAATCACAAAAAAATGAACTTTTCATACAAATTGATCATCGGTTTTGCCAATTTTGTATGGAGAGTCCAAAATATTTTTTTCCATTTGACCAAAGTCGTAGAACAAAAGTTGTTCAGTATGATGAGTAGAATCCCCAGTTAACGGGTCCTACACTAATTTTGAATTTTGATACACCCTGTATATAGGGTCCTTATGAAATGGTCCTTATGAAATACACGAAAAAATTAACCACTGTTTCTACTCTTAAAAGTTAACTACTTTCTCCAAAGAACCTATACTCAATACGCAAAAATTTTTTGTCTCTTCTTACTAATTGATCAAATGATCCGCCAATTTTGTATGGGAAGAGTAAAATAATTTGTGCGAATTGAGTATAATAGGTTTCTTGGAGGAATTACTTGGAGAATACATTTCAGTTCCATGAGTAGAAGCCACTGTAATTTTTTTTCAGGTATTTTAAAAGGACCCTATATACAAAGAAAGTTATACATATTTAAACTCACTCTGTTTTACTCATACAATCTTATTAACCGCGTCCGTAGCGTAGTGCCTAAGCCATTAGCTTTAGATCAGCAGATCGCGGGAATTCACACTTTGTACATAGGACTCTTATTGGTCTTTTCTCGGTTTAGTATTTTCTTAGCGACATTGATTTACCGACTTTGTATAGAGAGTCAAAAATTTTTTCCTCACCATATATGGGTTTCTTGGAAAAAGTCGTTCAGCTTTTTACTAAAAATGTGTATGCGTTTGACTACATATACTGTTGAATGAGTAAAAAGCCACTGAAACTGAAATTAATAAAAATTCACTCTGTATTGCTAAGTGATTAGGGAAAATTCATAACGAAATAGAAGCTTTTAAATATTTCACAGAATTATTAGCGGGCGCGCTAACATGTTTTGATAAACATTGAGAATTATTTTCTGCAAACAAGAATAATCCCTTCAACAGAATACGTTTAGTAATTAATTAACAACAGCACATTGAACTTGGAAAGATTAAGTTATATCAGAGAAGTTATATTTAGATTCGTAAACAACCAATATCATCCCCACATGCTGGGGAACGGGTATCTTCCCATAACAAAGGAAAGTAAGGCCATACTCCACACACGGGGGTAAACTTCGGATTGATGGAGGTTGCGGGGCTGTAGCCAAATCCAGTGTTAGAAGTTTTCAAGCCGCTCTATAAGGCCTTTAACTGCCATGTAGTGATAGCGACAGGTACCAACAACGGCCTTACGTGCCCTGCGAAGCACGGAAACGTCCGAAACAAATACTACTTACACTCAAACCCATCCATATTATGACTATGTCTGTAATCAGTTAACTTGCGTGATCGACGCGATCACGCTAGCCGCACTGAACCACGACTGCTTCATTAAGATTTAGATTAATTTATTGTATTTCATACATTCAATTTCAAGCTACTATAAATACTGATGCGATATTGTTTATTAACCGACTTCAAAAAAAGGAGGAGGTTCTCAATTTGTCGGAATTTGTTTTTTTTTGTTATGTATGTACACCGATTACTCGAAGACGCCTGAACCGATTTAGAATTTTTTTTTAAAAGGGTATACTTAACAGGTGGTCCCATATAAATTTTATCGAAATCGATTTAGCGGTTTTTGAGAAAATCAACAAAAACATAGCAAAATTGGAGTTGTTGCGATTGAAGTCGGTTGTTTTTAACGTATTCAGCATGGTCAATTATGTCTTACATGTAAATTTTTACCCCCAACGTAAAAAGGGAGACATTTGACAAGCTGTGTACGACCTTACTGCATTCCACCCTGTATAAACGAGCAGGTGTGCACATCTGATAGTCGCGACTAATACGCGTTATCGTTCCAATTAATCATAACACAGGCCCGGCATTATGTTGACGGATTATTGCCTAAACGCCATAATAAATGTATGACGTTATGTTATGGATTAATGGATGGATGTAATGTTTGCTTACGTTTTGGAATAAGGATGAGAAGGGAATGTTTTGTAGATTTATCCACTTACTATGGGAAGTATACGTTTTTTGGTGTTTTCAGTAAAGTCGTAAAGCAAAAGATGAAAATTTCTTATTAGAATGTTACCATAAAGACCATTCATTATCATCAGCTAAAAGACGTCCACTGCCGGACGAAGGATTTCCACGACGACCGGTCTTGCACTGCCCGCATCTAGCGGCTTCATGCGTCCTTCACCAGGTCATCGATCATACTCTGAATATCTGCAAAACATCACGTGAAACAATCCCAAAAAATTTCATATTCCAATCAGAAATATCTCACTTTTTGCCAGCCGAAGGGCAGACAGTGCCATATTATTTATACATGCATCGGCCGTGTGCTTCCGTACGAGTTATTTTTTGTCCGCGCACCGTTTTGCTCCCCATTCCGAGGATAATATATGCGGAGGTTGTATTAAATTTGCAAACTGGGGAAAATGTGGGCAAAAATTTGCGATGGAATTGTTGCAGTTTTTTATTTTCAGTTGTGCGTTAAGCGTGTTGGTTTAGTAATGAGCCTGTTAATTTTGTTGAGTTACTTTGTGACGTGAAATGCATATACGTTTCTGGTTTCTGTGCTGTTGAAAGGGTTTTGATGTCTGTGAATCATACTGGTTATAAATGTATGAAGATAAATTGAATATTTCAGATGTATCGTATTTATCGACAAACAAGAGGTTGCTTAAAAAGTTTGTATATGTTTCTATATCTAATAGTACAGTTCTTACAAAAAAGTTGACAGTATTTTGGTCAATATTTATGTCGATTTCAAAAGTTCTATCTTATTTATGTAATGTGGAGTGGAGTATGGTAGTGTTTATTTAATTACCTCAGATAGATAAGGTTTAACGTTTGAATCGTTGATTGTATTAATGACAAAATAGCCACTTCCCTTCAAGTGGGGCACTGGGCCCTTTCTTATCTTTTACCATAAAATAAAAATAAGAAGAAACCAAGGGCCTCAACTCATAAAACTGAACACATATTTTCATAGAACCCATGTTAAATCCGTACTTTGTGTACTATTGTATACTTTGTGTAAACTTTGTGGAATATTTTTTTCAGTTTTACAAGTGGAACCATGTTTCAAGTTTGTAAATGGTCCTTGGCTATGTAAACAAAACACTTAATAAGTACAAAAATATAGTATGAAACATTTTCGCTACAGCGAACAAAACGCTCAATCTAAACTTCAAGCATGGAACCCTCTTGTCGACGGCTTTAATTCGAGTGAAAAGAAACTTTTCTTATTTTCCACAACTTCCAGCGAAGCTAGCTGCTTGATTAATGATCCTTACCGGCTGTTGAGATAAAAAAACTAGCTTGTAACTTGCGCTGTAAAAGCCGCTTACAGCGATAAAAATGTATAACAACGCTTATGAATTTTAAGATGACAGTCATGGTCGGGGTCCTTTAATACTTTATGCATAGAGGCTTGACATGGGTTGATGAAGTACGCAGGACAGCAAAATAATTATCTTATACTTCTTTAGTGCATTAGCACTATCCTTAGAAAGTAAAGAGGTAGAAAAAAGTCTAAAGCGAAGTTGCCGCAACAAGGGATCAATTCGGACTTGGCCCCTGTGTGTGGAGTATCGCTTAACCTTTCCGAGGTATGTAACGAGACCCATGCCCCTACAGTGGGACGATATGGGTTGTTTATTTCAGTAAAGGAAAATACTTATGTCGTGGAGCTAAAGATGCTGGCTGAGGAAAGTAAGAGATGGTAATATCTCCATGATTCCATCTCCAGATGGAAATTAAACAGCAACCCATAGATTACCTAGACAATGTGGTATGTATGCTTAGTGATCTATACAGAGTGTAACAAAAGGTGTTGCAACATATTTTTTTTTTCCAATTAACCGACTTCAAAAAAAAGGAGGAGGTTCTCAATTCGTCGGAATCTTTTTTTTTATGTATGTTCACCGATTACTCGAAGACGCCTGAACCGATTTGGAAAATTCTTTTTTTGTTTAAAAGGGCATACTTCACAGGTGGTCCTATATAAATTTTATCGAAATCGATTCAGCGGTTTTTGAGAAAATCAACAAAAACATAGCAAAACTGGAGTTGTTGCGATTGAAGTCGGTTGTTTTTAACGTATTCAGCGTGGTCAATTATTTTAAATTAAAAAATGTTTAGATGTTTCATATGAATTCATCAAACGATGAAAATTAGTAGGTAAATGAAAAGTCTAGGTTCAGCTTAACCGATTAATCTAACACTAATAGGTACAACTTTAATTCTATCAGACTGACTCGGTGGCTAAGTGGTTAGCGATACTGACCTCTGATCCGAGAGTCGTGGGTTCGATCCCCACACAGGGCAAACTTTTCTGTGATGAGCAAAATTATTTTCTCTGAGTCTGGGTGTATTATATCTATATATGTATGTATTTAAAAAAGTATATGTGTATGTATATGAGTCTCTGGTTCCCAAGATACAGGAATCCTAGTTTGGGGCCAGATGACCGTGTGTGATTTGTCCCAGATATTATTTATTTATTTATCTTGTTTTGGGTCTTTTTAACAGTATAAGTTTTAGGACTTATAATAAAGGACAGTATTTATAAGTTTTAGGACTTATAAATAGTTATTAACAAAATTACCATCAATTATTTCTTTTGATCATTGTATAGGTCCTCGACTTTATTTCTTGAAGTTCCTTTGTGTTTCTCCCCTCAATAGAACGAACAATTTTATTCATTAAGATTCCAATTAAGAGGAAGACTTAGAGTTTCTGAGCATCTACAATAATAATAATTAGTGTCTTTAATTCCATTGAAACATTTAATTAATTCTGATTTCTAATCAATAAGTTTTTTATAATTATACAAGCTTTGGGCCACAGCTCCACTCGCGCGGATATCATTTTTATGACTGTCCTTGAGTAAGCATTGAAATATTTTTTTCTTTATACCTTTAAACTATGTTGTTCTCCAGTTTTTATCTTTATGCCTTACGGTTATATCGCTCAAGTATTTTAGTTTCACCACAAAATAGACGGTTGATAGACTTAGATGGTTGGCAGTCCACAACTGTGCGTTTCACTAGAAACTTTCTGCCTCGCACAACCAAGCTGTGGAATGAATTGTCGCCTGCGGTATTTCTGGACCGATACGACATTCAAACCTTCAAGAAAAGAGCGTACTTCCATATCAAAGGCCGGCAACGCACTTGTGACTCCTATGGTGCTGCGGGTGTCTATGGGCGGCGGTAATCGCTTACCATCAGGTGATCCGTCTGCTCGTTTTTCCGATCCCTTGTTTTCTCTATCGTTACAAACTGTTTTTTTCCGGGATAAAAGTATCCTATGTTACGTCACACCCTATGAACTATATCTGTGCAAAAAAATCACTTCAATACAATGCTCCGTTGCGAAGCGAAAGGAAAAAATAATCGAATCCTACAGGAACAATTAATTTTCCAGGTTAAAAAATTCTCCACGTGTTAATCTAGTGCTAGAAATAACAATTTACTTACCAAATTTTATCCAAAACCGTTCTGTAGTTTTTGCATGAATATGTAACAAATATTCAAATAAAACAAAGATCTACACTTTCGCATTTACTACATTACTAGTTTTTGACCTAGATTTCGACTGCCTGAACTTCTGAATGGTCATTTACTGGTATAGAAAGTTTTCAATGTGTTATTTCAGGTTATAAGCTATCTATTTGTCAAATTTCATCCAAATACGTTCAGTCGTTTTTGCGTGATTGAGTAGCAAACATCCAAACATTAACATTTATAACATCAGTTAGAATATAAGTGAGATTGTCTCCTTTACAAAAACTAAACAATTCCATTAATTATAAATGAGTGAACATTTACTCTAATATCGTTGTTCTGTTTCGTAGCTGTTAATTCGCTAAGCCTCAAGCGATAGTAATATATCTTATAGCTGCCAGCTATGCATTTACTTACAAACCTAATTCGAGCTGCGGGCGCTCTAGCGAAACGCTATGCTAGTGTGGACAAGACATAAGCTCCTGTGTAAGCCACCAATTAAACTTTGCAAAAGGCTGACAGCCCACCTGATGGAAAATAGCTACTGCCGCAAAATTAAAATTAGGGAATTCAAAATTAAAATGATGAGGAAACTGAAGCACTTCAACAGATTCTTGCTGAAACTGGCTCACTGTTCACACACACACACACACACACACACACACACACACACACACACACACGCGCATGACGAACTTTCACCATTGAAATAACTGTAGCTTAATTATGTACATCCTTTAATTTATGTTGTTTCTGTAAATGATATTTATCCTCCTGGGGGTGAAGCCTGATGTCCTGAAATACAGGTTTTTAACCTAGTTTAGGCTCCAGACTCACTAAAATCATTTGAATCTGTTTATCTGTTGTCTTCTATTTGTATTTGTATTTGTATTTATGTATTGTACATTTCCGTTCTTTTGTTTTTATGTCAGTGAATAAATAAACTATTATTATATTATATTGTATACAATAATTATAGACAATATGTGTATTGTTTATACTAGTTTTTGCCCGTAGCTCCGCCCATGTTGTAAGATATAGGTACCTACATAGTTTTTATGAATCTTGCTCTAAACCATATCGAAACTATGAAGAAAATACGAATTTTCGATTATTGTGGTGCGGTGTGATCGCTTCGTTTGGCTCTGATAGATCCATGGTCACCATAAAAGCCTTAATAATGCTTTCTTCAGAGAACTGTAGTAAGATACATTCCATCTTAGCCCTCTAGAATCAAGAGGGCTAGGCAAGAATAATTATTATAATTATTCTGTGGTTACAGATTGCGGTAGCCAATTTCCATCCTTGTTGCCTTGTCCTTACCAAAAGCCTTACTCCAGTTAATGTTTTAACAAAACCGAGACCAACAAAATCTTTCTCGCTTTGAAACTCATCCTTGCACCACCGTAATTTCTAGCAGATATAGTCGTAAGTACACCCTGAAGCAATGCTTCGCGTCGTATTTCTTACTAGTGTTGCATGCAACGCATCCTTTCGTTTTCAGTGCATTTAGTCGCAGCTTTGCAATGTAATACACTTCTTCATTTCAAGATGTATTCGGTATTTCAAACTAAACTTAAGAGGATCCTGAAGTTCATGGAAATTGTGTCTTTGAATTTTTAAGAAACTTACCAACTAATTTAAAAGTAAATATTTATATGTGAAATCGGATTAGGCATATCTAGGGTGTAACAAAAAGGTATGGTGATACTTCAGATGTGCTTCTACTCAACAAACTGAACAACTTTTGTTCTGCACTTTTGTTGAAATCGCAAAAAGATTTATTTTATTGCTTAAATGAGTCATGTTCATCGAAATCGTTCCATTGATTAAATCTCGCTTTGAAAAAAAAACCTTTCGTTACAGACATCCGTTATACATAAAGTTGGTTGCATAATGATGAGGGCGCTATTGTGTCTTGCATCTGATGATGCAAGACACAATAGCGCATAGTAGATTTTATTCCTTAGTGAAACTAAATTCTGTGCTTCTATACAAAAATTATATGAAAACCATTTTATTCCTCTAGTGTCTATTTTTGTCGGATCATTATTAATATCCAAATAATGAAGATTACGGAAAAACTATGACAAAATCTTTAGTTTAAATGTTCGTCACAATTAATTTAAAATACATAATTTAAAGCTTCTCTATTTTCCCAATATTAGTTAGTCATTGGCATTATCTCATCTGATGGTAAGTTATGATGATACCAAAGAGTGGGTTTACCAAGATTCCCTGACGAAATTGCGAAATATAGCTTCTTGCCGGAACATATCAATGCTACAGCATTGTTTGAAACATTTTTATTTGAAAATTATGGGGGTAGCTAGGTATAGGTCGACTCAGACCTAAACATACCAGGTGGTTAAAATATTCCTAAGTGAAATTAAAATCCGGGCTCTGTTCATTACAAACATTTTCTTCCATCATAACAGAAAAAAATTATCAAGATATAGACAGCCAGTCGGCAGTATTACATTTTACGTATTAGGCCTCGTTTAGGGAGACGCGGAGCGTTGCGCGGCGCGTCAGGCGTCGCGTCGCGCGGTCAAATCAAACATACAGCCTGACTACGATCTTTTGGCTGATGGATGACATTGACAGGGCGGCGCTTTAGTCGCAAATCTGAAATTTGTTTCATACAAATAGTGTCATTTTTCAAGATGGCGGCGTTAGTTCCGGCCTTTCACCACCTGCTAAAAGATCGTAGACGGACTGTATGGTAATTTATGAGAGCGTTCATGTAGAAGCGTCAACGCGCGCTCAAGAACGCTCTCATAGATTACCATATGTTTGATTTGACCGCGCGACGCGACAGCTGACGCACCGCACAACGCCCCGCGTCTCTCTAAACGAGCCCTTACGCATCCTACGCTTCAGAGCTGTTGTATTAATTTAATTAAAACAGATGACTGGGCATTGATCTTACGATCCGAAGTGATGGATAAGAGTCACTTCGCAGTCGACCCAATTTCCGCTTGACTTATTGGTTGAAGCGCCTGAACGGTTTACCTTTAGCCAATCAAGAAACGCTGCACGTGTGTCGGTAATTAATTAATATGCTGTTGACGAACACATCTGCCTACAGATAAGGCCTTACAAATACATCGGCGATATTCGTGTTTTTGGGAGTCCGTAGAAATTACTAAATATACGTAATATTATATAAATATATTGTTGGATTATCTTACAAGTTTTTTAGCAAAACTAAAGAACCGAAATAATTTTCGAAGCAATAGTATATTATAGTTCTTAAGACCATCTGCTACGTTTGAAAGAGAGCTAAAATTTAAAAGTCAAGAAATTCTCTTATTGTCTCTCTTATCCAGAAGAGTAAAGCCTGCCAAGTTAAAAAGGAATAAATATATATTTTTAAAATGATAGTGGGTAGCCCTTTTTAAAAAGCTTTAAAATAATAATTTGCACTTTAATTTTACGACTTGTACCTAACTTTAAAAAATTGTCTTCTTTAAAAATTAAAATAAATACAATCTTTAAAGAGCTGCGCCGTTTATAAGAATAGTCTAAGTTTGTTTTCGCGAACTAACTATGTATTATTTTGGGGAAAGTTCTTTAAAACCAGAAGTTGTTTTGTCTTTGTTTTGTGAGAAAACCCCAGTCTGGGTCCTGGCAGATACCTCAAGAGCTCCTTACATAAACACCTTCATGAATAACCAGACACCGTGAAGGATCCACTGCAATACATCCCAATGTTAACCATACGAACCACGGTTGACATATTTATAGTTTTCGGGCCTGTCTCGTGAATTTCACGTGTCGGAAACCAATGGAATGGGCATCGTAGGAAGGATCACCCAATAACAGGTATTGCGTATTGATACTGCGTCCGGAATTGCTTGTCAGTGTTAGGTCGTATTGTTGAAGCTGTTTGATAGCGATGTTTGAGGAGAGAGGTTCTTAGCTCGATATGTAAATTGGTTTTGTTTGGACTGGTTTGGTGTAGTAGGCATGTTTTATTGTTATTACAGAATTGGTTAGTTGTTGGTATCAAAAATAAATTATGAAATATTGTTCAATAAATACGATACTTCTATTGAAATCGCAGAGAAACATACACGCTTGGATTTTTATAACAAATGTGCAACATTTTTAGAACAAAATGTCTATTACATTTTTTTAAAGTCTCTCCCAAGATTAGCAGTTTCTACACTATCAGTTAATATGAGTTCATTGGGAAAAGTTGTTCAGGATCTTGAGTAAAAGCCCCTGTTTAAGACTCCGGGAGATGTATTTGACCCCAACGAAAAAGAGGGGTTGATTTAAGATACCTATGTGTATCTGTCTGTGCGTTTGAATGTGGCATCGTATCTCTCAAAGAAGTGGACCGATTTGAATACAATTTTTTCACCTGAAAACAGGTTTTATCGCCGTAGTTCTTAGCTACGTTTGACAACAATAGGTTCAGTGGTTTTCAAGTTATAAAACTTTTACTGTGGGGGGTAATTTTTGTTAAAGCATATGTGTATGATGATGTACATACAGCTGTAAATCTGAAATGGAAAATAACCTACCTATTTTCTAAAGAAAATTTTAGCGTAAATGTAAGGTTTCGAATAATTAACATGGACAAACAGCCCGTGGCAAATAAAAAAACGTAACTACACCCCAATTAAAGAAAGGGGTAATAATCTTAATTAAACTTTTCACGGAGTCGCAAACCGCTACGTAAAGATGTAGTTTTATTGTAGGGCTGACTCTAACGTTTATAGGGGGATAAGAGTAAACTAACCATGTTCAAAAGTGCCTTTATATTTGAAACGTAGTAGCACAGTACGGACACTACAAAAAATGCGTTATAATTAAGTACGATACTTACTACAGATAATAAAAATATGACGTATGTACACGCTTCAGTGTGTGATACGTGAGTTGTTTGTGCTAAGTAACCGGCACTGGGTGGGTGAAATTGCCTTTATTTTATTTATTTATTTAAATCAAAGACCCATAGTATAAATACAAAGTATTTTTTTTTATAAAATAGATACTAAGTATAAATACAATTTAATTATAAACTATTGAGCACGCAGTGGTTCTATTTCGGTGGCAGAGGTCGGCAAACTCCCACGGAATTGCCGGAACACCACACCCTTCGGCCAGAAGTCCTCCTCCAGCTGCTGGCACCGCACCACAAATGATTTAAAATTCACACTGTGGCGCGACTCCAGCGGCGTCACCCTCAGGGCATACTTCGTCTTCAGCTTGACGTACTCCATCAGGTCGGCTGCAGTGGTGGTGTAGTGCAGCCGGGACACGTATAACAAAGTGGTCGGCACCGCGGCGCGCAGCAGGAAGTTGGGCCCTGTCGGCGCAGTGCCGCACTTGTTATTAGTCGGACGAATTCGTTTCTTCTTCCTGTTCTGGACTGTAACGAACCCGTCGTCGTCCACTCTCTTAGCAGAAGAGGCACATTCTGTCTTCCTGGAAGACGGTATGGAAAAGGAGACAGGTCGCCACCGTGTCGGTGCTCTCTTGACGGCGGAGGAGTGGCAGCAACGGAGGCGTCCTCCTTCGTGGACGCTATCGGGGCTGCTGGCGGGGCGGAAGGGGCGCGGGCGGGTGGCTCGGGGCATGAGTCGCGTGGCGCTCGCCCCGCACTCTGGGCTGACATCACGGTGCGCGACGGCGACAGAACAGCTGACTCGAAACTTGATGCCGACACGTTGATGCCGGCCCCATGCCTCGTGTTGTCTGCATTTGACCTAGATTCGGCCAATCAACTACGTAAAGTAGCAACTTCTCTCTGTAGTTCAGCGACGGAATCTTGGAAAGGGGCAGACAGTGACCGTACTGTATGATGTTATAATATTAAAGCATACTCTAGGTACATTAGTATATATACTGTATAACTAGATACAGGCAAAAATAAAATCGTCGCCTAAACAAAATAAAGCATCAAAGTTTTAAAAAAATACTATTATAAAATAGGCATATTCTCATGGAATGTGTTTATTACAATTTCAATAAGAAATTTTCAATGTAAACCTTACAAGCAAAAACGTATGCACGAAAGCAAGAAATAAAATTATGTCATTTATCTTTTTGAGGAATAGCAAATAAACTATAATGGTTTAAATTTTTCTTTATTTCTATAAGACTTTAATACCGTTTTTTTGTTCATCACAAAAGTATCGTAACGAATAGTAATTAATATACTCCTATCTTTTTTGTGTCTTCGGTTCTTGTATTAAAACGCCTTTATATTAGAATCGGACTCTTCAGTTTTAATTTTAAGTTCAAGAAAGCGAGTTTTTTAGACTTATTATATTTTAATTCTGTGACTGTAGGTCATTTGTTAGCAGATTCCGTCATCTACCCGGTATGACTAGTAAAAACAAATGTCGAAGCATATATGTACTGTCATTGAAAGGAACTCTTAACATCCGGATTTCTTAAATGTTTTATTTTTATTAGCCAATCATCAACATCTCTTAATATTTTATATCGTTCCTAGTAGGTACTGGGGCATCGGTCTCTTCGAAAAGCCCACGGGAAGTTTAGACCATTGCTAAGACCGGGTGGACCCATAATGTAGCCGAAGGATACAAGTTTTACTATTAAGCATACACTTACAGTTTTGATGATCCTGCCACCTTTTGGACTGAAATGGTAGTAACGTCTCAAGAGTATTAGTTTTCAAAACATTGGATCACCAACCCTAACGCGCCCTCAAGTTGGTCCCCAAAGAAATAATGGCCAAGTTTTTAATGGGAAATGGTTTCGAGGTATAAATCCGCTTTACGACGTACGACGGGTGGTGAGGGCGAGCGGCTTCCAGCCCGCAGCGGCTGGGATATGAGATCCCCTGTCCGTGGCCATAAAGACAGCGTCTAACATTGCGACGGCGCTGACAGTGCAGCGGGTGTTGCAAAATAGACACCTGATGAAATGATTCAGAATTTTTAATAATATTATATAAGTTTTAATAAAATCAACTGAAATATACATGCATACAGGTACAATCAAAAGGTATTATTTAAATAATGTGAAACTTCAGAATTTCATTTCTTAGTTATGGATTTTGCTTTCTTTTATTTTAAGATACTTACAGTTGATTCTCCGTAATAAAAACGTTGAAATCTTAAAAATCTTAACAAAATATATGTAAAGCCAGTTAAGAGGAGCCTTTGCTCATGAGTCGTTTTGCTACTTCTGTATGGAGATTGGGTATTCTGTGGGAGAGTCCAATATATATTTTTTCGAGAATTGTCTATGGGTCGGACTTTTTGGCGGGAACTCGCGGCAAGAGTTTGTCATTTTTGTTTTATTATCCGAAAAAATAGATATCGTGGTTTTTAATGCATAATATTGATAGTGTATTGTTCAATAAAGTGCCATTTAAGTGTCTAATATGTAGGATAATGAAATAAAAGTGTGTAGCAACTGTGTTTCGAGTGCTCTCAAGAAGTCCATGAAATCTTCATCAAAAGTTCTATCATTTTGTTGAAGAATAGAGAAAAAGTTAAAGACAACAGAAATTGATAAATGAGAACTCAAATGAAATAGAAAAATATTTAGAGAAGAGCAAACTACGTAAGAATAGGCTGTATGGCCAGAGAAGCCTTTGCCTTTTCCTTGCAAAAGCAGGAAAGAACCAAACAAAAAAAAATGTCTATGGGTCGCTTGGAGAAAGTCATTCAGTATGAAGAGAACTTACGGTTAACGGGTCTTGCTCCTGTTTAGTTATATTTTTTTTTCAGCTGTGATCGATTTGTTTAAAAAATATATATATAAACCTTTCGCGGGAGAGTGTGCTTGGCCGCCGTTCCACCACTCGTCGCCGTGCCGTCGCCAGTCGCTGTCTTCATGGCCACAGACCGATATATCGCCCGATGGACGCTTGGCAGCTATTTTTAGACGAATGGGAACACGATATTGGTAATATTTAAGCACTGGGATCAGCAATTCATATTCCTGAACGTTAGATTTAGGAATTGATCGACTGAATAGGTACACTTTAAAGTACGTATAGGTATTTTAAAGAGGGTTTCAGGGGTTTATAGCGGCTAAAGGAATGGTAGACGAAATCTTGAAGAAGTCGCAGTATACAGGGTGTAACAGAAAGGTGTGACAATACTTCAAGGTTGGCTTTTACCCATCAAACTGAACAACTTTTGTTCTACAACTTTGTTCAAATCGCAAAATTTTTTTTGGACTTTTCATACAAATCGAACCAAGTTTGTATGAAATGTCCGAAAATTTGTTTGCGATTTCAACAAAGTTGTAGAACAAAAGTTATTCAGTTTGATGGGTAAAAGCCAACCTTGAAGTATTATCACACCTTTCTGTTACACCCTGTATACATTAGTACTACATACATTGCAGACACTCCCTACCCCTCTATAAGTCGACTTGTGGATAACATGTGGTAACGGTTGCTTAGCAACTGACACATTTACGCTTGACTCCTCTGGTGTTGCAGGTGTCTATGGGCGGTGGTAATCGCTGACCATCAGGTGATCCGTTTGCTCGTTTGCCACCTATACCATTAAAAAAATGTAATAGAAGTAGGTAGTAATAATGTCATATTTGTACGGAATGTCCAGGGTGTGACAAAGTCTATTTTCTTCTTCTACTTCTTTGTAATGTAAATCTTACCTCAGTTTTAAAATTATGTAATACTTTAAAAAAAATACAAAATAATTTGTATTTTATTTTATTTATGTAGATGCTTTACAAATTCTTTTAATTCGTAATATATTTCTACCCAGTGCAAAGTTCCTGCCACGCGAATTGTAATCACCCTCAGGGCATACTTCGTCTTCAGCTTGACGTACTCCATCAGGTCGGCTGCAGTGGTGGTGTAGTGCAGCCGGGACACGTATAACAAAGTGGTCGGCACCGCGGCGCGCAGCAGGAAGTTGGGCCCTGTCGGCGCAGTGCCGCACTTGTTATTAGTCGGACGAATTCGTTTCTTCTTCCTGTTCTGGACTGTAACGAACCCGTCGTCGTCCACTCTCTTAGCAGAAGAGGCACATTCTGTCTTCCTGGAAGACGGTATGGAAAAGGAGACAGGTCGCCACCGTGTCGGTGCTCTCTTGACGGCGGAGGAGTGGCAGCAACGGAGGCGTCCTCCTTCGTGGACGCTATCGGGGCTGCTGGCGGGGCGGAAGGGGCGCGGGCGGGTGGCTCGGGGCATGAGTCGCGTGGCGCTCGCCCCGCACTCTGGGCTGACATCACGGTGCGCGACGGCGACAGAACAGCTGACTCGAAACTTGATGCCGACACGTTGATGCCGGCCCCATGCCTCGTGTTGTCTGCATTTGACCTAGATTCGGCCAATCAACTACGTAAAGTAGCAACTTCTCTCTGTAGTTCAGCGACGGAATCTTGGAAAGGGGCAGACAGTGACCGTACTGTATGATGTTATAATATTAAAGCATACTCTAGGTACATTAGTATATATACTGTATAACTAGATACAGGCAAAAATAAAATCGTCGCCTAAACAAAATAAAGCATCAAAGTTTTAAAAAAATACTATTATAAAATAGGCATATTCTCATGGAATGTGTTTATTACAATTTCAATAAGAAATTTTCAATGTAAACCTTACAAGCAAAAACGTATGCACGAAAGCAAGAAATAAAATTATGTCATTTATCTTTTTGAGGAATAGCAAATAAACTATAATGGTTTAAATTTTTCTTTATTTCTATAAGACTTTAATACCGTTTTTTTGTTCATCACAAAAGTATCGTAACGAATAGTAATTAATATACTCCTATCTTTTTTGTGTCTTCGGTTCTTGTATTAAAACGCCTTTATATTAGAATCGGACTCTTCAGTTTTAATTTTAAGTTCAAGAAAGCGAGTTTTTTAGACTTATTATATTTTAATTCTGTGACTGTAGGTCATTTGTTAGCAGATTCCGTCATCTACCCGGTATGACTAGTAAAAACAAATGTCGAAGCATATATGTACTGTCATTGAAAGGAACTCTTAACATCCGGATTTCTTAAATGTTTTATTTTTATTAGCCAATCATCAACATCTCTTAATATTTTATATCGTTCCTAGTAGGTACTGGGGCATCGGTCTCTTCGAAAAGCCCACGGGAAGTTTAGACCATTGCTAAGACCGGGTGGACCCATAATGTAGCCGAAGGATACAAGTTTTACTATTAAGCATACACTTACAGTTTTGATGATCCTGCCACCTTTTGGACTGAAATGGTAGTAACGTCTCAAGAGTATTAGTTTTCAAAACATTGGATCACCAACCCTAACGCGCCCTCAAGTTGGTCCCCAAAGAAATAATGGCCAAGTTTTTAATGGGAAATGGTTTCGAGGTATAAATCCGCTTTACGACGTACGACGGGTGGTGAGGGCGAGCGGCTTCCAGCCCGCAGCGGCTGGGATATGAGATCCCCTGTCCGTGGCCATAAAGACAGCGTCTAACATTGCGACGGCGCTGACAGTGCAGCGGGTGTTGCAAAATAGACACCTGATGAAATGATTCAGAATTTTTAATAATATTATATAAGTTTTAATAAAATCAACTGAAATATACATGCATACAGGTACAATCAAAAGGTATTATTTAAATAATGTGAAACTTCAGAATTTCATTTCTTAGTTATGGATTTTGCTTTCTTTTATTTTAAGATACTTACAGTTGATTCTCCGTAATAAAAACGTTGAAATCTTAAAAATCTTAACAAAATATATGTAAAGCCAGTTAAGAGGAGCCTTTGCTCATGAGTCGTTTTGCTACTTCTGTATGGAGATTGGGTATTCTGTGGGAGAGTCCAATATATATTTTTTCGAGAATTGTCTATGGGTCGGACTTTTTGGCGGGAACTCGCGGCAAGAGTTTGTCATTTTTGTTTTATTATCCGAAAAAATAGATATCGTGGTTTTTAATGCATAATATTGATAGTGTATTGTTCAATAAAGTGCCATTTAAGTGTCTAATATGTAGGATAATGAAATAAAAGTGTGTAGCAACTGTGTTTCGAGTGCTCTCAAGAAGTCCATGAAATCTTCATCAAAAGTTCTATCATTTTGTTGAAGAATAGAGAAAAAGTTAAAGACAACAGAAATTGATAAATGAGAACTCAAATGAAATAGAAAAATATTTAGAGAAGAGCAAACTACGTAAGAATAGGCTGTATGGCCAGAGAAGCCTTTGCCTTTTCCTTGCAAAAGCAGGAAAGAACCAAACAAAAAAAAATGTCTATGGGTCGCTTGGAGAAAGTCATTCAGTATGAAGAGAACTTACGGTTAACGGGTCTTGCTCCTGTTTAGTTATATTTTTTTTTCAGCTGTGATCGATTTGTTTAAAAAATATATATATAAACCTTTCGCGGGAGAGTGTGCTTGGCCGCCGTTCCACCACTCGTCGCCGTGCCGTCGCCAGTCGCTGTCTTCATGGCCACAGACCGATATATCGCCCGATGGACGCTTGGCAGCTATTTTTAGACGAATGGGAACACGATATTGGTAATATTTAAGCACTGGGATCAGCAATTCATATTCCTGAACGTTAGATTTAGGAATTGATCGACTGAATAGGTACACTTTAAAGTACGTATAGGTATTTTAAAGAGGGTTTCAGGGGTTTATAGCGGCTAAAGGAATGGTAGACGAAATCTTGAAGAAGTCGCAGTATACAGGGTGTAACAGAAAGGTGTGACAATACTTCAAGGTTGGCTTTTACCCATCAAACTGAACAACTTTTGTTCTACAACTTTGTTCAAATCGCAAAATTTTTTTTGGACTTTTCATACAAATCGAACCAAGTTTGTATGAAATGTCCGAAAATTTGTTTGCGATTTCAACAAAGTTGTAGAACAAAAGTTATTCAGTTTGATGGGTAAAAGCCAACCTTGAAGTATTATCACACCTTTCTGTTACACCCTGTATACATTAGTACTACATACATTGCAGACACTCCCTACCCCTCTATAAGTCGACTTGTGGATAACATGTGGTAACGGTTGCTTAGCAACTGACACATTTACGCTTGACTCCTCTGGTGTTGCAGGTGTCTATGGGCGGTGGTAATCGCTGACCATCAGGTGATCCGTTTGCTCGTTTGCCACCTATACCATTAAAAAAATGTAATAGAAGTAGGTAGTAATAATGTCATATTTGTACGGAATGTCCAGGGTGTGACAAAGTCTATTTTCTTCTTCTACTTCTTTGTAATGTAAATCTTACCTCAGTTTTAAAATTATGTAATACTTTAAAAAAAATACAAAATAATTTGTATTTTATTTTATTTATGTAGATGCTTTACAAATTCTTTTAATTCGTAATATATTTCTACCCAGTGCAAAGTTCCTGCCACGCGAATTGTAAACTCAACGTTTCGGGAAGTGTAAATAAATATTTCATTCCAAAATTAATAGGTGATAATCATTGAAATAATATTTAAAGCTCGCTAGTAATACTGCAAATGGAATGAGCTTAGTTTCCATGAAGTGACAAATCTTTATCTTTTCATATATTGAAAAGGTTGTTCGTAATTTGGGATGTACAAGTTTCAAGTATGAAAAGACAATATGCACTAGGTAGAAAAAAATACGATTAAAACAAAATAGTATATTTCATTACTAGTACGGAATGGCTGTCATTGCAAAGAGTTCCGACAAATGTCTACCCGAGCCGAAGGCGAGGGTTGACAGTCGGAACGAGTTGCAATGACGGTTCCGTACGTGTACTGAACGACTATTTTTAATACAGTTGCGAAAAAATGAAGCAATTTAATCAAATTATAAAAACACAATAAACTCAATTAACTAATCATTTATTTTTTTTTTTTTTTTTTTTTTTTTTTTTTTTTTTTTTTTTTTTCTTATAAAAGTTATAATTCACATATACATTGAAATTGGTACAGTTTTTTATACTAACTGGGGAAGTTTTAGGTTGCATATTTACTGTTTGAGACAAACTATTATTAATTTCGTATGATTGTTCATGTATATTTGTCATACAATGGCGTTTGCTAGTTGATGGAAGTGGAAGATCTGATGAATTATCATTATCAACGAAGGTACTCGTAGATGGACGAACGTTCTCTTCAGCATGTGAAGGAGACGGACTGGACCATAAATTAATGGATTGTGTGATCTTTTTCCCAGTTTCTTGTTTGTTGTTTAATGAATCACCAATATAGCTTTCTGCAACTTTGTCCGATTTCCAACCACCTAGTCGCTTTAAGGACGTTATATTGGCTCCAGAATCTGCCAATAATGTAGCAGAGGTCCTTCTGAAGCTGTGCCCAGTATAACACTCAGCATCCGGCAGACCAAGAAACGTAGCTATTTCTTTTGGCATATTACCAAATTTGTTTATGCCGATTACTTGAGCTGTACACTTCCCTTTTTGGAAATTTTGAAAAAAACGGTCGGATTTTCCTTTTTGGGACCGCTGGTTCATATATTTTTTCACTATTGTGAGAAAATCTCCTTCAACAACAAAGCTTCGCGGTATCTTATTTTTTGTGTTTGGAATCTTGATAAGTAGCATTTCTCCATGGGCTTCAATATCTTTTAAAGTAATATTGGCTAACTCCTCTCTGCGGCAAGCTCCAACAACGCCAAAAATCAGGGCAACCTAAAAAAACGATTTGATTCATAAATAATGTATTGACTGTATTTTGCGATTTTGTAAACTGAACACTAAATAAAAATGTAGATAATTATACTTATTAATAAATTACCTTTGTGGCTAAATAACAATCATCGGGAGCTTCTTTCAAAAACCTTTCCACGTCATTCGATGTTAATATTTTCGACTTTTTACTGGTAAAACCGTCTGATTGTCGTTTTAAGAAAGCATTTAATTTTGGATATTGACTTATATCCACGTTGTTCCTTATTTTCAGCATACTTTTTATCATCGAAAACCTTGACCATAACGTAGAAGGTTTTAATTTTGCTGAGAGTTCGGAAAAGTATGCCAACATAACATTTTCTGAAAAACTATTTGCTTTTTTCTCTTCTCTCCACGCAATAAATTCGTCGTATTCTTTTTGACTTTTCCGGTAAAATGTTCTCCGAAGCATTTTGTGCAATTATACGAGTTCCGGTGGTGTTAATTCAAAAAAATTTAGGTCGAAATTACTCATTTTGTGTAAAAAAACAACTAAACTCGCGAAGAAAATTTCGGAAAATGGCGCCAACCGTAGAATGTAAGCAGTTTTTTTTCACCCATTCTGGTAGGCAAAGGGAACTGCCTATACAGCCAAGTCTTTAGTACTTAGTATTTTTTTATTATAAGAAATGAAATTGAAATTTAATGATATGAAATGAACTGAAACCTTACCTAACTCATTCAATCAAATAATTAATTCTGATATTGGACAAATTAGTATAGGTAGCTTCTTTTTAGAAACAAATAAACCTATTTGCATGAATCGCAAAAACTTCTATGATTTTTTTTAGTTAAAACTTCATGGTTGTTTTTTTTTAATAGAAATTATTTTGACAGTTGGGAAAGAAAACGCACGAGTTCGGGAAAGGCAAAAAAAAAGCACGAGTGTGAAATAGCCCAGATCCCGAACGCTACACGTCCCTGCAATACGCCACTTTTTGAGCAACTGTATTAAAAAACAAAGTTTTAAGCCATGTCAGAGGTCTACAACTTCGCAACACTTATCTGGACTTGTCCCTGGAGTCTTGTCTGTATTTGCTACTACTTCCTTTTGTTTAAGTTCCATATAACATGCAATGCTAAAACTCTATCTTCCATCCACCCAGCTTCCCCTTATTCTCCAAGGGAACTTAACATCCTCTACTTTATCTTCAGAGCACTTAAGACGAGAGGCGCCCCAGATAACACGGGACTCGGGCCGATGTAATGGCACAATTACCGTGACGTTTTGGACGAAATTTTGACAGTTTTATGATGGGCCCCGCAATTTAGGGGTCACATTGTGGTTTGGGTCAGGTCGTACTGGGAGCACGTACGGGGGAACTTGATTTAAATGCATGTTTGGTGGAGGTTGGAGGACTCGTGACTAAACTGAACTTGATTTTGATTTCACTTGCGTTATACAGGGTGTAAGGGACAGTTTTCCGAAAACTTTAAGGGCTTTCTCAGTAGACGAAACTGAACAACTTTCCACAAGTTTTTTTTCAGGCAACGAAAAAAGTATCAGTTTCTCCATACAAACTGTCCAATCAAGTTTATAATTTTGTATGGAGAAGCCGTTTTTTTTTGTTTCCTGAAAAAATTTCTTGTGGAAAGCTGTTCAGTTTCGTCTACTGAGCAAGCCCTTAAAGTTTTCGGAAAACTGTCCCTTACACCCTGTATAGTAATTACTACGCAGTATTTATTTTAAATTAATTTTAACATGTAGTGGGGACGTGATGGATTGTTAACAACAATTTTAACAAGGCATATAACACTGGACCAGTGGATCTGTTAGTAACCTTTGCACTTACCTTTTTCAATAAAAATAGCGAAACACCAATGTCAAACGAAGGCCGAGGCTGTAAGAGTTAAGAGGCTCCATGTGTTGGATTGATGCTGGAAGTCGAAAATCGGAGCTGTCACCCAAGTTACAATCTACATATCATCGCTTTTCAAGGAATCTGAATTACAGATATTCCTCCGTTACAAAGATAACGTTGAAACTATTCAAAAACGGAAATAATGGAAAATTAACAAAGTTGTGCTCCGGTACAGAGTCCCGGCAAACAGCCAATTTGTGGATTTTAGGAGCAGCGAATTTTTTGAACTAGTCTTATTTAATGGAATCTCGCACTCCTAAAGCGATTCTGCTACAAATAAAACGGTTAGGAAAGAAAGAGTAAAGTATTTTCAGATCCAAATGAAATTGCAAAATATTCTGCTAAAATTCGAGCTAGTCCCTAAATATCGATAAAAACGAGCTTGTTATACCCCAACCCTACCCCTCGATGTCGACTCTAGATACACAAGTACATGTTTTCACGTACCCCGTTATATTGTTAGAGAAATGAAATATTGGATAATTGGTAAAGTTCGCTAAAGTTAGAACAGACTGTATGTATTATGGTGTGTTTCGAACTCTGTTTAATTGCCTATGGGAGTTGTGATCTCGGTGGAACGTTTGTATTAGATGGAGTAATTGTTATATTACATTCCTGATGCTAAGTAGACTTTTAAGTTCAATATAAATTAATATAATATTAATTTTCATTGTTTGTTGGTTGGTTGGTTTCTTTTAAATACATACCATATCTACAGAACTAGCAAAAAATACTGCTTATTTAGGATTATACAGAGAGTAACAAAACTGACGTAGGACCCGTTATCTGGGGATTCTACTCATCGTACTGAACAACTTTTGTTCTACGACTTTGCTCAAATCGCAAAGAAAATTTGGACTCTCCATACAATTAAATCATCTGTTTTGCCATTTTTGTACGGAGAGTACAACATTTGTTTTGCGATTTGAGCAAAGTTGTAGAACAAAAGTTGTTCAGTACGATGAGTAGAATCCCCAGTTAACGGGTCTCCTGTATTATACTTCGCGATCGCGAAGAGTATGAAAGCTTTTGAGTACATGATTAGAAATAGGCATTTAACCAACATTCTGTAGTTAAAAACTAACTGACCTACTAAAAAAAAATACTATCCCTTTCGGCCGCTATAGTTGTGAGTTTCGCAACCAGTCTATCTGTAATCAGATTTCAGATTAGATATACATAGATATGGCGATACCGTATTTCTTTATTTATTTATTTTATTGTTAATTGTACACGGGCACATAAGAAATACAAAGATTAGGATACGTAATTACAAATAGGTATATGTTATATAACTATTGCAGACACAATTCTGCAAAACTTATTAGAATAGCTAGCTATCTAAAGAAAATGGATGACTCATCCATACCTTAATATAATAGCTACCAGTAAAAGCCATGAAGGACTTTAGTTGGAAAAGGGTGCGTAGACCCCGAAATGTTAGTAGCTGAACATACATAATGAATACTGCTGACAAGTTTTGCAAATATAGGATGAGAAAGATACGTTTTGTCCATCTTGTCGCACTAACCATTCTAACTGGAACGATTATTTGGTTTCAAAAATCCAATGCTTTATTGCGATCACCGATGCCTCAGTAACAAGAGAGATCTTTAATTAAAATACTATTTAATTATTAAATTAGTAGACACTTTTCTACGTACCGAATACTGATTGCTGATATTTATATTTCTGTACAATTTGCCATTTTCTCCTAATTTTATTTAATAAAATACTATATGGAGCTTCTGTATTATTGCGGCCTTTTTTCTTATGACGGCAGAATGATGTATTTTTGCTTTACTTCAAGCTTTTTTGGTTTTCGTGGTATATTGTGAACTCGATTGTTTGATCATTTTTATCGAGTATATGAGTATATTAAAAAGTGGTAGGAACTTCGTATTAGGTAGAAAAAATATGACTTTCGAAAAGTGTACAGAGATACCTACTTCGAATAAATAAGTATTATTTCATTTCATTTCATTTAATTCATTCAAAGTAACTACGTTTACCAATTTTGTAATAAAAATTAGAGTTATCTTAAAGTTAAAATTAGAAGAGTTAATAGTCAAAAAATTGCGAAGGATAGTCTACCACTACAACTACTGGGATTTCTTTCTCAGTAGACTTACCAGTAAAACCAATGGATTTTTTTCCCAGCAATAAGAAACTCCAAACAGCCTTGTACTATGTAACGATGCACTATTTTAAAACAGTGACATCCTGTAGGTTTATTACATCAGAAGGTTCGATATGTTCGTCATTTGGGCGTGATGAAGTGGACTCATTAATAACCTAACGCCTTCGATTCCCCATTGGCGATAAAACGGACCATTTCTCCTACTATTAGCCACGAAGTCACTTGTAGCTCGCTAGTTACAAAATTGTTTAGAAATTTCGACTTACACGTAACTGTGACTTAGCCGTCTTTACAGGAACAAACAGGCGAATTATAATGAAACTGAATGCACGTCAACTAAAGCATAAAACGTAAACGAAACGCAAACTCGTAAGTGTTGGTACGATTTATTTATTAAGATTAAATAAAAAAATACACATCATTGTACTCATGATTGGTTCAACTGAAATTAAAAAAAAAACACTAGTTGCCAAAATCCCAAAACATTGCCCTTGTTTGGGAGGAATATAAAAATTTAATTTATTTCTCTTTTAATCGTGGTAATCTCAACTATTCAATGTAAAATGAATCGCAAATTATGTGGTCGTAAGATTGCGTGGTTTGTTTTTTCATAAATGTAACACAGTATACGGTATATCATATAAAACTGGATAATCGCATATGTAATTCGAAGGTAAATAGTATGACGTCAGTAGCTCAGAACTTTACCATGACAATGTTTCCCAGATAGAGCGAATTCCCTAGAGCAAGTTCTGTAAGTATTTGATCTCACAAATTAATTACGTCTCATATTATAAATAACGCTACAATAATTTCTACGGCGGAAACCTCTGTAATACTAAATGTTATCGGTCGTTACCGATTTCGAAGTTGTAACCTCAACAACCCTGTTCTCTCCATACGAGATCTCGTAGACACACGGGACCTAAGTCTTGATTGATAGAGGTCGTGGGGCGAGTGGTCAATCCCAGTGTCAGAAGTTTTCAAGAGCACATTTTTCAAAGGTGTAAATCGATTGTTATTCTTGAGCAAGTAGTAGGGGCTATCTGAATCAGCTCATACGAATCGAGTTAATATTTTATGTTGTATGTGGACAGCTGATTTTGCTACTCGTTCGGTCGGACCTGTTATTTACTACAGCCGATGTAATGTTCTGTAGGGTCTTTTATTGGTTGGCAAAAGATAAGTGGAGATTATTGTCGTTGGGGACAGTTATCGGGTTTTCCGAATAATGTACTAAGATAGACCCTTTGCGCTCGTTTTTTTTGCAATCAATGTCAGACGGTAATTTTAGTAGCTCATTTAGTCGATAGTTTTTCTTGATGTCTTAGTGGTGTTTTTGAGATCAAGTTGTTAGTGCGTTCGTCAGCACCTCGTGTATCACGACACACAAGCTCAAGTAGTGCCGTGTCTATTTTACTCTCTGTTTTTGGTTGCATTACTACAAGGAAACAAAGATGTTACTAGAAATCGTAAAATAAGAGCAAAATGACTCGACTATCTTGCTCACATACCATACACACGCATGCATTCACACAAAAATACCCACACTCACACAGAGACACTCACAAACATACACACACACTCTCACCGACACACGCACCACACCGTAGGACAATAAGTACAAGTATCCTAAATATAAGATAAATAAATTAAGTTAAATATTGTACATTTATACTTCATTCATTTCGGCCTCCACGATACAGGCTTTGCCTTTGAGATCAATGTAACAAGTATATTTATGAATGTATTTTTTTCTTCAATAAATTTATTGGTATTTCTATTAATAGATTGGTCAACAGCTGATCAATTCTAGTCCAATTTTCATTTACAGTTACTGCAAAGTCGAAGAATAAAAGTTGTTCAGTTTGATGAGTAGAAGAACCAGTTAACGGATCCTATTATATTTTGGAACACTCTGTATCGAAATATCGTAATATCGTCTACCATGCTTATTTCAGTGCTAAAGTCAACATTTCACTAGTTCAATTTCCTCGAGTAGTTGTAATTCGGCAGCCGTGCGGTGCGCGGTGCGCAGACTGAATCAGTGTTGCGCGATTGCGATGCAATTCGGCTCAGAGTTGTTTATTGGCAGTAAAGATACGGAAGTCGAGGAATAGTGATGTGACTTTACATTTTAAACTTTTGCAGCGATTTGAACAGCTATTAATGTTGGGTAAAAATACAATCTTGAGTAGTTTTTTCTTGGCATTACAATGTAGACTTTCTTTACTTTTGTAGATGTTATTGGAATGAATAAATGGACACTTGAGTGTTATTTTATTCAGAAATATAGGTACTCGTCTACTTGTCTTTTGATTTGACCAGTCCTTATTCAGTTAAGAAAAAAAAAATGTTAACTTGTAGATTCTACTGCTAGTTTTCCAAGAATGTTTTTTTTTTATCTAAACAAATAAATCCCTATTCCTGTTCCCTGTCCTTCCCGAGATAAAAGGTAAAACAAACAATTGTTATTATCTAATACGTCCATTATAAAGCATACTTTAAATTTCCACTGAGGCACACTAACTGATTTACCAGAAAAAAAAACTTTTCTCTCAAAATGAAATATTTTCACACATCGACTCCACGCCATCCCCTGTTCCCCACCCAGGTACAAGTAGAATAAAACCGTTGCTAACAAATACCCAGGACGGCACAGAAGACGTTGATTGAGCTGCCACATTTATCCCAACCGTACGAACGGATCCTTTGCACATAATATCAGCTTTATTAGTCCCGGTAAATAATTACCCTTCTAATATGGGATCGACTTTGTTTTGTTAGATTTTGACGTGACCGGATTGGGTTTAGATTTACCTACTCTTGGTGAATGTGATGTGATTGGTTCGTGTCTGAAACGTTCAGTTCGGTATATTTCAAACGAAAGAGGATGTTAATTGAAATCGTTGTTGGAACTATACAGTCTTTTTATAAGCTTTCAATCAATTTTTTATGTTATGTTTTTTTTTCTTTACAGCGTTTTTGTCTATTACTTAGTTAACTTACTAAAAGAAGAGATTATTATTGAAATATTATTAATTGAGAGATTAAAGAAAAAAAACGTCGGTGGCACAGCGGGTAGTGACTCCGTCCTCCTAACCACAGGTTGTGGGTTCAAATCCTGGCCGGGTTCAAATCAATGAGTTTTTCGAAAGCT
This sequence comes from Coleophora deauratella, assembly GCA_958295455.1. Taxonomy (NCBI): domain Eukaryota; kingdom Metazoa; phylum Arthropoda; class Insecta; order Lepidoptera; family Coleophoridae; genus Coleophora; species Coleophora deauratella. The sequence continues at coordinate 3,209,487 of OY282390.1, read as the reverse complement.
TACGTGCATTTTCATACAGACTGCTTTAACGGTGAAGGAAAATATTGTGAGGAAACCTGTACATCTCATTTCTAGATGTGTATAATAGTCGCGTTGCACACGTCCGTAGGTGTAAATCTAAAATGCCCTTTACGTGACCGCGGGTGATGCTAAGTGCAACACTAGGCAACCGCCGTCTATTCCTTGTGGAAAGATCGGTAAAATGTGCCACACGATAAGAAGAAGATTAAGAGATTTTCTTAATAAAAGTTTTTCCTTTTCATTTTCGGGAGTAGTTTTTACACTTGTTAAAGAGTAGGTTTTTATTCGTCGAAAATTGGGAAAAGTTTACATTTTTTAGGCGCATAAAGGATCGCCCTGTATAGTTTGTACAGGTAATGTTGCTTTCATAACACAGAAACTGAAATCGCAGCTGAAATGTGACCAGCGATTTGCATGAGCTCCGAACGACAATAGAATGTCCATAGTGACAGCGTTCCATACATTTCGAATGCAATTTCGTGTTCAGGGGATTGTGCTGGTTTTGGTTTTGAATTTCGGAATAATAAATAGTACCTAGGCATAGTATATTTAATAGTAGTGTATGGCCTAGTTCAGGGAGACGCGGGGCGTTGTGCGACGCGTCAGGCGTCGCGTTGCGCGGCGCGTTTTACAATGCAAACAAAACGCGCGTGATGACGCTTCTACATGAACGCTCTCATAAATTACCATATTATGTTAGATTTGACCACGCGACGCGACTCCAAACGCGCCGCCTAACGCCCCGCGTCTAACTTAATAAGGCCTATGCAAGGTACTGACAACAACATATTTTCATCTGTTCCAAAAATAAAATTAAGGATGCGTCGTAATGCGTAAAAAAGGAAGAATCCTTTTGTGTGTGTAAACAGAAAATTTAAAATAATCACTACAAAACACGTCTACCTACTTTTATCGCGAGGGATTTACCGCGACTTTGTGTGGGCACAGAGTAAATAGATAAAGGAAGCCATTTTCCGCTGTGAGAAAATCTGATTTAGATAGATAGATAGATAAGTCGTTTATTATATACACCAGGCATTAGAAACAACACAAAAACAAAAAATACCGATTAATATTTTAACCTAGGGATATCTCATGATATATAGGAACTTAACTTTAATTAAACTATGCAAACATAACTATTTAAAAACATCCTGAAACGTCATGAATGTACAATGGTACTGTCACACAGAAAGTATTTTATCTGAACTACATGAGCTGGTTTAGCGTATCGTGACTGATGTGCTAGGGCTTAAAGAATTATAAGGATTTCCTTTAAGGCGCAATTATAAGAAGTCGAATCTCATCACCTTCTAATAGACGTAGCAATAGTTCTCACTTTGCTAATGTATGTAACACCGATGAAAATACCGTATCCTGTAACTCATTTCCATACAGCTGATCGGATGATGGAACCAGGAGGTAATAGTGAACTCTTCAATGGTTTTTAGAAAACCTTCGAGTTTAGGCACATTTATTTTATTTAAACGATTCCAATACATTTGAGCACTCAGCTCCGGAACTCCGGAGTTGGCTGGTTGGATTTGATGTTTGTATAATTTACAAAAATGAAAAAAATACTGTAGACTCATAAATTTTATTTGAACAGTGTTTTATATGTTAAGTTTTATTAGCACTTAATGAGTTTATAACTCACTTTAATTTAAACAAAAATATATTTCATGTATAATTCCGAATATGTCCGAACTCCGAAGTTACGAAGCTCCGGCACCGGGTTCAAAAAGCTCTTAATACATCACAATTGCGCGTTTTTAAAACGACATATTTTTGTGGAATGAGCCTTCTGTAAACATCAATTTTAGTCTGTATGGGGCTTAACAGGGTAACAAAGCAACAAGTCGGTCGGAAAATCCGACGGATGTTCCGTTAAGACTCGCTACAAACTTATATTCATCTACGCTGTGAACGAAATCGAAAATCTGTTGGTGTTTCTCGTATCAATCTGAAATAAGGTAAACATATTGTCTTATTTCAGAAGGTGCAACAAAATAGGTGTAGAACTCGTTAACTGTGACTTCTCCTAATGCAATTGTATTGAACATTTTTGCTTTAACACTAGGCTAAAATCCCAAAAACGCATTTGAAAAAAATCCCATACAAAGCTGGCATAACAGGTGATTGGTACAAAATCAAATACCCTAATTAACGAGTTATGCACCTTTGTTATTATATGTACTTGTAGTTACATCCTGTGTAATAAGCCAATATCGATATTAATAACAACAAACAATGAATCTCAGTGTTTCAAGCTTCCTCTTCTTTGTAACAATTGTAACAACTCAACTAGTTGGTAACTTACCTTGTAAGTGGCTACCACGATACAGGCTTTGCCTAGTGTGGAGTCACAAAATATTTCATTCTATGTATTTTGAGTTGGAAAATAAATTATTTTTATTTGTATTTTGGCCTTATTTCCGTATGAAATTCCAGGCAATCCCCAAATTATGTCATCAGATAATCTTATAAGAAGTAATTTATTGTAACCAAATACTGATAGTACAATAAATCCCCAAGAATTTTGACTTCGTATACTAATTAAAAACGGTAGAAGTGGTCATGGCTCAGTGTGGTTCAGGTTACCTGACTACGTCCACGGTCATACCAAAACCCGAATAGATAGCATTTATTTCAACCGGTTCAGTTCTTCTCAAGGCACGTTAAGCCGTTAGTATCGGCTACTATCGCTAGGTGGCAGTCGTTAAGCCGTATCGGAGGTTTATAATTTCTGAAACTGGGGTTGACCGTTAGCCTCAGAACCTCACTAATCCGGACTTGTGTGGAGTATGGCCTTCCCGAGGTGTGTCAAGAGACCCGAGCCCCAGCAATGGGGGACGATATCGGTTGTTAACGAATACTTAGTTGACTGATCAGCTTATTGACTAATTGTAAGCTTAAAATCAGCGGCAAATCAAGTTCCACCCTCTATATGTTCGTTTTAGAGCTTCAACTTCAAGCCAGTTCGACGCATTCAACTTTTTAAAGGGCAAACAGGAAAGATTGATGTGTCTACTTGTACCTAAACTACCATGTATACTTAAACCCTTTACCTCCACTGCTAATATTCTCTTACTTCCCAGGTATCGTCACCAATAACTTCAGTTTAGTTTCAATAAACAAATAGTGAGCGATGCTACGATCAAGTTTATTCCCAGTTTGTCCCGAGCTCGAACATTCGATTCCAGCTTAATAGGCTTTGCTATGGTCACGGAACAAATCCGCTTGGCTGGCTGTAAACAGGGTTTACTGGCTGTTTACTGGCAGCAAGCGCACAATCGTCCGACTACGTTGTAGGTAATTATGTCACCAGTGTTTGTCCGAGTGGCTCAGAAGAAGGGCAATGGTTTTCAGGTTTATGAAAAGTTCTCTTGTTATATCTTCTAGGGTTCTAACTGAGATTTGTATACATGAATTTGTAGAACTTTCGCATAGGAACATTTACAGTCATTTCGTAGTCTATCTATCAGCCGAAAGACGTCCACTGCTGGACAAAGGCCTCCCCCAAGGATTTCCACACCGACCGGTCCTGTGCGGCTCGCATCCAGCGGCTTCCTGCAACCTTTACCAGGTCGTCGGTCCACCGAGTCGGGGGCCTGCCCACACTGCGCCTTCCGGTGCGCGGTCGCCATTCGAGAACTTTACTGCCCCAACGGCCATCTGTTCTACGAGCTATGTGCCCTGCCCACTGCCACTTAAGTCTAGCGATTCTGAGAGCTATGTCGGTAACTTTAGTTCTCCTACGTATCTCCTCATTTCTGATTCGATCACGTAGGGAAACACCAAGCATAGCACGCTCCATCGCCCTTTGGGTGACTTTGAGCCTTCTTATAAGGCCCATAGTAAGCGACCATGTCTCGGATCCATATGTCATCACTGGCAACACACACTGGTCAAAGACTTTAGTCTTGAGGGACTGCGGTATTTTGGACGTAAAGATATTGCGAAGCTTCCCGAACGCTGCCCAGCCGAGTTGGATTCGACGATTGATCTCTTTCTCGAAGTTGGACCTACCTAACTGGACTGTTTGTCCCAGGTATACATATTCGTCAACAACTTCGAGTGTAGAGTCTCCAACCTTCAGAGGAGTGGGTGTAACACGGACGTTTGACATGATTTTCGTCTTATCCATGTTCATTTTAAGACCCACTTGTTGGGAGACTCTACTAAGTCCTTCGAGCATTGCGCCTAGGTCTTCCAAGGTCTCAGCCATGATCACGATATCGTCAGCAAATCGAAGGTGAGTGATGTACTCGCCATTGATGTTAATGCCGAGTCCTCTCCAGTCCAGAAGCTTGAAAACGTCTTCCAGTGCAGCGGTGAACAGTTTCGGAGATATAACGTCTCCCTGTCTCACCCCACGCTGCAGCCGGATAGGTTTCGAATTCTGATCCTGGAGGTGGACCGACATGGTGGCGTTTTCATACAAGCACTTCAACACTTCGATGTATCGATAATCAATTTGGCACCGTTGGAGAGACTGCAACACAGCCCAGGTCTCGATCGAATCAAAGGCTTTCTCATAGTCCACAAACGCCAAGCATAGTGGCCGATTATACTCTTCGGTCTTCTGTATAATCTGCCGCAGCGTATGTATGTGGTCTATGGTACTGAAGCCTTTTCGGAAACCGGCTTGTTCGGGAGGCTGGAAGTCGTCAAACCTGCGTGCGAGACGATTCGTAATGACTCTCGAAAACAGCTTGTAGACATGGCTCAGGAGTGAGATGGGTCTGTAATTCTTCAGCAGAGACTTATCACCCTTCTTGAAGAAGAGCACCACCACACTCCTGTGCCATGCTGTAGGCGTTCGTCCCTCGAGCATGACGGAATTAAATAGCTTCTGAAGAGCTATAAGTACCGGTTCTCCACCTGCTTTCAGAAGCTCAGCCGTAATTCCATCATCACCCGGTGCCTTGTTGTTCTTAAGCTGTTTGAGAGCCATTCTAATCTCGCACAGGCTGACGTCTGGGATATCTTCGGTATAGTGTCGGGACAATCTGGCTCTCGGGTCTTCAGCCAGATTGCTGACAGGTAAGCGTGTAGTCATGTATAATTGTCCGTAGAATTTCTCAACCTCTTCCAACAGCTCGGGCTTGGACGACACGACTCTGCCATCCTCGGTCTTCAGCTTTGTCAGTTGGCTTTGACCAGCAGACAGATCCCTTGCGAATACTTTTGACCCTTTATTGCGCTCGATAGCCTCTTTAATACGGTTGGTATTAAATTGGCGTATATCACGGGTCAAGGACTTGGAGATCTGTCTGTTTAGTCGCCGATACTGACAAGCATCTTCAGAGGATTTCAGAATCAGGCTTCGTCTTTCCTCCATGAGCTTGCTGGTGAGGTCCGAGATACGAGATGTTCTTTTTAAACGGCCGGTTTTGAAGGCCTTATTCCCAGCCGTTTGGACAATTTCCATGAACCTGTCGTTATAATTGTCCACATTTTCGCATTCTCCTAGGCATTCGAAGCGGTTGTGCAACTCGAGTTGAAAGCTTTCGGGGTTTTGGAGTTGGATAGGCGCTGGTCGGAGCGTGGACTTCATCAGTCGACATCTTTCTAGCTTTGTTTTTAGATTCAATGTGCCTCTTACCATTCGGTGATCGCTTCCTGTCTTCAGCGAGTTGATCACAGAGACATCATTGAATATTTGCCTTTTTGTCGACAAGATGAAGTCAATCTCATTTTTTACTACGCCACTGGGATGCAGCCATGTCCACTTGCGCTGTTTTGGCTTTTTGAAGAAGGAGTTCATCATGAAGAGGCCCTCCTTCTCCATAAAGCCAGCCAGCAGCTGACCCCGCGCATTCCTCTCTCCGTATCCAAATTTCCCCACTCTCAGCTCGTTGTCCCTTCGTTTGCCTAGTTTCGCGTTGAAGTCCCCCATCACAACGGTGAAATGGGTCCTGGAGCTATGTATGGCTCTGGAGATATCCTCATACATAGCCTCCACCTCTTCGTCGGGGTGTTCCGCGGTCGGCGCATATACCTGTATGACCTTCAGCGAATACCGTTTGGTGATTCTGAGTATAAGGTACGCTACCCTCGTCGAAACACTCTCGACCTGGACCACGTTGTTGACTAGGGACTTGTGGACAATAAACCCGACACCACCCTGGGACAGTTGGTCGCCCTCCCGGAAATAGAGCAGGTTTCCGGACTTAAGGATCATGGTGTCCTCACCCTCTCTTCGGACTTCACATAATCCCACAATATCCCATCGTAACCTGCTCAATTCCTCCTCCAGTTCAGCGAGTCTTTCGTCCGTTCGCAGTGTGCGCGTGTTATAGGTTGCCAGGGCCAAAGGTTTTTGTTTTTGGTAGCCTGGCCTCTGCCGGAGATTCTTCGCACCCCATTTCGTAGTAATTTCACAAAATAATTTTTGAACTTTTCATATAAGTGGATCCGCTGATCGACTAATTTTGTATAGAAAATGCAATATTTTTATTGGGTTATTGACGTTGTTGTTGAATTTTGTACTTTGGGGTATATTTTTGTAGGAAACCCAGTTAGTGCGTTGGAAGATATTATAAGCACTTTATCTTTGTATCTAAGTTAATAAATATGTTATATTGCAGTATTGCAGACTAACATCTAAATACAAATCTTTATAGGCTCGTTAAAATACAAAATTTTATTTGTATGCATGCAGGTATTTATGTTTTTTTTTTTTTTTGGCATAAACGCCTTGATTTATTTTAGAGTGTTTGCTTTATTATTTTTGCTGCTGGGTTGGTATTGAACCATTTATAAGTTTTATTTCTGCGCAGACGAAGCCAATAACAAAGATGACAAAAAATAATAAACTCTTAGGCCCTTAGGAGATTGTGAACTGTATTCCTTAAGAGTGTTTTTCATAGTTTTGTCACGTTCGTATCATCAAAGATTCATTATTAATATTTCTTGTAAGAACACTTCTTACAATAGTATCACAAATAATTGCACAGGAAAATATAATTTTATACATATAAGTTTTTGTTCAGTTTGGGTGAGCCCGCGTTCCGAGGCCAATTACTGCTGACATCGACTTAGAACTAGCGAAAGCTTTGGCTAACTAAATATTTTATGATGATATGACGTATTTGTACTTATATGTTTTTAGTGGCAACTTATTAATAGTATTGTAAAAAGCGTCAATGGCTCCGCGGGTAAAGACTCGGACTTACTGAATCGTGAGCGTAGGTTCATAAAAAATAATTCAAATGGTCGTCCCGGGGAGGGGGAGGGGGATGGACCCCATAATGGGGGTGGTTTTAATGTAGAAATGGGTAAAACACGATCCTAAAATATCGCTCGTTCAACCCGGGATACACTGTATAAGTTTGTTACCAACCACGAAAATACGGCTGAACCAATTTAGATGAAATTTAGCACGCAGGATTCTTTTATCTCGGAAAATCGATATTATCATTATTTTTTATATTATAATTAGGCTGGAGAAGATATTAGCTTTTGTAAACATTTTAGTTTCCACGCGTGAATAGCGAGTGGCAAATAAGATAAGAAAATATTTCAATATCTGAAAATAAGTAGACAATTTAGTTTTATAAGTGTAAGTATTATAGAAATTTAAAAGTTATTAAGTTAACTAACTGTTAGTTTACATTAGTATGAGTATTAAAGCTATCTAAACTGTCTGCATAAACAATTTTGTTAATACTTTGCTCCCAAGAACAATATTATTGCAGAATGAATCAACTAATGTTTATGTATTTAAACTGCAAAGTATTTATGAAGGTAGAAAACTACATTTGTGTTTGCTGTTGGTTATGATAGTCATTAAAAAAACATTAAGTAGTTCAGGAAATTAAGAGTCTGCTTTATAAGGTTTATTTGTTTGTTTGTTTGTAAACTCTTTATTTTTTTTTTTATTTTTTTTTTTATGTGATGAGGAAGGCAAACGAGCAAGTGGGTGTGAATTTATTGTGAAAAAAACAAAGTACAATACATAAAACAAGAACAAGACATACAAGGGCGGACTTATCCCTTACGGGATCTCTTCCACTCAACCTTAGACTTTTAAAGAGGAATTACATTGAAATATTTAGGTGGAGCAAAGGCTACAAACTCGACGAAGGTTTGTATACAACACAGATGAGTCTTTCTGTAGTTCAACAGTAGATAAACTCGGTTTTGGGTTAGATGCATTACGTTTTTAGATTATTTTTAGTTCCCAAGAATCAAAGCGTTCGACGCTTTATGTCGAACAAAAACACACTAACAATTGTAATTTGAGTGTGTTTTCTTGCAAATAAATGTTTACTTACTAACTTACTAACTTACTTACTAACTAATGACAACGCTGAACACGTTAAAAAAACCGACTTCAATCGTAACAACTACAATTTTAAATCTTTTAAATTGACTCTAAATTACATCATAATAAACACATAGACCATATTGTAACAAAATGCTTTAAAAATCTTGGCTTTAAGGGTTTCTCAACAATTCCGAAAGGCCTCTACTTTAAAAATCCTATTTTTTTTTAAGGCAGAGGTGGCAAACGAGCAGACGGATCACCTGATGGTAAGCGATTACCGCCGCCCATAGACACCCGCAACACCAGAGGAATCACAAGTGCGTTGCCGGCCTTTGATTTGGGAGTACGCTCTTTTTTTGAAGGTTTGAATGTCGTATCGGTCCGGAAATACCGCAGGCGACAATTCATTCCACAGTTTGGTTGTGCGAGCCAGAAAGTTTCTAGTGAAACGCACAGTTGTGGACTGCCAACCATCTATGTGATGGGGATGAATATGTTGTCGCGTAGAACGATGGCGGAAAGAGGCGGCAGGGATCAATCCGAACAATTCCTCGGAGCACTCCCCATTGTACATGCGATAGAGAATACTTTTCTTTTGTTCGTAGCTCACTAGAATTTGGGAGTGTCGTGTGGAATCCAAGCCTTAATGCCCATATTAATAGATTGGAAAAGGTACAAAATAAATTTTTGAAGAACCTCGATTAAAGAACTGGTACATGGTTCTCAGACTATGATACAGCCGCAAAACGATATAACATCTTACCCTTAAAGCACAGGCGAATTTATCACGATTCTATCTGCTTATTTAAAATAATTCATAATATTATTGATTCGCCTGCACTTTTGGCAGAAATCAACTTTAGGATTCTCCCACGTATATCCTCTCGCACTAAAACAACATTATCTATTTCCCCCTTTTCGACCAATTCTACAAAATACAGTTTTTTCAGACGTTCGACGCGCTACTACAACAATGATTTCTCAACTGTTGATATATTTAATTTATCCTTGGGTGCTTACAAAAGTGCTATTAGCAAACTTTTGTCTAAATTAAATTAGCATGTACAGTGCACAAGTTCTTTCTCAGAGCTCATTTATCTGATGTAATAAAAATATCCTATGGGACTCCAGGTCTGTTGTAATATTATAATTATGTGTATGTAACACTACTTATATGACTGTATGTTCCCTGAATAAATAAAATAAATAAATAAACAAATTTTGCTATGTTTGTTGTATTTGTTGATTTTTTCAAAAAGCGTTGAATCAATTTCGATTAAATTTATATGGGACCACCTCTGAAGTGTACAATACATACAAAACAAACATACAGTCGAATTGAGAAAACTCCTCCTTTATTGAAGTCGCTTAAAAATTTGCAAACTTCTTGGCATCTCTAATATATGTATATGTAAAGAAGAAGTAATGATTGCGGCTTACCTCAAGAGATATTAATTATCACTTTGAGCTTCGCTCTTAAAATCAATATACAGGATGTAAACAGACATTTAAACGGTTGGTTTAACTCGTGAAACAGAAGAACTTTTCCTAAAAAAAACCATACTGAACTCTCATAAAAAATAGGACTTTTCATAATAAAATAATATAAATTCATAATAAAATAGCCAAATAGCGCCAACAAACTGGTTAGGAGTAGAAGTGATCGGTATGCCCGATATCGGTCGCATGGTTCATTCATTAATGAAATTTCCAAAACCTTTTTTGTTTTCATAGGAAAAGTTTTTCGTTCTTCCTGTTAAATTTACTGGGAGTAGATTACGTACTTCATGTGTATGTATAATCTCTCTCTCTCTTATCGTGTGGCACAATTTAACCGTCCTATCCGCAAGGTGTAGGCGGAGGTTGCCTGGTGTTGCACTTATCATCACCCTTGGTCACGTGTAGGGCATTTAAGATTTACACCTACGGACGTGTGCAACACGACCATCATACACAACTAGAAATCAAATGTGCAGGTTTCCTCACGATGTTTTCCTTCACCGTTAAAGCAGTCTGTATGAAAATGGACGTAAGTTTCGAAAAACTCATTGGTGCACTGGCCAGGGTGTGAACCCGAGACCTCTGGTTAGGAGGACGGAGTCACTAACCGCATAGCCACCGACGCTTTTTTATGTATAATTTGGATCATCCACTTGACCTCTGACTACAGCTGATGGAAAATACAATAGATGGACTTAGAATTTCAATATGTTTTTGTCATTAAAAAAACAACTTTCGGTTTGTGAATAAACTCATCCCTGACTAAATTAACACCCCGTACTTTTAGTCGGAGCTTGAATTTAATTTAGTTACAAAGAACAAACGAAACTCGGATAAATGTACTGAATTATTTAACGTCATTCCTTCTTGTTCGGTCCGAGAGAGCGGATCGCGAATTTTGTACACAATAAATTGTGAAAAATGGCACATTTCTTATTTGAATTTATGGGGGAGTTGAAAATTTTTGCGTTTGCGTTTTTACTTTACTTTATTACTGGCCGGAGGCAGGCGTTCTGGGGCATTGTATTGAAGGGTTCTGTACTGCAGTCTTAGGCACATTCTAAAAATTTAAAAATAGGTTCTACTTTTGAAACCGAATATTATTTTGTAAGAAACTAACAATTAACATTTTTTTGAAGATATAAAATATTATTATGTAAATAGTATTCGTCGTAAAGGAGAAGTATGTTTATTCGTTTAACCTACTGAGCGCTTCGCTACTCTATGAAAAATGCCTCCAGCGCCATCGACGGCTCCAGCCGACAAAAATCTCAAATCCTGGCGCCTGTGGCACGGAAACCGGTTCTCGGCCCTAGCCGACTGTGACGATACAAGGGTTAAATTTTTTAAATCATTATCAAAATTAGGCTATGACTTCAAATGACAGCTATGAAGAAACCGCTTAAAAAAAAATTACTAACAATAAATGAAAAAGTAAATCTATTAACTAGGTTTAATGAAAAAAAGTAAATCTATTAAAAGTCGTATCTAATTTTCGTGTCTTAAACTTTGAATGTGTGTATGTGGCGCTCAACCGAAGTACTCACTTAATTACCTGGACACCGAAGGCCGTAAGCAATATAATGAAAATAAGAGGTATCTTAATAAAGGTACTCCTAGCTTATTAATAGGGACATTTTTCTTTAAGCTGATAGCTTTTCACATAAAGCTTCTACTACAGATACACACACAAACAAAAATAATACAAATGATAGTTTTTCGTAGAAAATTTACACTGGTGTTGCATTTTCACAAATAACTATATGTAACAGTAACTACTGCTGATGGGTTCTCACACGAAAATAATAACTGATGAAGCCTTTTCACACAGAGTTAATATAGTACAAATTGTTTTTACTGATAACTGTTTTAAACGAAGTTAATAATTCCAATAATGTCTTTTTTGCCAACACTTATGATTGCTTTTCAAACAAAGTTTTGTTTAATTATAATACACCTGATGATTTTTCAAAAAAACATTTTTTTTTGGTGATTTTTAATGTGGAACCCTAAAATGTATCCCTGAGAGTTTTGTTCTGTCAAGGTGTTTGCTCTCGGATAAAAGCTTTAAAACATAAAAAATGTTAGCTAATCTGTTTTGTTTGATAAAATCTCATGTTTTTCAGTGATTTCCCTTGTGAAAGGGCGACGGATATTTCGTTCCATTTTAAGGTACTAACAATACGAAAAACAGTTTACAATAAATAAGTTAGCAGAGTGATCACACCTAGCTTTTAAGAGACACACTAATAATAAAAAAATGTCTCTTAGGTTTTTTATCTCATATCATCAGGTACTTTTCGGAAAATGTTAAATTCGTTTTTTTTTCTAAATTGACACTTTTTTATTATCATTTGCCTAAGGCCTAAACAATATGAATAGACCCATGTTTTGTTCCTTGAAAGGTATACGAGCAATTACAAGTCCTTTTGTAGGCATACAATTCTGTACATCATATCTGTACTTACAAAGTTGATTTTATTTCGGCTGGAAGTAAGGATCCCCATGTATCTCCGTAAACAGCCCAAAACCCGCATGCGGACACTTAAACGAGGAGATAACCCAACCCTTTCGCAGGGAAACTCTAATTTACAGGAAGATAACGATCGCAATCCTTTTGGTTAAAGTCAAAGGAATGATAATATTATAGGGTTCCTACGAAATACCTAAAAATACAGTACCTTTTTCTCATTACACCAGGCCACCGCTGTCGATACCTGGTGATAGTAAGATTAAATTATGCGATAAGAAGAACAATTCTTGAATAATTGATCAATTGAAATCTTAATCTTCTCAAATATACCGTCAGCTTATTAATTGGAATATAAGGTGCTACTTTATTAGTGCCCGATATTTTAGTCAGTGCTCCTACTCCTGATTCTGATCAACTTTCCCCAAGAAACCCATAGTCAAATCGAAAAAAAATTTTTGGACTCTTCATACAAATCGATCAGCCGAGCGGCCAAATTAGTATGAAGAGTCCAAAAATTTTTTTGCGATTTGACTATGAGTTCCTTGGGGAAAGTTGATCAGAATCAGGAGTAGGAGCACTGACTAAAATATCAGGTACTAATAAAGTAGCACCTTATATAAACATTAAACACAGACAACATTGATATGCGAATTTTAATAGACTTTGTGTATTGAGGAAGTTCTTAATTATTTTCGTGAACTAACCTGGCCATTTGGTGTAAATCTAAATGCTGGACCGCGGGTGATGCTATATAAGTACTTTACCAGAAAACTGCTGTCTGTCCTTTATGATGCTAACGGTTAAAGTGCCACACGATAGGTAGAAGAAGACCTGGGTCTTTTGGAGAAAGTGTTCAGTTTCGTACTTAGGTGGCACAACAGATATAATGCCAATACCTTTGTCTGTACCATCTTGGAGACTGTGTTAGTATATTTCTTCTCATGAAACTATGAAAGTTTCCCCAAAGGGCCCTACATGATCAGAACAAATAAGACATAATTTATTTATTACGTTATTACATGACTAAGACCCATGAGCATAATAAGTTTCTCGTTTTCTATTTTCCTTCATGTAATGTACCTAATAATTGACTTCTTATGTAGGATGGTCATGTTTTTATCATAATAATATGTATCTTCTTAGAATACTTATATAAAAACATCATCTGTAATAGACGCAAATGACACTGATTAATTTCATGATCTTCTAATTATAGTTTATTTACCTTCTTCTTGTTATATTTAAGAGCAAAGCTCTTGTCGCTGGAGCAATCTCCAACTCTTCCTGTCATCTGCCATCATTTACCTAAACTAATTTACTTTTTAATTCATGTTCATTAAAAAAAATATTTATATTTCGTTTCCCTTTGTCGGAAGCACCACTCCAGTTTTTCATGAGGATGTCAAAGATACCTTGGCAAAGAGACATAAAATGAATCATCAATAAAAATTCGTTTCTGCCAGTTGATCTGTTTTAGTTGATCGGTTTAATTGGTCAGAGTGGAAAGACAGCTATGAAACACTACGAAAAGGAAAAAGTATATTAAAATGTTACTTCAAAATTGTATATTCCAGTCAATTTCATTTTATTGTACGAGTATTGATGACAAACAGATTCGTCGGAATCGGAAAGGTGTCACGGGTAGGAATGCTGGTGCCATTCGATAGTCCTGGAAATTCTGGAATTTAGCGCTCAGCGCGATTCACTAAGCGTTTAAAAGGAATTTGGTTCGATCACGAGCAGTCCAAACTGCGGGCTGTATTTGAAGTATCGGCCAAGCGTTGATATCGATCGCCCTTAGTATTCCACAAATTCGTATTAATCAGCTGAACCGTCACGTTCATTGCTCTGAGCGTTGCGTCAATTTAATACATTTTTGCTAATTTCACAATAAAAAAATTAGACACTTAGTATATTTCGGGTCTTAGAGCTTGTATACAGAACGTCGCATGCGACGACGCATCGCAGTTTAGTGTACAAGCCCTTCCTGTCATGTGGGTTTAGTTTTGTGTTTTTTTGGGTTGGTGGCCAATCTGATGGAAAGTGGCTACTGCTGCTTATAGGCATATATAACCCTGGAAGGGTTATCAGTACCTGACTGACCCTACAGGGCTGAGATGGAATATACAGTATGACCACTCCCTGCCCCTGTTGAAAGACAGCTACCACAAAATAGACACAGAAGGTCCGCTCAATACAAACCACTGAAATCGTAAGCATATACATGCATATAGAAATATACGGTTGTTCAAGGCAAGGTCACGCGGCAAAGTATCACAACAGTATCGTGACCTTGCCTACAACGACAGTATACGTCTATAAGCATGTATATGCTTAGGATTTTAGTAAGCGTATTGAGCGGACCTTCTGTATCTGTGTTTTGTGCAGCTACTCCCTAAAAGAGCAAAGGTTTTGATGACTATACGAGTAGTAGTTAATACTACTAAGTAATAGGCAATATTAACGCAACACTTTCAGGGAGTGTCGAGGGTGTGCCAACACACTACTTGGCAGTAGATAATAGATCGAGAAATAGTAACCTGCTAAGAAAACTTAAATAATTTCACAATCAACGTGGATGTTGAGTAATATAATATACACACAAAAAAAAAACAAATTGAGAATCAACCCCATTGAAAAAAAGAATAAAAACTATATTAGCCCTTGTCTCCTCTAGAACTTAATTTTTAACGGTATCCAGAGGAGCAGACGCAAACTGTATTTGAACTAACACAAATCAACTAAGTTTGACAGATTAACTTACAGTTACAACTGAAGAGAAAGTCCAAAGCAATTAAGTACAAGAACGTCAGGCTTCATTATGTTTATGAGTACTGCTTCTTGGAATTCGAGGAACATTTTGAGAGCCTGAAGTTGACAATGAGTCTTTGTGAAAGAAGTTCATACTTTAGTTAGATTAATAGCGAAAATTCTCAAAACTTGTTCAGGTTCCAATATTTCAAAGTCTTTACAGAGATACTGCTGTTGAGACACTTACAGAAATCTGTCTTTTTTTAAATTGGTTTTTTAAATGTCTATTTTTAGTTATTTTTTGTTATTTACTTATGAATTGTTAGTATAATGTACAGGGTGTAACAAAATTGGTATAGGACCCATTAACTGGGGATTCTACTCATCGTATTGGTCAATCTGTTTTGCCATTTGTGTATGCATAACTATATGCTGAGCCTGGGCCTTTTTCTCTGGCCAGGCAGCAACCTTTTATGTTAATTATTCTATGTTTTTAATTGTTTCCACATTATTTTTCTTTTGTTATTTTTTATTTCGTTTTTTTTATTTTGTTTAATTTGTATGGTGCTGCTTTTTAGAGAAATAAACAAATTATCTATCTATGGAGCCCAAAATTTTTTTGCGATTTGAGCAAAGTCGTAGAACAAAAGTTTTTCAGTACGATGAGTAGAATCCCCAGTTAACGGGTCCTACACCAATTTTGTAACATCCTGTATATGTGTGTAATTGTATATCTTGGCAATAAATATTTTTATTATTTTTCTTATACTAACATTATTTACGATGCTCATTGATTTCTATTAGTGCTTAGTCGATACAGGTACTATACAGGATTTTCTATTAGTGCTTAGTTCAAACTAAAAAGTTCTTGATAAAAACCGGTTATACAGACTCAAAGGTCGACATCAAAAAAAACCTGCGTCTAACTTCACAGTAGATACATAGATAATCGGCGACCAACCCGAGCGTACCTTATTCCGACATCCGTATGTCCATAGAACACGTGACGGTCACAACATTTTAGACCCCCGTAAGTCGGAAAAACACGAAACGTAATTAAAGGGAGCGATGGCCGACTGTCGTGTTATACTCGTGATCGGGTGCTGACCATGTGATCTGGCCTGCTCTTGTCATTGGTTTTTGTAATTGTTAGTCATTAGCTTCAAATAACTTTTACTTTTATATCTTTTAAATCCTTTCTTTTTTTTATTATTTTTATTTAAAGTCATGACATTATATAAATAATTTCTTGACTAGAATCAAGTTGTAATAGAATGTAAGACATTTTCAAAAAATGTGTTCGAGGGAGTTTCTTTAGGGCCCGTCGTTTCTTCTCACTCCGCAAACACTTCCCGAAACGGTGGGTATACGAGTTCCGAGTGGTAGGAACCTCGTATATGTATTAGGTAGATAAAAGAATGACGTTCGAAAAGTGTACACTGCTATCTACTTCGAATAAAATATTTTCATTTCATTTCATGTTCTTTGGAATGATACTGAACCTACGATGCTCAATTAACTCTATCAGTACAGTCTCGTGCAACTAAAAGTTGCAAAGTAGTGCAAGTACTATATGGCATGGCTGCCCTGTATACTTTTCGGTGCACGGGACTGTACCTAGTCGATACGTATAAAAGTACTATACAGAAGATGAAACAAAATAGGCGTAGAATCTATTAACTGGGGCATCTACTGACTCATCGTAATGAAATGGCAGTGAATTTGAAACAATTTTTTTACGACTTTTTTGAAAATCCAAACATTTTGGGACTCTCTATAAGGAAATGATCACAAAGCCGATAAATTTTACGAAGAATACATTTTGTGTTGTGACTTCAAAGTGCTAGACAAAAGTTATACAGGGTAGAATTGAAATCGTGGACCAGATTTTAACTGTGGCTTCTAGTCATGACACTGACAGACTTGGTGGCTCAATGGTTAGCGATCCTGACCACTCTGATCCGCAAGTCGTGGATTCGATCCACACCCAAGGCAAACACTTTTGTGATTAACAGATTTGTTTGCTCTGTGTCTGGGTGTATTATATCTCTATATGTATGTATTTAAATGTATAAGTGTATGTATATCAGTCTCTGGTTCCCATAATACAGGAAATCCTAGTTTGGGGCCAGATGACCGTGTGTGATTTGTCCCGGATTATTATTATTACTACTGAACAACTTTCTCTTAGGAACCAATTCAATCTGAGCAAAAATCTGGACTTCCTACACAAAGTAGGCTTCTCAGCTTATTGATTTGTATGAAGAGCCTTTTTGTTTGCTCCGATTGAATTGGTTCCTTAAAGAAAATCCAGTTTCATGAGCAGAAATCACAGTTAAAATTTTGTCCGCGATTTAATTTCAATCTGTATAGTTTGATAGTAAGTAGAAGCCTTATTTATATGGTTTCACACCTTTATTGATACACCCTGTATAAAAGTCCTTTAACCGTGCTATACTGAAGATTTAATCCTCAGGTTTCCCTCAAGAGATGTTTTCTCATTAATTACAAAAGCTCGACATCCTTGAAGAGCAGTTTATTGAAGATCTAATAACTTAAATTTGCCTCCTGAAACACGACTGTAGAAACTGTTAGAGAAAGTCAGGTAGTTCTATTAAACTAATTGACAGATATTGAACCTCACTAATATAGCTTACTTGTAAAACTATAAAATGTTAATATTGTAGTACTATAAAATGCATAGGGCCCTTATGAAATGCCTGAAAAAATTTAAACCGCGACTTATACTTATGAAACTGAACAACTTTCCCTAAGGAACCTATACTCAAATCGCAAAAAAAATTCCAAAAAAAAGTCCTCATACTATCAACTGATCAACGGAACCGTAAATTTTCTATGGGAAGTCCAAATTTTTTTTGCGAATTGAGAATAGGTTCCTTGGGGAAAATTGTTCAGTTTTATGAGTAGAAGCCGTGGTTAATTTTTTTTCAGATATTTTAGAAGTACCCTATATTGCTGTGTTAACAATTCTTACAATAAGTTGGCATAAGTCCACGGCTATCCTCTTAACATCACTATCATCACCAGTTAAAGATGTCCACTGCTGGACAAAAGCCTTCCCCAAGGATTTCCACACCGACCGGTCCTGCGCTGCCCGCATCCAGCTTCCCTCAACCTTCACCAGGTCATCGCTCCACCGGCTATGGTACATCACTATGTCTATATATTAATTTAAAATATTTATATAGGATGTAACATTCAAGGTGTGAAATATTTACGGAGGTGATTAAGCTTCTTAAACTGATTACGAATTACTAAAAAAGTAGGCATCTTAAAAAAATAAAATTTTCGATTGATTTTTAGAATAGGTAACTTTTTTTTATCGATTTTCGATAATAATCCCTCAACGGCGCTCCGACAAGGTCACGCGACTGCGCAGTGGCCCGTGGCGTCACAGACCAGACACGTTCAGTATTCTAATGCCACAGAATAGTTAAAATGGTACAGAAAAAATAGGTTAATTAATTCAATTTAATTTTAATCATGAATTTGAGAAATTATTCGTAATAAATAAATCCTCATACATCTTCTCAACAAATATCGCACACCTTGAATGTTACCTCCTGTATAAGTTGTCTACTTCGTTAACAGCCCATTACGTCCCCACTACAGGGGCACGGGTCTCTTCTCATAACTCGGGAAGGTTAGGCCTTACTCCACACATGGGGGCCAAGTCCGGATTGGTGGAGGTTGTGGGGCTAGTGGCCAACCCCAGTGTCAGAAGTTTTAAGTCGCCTAATAAGCCCTTCGACATGGCTTAACGACTGCCATCTAACGATAACAGCCGGCACCAACGGCTTAGCGTGCCTTGGGAAGCACGGAAACGGTCGAAATAAATGCCACTAACAGTCAAACCCATCCAGGTTATGACCGTGCCTGTAGTCAGTTAACCTGCGTGATTGACGCGACCACATAAGCCGCATTGAGCCACGACCGCTTCATCTTTTATAGTTTGGTTGTATTTTTAAAACATTTTTTTTTTATTTTGAATACAGAATAAGTTGAGTATAAATGATGAAATTATTATTTAAGCCATGTGTATAAGTTCTAAACTGTGCAGCGGTAGTTTAGAAAATAAACGATTGCATATTTCCGGAAAGCTAAATATGAATGTCTGAGTTAGTTGGATAACTAACTACGCCATTGAATTAAAATTAAACTGAATGGGAAAATTATTTGCAACATAAATGCTACGTAAATTATTTATGCTATACATAAATACCTAGGGAATAAGCATACCAAACATGTGACGCCTTAAATTCACCAAAGCAGTTTCTACAAAATTAAAGGAAGATTAAAATGGATTTCAATTCAGTAAGTACTTCCGTTTTTGGGTTTTCTACAAACAACCGGTATTTTGAACTAACTTGAATTGTATTAAAAAATACATATTATGTAAATATAATATTGTTAAATACCTAAGGAATTTGAGTAGCAAATATGAACTGTAAATGTGACGCCATGGTCTTTAACAAACTATTATAAGTACTTTACGCACTCAAATTCATAATACATAATAAAAAAACCCTACAACATAAAGACTTTATAAATTATTTCCACTTACTAACGAAACTGTACAGATATAATTTAAAACCAGTTTACCCAAACATTTTCTGCTCAATTTATATTTTTCACACTTGCTAAAACGGATATTGAAAACAATTTTTTAAATTCAATAGTATTGTAATTGTTCGCTAGTTAACCCGTAATGGAACAATTATGCAATGCGCTTATCAAAATGAAAATAACATTAACATAGAATTCACATTTAGTTTATGCGGGCCAGATAAAAGGATGTTGTGGTATTTTATTGTTATGTATGTATATCGAGCCTTTTCGGAAAGAACATCGTAAACGCCATTTTCCATTATCAAAGTGGAAATTTTCTAAAAAATGAAGTTGAGCGATATAACTGTGTAACAACTGTATGGTCTGTCACTGGATCTTACCCGCAGGGGGGTTGAGGTCGCCTTTAGGGAAGGCAGCGAAAAAAAATTGGAAAAAAGTTGAGTTTTATGAGTAGAAACCGTGGTAAAAAAATGCACCAAACATCGAACTGCATCGAAGCCCGCCTTTGTGCAACTATATTATTTTTTTAATTTCTGTTATTTGATTTTATTGTACAATAAAGAGTTAACAAACAAACAAACTGTCCATTCGCAAAGACGATAGGTGTTAAAATTTAACGTATGGATATGTTTGTATTTGATTTTATGTCTGTGTCAACGTAGCTCCTAAACGTATGAACGTTTTTTTTTTTAAAGGTGACGTGATCGAGAGGGTTTTTAACTATGATTCAATGAACGCGGTGCATCCCCGCAAACAAGACACTTGTATACAGTCATGCACTCACGAGCACCTGTTAAAGTGACTGACAATGATGCATTGCGAAATATTGATCCTATATATAAGAATAATATATTTTTTTAATTTTTCTATTTTCCTATACAGGGTTTATAAAGTGCGTTTAAAATTTTAAAAGGTTACTCAGAATCAGAATCAAGTAACAAATACAGGAAAGATATCTAAAAAAATCCGCTCTTTAACCTTTATTTCCAGTTTCCCATACAAATTCTTGATTCACTATTCAGATTTAGTATGGGGAACTGAAAAAAAAAGTTGCGGATCGGTTTTTTCAATTTTGTACTTGATTCTGAGTAATCCCTTAAAATTTCAAACACACTTTTTAGGGATCCGTAGCCAATTGGCAAAAAACGGAACCCTTATGGATTCGTCATGTCTGTCTGTCTGTCCGTATGTCACAGCTACTTTTTAGGGTTTCGTAGCCAAATGGCAAAAAACGGAACCCTTATGGATTCGTCATGTCTGTCTGTCTGTCTGTCCGTCCGTATGTCATAGCCATTTTTTTCCGAAACTATAATAACTATATTGTTGAAACTTGGTAAGTAGATGTATTCTGTGAACCGCATTAAGATTTTCACACAAAAATAGAAAAAAAAAACACTAAATTTTGGGGGTTCCCCATACTTAGAACTGAAACTCAAAATTTTTTTTTCATCATACCTATACGTGTGGGGTTTCTATGGAAAGATCTTCAAAAATGATATTGAGGTTTCTAATATCATTTTTTTCTAAACCGAATAGTTTGCGCGAGAGACACTTCCAAAGTGGTAAAATGTGTCCCCCCCCCCTGTAACTTCTAAAATAAGAGAATGATAAAACTAGAAAAAATATATGATGTACATTACCATGCAAACTTCCACCGGAAATTGGTTTGAACAAGATCTAGTAAGTAGTTTTTTTTAATACGTCATAAATCGTAAACCGCAAATTACCTTTCATTCAATGAATTCAAATATAAAAAAATATAGAGTTCAAGACATGTGTGATTATGAATTTATACGGAACCCTCGGTGCGCGAGTCCGACTCGCATTGGCCGGTTTTTTTTCTCTAATGTGGCACAAATGTTAAAGGCGTTTATTTTTTAACTTGAAATCAAGCTCATTGCAGGGTTTCTTAACTATGTTTGATAAAAATATCTAGTTTCGGTGGTTCAAGTTTATTTTGTTTGTTTATTATTGGCGATAACTATCAAGGCTAAATTTTGTCATGAACGATAATAAACGTTCAATAACGTTATTGCACGAATACGTAGATTAAGTTATTGAGTTACCTATTGATTTCCTTAGATCTATTTGCTAAGTGACCCATCGCAAAGCAACAAATATCGTTTATTTGCCTCAAACATGTTATCTAGTCATATCTAACGATTCATGAACGTGAATGGAACATACGTATAATATTGACTTTATTTCATTACTGCGACCGATAAAATAGCGAATAACCTAACTGCGAATATCACAGTAAGTAGTCACAGTAACGTGACCTTTTTTTATGGCATAACTGGCAAACGAGCAGACGGATCACCTGATGGTAAGCGATTACCGCCGCCCATAGACACCCGCAACACTAGAGGAGTCACAAGCAGCTTTTTTTCATGTTATGACTTGCAAAAATATTTGGAATTTTTATACAAATTAAATGAAATGCAAACAATATTAGGACTAATCAGGCTGACACCTGATTAGTCCTAATATTGTTTGCATTTCATCAAAATTTTAAGATCTGGAGTTGTTCAGTTTCACGCATAGAACTTATCTGTAACGGTTTGCATACATTAAATAGGTATATTGACCTATAGTTTAAATAGAATGACTTAGTTTCACTTAAAAGCGGGGCATACTCGTAGTATATCTTTATCCAACTAATACAAATGTTTATAATTGCGTTTTCTGTATTAAACACTCAATAAAAATTGAGGTCTGATAACTATCATGGAAGTGTAAAAAAGCGATATTAAATGAGTTGCCATCATAGCTGATTTAAAGAAGATCGGGTTATCATGGCCCGAAGTGAGGCACGTAGCCCAAGACAGAACGCAATGGCGAAGCACTGTGGGCGCCCTCTGCACCACCTAGGGGACCTAGGGCATTAAGTCAAGTAAGTCATGTCATCGTCAGCAATAAATGTGTTAAATACAGTTAACCAGAGTTGAGCCATCAAGAAATCTTTTTCTAATCTGCACAACTAGTTGAGATTATGTGTCGAGACTTCGTGAAAAAATCGCAGTTGAGCCTCGGGTAACAAACTGTACGAACCTGTTTTAACTTTCGCAGTAACATACTTCGCTGTAACATTTTTCGCTCTCGTGCTCTTCGTAGTCATGTAGGTACATAATAAGTTATCTTTTTAGGTAAGTTAATAACATATAAAACGCTCTACGTGAGTTGTCACAACAGTGTGAGTCTGCGCACTGAACTGACGTGACGTGGATCAGAATGTTTGGAAAACACATGTGGTGTTTTGTTCTCGTAGCCGTTGGATTTGTTATGAATGTTTGTGGTAGTAAGGAATCTGCCAATAGTGAGTAGTTTTGTTGACTAGTTAATAGTGAGTATAGACGCAAATAATGTTCTCAAGCGGCAACCGCCGTCAGCTGGAATACTATTCAGGGTATTGTTTTGGCTGATAACTCCTTTCAGGGGACACTAAAGACAGCAAAAAAACTTTATACAGCCTGGCCGATTTAAATAAAAGTTCAAAATTTTTAAAAAATATAGAGGTTTCTTTTACCATCATTATCTCTTATAAATGGAGTTGTCCACCAAAACAACATTCTGTGTTTTATTAGTCGTTGTTAGGCAGAAAATCTTTTTTGTTGCATTTAATTATTTACCATAAGTTTAAGGTTTATTTAATCTAATATGCTAATATAACATTATTTCTTAGTATAAAAAGTTGGTTATTGCTCGTAAGATAGTACACTGCTGAGTCAATAAAGATAATAAAGATATTAATTTCAAGTACCTAGTAAAAACAATTTTTTATTGAAAAATAGTATGAGCGAACATTGTGTAATGCCTAAGAGAATGTTTTTTTATTGTAGCGTTACTATACATAATAGTCAAATAAGTTTTATATGGGGTGCATATCTGTGAGAATAGTGTACGTTGGATAGCCCATCGCCAGATAAGCTGATAATTTTGTAAGACTTGCTGGAATGTTTTCCAGCAAATGCATATGGCCCAGAATCGTAATTTTCATACTTTGTATGGGAAGCGAATATAAAAATTAATAATAGATGCTACTTATCTGAACAAGTTTCACGATAAAAGGTGACGTTGAAATCGCGTAACAAATTTTAACTGTGGTTTTTGCTCATGGAACTAAAAGAACTTTCTCTAAGGAAGCAGTGCAATTGGAGCAAAAAGATAGAACTCTTCATACAAATCGATGAACCGAGTAGACAACTTTATATAAGGTGCTACTTTATTAGTGCCCGATATTTTAGTCAGTGCTTCCACTTCTGATTCTGATCAACTTTCCCCAGGGAACCTATAGTCAAATAACAAAAAAAAAATTTTGACTCTTCATACAAATCGATCAGCCGAGCGGCCAAATTAGTATGAAGACTCCAAAAATTGTTTTGCGATTTGACTATGGGTTCCTTGGGAAAAGTTGATCAGAATCAGGAGTGGAAGCACTGACTAAAATATCGGGCACTAATAAAGTAGCACCTTATATTATAAGGTAAGTCCTATTTTTTTGCTCCAAAAGAAATCGTTCCTTAATTAATGTTGTTCAGTGTCATGACAAGAATTAAATTAAATTAAATTAAATAAAGTCCGCAATTTAAATTTCATCCTGTATTATGCAACTTATTCAAATCAAAAACTAAAACTTTGTTTAGTTCCTTGATGACATTTTTCTTTAAAATGTTCCTTGATGACATTTTTTTCTAGCCTGTTTTCATCATCAAATAAGGTCACCCTGTCAATATTTTTTTTTTAATTTAAAGTTGTGTGTCTGTTACTAACAAATTATGGATTATGTCTGAAATAAATGATTATTATTCATAACGAGTAAAATATTACAATGTTTGTTTTGATGGAATGGCCATTCCGCCGAGCTGTGTAAATAATATACATAAATGTTATTATTTACACAGACTCAGTTTTTTTTTATGAATACGTTCATAATACTTATTAAGAAACAACACAATATGGTGGAGCTAAGCGATTAGCTAATCATCGATGATTTCATGAAGAAATGGGTCAGTCCCTGAGATCGCGTGACAAAGTGTCGATTATACTTTTTTACACTTTAATAGTTTCATAAAAATACTGACTTTATATGAGTCATTTCAAGCCGCCTATAAGGCCGCCTGGCTTAACGACTGCCATCTAGCGATAGCCACCGGCACCAACGGCTTAACATGCCTTGCGAAACACGGAAACGGTCGAGATAAATGCCACTAACAGTCAAACCCATCGAGGTTATGACCATGTCTGTAGTCAGTTAACCTGCGTGATCAACGCGACCACGCAAGCCGCGGCTTGAAAACTTCTGACACTGGGGTTGGCCACTAGCCCCACAACCTCCACCAATCCGGACTTGGCCCCCGTGTGTGGAGTATGGCCTAACCTTCCCGAGTTATAGGAAGAGACCCGTGCCCCTGCAGTGCGGACATAATGGGCTGTTAACATGTGTCATTTACACACGTATGAGCCAGTCTTCAAACGCTTAAATTTTCGGAAATATCGTATTTTCAGAAAATCCAAACGATGAAGTATATTCAGAGAAACCGTGTCTTAGCCGCGGAGGCATGTGTGTAAGAACATATGATTGTCCCGAGCATGCCCGACTGACTACTAAAGGACTTTGTCCTGCACAACAGAAGAACGGTGTTGAATGCTGTTATTCGCGTGAGTTGTTTCATATTTTATTATTCTTCTGAGACAAAGTCGAAGATAACAAAAAAAGAAATGACAGTATCCTTGGATTGTTATCAAAATTATAAACAAGCGTTTATGTGGGCTAGCCCATGGAGTGGCTTTAGAATAGAACCACCCCATTTCTTCCCGTAGTTATCCTGAAAGGCAACTAATGGGTTAGTGTACCGGAGAAGGGGTAGCAGCGTCGTTCCTAGTACTGTGCAATCACACAGCGATCGCCAACCCGCCTACCAAGCGTGGCGATTACTACAAAACCCTCCGTTTCGGGGAGCCCAATGTCCAGCAGTCCAAGCGTGGCGATTACGATTACTACAAAACCCTCCGTTTCCGGGAGCCCACGTCACGTGGCTACTGATGAAATTTTTGTGAGCTTCTCTTGGCCTGGGCAGAGATTGCAGGAGCATTTCCCTAATTGTGTCCAAGACGATGATAGTTCACGGTCAACAATTTATAATTTCAGTGCCCATGTCGGAGACAAGGTGCCGGAAGCGAGGAGGAGAATGTATGCCCAAAAAAAGGAGATGTGGTGATAAATTGACATTCAAAGAAGCAACCGATTGTGCCTCAGATGAGAAATGTTGTATATTAGTTTAAGTTTGTAGTAGACTATACAAAGTGTAACGAAATAGTCGTGGATACCCGTAACAGAAAGCTCATACCTATCACACTGAACAACACTCTACGTATAGTAAAACCACAAAAAAAAAAATTTAACTTCCCCTACAAAGTTTCTAAATCGGCTGATCGATATGTACATATGAAAAATGCAAAATTTTTATGGGATTTCTGTCATGTCGTAGGAAAAAAATTGTTCAGTATGAAGAGCAGAAGCCTTAGTTAAATGAAATGAAATGAAAAAAATTTAACGGGTCTTACATCTATATATTTTGTTACACTCTCTCTTTTATTAATACATATTATCATATTTTTCCAAGGAGATTTTTCACAAAGCAATCTAGTTAGATCTTTTTGCTGGCCCGGAGTCGAGTCATGAGGTCGGTTGGGCTTTATCTTGAGACAATCGCTCCTAAAAGAAATATATTTTTATTTAAAGTTTACTTTACAATATTTTCTTCATATAATTTTTTGTACACGTTATTTTGCAGTGTTCGATAATTATTATTATTTACAATATTTATTCAAATATATTATTATACATTATGATGCTTTTTTACCTTTATTTTTACAATGTTTTAAACTTTATTTTGTTGACAGTGAAATTGTATTTTATCCTACTTAATAGTATTTAAAATTAATTATTTGAATTGGTATTAATTCTTAACCGGATGTATTGGAGCGACTGTGGTTGATAAACTGTTATTGTTCTAGTGTATGAATTGAATAAATGAATAAAACAAAAACCCCAAACAAACATCAACTTAAATAGTTTTCTTTTGTATTCGACTTAGACCTGCCTGCAGCTAAAATAGTTACATTACACGTCTTATATTCACGCCTTTGCGTGTTTAGTTCAGTTTTCAGTGTTTAAGGACTTGGCCTTTGTGTATTTGCAAAGGTCGGTGTGAACTTGGCCTTACTTTTTTATGTGATAGGTGGCAAACGAGCAGACGAGTCACCTGATGGTTAGCGATTACCGCCACCCATAGACACCCGCAACACCAGAGGAGTCACAAGTGCGTTGCCGACCTTTGAAATGGGATGGGGGGATGTGAGGAATTGGGGGAGGGGGAGGTTGGGCCTCCGGTACCCTCACTCACTCGGCGAAATACAACGCAAGCGTTGCTTCATGCCGGTTTTCTGTGAGGCCGTGGTATCACTCCGGTCGAGCCGGCCCATTCGTGCCGAAGCATGGCTCTCCTACGGTGCTTTATCTATCTTATATAAATGCTACTCCCCCTGCCTTTGTTCCCACTAGTTTAACTGTACAGTTCAGTAAACTGTATCTCATTTTTTCTGAACATCTACATAACTGAACTAATGGAAATTAATTTATTGATTTCCGTTGGCACTACCTGCCATTGGCGACGCCCTTGACTTAAAAATACAGTTCATAAGAATTTATGACCAGAAGTGACAATGTTTAGTCAATGCTAAGGTATTAATAAAATAATATTTGCTTAGTGTAATGTGTGATTAGTATCAAAATTAAGCAACACAGAGGTCCATCTCAGTCACAGCCACTTACAACTAGTCCCAACTCAGCTGTGCATGCGATCTGCTGAGCTGGTATGAATAATGTTCGTGTGTAGGGAATTATTTATTTGAATATGATCACGTATCTATCCTATAAGTCAATGACTTATAATTGACCACGCTGAATACGTTAAAAACAACCGACTTTAATCGCAACAACTCCAATTTTGCTATGTTTTTGTTGATTTTCTCAAAAACCGCTGAATCGATTTCGATAAAATTTATATGGGACCACCTGTGAAGTATGGCAAGTACCCTTTTAAACAAAAAAAGAATTTTTCAAATCGGTTCAGGCGTCTTCGAGTAATCGGTGAACATACATAAAAAATAAAATAAAATAAAAAGATTCCGACGAATTGAGAACCTCCTCCTTTTTTTGAAGTCCGTTAAAATGTCTTAGTGACCACAACATAATATTTAAACACAACGCTTATTTTCGTACAGCAATTGGGGGGGGGGGGGGGAAATAGAAAACCACGGTTTATGAGGACATTCTCTGTAACGGGTATTTATATCTTTTATCCTCTAAGCAAGAGAAATGGGCCCTACGAGGCAATGGGGAAAATGATGCGATTATCTACTAAGTAGCTTAGTATAGCGCAAACATTTTAGCAATAAAAGTAAAATGTAGAAATGGACATTAATATTTCATTCACTAATAAATGCGAAAGTAGGGATGTATGTTTGTTTGTTTCTTTCGCACCAAAACTACTGAACGGATTAGGATGAAATGTGGTAGGTAGATAGAATAAAGCACTCGACTAACACATAGATAGATAGATAATCAGTTTATTGTATTGCACACGTTACAAAAATAAAAGAAGATAAAAACTTCAAATACAATAATATACATAGGATACTTTTTATCCCGGAAAACGTAAGGGTTAAGGAATGCTTAAAACTTTAAAACTCCTGGCTTCACCTTAACATTTTCTTTATCGGAGCTCCTCAACGATATGCCCGTTTAATAATCTGGTCACGAAATATGCGCCATTTTGGCAAGTGTTATGCAGAATCAAAAGTAACGTCATTTGGAAAATAATTTATGTTATAATTGTTCATAATTTTTAAATTAAAGTAAGTAAGAGATAAATGAAAGTTACGCTAATGAATCCTGATATTAAGATAACTAACAGTACTTATAGGTATAAATTAAAAATACAGTCACAAATTCTTGTTATCTACTAGAATATTATAGGTAATTCTATATTTTCAACCGACTTCAAAAAAAGGAGGAGGTTCTCAATTCGTCGGAATCTTTTTTTTTTTTTTATGTATGTTCACCGATTACTCGAAGACGCCTGAACCGATTTCGAAAATTCTTTTTTTGTTTGAAAGGGTATACTTCACAGGTAGTCCCATATAAATTTTATCGAAATCGATTCAGCGGTTTTTGAGAAAACCAACAAAATATAGCAAAATTGGAGTTGTTGCGATTGAAGTCGGATGTTTTTAACGTATTCAGCGTGGTCAATTATATTCATACTAATTTAATCATATAATTATCAAATAGGATTTAATAATTTGGTAAGCTTCAGAAGGCAGTACACATACTAAGGCAAGAACTTCGTAAGTGTCCTTTTTTGTTTTAACTATACTGTGGACTAAAAAATCGACTCAAAGTCTGTTGCCTGACTTTTGCAAAAAAAAACTCAGTCTACAAAACTACTAAATACAAAAAACAAAAGCACTAGAAAACCACTAAACTTAAATCATAAAGAGTAAACACTCAGTTTTTGTACTTTTGGTTTAGTGTTTTTTTGCTAGATTGAGTTATTTTTTTAAAAGTCATGCCACAAACCTTGAGTCGATATTTTTGTCCATGAGTATAGATAAAACATTAAAAAAAAAATGTTATAAGTATCGATTTTAATAGTGGCCTCTGAATCTTAAATTGACATGTAACAATATAAGCTAAAAAATTTAAAGAAACGCAAAATAAAATGCCGGAAAATTGAGAATATTATTAGTCAATAGTCATCCTCTCATTCGTGTCTTATTACCCAATTATACACTACAACACAATACAATACAATATCGTAACCAATTTAGCAAAATAACCCGACTGCATAAAAATGTACCCTTTATTATGGAGATCGAGAATAATCCAGCGACACATACATACACAAAATAAAAAATGAGAGGTTCCTTTGACCCTGAAATTTTCTGAATTGTATTTATTATCCATAGCTGGTGAGCTTATAATACTTATAACACCTACATCTTACATCCACATTAAGGAGGATAAATACAGGGTGTTAAAAAAGTGCGGTTGAAATTTAAGGGGTTTCTCAGAATACAGGAAAAATATTGAAAAAAACCGCTCTTCAATTTTTTTTTTAGTTTTCCATACAAATTCTTGATTCACTGTTCGGATTTAGTATGGGAATCAGAAAAATATTGAAGAGCGGATTTTTTCAGTATTTTTCCTGTATCCTATACTTTCTTGATTCTAAGTAACCCCCTTTAAATCTCAAACGCACTTTTTTAACATTCTGTATACTTTTTCACCTCTCCAGCACGAAAAGGGTGCTTTCGGCGCGTAAAAACTCGCAGCAAAATCGCTTTTTGCTTCGAGCATGAGAAAAAGTGATTTGACTTTCGAATACCACTTTTTCGGCGATATGGTTCGTTCAAAAACTCATTTTGGCCTAACGATGTAACTCATAGGCACAAAATTTTGTATGTTATTTATTAAAATTTAGGTTTATAAATTATGCTCTTGCCTAAATTGGTGAAGGACGTAATTTTTTAAATAAATACTCGTAAACAGTAATATCGCATACTTAAAAATATCATGTTTGGTTTTCATCTCAGGTTTTCATGAAAATGTCAAGCAGCGCAATTTCCGAACGCAACATCTAATTAAAATAAAAAAACATTTTCAAATATTGTCTACAAAGAGAATATAATCAACTATGTTTTTTACCTATAATCTATAAAACTTTTCTTGCTGGTAAAGGTGAAAATTTGTTATTTTTAACGAGAGAAAGTTATTTTTATGTCTCGTGCCTTTAAATCACTCACTGTGCTCAGTAGTCTGTATTACAATCACTCTCTACGCTCCTAATTAAATTCTAGACTACTTTGCTAGTTTGTGATTTAAAGTCAGCACTCGTAGCGAAAACTAACTTTGCTTACTTGTTGAACAAATAACTATTAAAGTACGAGAGCAAGTTATTTTTATGTCTCGTGCTTTTAAATCACTCACTGTGCTCAGTAGTCTATATTAGAATCACTATCTACGCTCGTGACTTGACTGACTCGGTGGCTAAGCGGTTAGTGATCCTGACCTCTGATCCGAGAATCGTGGGTTCAATCCTCACACAGGGCAAACTTTTCTGTGATGTTCAGAATTGTTTGCTCTGAGTCTGGGTGTATAATATCTATATATGTATGTATTTAAATGTATATGTGTACGTATATCAGTCTCTGGTTCCCAAGATACAGGGAATCCTAGTTTGGGCCAGACGACCATGTGTGATTTATCCCGGATATTATTATTATTATTAATTAAATTCTAGACTACTTTGCTAGAGTAACACGTACATATATCCGAAAATCATTTACCTATTAGACATTAGTAAATATATCATCATCATCAATCACCCACAGAAAATTAAAATTTCTGCGTGCTCATCTCCCTCGCGTATTTGCTTAAATTTGACGACACTACTGTTGATCTTCTTGCTCCGGTTTGGTAGTAAATGTCCACCCTGTAGGTTTGTGCTTCAGCCTTAGCTATGATATAGCGACTGAGAAACCTCGGAGCTGTTGACTGGACATACTGAAAAAATAGATAAATTAAAAAAAGAACTGTATCTTTCTATTCATAAAACTAAATAATTAATTGAGAACAAAATTGCAGATATGATGGTTTTTAAAAATATATTGTATAATGGCAACCTGTATACAACCTGTTCCAAGTTAACAAGTAATAGTATATAAAAAAATAGATATGACGGTTTATAGATCTTATCTAAAATATTGAAATTGGAATCTTCGTAAAACCCGTTCCAAATCAAAAAGTAATATTATACTTATGCATATCTGTAGTTCAGCATTAATATTTTATTATCCTTATTTATTTCCTATTTTGGTCTTTTTAACCGACTTCAAAAAAAGGAGGAGGTTTTCAATTCGTCGGAATCTTTTTTTAAATGTATGTTCACCGATTACTCGAAGACGCCTGAACCGATCTGGAAAATTCTTTTTTGTTTAAAAGGGTACGTACACTTCACAGGTAACCCCATATAAATTTCATCGAAATCGATTTGGCAGTTTTTGAGAAAATCAACAAAAATATAGCTAAATTTGAGTTGTTGCGATTGAAGTCGGTTGTTTTTAACGTATTCAGCATGGTCAATTATCTGTTTTTACTTTACTACAGAAAATATTCAAAATGTGTGAGTAACAGTAACACGTACCTCGCGAGAATCAAATTGTTTTCGCATTTGTCTCTGTATGTGTTCTAAAGGTCCCCACGTTGGCACTGGCTTTAGGAGAGACCCCCATGCCTGAAAATTAAGACAAAGTAGGATCCAACCGTACCATCTCTCATGGACAAAATAATGTTTTTATATATTCCCTTTTCCCAATCAAAGGTAAATCTTTTTCGAGTATATGCTTGTTTGTATGGATGATTGAAAGCGCATTAATTTAATGTTCCTGCCAAAACCAACAGAACAACAAGATGGATTGGATAATTCGAGATATCATTAGATTCGTCTGGCTCTTCAGATTGAAATTATAATGATAGGTTTAATTTCTTTGATAAATTGGTTGGCTTATATTCAAAGTGTTGCACAAATATAATATTTGACCTTTTATTTCATATATTTGACAAATACCAATTCAAAACGCATTCACATAATAATATGTCAAAAGGGTTCCGCAGGGTTGCATATTGGGTTCATCTCTTTTTGTATTATTCGAATTAATAAGAATTTATATGAAACATATTATTTTTGTTGAATTACGATATAAAATTACTAATTTTATTGATATGATAGAATATCAATTGGTATACATATATAATGTACATAAAATGAGGTAATTTTTTTTTAAATCTATAATATTATAAATACGAAAGGTGAGATAGATATAAAGCGCTCGGCTACCATATAGGATACTTTTTATTCCGGAAAACTCGAGGGTTCCCGGAAGAATGGCTAAAAACTGAAATTTTTACTTTGTCATTAGATGGCGCCACCTTAACATTTTCTTTCTCTCTGGACCCAATTCTGAAGTCCACGTAGACGAAGTCGCGTGCGGAAGCTAGTAAAACATAGTGTGACATAGTAAACTTGACTGACTCGGTGACTAAGTGGTTAGCGATTCTAACCTCTGATCCGAGAGTCGTGGGTTCGATCCCCACACAGGGCAAACTTTTCTGTGATAAGCAGAATTGTTTACTCTGAGTCTGGGTGTATTATATCTATATATGTATATATTTAAATGTATATGTGTACGTATATCAGTCTCTTGTTCCCAAGATACAGGGAATCCTAGTTTGGGGCCAGATGGCCGTGTGTGGTTTGTCCCAGATATTATTATTATTATAGCTTACTTACCTGTTTTTCCCAAAACACATTTCGGCCAATGGCATAGACAGCTCCAAGCACAATTATGATGATCATGAAACACCAACCCAACTTCCAATCAGTGGACAATCGAACCATGTTCCACTGAGTGATTACGGTTATAAACCTTTTAGTTGTACTGTAATACTTTATCTGCAAACAAAAACAATTCAATTCCCATAAAATCTTGAACAATAAGAGAGCCAGTTCCCCATTGCGTTGGGGAATCTTGGTAAGCCTGCTTCCATCTTCGGCATCATCATAACTTACCATCAGGCGAGATGATGCCAAGGGCTCACCAATTGAGGGTAAAAAAAAATAGTTTAATATGAGACCGCCATTCGAGGAACTTATGTGTTATGCACAATCTTTAACTGTAATATGGTGACTAAAAGATGGGCTCAAAATCCTACAAAGACCAGTTTTGGTCTTTTAGCTATCATAAAGATGGTCAATAATCCTAAAAACCATCTTAAGGATTTTGATAAACAGCTATTAAGTAAGAAAAGTTTGATATTACGAGGTTATAATAAATTAATCTGCTAATTTATATTCTATCCTTTCGTAAAATAAGTATCTAAATAATAGGACATGTCAAAGATGCTGTTAATAAATTTGTATAGGGTTCTTATGAAATACGATACCTGAAAAAAGTTCAAACGCGGCTTCTACTTATGAAACTGAACAACTTTCCGCAAAAAACCTATACTCAATTCGCTAAACTAACTTGCTAACAACTACATCGTTTGGTTTAAGTCTCGCTATCACGTATGGATAAAAAAGGGTCAACAAGCAAAGCAATGTAACGTTATGCATAAACAGGGGTGTAACAAAATAGGTGTATGACCCATAACTGGAAGTTTTCCTTACAGAAATCCGTACCTTTCATTCTCTTTCTTATCGTGTGGCAAATTTAACCGTCTCATTCACAAGGTATAGACGTCGATTGTCTAGTGTTGTAGTGTGCCTACTTTTTCATTAAAAGAGTTCAACTTTCCATACAAATTCATCGATTTGTATAAAATTCAGGTAAAGGATTATACACCAATTTTGTTACAATCTGCATGGTGATACATTCAGCCAATTTCTCATTACGTAAGCATCATCGCTCACTAGGATGTTATGAAATATAAAGGAGTTTATCGAAATTTATTGTATAATAAAATAAAATTTCAAAATTTGAAAAAAGGTCTCACCAAAAATAAGATAGGAGATAAAAGAAGACTATAGTACATAAGTTTAGATGGTGGATGTCCAAAATGAAAAAATATGTCATCAACAAGTCTACCCAAAGGGTACATGAATATCACAATTGTGACCTCAAAAAGAGTTGTGATGCCTTTACTGTAAAAGTAGAGACACAGTTGAATCTGAAAAAGAAAGATTTTGACCTTAAAAATTAGGGTCATATCTTGATTGTAAAAGTAACGGGCATATTAAAAAGACCTCAAAAATATTGTGATGCCTTTATGTAAAAATTGACGACAAGTGACATCTAAAAATATTTAAAAAGTTGAGCATCCTTTTTATGTTTCCAGGTTATGTGTTTAGTTTTATTGTTAGTGCGTTTGTTGAATCAAAGCAATGTTAGTGTAGGTTTTTTTGAATGGCTGGCTAGTACAACTGAATTATAAGAATTATAATAATAAAAGGTTGTCCGGAGAAAACTGTCCGCTATAAAATAATTTATAAAAGTTTAGTTATAAGAGACTTTTGAGTATTGGATATTACATAATAACAGGTATTGCCCTGCCAGCGCTCTAGCAATTTGCTAACAGCAAGATACTTTCCATTCAATATTCAGAGCAAAATCATGGACAGAGGTTGTTGAGGTAGCTCAGGAGGGGCTGCGTGATGTATCCATCTGGCTTAAAAATAACCTTTTAACCTTGAATACTAATAAAACCAAATGTGTAGCATTTCGTATAACTGAAAAAACAGCTCTACGTGAAACAACTCAAGTCACTCTTCACTGCTGTAAAAAAGAGGACACTAATTGTAACTGCCCACTTCTGGAAAGAGTAAATAGTATCAAATACTTAGGAGTTGAAATTGACCAAAACCTAACATGGCAATATCACATAAATAATCTTTGCAGCCGAATGAGAAAACTTTTGTACATCTTCAAAAAACTAGGGACTTTGGCATTATCAGAAATTACAAATCTTATCTACACGGCACTATGTCAGTCACTTTTATCCTACTGTGTAACTGTTTGGGGAGCTGCATTTAAAACTTACCTTATAAGGCTGGAACGAGCTCAACGTTCCATAATCAGAGTTGCTCACAAAAAGCCGTGTCGCTACTCCACTGAGCTCCTGTATAAAGAGTGTAAATACCTTACAGTCCGGCAGCTCTTCATAATACAAAAAATTCTTAAATTTCATAAAATATCCCTCCCCAATATTGTAACTTCTCGCTCTTAATGTCATAGAAAATGGGAGATCCCAACGACACGAACTGACTTTGCACAAAGAAATTACAAACATCTCGGTCCTTTCCTTTACAGTAAATTAGACAAAGAACTGAATATCTTCAACGACAGCAGGCATCAATGTAAGTGTAAAGTTAAAAATTACCTCCTTAACTTAAACTACATAGAGACGAAACATATCATGGCTAAGCAACATTAAACTTGAAAATATTCACTCTCTCCAAATACACGCTCGTGACGCTAAAAATTTATCTTTTTCACACACACACACACACACACACACACACACACACACACACACACAAGCACACGCACACGCACACGCACACGCACACGCACACGCACACGCACACGCACACGCACACGCACACGCACACGCACACGCACACGCACACGCACACACACACACACACACACACACACACACACACAATCACACACACACACACACACACACACACACACACACACACACTCGCATACACTCACACACTCACATACATTCACACACTCACACCACTCACTCCTTTTACTGTAATACGACCTTAACACAAACTTTAATGTGGAATAATAAATGAACTGTTCTAGGATAATTAATTTTTGTGTACTTTATGGCGGAAGAGACTGATATCTACAATACAGGGTATCCTAGTGTGGATATCAGGGCTCAAATTGTTTTTGTGTCTAAAAATTTGTTGCAAATAAAGATATATTATTATTATTTTCGTTTCCCTGTCGAATGTCAGAAACTATTGCATTACGAAAAGTGTTCACATCTTTGTAGGCCACACCACCAATAGCTCTATTCAGCGCATGGAAGCAACTGTGGACGCAGCGGTTAAAGTCGACAGAATAGGTATATTGAAGCCAACGTTCAGTTTGGTTTTCTTTGATCCAGGCTATCATAGACGTACTACGATAAGATTGAGCATTATCATCGAGAAGCCAAACGGTGCACTTGCAATCACCATGCCAATATTTCATGAGCTACTTGAAAAATCGAAGATATCTCTCGTTATGCACAGTTTCCTGATCGGCCATAATTTCGTAAAAACTAATATCTTTGATATCCATTATTAATGTCATCATCACTTTAGGTCTGTACCTTTTTGATTGTGCTACTGGACTTGGTGTCTTTCACTTCTCAACCATTGTTTAGCCTGATATTTTTTCGGCGGACGTTGGAGAGAGACCTACGTCTCATCCACGGCACCAGTATGTCAGAGGCGGTTAGTTTGCTTCTTGTAGTATCTACTGCAAACTGAATTTGGAGTACTCTACACGTGTTTCCAAGTGGACAGGAGCAAGTTCATTTGGAACCCATTTTTTATAGATTTTTCACATTTCCAGTTTTTCATTTACTATTTTCGTGACAAGCTGTTTTAGGGATTCCTAGATTAGCCGACAGGGACCTCAGTCTCCAACATCTTCTTTGGTTGAATACTTCCTTCACTGCTTCAACTCGTTTTTGCGTTTGAAGATCAATACTAAAGGGTCCCACCACAATGGTCTCGAAATTTATGTTTTTTTTAAGTTTTTTAGCAAATAAAAACTCGATGACGCCCCGTTGGTCATACAGGTCGATTTAAAACATATATTCTAAATCTTTCTCACTGAGCCATTAGGGGATGATGCCTGCAGCGCGTAATAACATATGAACTACTCTACATAATGCACTAGTGTCATGCGCAAAAAATCTAACAAACATGTATAAAGTTTTCAAAGAGCGGACAGTTTTCTTAGAACAACCTATTATAATAGCTTAGTTAGTTAGTTCTTACAACTAGTGATAGACTTGCGAACCAATTAGGTTTTTTAGATTTAATTAACAAACTCTCCTAAGATTTGACATCAACATTAATAACATCTATTTATGATTTACTTGAGCATATCTAATTATCAGCTTAAGTTTATGTAATAGTATGTTTTCGCCTACCAGCCATCTTATCAATATTATCAGCATTAATGGGCACCATCTTTTTGACGAGATAAAACAACCACTTATTTTTGGTGAAAAGAAATATTTAATTACCATCAGGGCTTTCTAATAGTGGGAAAAAATCTCTTCCATCGATTCATATAACTTTAACGAATCTTCAAAGCGAGAGTAAACAGACACTTTTTGGACTTGACTTTGCACAGGGAGGGGCGCTTGTGGCTATCCTCGGGGATGTGCCACGCGCCACCGTGGAGTAGCTCCCTTGGACCCTTGCTTTGCTCCAGGGGGGTACCGCGAGAGATTTTATATCTCTACGCGGCAGTACCCAGTTGGCCAGTTGGCGGTGGAGCCCAACATCTTGTCCACCGCAGGGGGTTGGAAGCCTTGATCCCCATTGCTTCCAGACAGTAGACTGGGGGAGTCTTCTACCCACTGTAAGGAAGCAGTTGGAGGGTACGCTCAGCGTTCGAGGGCAGTCTTTCTGCCCTTCACCCAGCCGGGCTACCTTTTGGTGGCAGTCGCCGATCGGGAACTGTACGTAAAGGCTCTGCAGGTTTCCTTGTCCCCTGCCATATGGCAAAGCGGGTATGCCAATGGGTTTTAGTTGGTAGGTCTGCCCTTTCAGGGCAGGAGTCCAACATAACCTTGTTCGCCTCCCCAGGCAAGAGCGTATGCATGCGCATTTCCCATCGTTACAAAAAGGTATCATCTCTAAACCTGTCTTCTAAGCTTCTCTCGATGCTAACAATACTAACGACCTATATATTTGTCCCGGATATATTATTATTACCTCACCATCAGGTAAGGTGTTGCCAAAGGCACTCAAATATTTAATTCCAAAGAAATGGTCTAAATCTTAGACATTTTAAAGACTGCTTACTTACAGAACTTTTTAGAAACGCATGGCATATAAATGCCGATACACTCAGAGCAAGCATAACCATCCATCTCCTAAGTATGGCCCATTCGCAAACAATTACTTCCACAAGACAGTGGTACGTCAATATCTAAAAAATATTAAGAATTAAATTATGTATTATAATTATTATATTATTCAGGTGAGATGATGCCAAGGGAATACCAATTGAGGGTAAAAAAAAATATCGTAAGTTAACGTAAACATTTTATTTCCGTACTTTGCTAAATACCTTAAGAGTTACTGGATTTAGGAAACGATATTTCATAAATTGTACCTGTAGTCCATATGGGAAAGGATTGTAGAAACATAGACCAACCTTGAAAACACTTGTTTGTTTTCTTTTTTAATTAAAATTATAATTTAATATATGGTAGCGACACTTAATGATCGAAACCCTCTTAAGCCGTTGGTATGGATTGCTATCACTAGATGGCAGTAATTAAGAAATGTCAGAGTTCTTGTTCTTCACTGATAATTTATGACTCTGGGACTGATCACTAGCATTACAAGCTTCATGCAAGTTTATGCCTGTATCTGTGATCTACGAGATCTAGGTGACCACACATTTTGAACTGAGCCGCTATTGCATTGCACAATATCATTTTGATTAACAATATTGAATTACTTACAAACGTGAGCAATTCCAATATTAGATTCAGAATAAAAAATATTGGCAAATATATGTCACCAAAAAGCAACTGTGAAGCATAAATTGGTAACGTATAAAACCACGGGAATGCATCTATGAACAGAAAATATTAATAAGCTATGAAACTTACAAAAAAAATACAATATGCTGGGTAGGGATCAAAATTAATATAATGACATCTCACACACTAAAATCCGTCAAAATGTTTAACTTACAGTGTTATATGAATGGAACCTCATTACCATCCGCTAAGACAGTTCAGGTAAAGAAGGATTCCATTTCACACGTCGAATAAGGCTGATGTTGAAAATAACACAGTAATTTAGTGCGGCTTACTGGTTAGCGCTTCTGACTACTGATCCGAAAGCCGTAGATTTCACTTGCAACCTCGGGTAAAGATTTTTGTGGATTTGTTTGCTCTAGGTCTGAGTGTAATGCTTACAAGTACATACCTATGTATTAAAACATTTTGTATGTAGGTGTAGGTATGTCAATCTCTGCTTTCCATAATACAATAAGGAATTCTGTTTCAAGCCGTATGGCTGCAGGTGATTTATCCCTAGATATTAACATTATATCTGTCCCGGCTAAGAACATCGCTTTCGATAGATAAATTCGATGACATTAATTTCAGACTGTGCCAAAAATATTATTTTGCTAAAAATATTCACAAAAAAGATGAAAGAACTCACTGTATGAATTGTAATTAATTGGTATTCCAAACATTGATTCGCAATATTTCTTCAAACTAAATGTAAAAACTCCTTTGAATAAGAAATAGGCACCGTTTGAGAATAGCATCATGGCTGTGTGTCTGCCCGGAAGCACCTGCGGAACGAAATATAATGTGAAACGTTGGTAAATTTTTAAAAGTAAATTTACGATGAAGCAGAATCGTGAATGTCTGCTCTGACTTACATCAGTAAGTCAGAGCAGACAGTCACAAGCTGACAGACAACGCACACACAAATCCTTTGAAAATAGAAATTAGGAAATTTAAATTTGTGTATGCGTTCCGTAGAAGGTCTAGAGGAATTGGGGTAATCTTCTTAGCGAATCGATTCCAAGGCATATCAAGTTTTTGAGGAACAGAACTCACAATCAGTCACACGGACAGCATTGTCCGTTGCAGTTTTGTTGGGGTAATGGTAAGTGGTGGTAAATATGGTGTTAAAGTGTGTATGTAAAATTGTATTACCCACATATTTAGACGATCTGGTTTCATACGAAGTCTACGAGGACTTCATAATCAACAAAGACGATTTGAAAGAACATTTAAAGCATCTATTTAAACAAGTTTGAGATGAATTCAAGGGCTTTCTAAGAAATAACAATAAAAATGTTCCTTGAATAACACACATTTACCTGGTCTTTAGAACGGGATGCGAAGAACTGGACAACAGGTGGCGAAGTTATTGTAGGGGCGAGCATTTCGAAGTCGGTTTGCTGAAATATAATCAAGCTAACTTCATAATTATGGAACAACCAAAAAATGCACTTTAAGATTAGAAACCCGTTTAAGTTTCCGGAGGAGATACTTTGTTACCCTGTATACATTTAAGTTAAATTTGAATAGAAATCTTCGAGCAAAGCAGCACAAAATATTAGGTGAGTAATTATGAAATTTTAGCATTTTATTTATTTACTATCATTTCAATTTACTGTTAAACTGAGAAAATAATCAATAGAGGGTGTAAAAACACCTCTTCTGAAATGAAATCTGAAACGGGGAGTTCTACTACTAATTTTTTAACTAAAAATTTTCCCCAAGGAACGCATACTAATTTTACAAATTCAATCAAATTTTAATGAGGGGTATTTTTCAAAAATGATTACTTACAGCAAGCAATCTATGCCATTCTGTAACTTCTATAGGTACATCTTCGATGTCCTTTTCGATTGACATCCAAACCATATGGCCAGACATCAGTAGGAATATTGATATTGTCAGCAACTGGACTACGTGATGGACCTTGGAAACACCGTCATACTTTTAAAACATTGTATTTTATCTATATATGTATGTATTTAAAAAGTATATGTGTATGTATATCAGTCTCTGGTTCCCAAGATACAGAGAATCCTAGTTTGCGGCCAGATGACCGTGTGTGATTTGTCCCAGATATTATTATTATTAAAACATTGTATTTTAATATTTGCAACCTGCATGCAGGTTGCATACAACACATATGTTAAGGCGCGAAGTACACTCAATCTGAGCAGGTTTATGCATGACAATATAATATCGACCGTAACGCACTACTCATTTTAAGTTCAGATCAGTGTGGGTACCATCGCGGCGGTTACGTCAAGGCCGAACGCAAAATTCTCGAGATTTCGATGTTTTTATTACTTTTCTTGGCTTTCAAATAAGTTAAAAAAAATCCGTTCTAGATAAATTGAAGGTATTAAAATAACCGATTTTTGTGTGTTGTTTTCAATATAAACAAATATTGTGTTTCCGAGAGAATTTGCAATTAATGCAAAATACAGAGTCTACAGGATATTTTTTTTTCATCAAATTTTTTGTGATTTTTATGATTCTGTTCAAGATAATTTGTTTTTCATTGTTTGAAGTATGTTATATATTTTTTCCATGGTGATAGCTTTAACCATTATTTCAAGAATTTGAATTGAATATTGCGATTTGGCTATACTTAGCGCCTTATGGTCTTAATAACAATGTTGAAATGAAATGAAATATTTTTTTATGGCATAGCTGGCAAACGAGCGGCCGGATCACCTGATGGTAAGCGATTACCGCCGCCTATAGACACCCGCAACACCACAGGAGTTACAAGTGGGTTGCCGGCCTTTGAAATGGGAGTATATTTTATTCGAAGTAGGTAGCAGTGCACACTTTTCGAACGTCATTATTTTTTTTATATTTTTTTTTTATTAAAGAACAAACAGTCGCTTATGTTATTACATATTTCTTATTAAAGATAGACCTATAGTTCTCTTAGTGTTTAATACGAAATACAAAAATGTTATACAAAATACAATACAATAGGGTATTTACTATTAATCAGTGATTAATTGTAAAATATTATTCACTAAACAGCATGTCTTCTATAAAATACCCTATCATAGCAACAATTTATTGAGATCGTAGAAGAATTAAGTTAAAAACAGCTAGGAAGCACTGCGAGAGCGTTCTTTTTGAAACGTGTAAGGCTACAATTAAATAAGTCTATATCATTTAATTCCTCATTATAAAGCTTGCAGGCTCTTCGAATGAAAGAGTTATTGGCATAACAATTTTTACTGGTAGAAACATGGAAATTTATCTACCTTATCTACCTTATTTGAGATTCTTACCACTTGGAACTCGTGTTACTAGGAAGTGTTTGTGGAGTGAGAAGAAACGACTCCCTCCGACACATTTTTTGAAAATGTCTTATATTCTATTACATCCTAATGTTTTTGCAAATAAAGTCTTTGACTTTGACTAACAGATTTTTTTGTTGTAAAAATTACCTGAATTACCTAAAAATACGTTAAACAGTAAAGGACAAATTGACTAAACAAACACTGAACCAATTTTCATCAACCATAGCAACTTATGACTCTAGGGTTGCCATCTTTTCCCACAACCCACGCCGAATCCAGACTTGGCACTAGTATACTCGTATGTATTATGACAGCCTTTCTAAATATGGGAAGAGACTAAATAACTATAAAAAACAACTAAACCGATTTCCATCAACCATAGCAACTTATGACTCGAGGGTTGCCGACATTTCCCACAACCCACGCCTAATCCAGACTTGGCACTAGTCGTCTGTATTATGACAACCTTTCTAAGATACGGGAAGAGACTTGCCCCAGTAGCGGGCCAATAAGGGTTATTAACCCGTATTCCTCGTGAACCAACTATAGTTACTATAGAAAGCACAACTAGTTGTTATATTTATGACTATTGTTTACAGTCCTTCCGGACACCGAAACGATTTACGAAAAACGTTAAGTAAAGAAAACAATGAACTTACCACCCAAATTTTCCTCTTAAATAATTGACCGACGTTCATTGCAGCTGCAGCCCATATAATTATGAAATATAATGTGTAAATAAAATCGTAATCTTTACTTGTGATATTATGAGCTCCTGACATAACTCGTCTAAAAAGCAAAAATAAACATGAGGCCATATGAAAATGAAAATGAATGAAAATATAAAAGTAGGTAGCATTGTACACTTTTCGAACGTCACTCTTTTATCTACCTAATACGAGGTTCCTACCACTCGGAACTCGTATACCCGCCGCTTCGGGAAGTATTTGCGGAGTGAGAAGAAACGACGGGCCCTGAAGAAACTCCCTCCAACACATTTAAAAAAAAAACTTATATTCTATTACATCTTAATGCTAAGTCAAGAAATTAATTACACAATGTCATGTCTGTGAATAAAAAATAAAATAAAAAAGAAAGGATTAAAATTAGAATCTAATAACTAAGAATTATACACAAAAATAATCAATGACAAGAGCAGGCCAGTTCACACGGACAGCACCCGATCACGAGTATAACGCGAAAGTCAGCTATCGCTTCCCTCAAGTATAGTGTTACAATAACTCAAAGAAAATATTATTTCAACACGATCTCTACGTGGCAATAGAGATAAATCTGACCAAATAGTTCGAATTCCACTGTCTCCAATATGGCTAAAGCCATAAAGCCTAGCCTTATTAAGGCCTACTTTTCTGAAGGTTTCGCGTTTCATCTGTATCATGGAGTATATGACCTTTTCGAGGTATGGGAAGAGGGACGATATAAGTAGTCAACTTAATGATTTTTAATCCTTAACTCTTTTAACCCCTTTACTGGTTTCGGTTGACTATTATTAATGTCACAGGAGTATCAGTCGGCTGTCACGTCACGTATCTTCCTACATAACCTATAATAGGCTTTATAAGGATGACGACATTGCCAAGGTGTTGCAAATAAAGCGTGCGCGTTAACTTTTACCTTTCATGTCGAATAACTTACCGAAAATACTCGCAAGGGGCTATGTTGAAATAGGTTCCGTTTCTTGATTTATAAAAAGAACTGCCGACGGTAATATTGCCTTCAGCTAACCAAATTTTGAAATCATCAAGGGTTACACATTTTATGCGTTTTCTTGCATTATTTTCGCAACTGAGAAAAAAATGTGCAATCAAATTGTTGGGTTACTTAATTGCGTGAGAGATGCTAACTCCTTATTTAGACACACGATAGTGTGTCAGCCAAGTGACATCACAGCCATAAGATACTTCATACAGTTTGAACCACAGTATAAGGGCATTATACAGTATGGACACTCCCTGCCGCTCTCTGAATTCTACCTCACCCTCCCCTGTGTGACCGATGTGTGACTATTTGTTAAGGAGTTGGCAAACCAAAGCACAGTAAAATAACCAAAGTCATTTTTTTAAGGAAAGAGTATAATAATAATTATTAGGTTCGATCCCCACACAGGGTAAACTTTTCTGTGATGAGCAGAATTATTTGCTCTGAGTCTGGGTGTATAATAGATATTATACACCCAGACTCAGAGCAAATAATTATATAGATATATATGTATGTTTTAAAAGTATATGTGTATGTATATCAGTCTCTAATTCCCAAGAGACAGGGAATCCTAGTTTGGGACCAGATGACCGTGTGTGATTTGTCCCGCAATATTATTATTATTATTGAATCTCGATTCAATCCTAGTACATCACGCACACATTTACATGTGTGCAAACATGAATGTCTATGTAGTAAACAATGGCGTGTCCGGGGTGTTATTTGAACCAGTCCCTTCCCCTCTCTGAAGGCAACCTCACTTTCCTTACAGGTGAGATCCAGTATCGGT
Organism: Coleophora deauratella; assembly: GCA_958295455.1. NCBI lineage: Eukaryota > Metazoa > Arthropoda > Insecta > Lepidoptera > Coleophoridae > Coleophora > Coleophora deauratella. The sequence goes on along the minus strand of OY282390.1, from coordinate 3,164,670 downwards.
TGCTTAGCGCAAGCTACGCAACAAACACATAGAAACTGCATATTTTCATGTAATAAATAGTAGTAGGTCATAATAACGCGATACTTGCATGGAGTGGTAATAGGAGTAGTAATAAGAAAGGAAAAGGACAACGTACAGGGTTATATTACACGAACTATTTGGGCCCATAAGCAATACACAGGAAAATAAGTTATAATATTTATCCTTTTTAAAATTGTATGTCGCATCTTTATTTTACCTCTATGTTTTCTCTAAATGCTCTACTGCCTAAATCTATTTTAGCAATAAGTTACTAACAATGTCATAACAATAACTTTTATAGATAATGTAGTCTGAACAAATATAATAAAATAAAATGTGATAAAGTTCTGCTGAAATTTTCTTAAAATCCTTCTTCTGTGAATAAAAGTACAACATATCTAACTTATGAAATAAGCAGATGTAAACCTTTTATAGATATCTTCAGACTTACAAATGCCAAGGTACAAAAATAGTTCCTCGTATAGAATACTCAAAGAAAAACACGATGATACTGGAGGTCCTTAACAATTCAAAGAACCCAGATATAATAACACACAAGTTGTACCCTGAAAATAATATACTCATTCTGAAAGTTTTTCAAATATTTTATGTAAAAACGAGCTATGATGGAGTTTGACCTTTGCGAAATATACAGAGTGTAACAAAATTGGTGTAAAACCCGTTAACTGGGGATCCTAATTTCTACTCATCGAATTGAACAACTTTTGTTCTAAGACTTTGCTCAAATAAAAAAAAAATTTTGGACATTTCATACAAATTGATCATCTGTTTTGCTATTTTTGTATGGAGTCCAAAAATTTTTTTGCGATTTGATCAAAGTCGCAGAGTGCGATGAGTAGAATCCCCAGTTAACGGATCCTACGCCAACTTTGTTACACAGTTTATATTTTTTTGATTTCGTATGAAGGAGACATAGAAAATGTAATAAAATCCACAAAAAGTAACTCAATTAAAAATAAAGACGAACACGATGAAGAAATAATAATTACTTCATCATCACCCAAAAGGAGTCCAATGCTGGACAAAGGCTTCCCCTAAGGAAATTGATGACGACCGGTGTTGCGCTGCCTGCATGAAACTTACTTAAAGAATAGAGCGTACCCCCAAATCAAAGGCCGGCAACGCACTTGTGACTCCTCTGGTGTTGCGGGTGTCTAAGGGCGGCGGTAATCGCTTACCATCAGGTGATCCGTCTGCTCGTTTGCCACCTCTGCCATAAAAAAAAAAAAAAAAAAAACTTACTGATAAAAATACAACCAATAAAAAAAACACAAATCCGAATACGAATTTCGTATCTCAAACTGAGAAGTAAGATGAATCTAATAACATTACACGCACTCTAAACTCTATACAAGCTGTTTTAGCTATATACGGTAGTAATAAAATGGATAAATGTGTCTGATGCATAAACATTCAGTAATTAAACAATTGATAAGTTATTTCTTTGCTACTTCCAAACATATATTTGTATAAACTTATACATAATTACAAAAACTCGAAAAATATTAGTCTCTGCTTGTATTGTCGTAAACTAATTTTAATATTATTATTATTATTATTATTATTAATTTGCTAAAAAAATCAAAGTACGATATTTAAGTAGAGTTACCATTCGTGTGAATTAGTCACGATATAATATATATGTACTTTCAGTTTCACATAAAATTCAATATTTGTTATGCTGCACCGATTTTCTATATGAAACATACGTAGCTCATATAATTCAAATTTTAATTTTGTGACCAAAATGTCCGTACTTTTAGTGAAATGTTCGAAGTTTTGGCAGGAATCGTAAAACTTCGCAATGGTAACTCTAGTTACAAGTAATAACAAATCTAGATACTTGCGAAATACAACAGACTGTTATATATGACTGTTACAGCATTAAGTGTTTGTCAAAATGTAAACATATCTACTTTAACCCTGAACTGTACGTACCAAAACATAAGGGCACCATTTTAGATGGATACAAGTGTTGCTCAGAAGCGTAGGTGCCAAGAAAGAGATGAAAATACGTCGTTGGCAAACTATTGCATATAACATTGTAGAGATAGTACCACAGGAAACTGGAAACGTGCAGTAAATAATGATCTTTATTTTACTGTATCATTGACCTCTGCATATATTACAGACGATTCACTGCATTGTCTTGGCGCAACACATTTGTTGACTTATTAGATGGTCTTATTTACACAAGACAGAATCTACCTGCCAATGGCGTATTTTAACTACTCTACTTGCTTCGCATGAAGAGGTCTTGAGTTCGAAATGTGAAATTTTCACCACGGAAATAAGATCATCATCATCATGTACCACCAAGTAAGATAAAGCGCTTACCAATTGTGGGCAAAAAAAAATTCCAATTTCCCAACGCATTTGGTAAGCTTGGTAAGCTCTCTTACAGTACCATAAATTTAATATATTCGTTGTAATTTTGCATACAAATGTAAACAAATGCGACTAAACTGGTTGTTGCTGGTTTCAGAAGATACGATTCCAAATTTCAAGCAGATTATGTTGCTGGCAAATGCTAGTACGTAATGATGAAATACCTTTTAAAACTGAGATGGGCTAGACAAACTAGATGGGTTTTACACGGCGTCGTACAGTAGCTTCGATAAAATGAGAGCATCTCCCATGAAGTGGCTGGCACTCTTGGTCGTGTTGACTCAGTTTCATTCTGTAATTATCAAGATAAAAAAGAATAAAAAAAAACATTTGACCATGATAGTGATATTTTCCTGAGCTATGTATATTCGATACTCACTATGACAACTCATGTTTATTTCTATAAAATGGTAATCTTGGTTAGTCTGTTTCCATCATTTGGTATAATCATTGCTTTACCATCAGGCAATTTATTGCCAAGGATATACGAGTTGTGGATTTAAGGAAATGGACCTACTATTTTAGTTATTTTTTGTTACTATTATATTTTATGTCAATAATGTTTCCTCCCTCCAAACTCTTTTCAACCTTTCTTTTCAACTCAGGGCACAATATACAGATTATACACTTACACCTATGCAACTGTTTATTTAACTAAAGCCAGATAAGAAGCAAATAACCAAATATTGTTATTCCTCTAACCGTTAAAGTAAATACATACCTTGCGTAGAAGCTGAAGCTGATAATCCTTATGCTGAATATATGACCAGGACTCCACTTCGAATGACCTGGATGTAGTGCCAGTGCCCATGTACTTCGCTGGTCCTCTTCCTCTTTCAACATCATAGTATCTAACACCTTCTTGACTCATTATACTTTATTATAACCAAATTTATTAAAACTATACCAGACTTAGCCGCTGTATGTGATATGGGCTAAGTTTAACCGAAGTAAAGGAAGAATATCTAAGTAGCAAATGCTGCTTGTCTTCGATGGCTTGGCCACTTAGAGAGGATGGAAGAAGTCAAAGAGAGCGTACAAGGGACGGCCAACAGTGAAACGCCTTGTTGGACGCCCCCGGTACCGCTGGAGTCACGAAGTCCAAAAAGACCTGATTACCCTTCAAAGAGCCGATTGGCGTGATGCGGTACAGGACAGGAAAGAGTGGCGGAATTTGGTGTCGGAGGCCAACATCCTCTTAGGGTCGCGGAGCCACCGAAGTAAGTAAGTAAGTAAAGGAAGAAACCCGTGACCCAATAGTGTAGAGGATATGGGTTAACGTAACTTTATTACAAAACTTGTATTGTAACAATATATTTACAAAATAAGTTTATGTGATGACGTTTCTCGTTTGACAGTTGGATTCAGTTAGAAAGAGCCAAACTTGGATGTGAGAAGAGCTCAGACTAAAAAGTGTTTATTTCAAAATTGGAAGTGTTTTTTTGGCGAATTTTTTATTGGTGATTTCCTTCGTAGATTCTAGAGCATAGAAAAGTCTTCTGAAAGAAGATTATATATCTATGAGAGAGATTCCCAAACTGCTGTCATGCCTTTGTTACTTTTGCACTAAAATGGTTGCACCAAATGCTTGACTGGAAGATATCATGAAATGGATATATCCGTACTTGTAACAAAAGTACGTACTGTTGTACTGTTGGCCTAACTATTTGGCACAAATATAGTTGGAAATGAGTTTCTCCAAAACCTCTTGTTAGCACAACTAGATGATTTTCATTTATTTTACTACAAAAGACCGTGATTACGATTATACGAATATAATGATGAGTTACGACAATTAAAAATTTTACTAATTTATCTAGTACTCATTTTACTACCATAGTGGGAACTCTATGGATCACATAAGAATAAAGTTTTCTAAACTTTAGTAGTTAGGAGTTTTTTATACAGTACTGATCATAGAGGAACTAACAAATGGTCTGGTCTTTTCCCATAAATCAGGAAGTTTTTCATTGAAGCGTTATAGGTGATTGTGACTCTAGATACTAAAGCTCTTTGGTTAGGTCATACTCCACAGCCGGTGTGAACGCACTTGGTATAATCAGAATGTCGAAATTCTATGGTGAGGCTACCAGCATTAGCCTCACTGTCTCGCCTCGCCATTCGCCTCGCCACTCGCGGACGAGCGTTTTCAAAAAAATATGTACCGGACATATCAGTTTTGTCACGGATAAAAGTGCTATTTGAAAATTTACTGCGAGTATTTTAACTTTTGGAATGACAAAATTACTTTTTACACTCGCCGATCGCAATTTATAAACCCTGGTTATCAAATCCATTTCGACTGTAACAGACGTGTTTTGTGTGAGTCCAGCGACCGTCAAGATTTCTTCTGTCAGTTTTGAGACATTATTCTACTGATTCAGGTTTATTTACATTATTTAAATATATAACAGAAGACGAATAATATCCTAATAGAACATTTGTTACATCTGATAAAAATATTAGGTAAATGATTTCGTCAGAATATAATTTGGAAAACAAAATGGAAGGAGAACGTCAAGTCCGTTTTGCAACATTTTGACACGTGACCTACACACTGACCAGTAAAGTAGCAAAACCGACACCATAAAGCTGGGTCTACACATAGGGCTTTTACGTTTTTAGATTTCACAATTTGCGGAACTTACTGTCACTTACTAGTGTGGAAAGACGCAACACGCTTAGATTCATGAGTAGAAGCCGCAGTAAAATTTTTTTCAGGTATTTCACAAGAACCCTATATGTCTTGTTGTTCAGATTCATTTATATAAATTCCAACTTGAGCCCTAGAAGATATTTTAAAAGCAATCTGTATCGCTTGTATAATAAATAATGAATATCAATTTAATTTGTTATATTATTTTAACCACGTAAAGTTTTGGTTTCGATGTAAGCCCAGCCTAAGATAAATTCGTCTGTCGGTTTGCGGCTGTCCCCCGTTTTGCGACGAGGTAATTCTTAGTTTTTATACATTTTTAATACAAAGGGGGTACAAATAAGTTTAAACAATGTTCAAAATGCTTTTGATGTTCTAGATTACATGAATACTTTTGGCGATTACTATGTATTTATTAGTATACCGTAAAAGAAACTGTTACTTTGGCATCACTTGTGACAAAACCGAAATAAAAACTAGCATAATTCGTATTTTGCGTCTTTGGAGAATGTATTGGCCTATATCTTTGGCAAAGAAGTTTTATATCGTCGCTCCGGAGCGGGGTGCATGTCTGTGTTCTTTGGTATATAATTATAAACATTTGCGTATTTCTTCATTGTTAGTAAGTAGATTACTTTTAAGATAGTGTCAAAACTGTCTTTTTTTTCTATATTGTTAGTTTTATTTGATGATTTCTCGTGCAAAATAGATTATCTGCAGGTAATCAAATATCATGTAATATACCCTAACTTATCTATATAATAACTAAACCAAAAAATCATCAAAAATATGATATTTCAAATATGGCCATGAATTTAGACATGGTACACTTTTTTCTGAAAACGCTCGGACATGTGTGAACGTAGCATTACCTTTACCTACCACCCTCCGATATGAACAACCTAATATTTTGACGCGTATGTACATAAACCTTTTGAAATCCAAGTGATAGCCAGTCCGGGAAACCCATTTGTTGTCAAACTGCTGTCAGGCGCTAGAATGAACGCAATTGCAATTTTTCTACGAATATATCCCGGTGTACCGAATTTTTGTTTCACTTTTGTACACTATTCTACTTTTTGATTTGAACTCAGGCTAGTAGACAACCCTCCTGGTGTTACAGATGCCCATCCCAAACGCAGCGGTAGCCATTTCCCATGTGGCTGTTACTCTCAGCTTTTTGTCAGTTAACCCAATAATACACTTATTAAAGAAAAAATATAGGTACTATTTAAGTATGTAAAATCTATAATAACTTAAAAATAAATAAATAATTAGCCTAAAAACTTATGTTTTGGCGACAGCAGGACTGATGTTAATATTGTCTTGTATGACAGTCGATCTGCGACCTCCCCTGTCGTAATACACATTCAGCTTGTAGGTCTGGGCAGCAGCTTTCGCGGTCAGACACCTGCTCAGGTACCGCGAGGATTGGGACCTGGTGAACTGGAAATAATAATAATATCATATCCGGCACAAATCACACACGGTCATCTGGCCCCAAACTAGGATTCCCTGTATCTTGGGAACCCGTGACTGATATACATACACATATACTTTTAAATACACACATATATAGATATAATACACCCAGACTCAGAGCAAATAATTCTGCTCGTCACAGAAAAGTTTGCCCTGTGTGGGGATCGAACCCACGACTCTCGGATCAGAGGTCAGGATCGCTAACCACTTAGCCACCGAGTCAGTCAAAATAGAGTGGAAATAGAACAAACTGGTAAAAACAAATTTCTTATAGTACGTAATCCGGTAGTTGACTGCTAGTATTTATTTCTATCAAGCTATCATAAAAGGAATATTTAAAAAGCAGCCGTATGAACTAACATGGATATACTTTACAGACACGGGTGGGTACCACTACTGCTTGCTATATTCGAGTAACAGCGTGCTGTGTTCTGGTGGATGGGGCAAGCGTTACCACCGGCATAATAGGGCTTTTCACCATTTTTTGAAAAGTACCTCAAATTGATCATTAGGTGGGAAAAAGTCAAAAATATTTTTTAAGTACCCCAAAAACACATTTTTAATTACCATTCTCAAAACGAAAACGCTAGCTGCCATGATTTTTAGATCGTGACGTCATTTCAGGAGTAAACAAAACAGCTCTGTACTAAAATTTTGACACATATTGCGAACAAAATGACATTGTTTACCACTATTGTGACGTCACATGACAACCAGCATGGCGGCTGTCGTTTCAGATATTTGAATAACAGATTAAAAAACTAGATTTTTGTAAATCAAAAATAAAATGTTCTCATTTTATTATATAGAAATAATATTAATTCGATTACTTATTACAAATACCACAGTAAATGAGCAGTTTTAGATTTTTTCTTGTATAGAGTAAAATACCCTATTGTGGCAGGAGGTAGAGCCGAGGTGTCGCCCTCGACGGATACGTCGTGGAGGACATCATCGTCATCATCATGTGGCATTCTAACTTCACACTCAGGGGTTGTCAAGGCAAAATAACGCTTCTTTTTTTTTATGGCAGAGGTGGCAAACGAGCAGACGGATCACCTGATGGTAAGCGATTACCGCCGCCCATAGACACCCGCAACACCAGAGGAGTCACAAGTGCGTTGCCGGCTTTTGATATGGGAGTACGCTCTTTTCTTGAAGGTTTGAATGTCGTATTGGTCCGGAAATACCGCAGGCGACAACGTAGAGTAGCAGTAGCTAGATTCTATTAGGTTTTTTTTAATACAGGGTGTAAGGGACAGGTTTCCGAAAACTTTAAGGGCTTACTCAGTAGACGAAACTGAAGAACTTTCCACAAGAATTTTTTTCAGGAAACGAAAAAAATATCTTCAAAAATAAAAAGGCTTCTCCATAGAAAATTATAAAATTGATTGGGTAGTTTGGATGGAGAAGCTGATTTTTTTTTCGTTTCCTACAAAAATTCCTGTGGAAAGTGGTTCAATTTCGTCTACTGAGGAAGCCCTTAAAATTTTCGGAAACCTGTCCTTTGCACCGCGTATGTCATAGATTATAGTTATAGTCATTATACCTTAGGGGTACCGTCATACCTTTTAACTGCCTCCGTAGCCTAGTGGCTAGTCCACTCGCTTCACATCAGGAAGTCGCGGGTTCGATTCCCGGCGGGGTCCTACTTTGTAATACTCGGTTTGGTTGGTGGTAGGGTATTTTCTGAGCCTGCCTGGCTAGGTACCACCATAATATCTAAGTCTTGCCGCCAAATATCAATGTTACCAGCCTTTTATGTGTTCGGCATGAAGATAAGATAGCCAGTTTCCCATTGCGTTGGAGAATCTTGGTACGCCCGCATCCATCTTCGGCATCATCATCACTTACCATCAGGTGAGATGATGCCAAAATTGACAGTAAAAAAAATGAGTTAGAAGGTTAATTGTATTACACGATAAGAAGATGAAAGAGAAGGCAGACTAAGCTTTTTGCTACTTTGTAAAATAAAAAACATATCGCTTATTTGGAGCAACAATGACGTAATTACACTTTTGGTCAAAACTGACTTGAGTATTCCACTTCAGGTTTGTAAAGTTTGGAGAAAAGTCGACGAAATAGTTTTTCTATAAACATGATCTAGACGGCGTCACCGTCATACAATTGCGTTGATTTTTCTCTGAACGTAAATAACAAGCCTCAATACATGGTTTGAAATACGCAAGTCTATTTTGACAAAAAGTGTAATTACGTCGTTGTTGCACCAAATGATCGATATATTACGAGACTTTAGTCATAGCCATCATACCTTGTGGATAGACAGTTAGTGGTGCCACATAAGAAGAAATCAGTCTTTTGTTACAATAAAAAAAACTTACATCACGCGAATCAAACTGCTTCCTAAGTTGTCTCTGTATATGATCACGGGGCCCCCAAAACGGCAATGGCCGAAACAGCATCCTCCAACTCTAAAATAATTTTAACTAAGATAAGTAAATAAAAGAAGATCTACTAAGTTTGTTTACCTTTTGCTATTTTTTTGGTTGGAATGAACTATGTATGGCCTCCTCATTGCCCTGTACATGTTGGACTTCAATTTTAGACAAAAAGCAAAGGTTTTAAAAGTATTCAATTACCTGTTTCTTTTTTATCAACGCTCTGTAAACGACGAAAAAAAATCCAAATAATATTGGCACAAAAGGTATTGTCCAAGACCAGTAATAATGTTTTATCAAATACAATACTTTTTTTGTCCTTAAAATGGTAATGTAACTATTGATCGTTACGTAAAATTTATACTGGAAAAGAGAATGCAGATGTTATAAAGTTACCAGTAATTAAGCTAAATAAAATTGCAGAAAAAATGTATCCTGTGTTATTTTCGTTTGTGCCCATAACATAGAATAGCACCTCTTTTTATATCTGATTTTTTGCATTCAAGGTATAACCATAAAGTACTTCATTATATCATTTCATAAAAAAGACGTCCAATATTGAACATACAGTGGGGGAACCACACATTTTCTCTTCTAAGCATGATTCTAACCCACGTGATCCAGATGCTTACTGTAGGCCTCTTACATCATAAGATTTATATTCTGTTGGAGGGAATCATAAACAATGTATTGTAGCCCACGATAGTCATTCGAGAATCTTCCATCCCCTACGGTTTTCAGTTCTGTGAGCTTTATGATGACGAGTGCAACATCGATCCTACCTCTCTTTGATATAACGATATTTGTGATCGCAATCCTTAGCATTGAAGAACCAAGAATTGCATTGAAGAAAGCATTGAAGAAACCCTCAATATTCAAAATACATAGACTGTAATGAGCGTATCCAACGTAAATTCATAAAACTTATTAAGTATCGCTTCAAAGACTTTGACACTGATAGGATTGTACCACTTGCAACCCGAAGAGAACACAGAGATCAAATACTTTTGTATAAAATACTACACAACTATTTAGACTCCCCGTACCTGGTAAACAAGATTTTATTTAAATGCTTCAGAGTTAATTTACGCTCCAATCATACTTTTGCCATTCCTTTCAGTCGCACTAATTACGCCAAAAATCGCTACATTGTAAGATCTTGTTCAAAATATAACACGGCTTATGAACACATTGATATTTTCTCGTGTAGTCCCACACGATACATATCGTCAGTGAAAAGTGTTTTATAGTTTTCTTCTATTTTACTACATAATATGTAAAATTAACTTATCTAAAATTAAAGTAAAGTAGATTTGTTATATTTATAGACTTACCTAGTAAAAATAAGCACAGTGTATAGTGTTTATCTAAACGAAATTGTTAAACTGATTGAGGAAACTTTATTGGCTTTTGTCACAACTTAACTGCAATGTTTATTATGTATAATATATAGCTGTTTGTTTTCCTTAATAAAGAAAAATAAATAAAAGAAAGAAGATAGTTTTCATACAGATCCTCAAATTTCGAATTCGGTTCGGTCGGTCTAATCTTACCATTCTCATGCCCCGTTGAGTAACTAAGTATAATAAAAGAACATGAGTACTTACACCATAACAGAAAGGCACGCATTTCAATAAAATTTGTATGAATTTCGATGGAGGCGAACCGTAGGAAAAGGTCACGTCGTCAACCAAACGCCCCAGCGGATACATGTACACAATAGCCGTAATCTCTAACAACGATACGATCCCTTTACTGTAGAAATACATAATTAGACGATCCTAAAAATTATAATATAAAAATTTAAAGTGGTGCCATTGGTGCCGGCTGCTATATGGCAGTCATTAAGCCATTTCGGAGGCCTTATATGCGGCTTGAAAACTTCTGATACTGGGGTTAGCCGCTAGCCCCACAACCTTCACCAATCAGGACTTGGCAGATGTATTGGAAGAGACCTCTGCCCCTGCAGGGGGACGTAATGGGTTGTTAACAAATATTTAAAAAGCCTCTTCATCACACCACTGTGCTGTTGAAAGTTCTGGTGAAATGTGGTAAACATTTGAAGCAATTTTTTTGGTCTTCCTAGCACGAAGTTCCTTCAGCCACTTGGAACTCAAATAACCGCTGTTTTCGTGCTGTTCACGAAGGGAGAAGAAAGAATATATTTTTTTTAACTCTTCAACCCTAGTAAAAGAGTCTTACATTTTTTTTCTTTTTTTTTATGGTAGAGGTGGCAAATGAGTAGACGGATCACCTGATGGTGAGCGATTACTGCCGCCCATAGACACCCGCAACACCAGAGGAGTCACAAGTGCGTTGCCGACCTCTGATATGGGAGTACGCTCTTTTCTTGAAGGTTTGAATGTCGTCTCTTTTTAGCAAAACGATTCTAAATGCTTACATGATATTAAATCTTGACTTATTTTCGAATCGACGTTTCTTTTCGCTCCACTTACACTTCCCAAAACGTTGAGTGTGCAAGTTTCGAGTGGTAGGAACTTGGTGAAAAAAAAAACGATTTAAAACTGAGAGCGAGCTGAGAGCAGTTGTGCCATGGGTGAGAAAAAAATCCTTTGGAACAACTGGTTGTGCCAAGCAGTCATGTACCACGGGTAATAAACGAAAGCATGGGTACAGCATCTACTTATAAATGAAGAGATTTTGATTTTGAATTAAAAGAAGATTGACAATACTTACAGTGTTGACCGTGAATACATAAACGAAAATTATAACTATTGTATAAAATATAGTAATCATCCACCACTTTATTTTAGGATATTCACAAATAACGATTTCCACTAGAATTTGGTACGTGATGATCTGAAAAAGTCCAAGAAATTACAAATGAATACCTGCGTATGGATTAAAATCATCTCCCACACATAGTTATAAATCAAAGCTCGTGAAAATAAATAAAAACATAAAAGTGTGTAAATTTTTTTTGGAACACCCATACCCTTGAAATGGTTGTCTCTTAAAAATGCCCTGAAATCTGAAAATTTTTTGAATTTGTTCATAATACCTAATATTAAAATAAGTTTTAACTCACAAACGTCAACAATTCCATTAAGAAGCTGTTTATATAAAATATAGAAGCAAACAAATCTCCGAATTGAAAAAACGAAAAATATATTGGCCATATAGTAAATATTGGAAATGAATCTGAAAAAATGAAAAGTTATGTAATCTACACGTAAGTAATCTAATCTTTCATCTCGGAGCCCTTAGTTCGCGCAAAAAATATTGACACAGAAAATAGTTGTAAAGATTATAGGAAAACCTATAAGAAGTCTTAAAATAAGATGCTAAACTCAATAGTTTGTACGAAATCATCGGCGGCGCGCGTGTCAGTCTCGCACTTGTCCGATTTTTTTGTCGTAAAACTGTGAGCAATTTATACGGTTGGTTGCCGGGACTCTGTACCAAGCACACGTCTGTTGATTTAATTTTACAATTATAACCGTTTTATAAAAGTTTCAACGTTATTTTTGTGATGGAGAAATAGCTGTGATCCCGATTCCGAGATAAGCGACAATAAGAAGATGATTCGGGAAACAGCTCCGTTTTCCGAGTTCCAGCAACAAACCACTACGTGGAGCATCTTTAAGTGCGCATCTCCATTTTTCACTAGACATTGGCAAAATCACTCTTGAATTGAGATGAGGAATGCCATATAGAAAAATAGAATAGAAGTAATTTATACATGAAAGCGTCAGTCTTGGTGTGATTACAATGTATAGATATAAAAAGCGAAGTGTGAGACTCATAAATGAGGAGAAAATTCAATTCAAAATTCAAAATTCAAAATCATTTATTTCTTTACGTAGGTACATTAAGCACTCTTATAAACGTCATATCATTTTGCTGGAGGAATATTCCAAATGTCATTATCATTAAAATAATCTACAGTCATATACTATCCTCTTGAACAAAACCAGCGTTTTGTATGTTTCTTAAATTTACATTCTGGTAGTTGCGCGAGAAAACTTGAGATACGCAGGATAACTAAAGTAACCGAAATAGCTTACAGAAATGCTAAACGTCTAAAGTCTTCTTATTAATGTTTATCTTCTAACTGCCCTACACGTGACCGCGGGTAATGCTAAGTGCAACACTAGGCAACTTCCGTCTAACACTTGTGATAGCACAGTTAAATGTGCCACACAATAAGAAGAATAAGTGGCAATGGGCGGAGCAAATAGCTTGTAGAAGAGATGGCCGTTGGGGCATTGAAGTTTTCGACCTTTGTTCCCACTAGTTCAGTTGTACAGTTCAGTTAACAGAACAGATGGGTTTTAATATCCCATTTGACCATTTGAATGGTGACGTCGCATCGGAAGACGTAGGGTGGGCAGGCCTCCCAATCGATGCACCTACCTAACGAAGGATATGGCATGAGGGCATCGCAAAACGGGTCACCCTGGAAATCTTAGGGGGAGCCCTTTGTTCAGCAGTTGACGTCTTTTGGTCAATGATGATGAGACTCGCACTATGTATCCTGAGCTCAATGAACGAAAAAAAATTTTGGCAAGCGTTGCGCGAGAAATCTTGCTCATGGACTGTGTTTTCTTTTTAAATTGTTAATAAGCTGTTTTACTTAAGTAAGTGAATTCAATTGGTGCTTGAAGCAGAGATTCGCAGTACATCTTCAACTTGTTATACACAATTGTCCTCATTATGAAGTAAATCGAATTCGAAAACATCATGAGGGTACTGTCTGAAAATGGGTTTATCTGTAACAAATTTAAAAATAAATAAATTAAATAGGAGAATAGTTTTTTTAAGCTTATAACAAAAATACTGAGATCCTAGTATGCTATGCTAGTTCTAACCAAAATCATACTTAGCGACCACTGTGGTGATATAAACGTTGCCTGCAAGTATCGGAGTTCTTTACTCTCCACACTTCCGAAACGTTGAGTGTATAAGTTCCGAGTGGTAGGAACTTCATACTAGGCAGAAATAATACGATTTAAAAGAATGTGTACCTCATCTACTGAAATAAAAAGATTTTGATTCTCTGGCTGCCGCGACCTGATCGTTCAGTGCGAAGGTTGCCTTAGTGCTCCGTAACTTAATCTGCGTTTTTTTCTTGAATAACAGATAAATAATAGATGTAAAAGAGGTAGTTTATTTGTAACTTAATCTGCGTTTTTCTTGTATAACACATAAGTAATAGATGTAATAGATGAACTTCTGACACAGGGTTGGCCACTAGCGTCACAACCTCCACCAATCTGGTGGCCCCCGTGTGTGGTTTAACCTTCCCGATGTACTTCTACCATCCTTCCGACGCTCATGATATAATAAATAGTTTTAAGCACTTATATTGTATTTCTCAAGTTAAGTGAATTTGTAATTCTTTTTGAGAAATAAATATCTTAAACCGTTATGTATGGGAAGAGACCCGTGACCCTGCAGTGGGGACGTAATGGGTTGTTAGAAATAGATGTAAAAGAGGTAGTTATTCGACTTAATATAATCGTATTATAAATTATATAGTTGATGATGTTCTAGACAGGTTTTCAGGAAATCGCTGGATACGAGTATATGTGACTTAGAACTGTGATTATTGGTCTAAGGAGTTGGCCTATGTTTCTCAGTAGAAATCTTTCAGCTTATATGACGACAGTTATGACCTTTTATGTATGTTCACCGATTACTCGAAAACGCCTGAGCCGATTTCAAAAATTCTTTTTTTGTTTAAAAGGGTATACTTTACAGGTGGTCCCATATAAATTTTATCGAAATCGATTCAGCGGTTTTTGAGAAAATCAACAAAAACATAGCAAAATTGGAGTTGTTGCGATTGAAGTCGGTTGTTTTTAACGTATTCAGCGTGGTCAATTATATTGGTTATTATTGAATTGCCGATACTTGAGGGTTAAGATGGAATGAAGAGGCATGCCGGTATTAACGCTGGCTATCTCGCGCCACCCGCCGGAACACAGCACGCCCCGCTGCTGCTTGGCGGCAGGAACAGAGCGAGCCGGACCTTGCTTAATTAGGTCCTTTCACTGGTAGATGATCATTATATATTAAATATAATATATTACAGAAAGATACTTACAAATTTTTTGTTGCGAGCGTTTAAAACATGAATCACCGGGGGAGCGGTCATTGACTCCGCAAACATACACATGTCAAAATCCTATAAGGAAAAAATTGGATTACAACACAATCCAGTTTAATTATTAAGAATTAGTATCTACAACAAATAATTAATAAATAATAATAAATAAATAAATATCCGGGACCAATCACACACAGTCATCTGGCCCCAAACTAGGATTCCCTAAATTATCGGAACCAGAGACTGATATACATACACATATACGTATAAATACATACATATATAGATATAATACACCCAGACACAGAGTAAACAAATCTGCTCATCACAGAAATGTGTGCCCTGGGTGGGGATCGAACCCACGAGTCTCGGATCAGTAGTCAGCAGCACTAACCACTGAGCCATCGAGTCAGACAAATAAATTCTCATATGTACAGCTTTACTTTTATAATAATTGAGGTTAGATTAAGTGGTAATTTTATATATGTCATTATCATTGATATTTACATTAATTTTGACATACATACATAGGTACATGCTATCACACCTACTTACAATAATATGGGTTAGGTTAGATAAAATCTTATCTTATTACGAACTTATAAATACGAAAGTATGGACGTTTGTTTGTTCCACCTTCCTGCCGAAACTACTAAACGGATAGATAGATAAAGCACTCGGTTGACACATAGATTACTTTTTATCCCGGAAATCTTAAGGGTTCCCGGAGGAATGCTTAAAAACTCATAATTTCCTCTTCACAGATGACGCCACCTAAACATTTTCTTTCTGCCTGGACCCAATTCTGAGTCCACGCAGACAAAGTCGCGGGCGGCAGCTAGTAAAAGTAAATAGAAACTTACAAGAAGCAGTGGTGTGACAGCAGTGATTTGTGGCGGTATTTTGTTGCCCTTTCCCTGTTCACTAGTTAGCGTAATTTGTGCCAAAGTAATTGCGAGAATTGCAATACTAATACACTGGACAATATTTAAAGCCTGAAATTAAATATTTTTACATTTTTTTTTTATTATACCTAGTGTCAGAATTGATAATTAGCGGTGACTATTATATTATAATATATTGATAATCATCCAAATCCAAACTTAATATTATACATGCGAAAGTAACTCGGTCTGTCTGTTTGTTACGTTTTCATGCCTAAGCCGCTGAACCGATTTCGATGAATTCTGGCATGGAGATAGTTGAGACCTTGGAGAAGTACATGGCTACTTTTTGTCGCGAAAATAAAACTTGAAGGGGGTGAAATACGGGATGAAAGTTTGTATGGGGAACCAATTATTTCTAAACTTAATGATACAAAAACAATGTTAACGCGGGCGAAGCCGCGGGCGGAAAGCTAGTTACTGATAATTGACCTTTGATAATTATCTTGAAATTTATATTGATATATGTAAATAAAAAATCATAATAGAAACCTCGTATTAAATACATAAATGAACCTTTGAAAAGTGTACCTACCTACTACTAATAAATATAAGATCACGCCTCTTTCCCGGAGGGGTAGGCAGAGACCACATTCTTCCACTTACTACGATCTTGACATACTTCTCTTGCTTCCTGTACATTCATCAATCTTTTCATGCAAGCTCGTCGGTTTGGTGTACTCTTGATCTGTCATTTTTTCAAAATGTCTTCGACTTGGTCGCGATACGTTCGTCTAGGTCTACCCCTTCCAGTATTACCATTCACACTTGCCTTGTAAATCTGCCTCGTTAATCTTCTATCATTCATTCTTTCTACATGAGCGAACCATCTGAGCATACCTTTCTCAATAACTGTCACTACATCTTCTTTCACACCACATCGTTCCCTTATCACACTATTCTTGATCTTATCAATTAGTTTCACACCGATCATACTTCTCAACCGTCTCATTTCAAGTAATATATTGAAAAGAAATATTAGAATTAAAGCAACATTTACTCACAGTAAGAGGGTGTTTAAGGTTTCGTTCCTGGTGTTATTTGTGATTAATTTTAAAATACGAAACCACTTTGGTTACTATTAATCACCTTAACTAAGTTAAAATTGACGTTTTGATAAACATTTTTATACTTTTGTGGAATAAAAATACACTAAGTATGTACCTTTTTTGCGTACACCGGGAAATACAATACATTGAAAGACAATCGAGCAAGGTTACACGCTCAGTCTGGCGTCAGTCTGGTCCATCCGTCTTGACTGACGCCAGAATGATGGATGATTTTCACGGTACCCGATTAATCTAGATAGACGGCAGACAGTGGGTTACATGATCATTCATAGACCAGACTGATGCCAGACTGTGATGTAACCTGGCTCATCGAGTGGTTTGGAATTTTGTACTAGTAGGTAGAAAAAACAAGACGAACTAAAAGAATATATCAAGCATTTAGCTACACAAATAAAAAAAAGTATAGTAATAATATAAATATAATAGTAATAATTTGACGTGGGAGAGCCATGCTTCGGCACGAATGGGCCGGCTCGACCGGAGTGATACCACGACCTCACAGAAAACCGGCGTGAAGCAACGTTTGTTGTGTTTCGCCGAGTGAGTGAGGGTACCGGACGCCCAACCCCCCCTCCCCTTCCCCATTCCCCCATCCCCCATCCCATTTCAAAGGTCGGCAACGCACTTGTGACTCCTCCGGTGTTGCGGGTGTCCATGGGCGGCGGTAATCGCTTACCATCAGGTGATCCGCCTGCTCGTTTGCCACCTATCACATAAAAAAAAAAAAAAAAAAATATTATAGTTTTGTTGTGGCTTAATCGGTAGTAGAGAAAAAATAATCATACCTTCCAAATGTATTTCTTGAAAATCTGTTGATAGCACATTCCAGCTAGAATCCAGATTGTCATGTAGTGAAAAACATAATAGGTATTAAATCCCTTTGTATACACGGCTCGGCTTCTATAAAGTAAAAAATATATTAAATAAAGTAAAAAAAAAGTTTTATTTAAGTACATATGTACTCAGTTGGGGCAGTAAAGGATTCAAAAAAAAAAGTTCTCGAGTGGCGACCGCGCACCGGAAGACGCAGTGTGGGCACTGGGCAGGCCTCCGACTCGGTGGTCTGACGACCCGGTGAAGGTTGCGGGAAGCCGCTGGATGCGAGCCGCTCAGGACCAGTTGGTGTGGAAATCCTTGGGGGAGGCCTTTGTCCAGCAGTTGATGTCTTTTGGCTGATGATGAAGTACTCACCTAGTATTAAGAGTCCCGTACAGGTTTTCGAAAACCATTTGACCGCACAACGGTTCCCCTGATTAATTCGGGAAATCACAGTAAAAACGTTCGTTCGGTCAAACATTCAATGGGCTGAAGTTTATTTGAGCAGATTAAAAAAAAGTATAGTTCAAGATTTCAGGGCAGTCGTA
Source organism: Coleophora deauratella (assembly GCA_958295455.1). Lineage (NCBI taxonomy): Eukaryota > Metazoa > Arthropoda > Insecta > Lepidoptera > Coleophoridae > Coleophora > Coleophora deauratella. The sequence goes on along the minus strand of OY282390.1, from coordinate 3,146,252 downwards.
TGCAGTCAAATGGTTTTCGAAAACCTGGACGGGATTCTTAGTGCGAGTTAACTTACCAACAAGGTTGACGCAAGTGAAGGCAGCATCATTGCACCAAACCACGAAGGAAGTAAACCAAGAAAAGAACCTTCATAATTCAGAGTAGTATTACACATAATATTACTCTCAATTCCAACACAGAGTGAAGCTGAACACCTTTCCGTGACATTGGAAGAGTAGTCGGTACTTATAGCACAGGAATTATCCTATTTTAAGTATCGGCTGTGACTTAGTATATTGTAAAACAGACATATTTTTCCAAACATTGCTCTGTAAATTTTGTCAAATCAAAAAAAAAAATACCGGATAAACCGTGATCGGTGATCTAATCATAAATTTGAATCTATCTGATCTAATTGTAAAAGTAATTAAAAGTGTAACAGTGATAAAACAGCATTAGGCTCCGTCGAAGTTACGGGCGGAAAGCTAGTGATAAAATATATATATTTTTTTATTTATTGTACTTCTTTTCATACAACTTGATCATCATTTTAATGTAAGACATCCACTGATGAAAATAGACCTACGCTACATCTCTACTCAGGATTATTCTGAACTACATAAATCCGGATCGGTGGAGGCTGTGGGGCTAGTGGTCGACCTCAGTGTTCTCTTCTTCTTCTTTAGATCCTGTAACACCTAGAGGTGCATAGGGCCGAGACTACTTTTTTCCACTCGGGTCTGTTCCCAGCTGTCGACTTCACGTGCTCCCAGGATATGCTAGCCGCCTTTAATTTCTCATTCAGTGAACGCTTCCAGGTTACTTTGGGACGACCTCGCTTCCGTTTTCCACCAGCAGGTGTTAGAAGTTTTCAAATTCCTATAAGGCCAATCCGAACTATAGGCCCCAGTGTGTGGAGTATGGCCTAACCTTACATGTGCCCCTACAGTGGGGACGATATGGGTTGTTAACAACATAGATTCAGTGACTCGTTATAAGGTTCACAACCTGACAGAAAAAGTACTTACCTCAGAAACTGAGTCGTCGCCATATCAAACATCCTCTTCTGACCTCCTGATTCTTGAAAAGCAAAGTTCCTAAAAGTGTAGCTTTCGGTCGCAACTTTCTTTTTGAAATCATCTATGTGGTAACAATACACTTTGCCTCTTCTGACTTTTGTATAATTTTCGTAGCATCTAAAGAAAAAATATATTTTAAGGTTACTGTATAAATTCTAACAGTATCTGTTACAGAAGAAGACTTTAAAAAAAATATTTGCGTCTGCAGAAAAAAGTACTTTTAAGTAAAATATTACTCTGTAAATACTCTGTAAATATTATCAGTATCTGACTGTTTACTTTTACTTGATCAATGTCTGCTTCTTCTTCTTATCATGTGATACATTTAACCGTCCTATCCACAAGGTAGAGACGGTGGTTGCCTAGTGTTGCACTTAGCATCACCCACGGTCAGGTGTAGGGCATTTAGAATTACACCTACGGACGTGTGCAATGCGACCATGACCCATACCTTAATGATCATCATCGCAATCATCTTAAACCCTATTTCCTGAAAGAAAACAGTACAAGGCTCTTCAGATGTCAGGTACCAATTAATAATAATCTCTTACTGATTCCAAGGAGAATGATATATAGCACCGTAAATTGCGTAGTCCAACATTAAACTTAAGGTACCCGCCTCACCAGCCAAATCCATGAAACCAGACAGAACTATGGACCAAGAAAACCCTGCAATAAGAAATTCTTTAGTTGCCGCTGACTTTCGGTCTGCGAGCGCGTCTGTCACATTCGCATCGGTCTGCTTGCGCCAAGAAACTAATATAGACGCAGAGGCGATTTAAAATCTCAGTATCCAGTACCCAGTGAAAACGGGTCCAGATTATAATATCGAAGGTGATGGTAACATGGAATGTCGCAACATCGACAAATACCGCGTTTGAGCAAATGTAGCGCGGGACGCTCCCCGGCTAGGTGGAGCGATGATTTGCGCAGGGTTGCTGGCAACAATTAAATGTGCGTGGCAAAAGATAGGTGTAAGTGGCGTGCCTTGGTGAGAGGCTTATGTCCAGCATTGGACTAATACAGGCTGATGATGATGATGATGATGACCCAGTACCAGTAAATCTATCCAGCTTTGCCAATTCACTTAAAAAATGTCTGAACTATATTCGCTCGGTCGGCCGGGTACAATTTTAAAGTCAGAGCATAACTATCTGTCTCCACTGATACATGGCGTCTAAATGAGAACTCTGACATGATAGATGACGTAGCTTATTGAAAGCCTTATCAAATCCGCAATCAGATTTTCGTCTGAGATCTGAGCTATGTTAAAAGTATTAGTAATAGTCTTAAATAATCATTATTTCGATTTGAAAGACGGAAATAATGAGGGAAGACCCGTCAAGCACTCGTAGAATGATCATCTCGAAAAATTTGGTAGTACGAGTAATACCCCTTTCCGGACGGCTTGATACGATCGTACAAATAACTTTGACAAAATCCTGAGCGCGCGCTAATCAAATTTTCGCAACCAAAACGATATCGATCGATCGTGCAAACTCTAGCGCAGCCAAAAAAAATAAAGAGAGCGAATCGGTGGTGTCTGTTTCACGTGGGACAGTGTCAAAGATGTGTTTTTTTTTGGCAGGAGCAACGGGGTACGTAAGTACCGTTTTTTTAATGTTTGGTTTAGTTATTGGTTAAGTGATGGTTAATTTTGCTAGGTAATGAGTTAACTGAGATATATTAGTAGAAATTATTTGATAAATCTAAAATATTACAAACCCTGACGCGGCAAAAATGAACATGCACGATCGCGTACATTCGGTCTAAATTCGTGATATAGTTTTGTATGAAGTATTGATAGTTTAATCTGTTTTCAGAGTTTTAGATAAATGTTTTTAGTTTTAACCCCATTTTCTTTACGTTTTAGGGCCGGACTTATAAAGATTCTAGGCCACCTGTCTCTCTGAGACATGATTATTATGGTCAACTTCTGTTTGATGATATAAAATCTCCTAAAGTGAGCATGTCAGTTTAAAAGCTGCTGCAGTTGAATCAATATACGATACATCAAGTGCAATGTGTATCTCACGAGGCTAAAACATTTTACAGTGAAATAAGAATTCATTTCTATTGTGATTTATTTAAAGAGTAAGTTTTATATTTTTGTAGACTGAGAGTCTACTTTACGTTAGCATTATTTTACAATAAATTCATGTTGCCTATATAGGGTGACTTTAAATTAGTTCTTGATACGAAAGGCTATGCATGTGCTCATGATAACAAACAACTTTCCCTACAGAACCCATAGTTAAATCGCAAAAAAAATTTTGGAGTCTTCATACTAATTTGGCCGGTCAGTTCATCGTTTTGTATGGAGAGTCAACAATTTTTTTTGCGATTTGACTATGGGTTTCTTAGGGAAAGTTGTTTGTTATCATGAGCACATTCATGAAATAAGAATTCGTGAAATAAGAATTCATTTCTATTGTGATTTATTTAAAGAGTAAGTTTTATATTTTTGTAGACTGAGAGTCTACTTTACGTTAGCATTATTTTACAATAAATTCATGTTGCCTATATAGGGTGACTTTAAATTAGTTCTTGATACGAAAGGCTATGCATGTGCTCATGATAACAAACAACTTTCCCTAAAGAACCCATAGTTAAATCGCAAAAAAAATTTTGGAGTCTTCATACTAATTTGGCCGGTCAGTTCATCGTTTTGTATGGAGAGTCAACAATTTTTTTTGCGATTTGACTATGGGTTTCTTAGGGAAAGTTGTTTGTTATCATGAGCACATTCATAGACTTTCGTATCAAGAACTAATTTAGTGTCACCCTATATAAGAAATTCAAGTCTGGGTTAAATATAAAGTAGTTTTTTTTAAATAAATCATTTTTCACCTTTTATCAGTAACTTGCACGATCGTGCATTTACAAGTTAGGCCTGAAACTCACGATCGTGCAGTGAGTTTTTGTAGTTATCTGTCATGACATGATTTTTTTCGATATATTTTCCAGAGTAAATAGGCCAAAAGAATACTACTTACAAAAAATCGATTTAAGATTCTAAATTTTTTTTCTCGTCCGGAAAGGGATACGCTGAGTAGGCCATTATTGAACAGTGTAATCTTCCTGTTGTTCTAGTAAAGATTCGTTTGCTAAAGCAAACCATAAAAATAGTAGTGTCCTTAAAAAATACATCTTACCGTAAAATATAGGAACCATTTTTGAAAGAAAAAAATGTTCTTCAGGAGCATAGTGGCTCAGAAAATAGTACACGTAACTTGTAGGCAGTGTTTTGGTTATGGTATTAAAAATGTAGTGACCCATAAACCTGTAATAAGAAATGAGGACACATTCATGTGATGTTGCGAATATCCGCATCCGCAAAGGCGGGGCTTCCGCATTGATTTTGACATCCGCATCCGCATCTGCATCCACATCCGTATCCGCAACATTCAGTGCGGATTTTCATGCGAATGCGGATCTACGGCAGCATAGCTAGCTAATAATTGTAATATTTAGTTTCAGGATTTTTTGTACATTAATTAATAACAATTAATTGATTCATTCAATTTTATTTACCACTATTATTTTCAATAAGTACCAACGTACATCATGACACCAAAAGGCAGCAAAGTTACTTTTTATCAAAAATACAATGGTTCAGTTTTTAACTATGTTTACTAATAATTAATTAAAAAATTGGGAATTCGTATATTTTTTATTTATTTGCGCGCTTCCTTACAAATTTTCATTAAAAAACTTTAAGATCAGCATCCGCATTCGCATCCGCGGATATGAGCCATTAAATATCCGCAACCGCGGATTAAAAAAATCTGTATCCGTAACATCCCCTAATTCATATCATTGGATTTAATTCTAGATAGTCGTTAACAACCCATAAGGTGTCCCATAACTCGGGAACCAAATCCAAATTATTGAATTGCAGGGCTAGTGAGCCATTTTAACATCACAAAGTGTAAGCCGCCTCTAAATACCTTTGATATGGATTAGCGACCGTCATCTAATGACAATACCAATGCCTGAACTTGCCTGGCGAAGCACAGCAACGGCCGAGATTTATGCCACTAGTAGATAAATGGATCGATTTGACTGTTTCTTATGAATGACCTTGTTTGTATACAGTTAGCCTGTGTGATAGACAATATCACCCAAGCCGAACTGAGCCACGTTCTCTTGATATTATTCTACGTACATGTTACTTTTAAGTAGGAAATGGCTGAATGAATGAATTCAGAAAAATTGGGAACTATGTAATGAAATTACATCTTCTTTTATTTGTCATAAGTTGATACGCTGGAACTGGACTGCACCCTAACGCTGCTTTTCCACCGGCGAGGCGAGGAGGAAAGAGAATTTTAAATTGTATGGGAAAAGTAAACTCTCTTCTCGCACATCTTCGGTGGAAATAGTCTTCTTCTTAGAGATTTCAATTCTCTTCACTCCACTCCTCGCCTCGCCTCGCCGGTAAAAAAAACAGCTTTATGCTGTCTGTCAGAACTTTTTTTTCTCTTGTCTAGCTATTGTGACATATTCAAATTCAGTGAGATCTAATAGTTTTAAAAAAAGGTCACCAATAGTTTATGATTAGTTTCTAGTTCAGCATAATGGAATCCTTTTATAAATTTCATCTGTCTATTAGGTGATACGTATAGAAGTTGGTTTTTATAGGCAGATATGAGCATATTTAGGCTGTTATTCGGGTCAAATATGTCAATCATTCCTCTAGTTACCACTGTTTAAATAAAGAAAAACAATAGAATTGAATATTGGCTGGTTCCGCGGCGGAGTGGTTGGTGAAACAAAAACGTGACAAATACGCTGGCCTACTCCAGAACTATGATTTTGTCCCCTTTGCAGTAGAGACTTCGGGGGTGAGGTGCGCGTGCGCGACTTGGGTCGGCGCTTGAGGTGGCGGTGAACCCCGCGCCGGCTCTTTCCTGGTCCAACAGTTGTCACTGGCAATTCAACGCGGCAATGCGGCCAGCGTTATGGGCACCTTTGGACCGGGGTCGTGTTGGGGCGAGTTTGATTAGGTAGTGGATTATTATGATTATTTATTTATTAATTTCATATTTTGTTGTTTTTTAGAGTTATTGACCGTGATGTTATAAATGATACTTCTAATTCAGGTCTGTAAAAAAAAATTGAATATTACCTGTTAAAACTGATATGCTGTGTTGAAACATACAGGGTTTTATACACATTGCTTGTAAATGCTCTGTAATAAGAGAGCCTTTCCATCAAGGTAGCTGGAATTTTCATTCGGTTCGATGTTGCCTCGTTCTGGAATTTAAAATTCATTATTATCTCAATTGAATTATTCGAATATCGATTCGCTGAGAAGAAGAAAAAGATGTAAATAATTCATACCCTCTGCAGTACTTGTAAATTATAGTTCTGATGCGCTACATACGACCATGTCTCAATCTCAAATGACTTGGAACTGGAACCGGTCCCGTAAGGGCTCGGTTGGACACTTGATATACTCATGACGAAATGTTATTTCGTTATCCGTAAATGCTTATAAAAATTAAAACAGGTAATGCTTTTGTTATAAAACATTTAAAAAAACCAAGTGTAAGTATCAAGTACATTTGTAAACATAAGAGATTCTGTCGAATTGTCTTATTCTATCAAAAATGTAGGTAAACTTTTTAGTCCGAAAGGTAGAGAAAAATCTTTGATGTAGCGAGAATTTCTCCTACGAATCCACCGACGACGTGAAAAAACCTATTGAAATCTATGGATCGAGTATGAGCAGTTATATACTCCTTAGTATGACCTCTTATCGTGGTGGAGGAAAAGATCAAAGAGGTTTCAATCTGAATACACTGTAGGCTCAGACCGCTCACACAAAAAAAAGACATAAAGAAGTTTTGGCAAACCTCAGACTAAAAAAATCTTTAATTCATAGGAGAATTATTGGTATTTCCCGTTAAACATGCCTTTTGCGTTCAATCGTCTAAAAATATACACATCTAAGAAAAAAGTATCTTTTAGAAGTTTTTAGTTCGATGTTGATTGAATAAATTCCCCAAAACTCAGACCAAAGGAAACGTACCGTTTATTTAATTTATTTAGCGCTTTAAAATGTAGCTACCACGAAAGCTTTTAACACCGAAAATTGCATCGTTACCCAAAACGGGGTTGGGGCGAAGCAAAAATTGTTTTAGGCCAACCCAAATTGCTTCGCAGACCGACGACGTCGTCTTCACAATCCATTTATTCGAAAACAAAGGAGCCCGTACACTCGCCTACATATTGTTCGCTGAATAAGTGTGCGGTGCACGTAGGTATATATTTCAAAATATGCTGGATAGGACCTTTTTTACCTAAACCGTCTTAAAGGGTAGGTGGAAAAGTGTATTTTTCCGGGTCACTTTTGTATCAAGCATTATTTCGAGAGATAAATTATGAAATGGTTTGTTGTTCTCCGTCCTTTGGTTTAGCTGTATGGGACATTAACATGAGTCTTTGTATGCATAAAAAAGTAACAAATACTTTTCAAGCTCCGCAAGAGGCACGTATTCATCTGGGTTAACTTTTACTCTATCAGTATGATATTTCAGCGAAATTGATTTAGTATTTTCGGGATAAAAGTGCACAGCTTCGTCACATTATTCTGTTCTTAATGTAAATCGTGAGGGGGAACTCGGGTATTTAGTAAGGTATTTGCCTTGTAAAACGATTCAAAGTATCCTAGCTTTTAGAAAAAGCAGTATTTCCAGTGTAAACTTATCCGTGTTTGCGCACAGCACAACGTAGATGTTGAAAACTTTCAAATTTTAGCTCCCCGACTACACCCACGACTAAAATAACGACGCCTGTGAGATTTTTTTGCCACAAGAAAGAACACCAGAAACTTTATGCGAAAGAAGTATCTTATGTAAGTTTAAAACGTTTCCTGGTTCAGCAGTCTACCGGAGAGAACATGTGAAACCTGTGAAACCTTTGCGAGTAAACATAGTAAGTACTAGTCATTACGACATTGATACAAAATGTATACAATTTCGACTCTCATTCGTTATATCAATGATATCGTAATGAATTTTATACATTAATATGACACTCGATCGTTCTAACATTTGCACTCTGTAACAATTGGTGCATTTTGATACTAGCTCGTTCTGACAATTGAACTATATGACTAGTAATGCATATACCAATCGATCTTTCTAACAATCGTATCATAAATAAAAAAAACTTCACTACTAGTAAGTACTAGTCATTACGACATTGATACAAAATGTACATTTTCGACTCTCATTCGTTATATCAATGATATCGTAATGAATTTTATACATTATGACACTCGATCGTTCTAACATTTGCACTCTGTAACAATTGGTATATTTTGATACTAGCTCGTTCTGACAATTGAACTATATGACTAGTAATGCATATACCAATCGATCTTTCTAACAATCGTATCATAAATAAAAAAAACTTCACTACTAGTAAGTACTAGTCATTACGACATTGATACAAAATGTACATTTTTGACTCTCATTCGTTATATCAATGATATCGTAATGAATTTTATACATTAATATGACACTCGATCGTTCTAACATTTGCACTCTGTAACAATTGGTACATTTTGATACTAGCTCGTTCTGACAATTGAACTATATGACTAGTAATGCATATACCAATCGATCTTTCTAACAATCGTAACATAAATAAAAAAAAACTTCACTACTAGTAAGTACTAGTCATTACGACATTGATACAAAATGTACATTTTCGACTTCATTCGTTATATCAATGATATCGTAATGAATTTTATACATTATGACACTCGATCGTTCTAACATTTGCACTCTGTAACAATTGGTACATTTTGATACTAGCTCGTTCTGACAATTGAACTATATGACTAGTAATGCATATACCAATCGATCTTTCTAACAATCGTATCATATGTATGTAATAAATTTTGACTCTCGTATTATTTAGTACATAGGTAATCAAACCATTTGGACGTTCAGTCATGTGAACAGCCATGTCCCGGAACGGATTAGAGGCTATTACATGTAAATATCCAAGTCACTTCATTACAATAGTTATAAAAGCAATAACGATAATTTAATTATTCATTTAATTATTTATCAGGTAAGAAAGACCCATATAATACATAAGAGATACATATAAACTAAAAAAGATAAAGAAAATGGACACTATAAATATAATAAGTAATCTACATTAATGCGTGTACGTCGACGAGTGACTAGTGGACGGATAAATCTGTTAAGGTTTTTGTTGTACTAGCTTAAGTAAGTATTTGTCATTAAGTAATAAATTGTTATTAAATAAAAAATAAATAATATATTATTTATAAGGATAATTAAATTATTGAGCACGTAGTAATGGTTGTGTTTCGGTGGTAGTGGTCCGAAAGCTCCTATGGAGTCTCCGAAACATCTCGTGAAGGATTACAGCTGCTGTATCAGGACTCGCACCGGTTTTTTTTTTTTTTTTTTGTAGCGTGTGCTTAAATAATAATAATAATATCTGGGACAAATCACACACGGTCATCTGGCCCCAAACTAGGATTTCCTGTATCTTGGGAACCAGAGACTGATATACATACACATATACTTTTAAATACATACATATATAGATATAATACATCCAGACTCAGAGCAAACAATTCTGCTCATCACAGAAAAGTTTGCCCTGTGTGGGGATCGAACCCACGACTCTCGGATCAGAGGTCAGGATCGCTAACCACTTAGCCACCGAGTCAGTCACCTTTCATTTGACACTTCCAGAGAGAACATAGTACTTCAGTTAAGTTTCACTGGTATTGTTTTAGTTGCACAAGACTGTACAATACTTCCGTATCAATTTCGATTTGACTGACTTGGTGGCTAAGTGGTTAGCGATCCTGACCTCTGATCCGAGAGTCGTGGGTTCGATCCCCTCACAGGGCAAACTTTTCTGTGATGAGCAGAATTGTTTGCTCAGAGTCTGGGTGTATTATATCTATATATGTATGTATTTAAAAGTAAATGTGTATGTATATCAGTCTCTGGTTCCCAAGATACAGGTAATCCTAGTTTGGGCCAGATGATCGTGTGTGATTTGTCCCAGATATTATTATTATTATAGATATTATTATTATACTTCTATTTAAATCACGTCTACAGGGTGTAACAGAAGTGTGTGACAATACTTCAAGGTTGGCTTTTACCCATCAAACTGAACAACTTTTGTTCTACAACTTTGTTGAAATCGCAAAACTTTTTTTGGACTTTTCATACAAATCGATCAGCTGGCGAACCAAGTTTGTATGAAAAGTCCAAAAAAAATTTTGCGAATTCAACAAAGTTTTAGAACAAAAGTTGTTCAGTTTGATGGGTAAAAGCCAACCTTGAAGTATTGTCACACACTTCTGTTACACCCTGTATACGTAGTTCCAATCAAGGACAATAAAGGAGCTTCAAGACAACCCTCTCATACAAACGGTATCTAGCATACAATATGTTTTGTTCACACGTTGTTGGGGCGCGATCGTGACCTTCAACAGACAAAACGTTCTGCAAACCATTAGCTTATGTACTGCGGATTCAACATCTTGATAGTATCAAGATAGATATCTCAGTTGCATTTTTAGTGATAGTGTTGGTCTAGTACTTTATTGTTATTTTTTTTCTTTTTTTGAACATTTATTTCACGCAATGAGGCCCATACCATATGTACATTAACATGCATTTTATACTTAAAACGCTATACAAAATTGTATAGGGAGTAACAAAATTAGTGTAGGACCCGTTAACTGGGGATCCTACTCATCGTACTGAACAACTTTTGTTCTATGACTTTGGTCAAATCGCAAAAAAAAAATGGACTCTCCATACAAAAATGGCAAATTCAATTTGTACTCAATTTGATAATCAATTTGTATGAAAGGTCCAAAATTTTTTTGTGATTTGAGCAAAGTCGTAGGACAAAAGTTGTTCAGTACGATGAGTAGAATTCCTAGTTAACGGGTCCTATACCAATTTTAATAACCCTGTATACTTAATTAATAATAACTAAGAAACACATCATTATTATCAACATCGTATTTAATATACTTCATATTTAATAACTGGGTTAGTGATTTGGTGAAGTATGTAGGCCGCTATTTTTCAGATGTATTTATTTCAGAAATTGCATTATGTGCAAGATTATTTCGGAGGATAGTGAATAAATTAAAATTGACAGTGAAAACTAAACCATAACCATACGAATACAACATTTGAATACAAGCAATGTAAAAAAAAAACGTTTAAAATGAAACCGAGTATGCAGCAAAAAATCTTTTGAACATACCTGTTTTTAATCATTTAATATGTGTAAATTTAATTTTATTTTTGAATATAAAAGTGATAAGGATACTGTTTTTTCTTCTCATTTAAAATTCATTACTCTGGGATCCTCTGGAAATTGTTATGCTCATAAGAGCGTGTTAGGATGAAAATTATTACAAATCCCTAAGGACAACGCGGCTACATGCAGACTACATAAATTTATATGTTGGTATCTAATGATCTAGTAAGATAGTAGGTTTATAGACATTATTAAAAGTACTTAGTAAACATTTTACAAATAATATCGAAAATTTTGTTTTACTATAGTTTTGCTTTATTTTCTACATATTCTAATTTAAAAACTAAAAAAAAATATATTAAAAAGACAATTTTCAAATATTATTACAAAAAAATTGTTTAAACTGCTGAATGAATTCAAAAACTCAACCTAATATATAATACCATTTGACCAAAACCACTTAGTCGCACTATTTCTACATACACAATACGGGTCCCTAAAGGCATTTAACGCTTTATACCTTAAGAAAGAAAAACGACACACTTGGAAAAACCTATCAACAAACAATTTATTCAGTTATAGACTTTCGTTGAAAATAGACTCATCCACTTAAAAAAAAAACCTGCGTTTAAAATTAACAACAAGTATTTACCAAAAAAAAAATATGAACAAAGATTTTGGAAATCGTTGGAAAAATGTCAAATTGAACTTGCAAAAGAATGATAGCAAGAGTGGCGATGCAAAACCTTCTAATGCAAAAGCTCCATCTCTTAACAAAGTGGTGAATCTTACAAAAGAAAAAGGTGAGTCGTTCTATACTTCGTTTTTTTAGCAAAAAATAAAGAGAAAAAATACATGATAGAAGTGTAATCATGGGGCATGTTATAAACTAAGAGGCGACTCAGGAAACTGAACAATTTTCACATAGCAACCTACTTATAAAAGGATTATCAAAATAGGTAGAGTTGTTTGTATGGAGAGATAAAAAAATACGATTTCAGCATAGTTGTAGAACAGAAATTGTTTATTGTCTTAAATATAAACCCATATTTTATTACACCTTGTCTTCCTCTAAGTCCAAAAGAAATGATTAAAACAACTAAACCTTTTTTTTTTTCATTTTCAATATATCGATAGCATATTTTGAATTAGAAGTTACTAAGGGAAACATTTTTAAACTCTGAAAATATGATATTTTTAAGATCTTTTTTGTTATTTTGTATATTTTTTGCAAAAAACGAAGTATAGATGTTTTTTAGAAATACTGAAAATACTGTTATTAAATTTTGGTGTATACTGTTACTAAAATTTGTAAAACAAGAGCATCGCAGATGGAATTTTTACTACTTTTAACATTTATCCAACGAATTCAAAATACTTACTACAATAGAATAAATAAATAAAAAATCATGCCTGCGACTCTCTTGTATAATATTTTTTTTATCCTAATTATTATATTTTTTTATATATTTGTATACAGTTAAAGTATTATTATAAGAAATAATATAAGTGAAATATGAGTCGCAGGCATAAAATTCTAAAAATAAATTAATTAGTTTACCCAAACAATGAAGAATACCACCAATTTTTGTTTTTTATTTTAAAATATACTCTATTAAAAATAAAAAAATATGGTGAAAAAAATTTTTTTATACGTTTGATAGTTTCCGAGATACTGAATTATTTAGGTAGGCAAGTGACGCGGGGTCGCCGCACGCTGCTGTGACGTCACTCTGCAACGGTCGCTCAGTGCGCGCACCGCTCCCTACCTCTATGTATGAAGTTTGCGTTGAAAATTTTAAAAATGACGAATCCAAAAACTAGAAAATCGTGCTCGTGTCAAAGTGCTTAAATACAACTACCAATATACCCGAAAAGTTATTTTTTACTGTTATATTTTTGAACCTTAAAGTCAAAAGAAATACATGAAAAGTATGATCCACCCAGACCCAAAACCAAAAGTTGTGTCTATCACCTTCTCCTTATCTGATAACTTTTGCATAAACAGTAAGGTCGTCGCCGTAGCTATTTCTAGCCAATCTAAAATAAAATAAATATGAGTTAACCGATACACATAAAAAATAAAAACCGGACAAGTGCGAGTCTGACTCTCGCGCAGAGGGCTTTGTTCACACCTACAAACAAACAATATGTCAACTTATTTTAAGATTTATAGATAACTTCTTAGAGATTTTCAAGTAATTTATAAGCGAAGATCTATTTTCTGTATATATATTTGTTTAAGTTTTATGCCCAGTTTTCGGAAATAAGGAGTGAGGAGCATGGTAAAGGTGATGGTGTCAAAATCACTTATGTCATCAACTGTAATATAATGACACAATAACGGCACTTAAGCGGTCATGGCACAGCGCTGCTTATGTGGTCGCATCGATCACGCAAGTTAACTGACTACAGACACGGTCACAACTTGGATGGGCCTAAATATCAGTAACTATCACTAGATGGCAGTCGCAAAGCTATGTCGGAGGCGTTATAGGCAGCTTGGATGGACTGCTAGTCAAGTCCATCCAAGCTGTGACCGTGTTTGTAGTCAGTTAACCTGCGTGATCGACGCGACCACGTAAGCAGCGCTGAGCCATGACCGCTTCAGTGTCGTTATTGTGACATTATATTACAGTTGATGACATAAGTGATTTTGACACCATCACTTTTACCTTGCCCCTCACTCCTTATTTCCGAAATATCAAGTTCATAAATATCATTATTACCTAAATTTTTCAATACTAGTAATGAAAAATAGGTATGTAGGTATATATGTATAGGTATCTTATAAGGATCAACAGATTTGTGATAAGAAAGAAAAAAAATAAGTTGTAAGTACTTTTGCATTTTTATTCATTGTCTCGGCGGCCGCGGTAAAGAAATCGGAGTTATTTGAAAAATTGTAGCTTAACTCGTCTATTTAAGTAATCATTCGATTTTTCAATCAATTTTTAAAACTGTCATTGATTATACTTGTAACACTACTGTAACACCGATTCACATAAAAAAACTCCAGTTAGAAATGTTATTGTGGGCGAACGTAGGGACCATCCGATAGCAATGTATGAAGAACACAGTACGGTAAGAGCGGCGAGTTGCGGTATGACGTCACGCGCGCTTGGCGCGCCCGAGCGAAGTATTTGAAAAAGGCGGAAACTAAAATTATCGTAACTTCAAAACTACTCGCTTGATTTAAATGAAACAAAAACAAGTGTATTTCTAGACATTTAGGCTACAAGGTCATAAAGTTTCAAGTGATTTAACGGACCCATTAACATTCTTCATTCAATGTAATAAATAAAATAAAATAAAAAATAAAATAGCCTTTTATTAATTCCTTAATTCTAAAAATAAAAAATAAAATATACATTGCATGCTTAAAAAGTAATATAAACAGTTCATAGTCACATTATTTCCATATCATAACATTTCATTATTAAAAATAAATAAATCATAGAAACACAGAAAATATGATTATTTACAAGATTTTCAATCAGAATAAATTAAATTTTAGAAGATTATATTAAAAATTTAATAGAATTAATGACAATAAGGTAAAAAATTTTTAAAAAATATTTACAAGATTCGAATTCATTATTAGTAAATACTTAAATCAATATAGTATTTGATGCATTTAAAGACAATAAAAATTATAAAAAATAAATAAATAATGTATATTGGTCATTTTTTTTTTTTTTTTTTTTTTTTTTTTTTTTTAGAAAAATAAAATAAAACTAATTTCATAGCCAGTAATAATTTCATAATGCATGCCTTGTTTGATCTTGTGATAAAATTAATTAATTAATTAAGGACCCCTCTTCGGGTAAAGGCCTCCTCCAATTGATTCCACCTGTTTCGGTCACCTGCTGTCTCCATCCAGTTCTTGCCAGCTACACGTGCTACTTCATCTGCCCATCTCTCCCTTGGTCTTCCTCTTTGTCTCTTGCTATCGGGTCCTGTCCATTCTGTAGTCCGCTTTGTCCACCGTTGGTCAGTTGTGCGAGCGAGATGGCCTGCCCACTTCCATTTCATTGTCTGTGCGTGTTGCAGAGCATCCATAATGTTTGTCCTGTTTCTTATTTCCGTATTTCTATGTTTGTCTACTAGTCTTAGGTTTAGGATTTTCCTTTCCATAGCTCTTTGTGCTACTTGTATTTTATTTCTAGTTGTTTTATTGTAGGTCCAGGTTTGGCAGCCATATGTAAGGCATGGGAGGATGCATGCATCCATTACTGTTTTCTTCAGCTTTAATGGCATTTTGGATCTTAGTACCTCTTTTTGAGCCCAGAATTTGTTCCACGATAAGCCTATTCTTCTATCAACTTCCTCTTCGTTTCTACAGCTTTTCAATGATATTTGTTTCCCTAGGTATATATATGACTCCACATATTCTAGAGGAATTTGATTTACTTTCAGAGGTGTGCGTTTGTCATTCGTCATTAGTTTCGTTTTCGAGGTATTTAGTTCTAATCCCACAGTTTTGCTTGCCTTATTTAGTTCGTTTATCATACTTTCAAGCTCTTCAGGAGTTTCCGAGAAAATGATTATATCATCAGCAAATCTGAGGTGGCTTAGATATACTTCATTTATACATATCCCTTTTTTCGACCAGCATAGATCATTCATTAGGTTTTGTAAGAGAGCTATAAACAATTTCGGGGATAAAGGGTCTCCTTGCTTCACGCCTCGGCAGATTTTGAATTCTGGTCCTTTCTGATCTAATTTTACTCTACTGGAGCTTTTTCCATATATATCTTTTATTATTTCAATGTATATTTCTGGGGTATTTTGATTTATCAGTGCATTCCAGATACTGTTGTGGGATATAGTATCAAATGCTTTCGCATAGTCGATAAATGCTAGGTAGATTGGTCTTTTATATTCTAAGTATTTTTCAATAACTTGCTCCAGGGTATGGATGTGGTCTACTGTCGAGAACCCCTTTCGAAAACCAGCTTGCTCAACTGGTTGATGTTGGTCAATCATAATTTCAATTCTTTTCTCTAGGCAGCAAGCGATATGTAATAATGTGTTCCTTATAAAATTAATTCCAAATGTTACTTTCAAACGGTTTGTGAAATAAGACAACATTTTGTTAAAACGCTTCCAAACTCTGAATAAAAAAAATATATTCCATTGTAAAAAAAAATATCTACTCTGTGACATTGGAGGAAGAGGAATCTAATAGTACCATAAACTTCACAATCCATCAAAAATTTCGCCTAGAGTAAAGAATCACCCATACGGACTGACATACTCGTATACAGGGTGTAAAGGACGGTAAGTCAAATACTTTAAGGGTGAGTTTAGGCCACCGTTCGGAATAGGATATCAGTATCAGTTTTTTCCGGAAACGTAAAATAAACTTTGTCATATTTTTCGACTACGCAATGTACAGCGCCCATAACGATAGTACCGTTGTCACAGTGCCGACAACAAAGCGACGAAACCGAGCAATATCATCAAAACATGGCGGAATAGGTATTTATGCATTACATCGTCAGTTTTAACAATTACACATTTTAGATTTTTTTTCTTGCATAGTGGGGTCAATAAGGGTAGAATACATCATTTTACGTTAGAAAAAAATGTTTTTTTTTTTTTTAATTATGAAATTTTCCGGTGAAAAATTCCACCGGATATCAATATAGAATCATGGTCTCAAATCACCCTTTCAGTATTTGACTTACCGTCCCTTACACCCTGTATATAAATACTAAACATATTTACACTTTCCATCTGAAGCTTAAAAAAAACAAAAGAAACTAACAATTCGTCTAGCATAGGCTTTATAGAATAAATAGAATGTCATAAAATATACGTCATACATGGCTTTTCGGGGACAGAATAAATAACAATGATAAAAAAAAACTTTTTTCTATTTTTCATACAAATAAAATTCAGCTAGCAACTTACATATTTAAGAAGTCAAACAAATATTTTTAGAGCGATTTTATTAAACGTTTTTATTGATACCATGTAATTAATACACAAGTATAGTTATACACTATCCACAAGTATCAATGCAGTAAGTTTACTGCAGTACCAGTGGCTGTCAAAAGCTCACAACACAACGTAACGTCAGCCGAGCGATAAGCGAGCAATGCAGGTGGTAGTATTCACGATTAGACCTAGATTAGAACTCAAGGTCTAACTTAGAACTAGATCATCTTACTGTAATTAACATTATGCACATCAGTTTCCATGTAGTTTGAGGTTGTTTCTGAGGCCATGAAATTCGCTACATCGGTTACTTTTAGTAGTCAGTGATCCTAATTTGTTTATATTCTATAGGGTTTAAAATCAGGTGGGTTTATAATAATAACATTTGAATATACATTGTGTTAAAAAGGGCGTTTGAAATTTTACGGGATTACTCGGAATGAAGTATAAATACAAGAAAAATATTGAAAAAATCCGATCTACAACTTTTTTCAGATGAAAATTGAGGAGCGGATTTTTTCAATATTTTTCCTGTATTCTATACCTGATTCTGAAACGCACTTTAACCGAATTAAAAAAGGAGGAGGTTCTCAATTCGACTTCATGTTGTTTTTTTTGTATGTATGTTACGCGATTACTCCGCCAATTATGAATCGATTCTGATGATTTTTTTTTTATTTGGTAGGTAATACTTCAGAGGTGGTCCCATATAAATTTGGTCTAAATTGATTCAACGCAACGATTCAACGCAACGAAAACTCAACAAAAACAAAAAATAAAACATTGCAAAATTGAAGCTGTTACGATTGAAATGTTTTTTAGGGTTCCGTACCTCAAAATAAAAAAAGGAACCCTTAAAGGATCACTTCGTTGTTTGTCCGTCTGTCTGTCTGTCTGACAAGATCCTTTTTCTCAGGAACGCGTAGACGTATCAAGTTGAAATTTATCATGTCATGAAATTCGGCAACAAGCAATGCTTATAACACAAGATTTGTGATGTAACTAAACATTTTTGGTTTTCGGACTTCTCCCTTTACTTGTGCTATAAGACATTGCTTCCTGCCAAATTTCATGATTCTAGTTATACGGGAAATACCCTATAGGCCTTGATTCCCATGCGAGTGTCCAAATATACGGCATAAACGGGCGTATCTCTTGATTGCGTTGGCATAGAAGTTTGATTTTTACACAGCTTCAAGGGATTGCAGGCCTGAGTATTTGATATAGAGTTCAAGACATGTGTGAATATGAATTTATACGGAACCCTCGGTGCGCGAGTCCGACTTGCACTTAGCCGGTTTTTTTAACGTGTTCAGCGTTGTTGATTATTTCACACCATTCATAATAGATATTACAGTATGATATATCGTTAGATTTACCTATATAATGCCAATACTTAACGTTTTTCAATTTTAGTTACATTTATTAGGTTACTCTCATTTTATATCAACTCAAAATCATGTCATATATCTTAAATAGGTACTCGCTTTTTAAATTTAATCTCAATATATGAGTGCAGTAATATGTATATTTAAAGGGTTTATTAAACCATGTTATAAAGTTTCACAGTCTAATTTTTAATGTGTTAAAACGGACAAACGGACGGACCAACACAAAAAATGTACCCGTAGACGAACACTACTCAGTAACTGCTTCGATAAATCGACCTACCTGCATGCAATTAATCAATTTTTTTTATTGTTTCCTTCACAAAATACAATACAGGACACATGCATACCATTACGAGTACTTCAACGATTTCCAAGCCGATCAACCATGATTACACTTACACACATAACTGAATATTTAAATATGCAGCCGTCCGCATAATTTAAATTACAATTTGCATAGACATTTCGCCACACTGCCAGCAGTGTCAGAGTGACATATCATGAGTAAACACGTCCTCCTTATAAATTATCTATCCCTTTCTAAAACCAACAAGCAAAAAGAGACAACAAGAGATTTTTCGAATTGGGTGCTTCAAATGTCTTTGAAGCTGTGATATTGGTACCAGCACAGGTTGTTCAATATACGAAAAGCGAAATTATTCAGTCGTGGAAAGCTTTTGTTAACACCTGCCGTCGGGACCTAGTCATCTCATTTTCTGTTCGATTTACTGAGATATTGTACATTTTACCCCACATTTTGCTTGTCTGACCTTAAAAAAGGTAATGTAGGTCCTTTATTTACTACCCACGTCTCCGACAAAACCTTTTTTGTGTAAAAATGAAGACCCGACTGAGTGTGAAATAAATTTGTTTATCTTAAATTTTTAAATTCCAATTGGTTTTGTCTAGTTTATCTATTACAAATGTATGTTTTGCTGTAACATTGCAACATTAATCTTAAAATTGAATTTCCGAATATATTTTCAGCCCTTTTTAAGAATTTCCAAATATAAAAATATTTTTGGCCTTTGTTTAAATATTCTGGTTTATTAAATGAAACAAGTTCTGGACACCAGAAAGTTTTATGCATGATAATATCAAATATACGGGTCCCACTTCTATTTGGCTACACCCTTACATTTATTATATATGAACGTTTATAAACACGGGATCCGTTAACTGACGCTTCTTCTCGTCTTTCTGATCAACATTTGTTTTTCAGGACTTTTCTGAAACCGCAATAAAAGTGGTGGACATTTCATATAGTTTTTTTTAATATACAGGACAAATCACACACGGTCATCTGGCCCCAAACTAGGATTCCCTGTACTATGGAAACCAGAGACTGATATACATACACATATACATTTAGATACATACTTATATAGATATAACACACCCAGACACAGAGCAAACAAATCTGCTCATCACAGAAATGTTTACCCTGGGTGAGGATCGAACCCACGACTCTTGGATCAGTAGTCAGGAGCGTTAACCACCGAACCAACGAGTCATTCATTTATCATACATTAAATGTGGGTAAAAAAATACCCAGATTCAGAGCAGACAAATCTGTCCATCTCACAAATGTATGGATTTGGATTGAACCCAAGCCGTCTTAGAAGGTCCTAGTCTATCGAATAATTACTTAAATAACTTGTTACAATTTGAAATTATTTGTTAGTAAGATCCTCGTCTTATTTCAAATAATTAATATAACTTTTCCTTATTTGAGACTTGAACATTTAATTTGAAAGTTTGTGATAATTACTGATATAAAGTTTTCCACGACTGATGCCTCTGATTTTGAATATAAAAATATTGAAACAAAGTAAAACATTGTAAAGCGAAACTCTTGTGTTATAAAATATGTTACTTGAAA
Organism: Coleophora deauratella; assembly: GCA_958295455.1. Classification (NCBI taxonomy): domain Eukaryota; kingdom Metazoa; phylum Arthropoda; class Insecta; order Lepidoptera; family Coleophoridae; genus Coleophora; species Coleophora deauratella. Next base: position 3,125,681 of record OY282390.1, on the reverse strand, counting down.
CATTGAGAAACTTTGACAATTAACTATGTGAACTAAAATTTAACACAAAAGCTTTCTGATGTCTTGTGATTAATCGCCAAAGTTAGTGTTTTTCGGGTAGATTATAACATTATTATTGAAAGCAAAGTGACTGAACAATTCATACAGATAAATTAAATCGATATTCTTTTAAAGTACTAAGCAATAAATTTAAATAAACAGAGACTAGACAGCCTTAAAGTTGTGCTCAAAACTATTAATAAATTAGTGTCAACGCAAACAGAAACCCTCAAACATTAACTATGGAAGATCAACTAATAAAGTTTATAGTATATAACAAAACACCTAAATGCCAAAACACGATGGATTACGAAGCTATGAAGATACAAAAAAAAGAAAATGCAGAAAATACAAGTAGCATCCTTGATAAGAGGCTGATGCAACTGTCTCCTGATCTTGGGAGGAACGTGGAAGGTGAGTTAAGGTTTTTTGTACATAATGATAGTATCCCATTTATTGCACAAATACATTCGGAAGGTGACTTTAGACTAATTGCCCATATTAGTAGGTAGTCTCCTCCTTGCGTCGTATTGTCAGTGATGAGAAACGTGACCTCCCTTTGTTAAAACTTTCTCGGTGATGATCTTTCACCATTTGTTGATGTCGGTGTAGATATCTTCGGCAATTTGCAGAGCATTGTGGAGGTTAGTAACGAGAGTGACACGTATTTGTTCTGTCTAACGTATCGGGCTGCGGCCCCGCGGTCTTTTCGCTTCAATTTTGCCAGTAACTATAAGTTTCTCGAGGTTATTTCCACTTTTTCTAGCAATATTTCCGAAGTACTCAAGTATTCTCTGAAGGCGGACGGATGATAGATTATTCGTGATCTAGAGTTCAAGCACGATTAACACGTACGTATAAGTAAGGCGTGCTGTTCACGGGATTCCCAACAATCTTCTCCAGCACCATATTTCGAAGGCATCTATGTGGGTGCGTTCGGCCTTTCTTAGCGTCCATGTTTTTGCGCCATAGAGAAATATGGAAAATAAATATGAAGTATGGAATGTAGTAGTCGTAGTTCAAAGCCGTTACAGTTTTATTCTTATATGTATAGATGAATAGTTTTAGTTCAACAGAAATAATGTCAGCCGCCTCGTAAGCAGCATCAGGGGGCTGATATTACCACCTAAATTGACAATAACACTATCGAAATGTGCGACGTGCAAATGTTGAAGGTTAACACAATTTATTTGCCAATTTTCATCAATTTCTCCAATTTATTACGTACAAATATTGCCATCTGAAAACATTTTATTGGTCTAGCTGATTGAATACTTTGCCTAAAGCTACTTTACCTATTTGAACAGTACAGTTTGCAAAGTGATCTGAATCAGGAAAGTCCAATCCTTTTTTTGAATATTGAAACTTTTTGTGCAAGGAAGAAATTTGTAATGAGAGAAAATGTTGGCGCCTTTGTTATTCAGTAAGAATACATATAGAACCAAATCTGTAGGTATATAAATATCAGATCAATAAGTATTAAGATTAAAATTCCTCTCTACTTTTATACAGGTGACCTTGAATAACTATTTATTGACTGACAAGCGGCAAATGATATATGTTTCTCATGAAATTTAACAACTTTAGATGTAGTATAATATACTTAATCGAATAATTTTTTTTTTTAATTTTACATTTATACAGAGTAGGCAAGTTTCTTGACAATAAGTATGGAAATCATATTTTTACCCCAATTGTATGGGGTTTTACTTGAAAGTTTTTCAGTTTTATAAGTTGTGTAGGTGACTTTTTTCGACGATTTCTTTTTTTTTCCAATTCCCCGCATCTCATTTTAAAGGTCGGCAACGCACTTGTGACTCCTCTGGTGTTGCGGGTGTCTATGGGCGGCGGTAATCGCTTACTATCAGGTGATCCGTCTGCTTTTTTGTCACCTATCACATAAAAAAAAGATAAGCGCCATAAGTTAAGAGTTAAGTTTCTTAAGCTTCAAGTGGTAGGAACTTTGAACTAGGTAGAAAAAAATACGATTTAAAAAAATGTGTACAGTGTCTACTTAAAAACATTTTGCTTTGATTTAAAGTCTTCGTTTCAAATACGACGTTGTCTTGCTTTATGTGAAGAAACTGAAGAATAATCTGCCCTCATAAGAAAAAGATAGTAAGGAGTTTTCATATACTTTGCGGCCTTTTTCTTAGGGCAGTAATAACGAGGCGGTTTCTCGCTTCCGTAGAAGGGACCTTGAATATTTGCGGTTAGCAGCCACTTAAACGCTAAATTAACCGTTTTGAGACATAATTTGCGTATAAATTACCTTGAGTGTAGGGTATTAATAACTGCTTTGATGTTGATTGACTATCTATTTCTATACAATCGAAACCTTACAATTGAAGCAAAAAAAAAAATATTTCCCTTACTAAAATTATCAATACTGAACAGTCGATTTATAAATTTTGTATCTATTGATAGTCCATTTTTTACTTTTAATTGTGTAATATATCTTTCGATGACCGTGATTTATATTAATAAAGATTCTTTGTATAATTTTAGTATAATAATTTTGCTTATAATATTGCGATATCAAAAGGCTTGGCATTTGTTTTTTTCTATATTTCTGTTTGTATGATATGCAATAAAGAATATTTTATTACTTACGAGTACTTGCTGCTTTACATAAAGTAAACGTCACCCTGTACCGTGTATACAACAACTATCAAGATTATTTGTGAGTTTAGTGCAACACGTATCTCGTTAAGAACTTGATGGCTACATAACAAGTTAAAATGCGCTTTTGGGGAATGTCTTAATGAGTTTTGTGAAACTGCAAGGCATAAACTGTGCGACATTTCTAAAAGTTCTAAAATTATAGACAAATGATATTTATAGGTGGTGTAAAAGAATCGTCCAAGAAATTTAAAATCATAATGAACAACTTTTTCTAAGAACTTGAACTAAGCCTTGAACTTTAAAAAATTGGCGTTTTCATAAAAATATTAGCTAATCGGCCAATTTTGTATAAAATATGGCTTTTTTATTTTTTTTGTGTACCATAGGAAACTTTGCTAATCAGTCACTAAGAATTCCAAGAAAGATTTTTATGCCCTGTGACTTGCTCGTTTGCCTTCCTTATCACATAAAAAAAAAAAAAAAAAAACTTGAAATACAATAATATTATTATAATCTATTTTATACTTTATCAATTACGCAAAAATATATTTAGATATTTAACTAAAGTTTGATTTTATTACTATGCATTAAGCGTAGTAAAGCATCAAAATGAACTTCCCTATTTAACAATTGCCTATGCAGCAGTTTTACATATAAATTCATCCGAAATCCATTTAATAGTTTTTTTAAACTACCTACGCCAATAAAAATCGCTCTTTTATCTTACTTATACCATTCAACATTCTTAAAATTCGGAAAACTCGTGTAACAGGCAAACATTTACTAATCACGTGGCAGCTCGCCTCAACGATGGACGAAGAAGAATCCAGTGCTGAAGAAATTAAGGTAGAAAAAAATCTATTGAAAGGTACGTGCCAGTGTTTGTACGTAACGGTTTTTAATTAACATAGCGAAGGTGACTGGGTAAATTATGTATTATAACAAATATGATTATGTTGTCATGAAAGTTTGTTCCACGAGTTCTATGATATTGTTGAAATCGTCGTAAAATTCGACTTTCAGTTTGAGCAACTTTATATGAGAAGTTAAATTTCGATTTGTTAATAAGAGAAAAGTAAAAAAAAATTGTTCAGTTACCTAAGTCAAAACTCATTGCTTCAAAAATTTCTAATTTTAATATTATGTGAATCTATCTATCTACTATATTATATGGAAACAATGAAAACAAAGAACATCTCATTTTTTATTTATCCTGATAGAAAACAGCTGTATTCGAAAATCGAACGACGCCATTTTGATTTACAATTCGCACATAATGGCGGCGCAACACGAAAGCTCACACTTCGAAGATTGTGATGTGGGAGCTAAAAATAAAAGATTAATTTCCTATAACGCCAGTCAGGCATGCCTTTAATCTTCGGAAAAATATAGTTTCAACGTATAGATTGAACTCGCCAAGTTTATTGCACCCCGGTTTTTATTGTTCAGCACAGATGGTTAGTTTGACGCGAAGGATTTCGCCTTTTCATGGAGTTTAAGGTTGTGTTCACATGAGTTGCGTAAACTTGGATGAGGATAATATAAGAGTTAATTTTATTTCGAGTCTTCAGTCAAGCCAAGTACAGAATATGGATTAGTATTAGGTAGCGACCGAGTAGCTGTTTGATTTCACTTGACTAAAAGTGTTATTTGTATACGACTATAAAATATGTACAGGATGTAACAGAAAGGTGTGATAATACTTCAAGGTAGGCCTTTACCCATCAAACTGAACAACTTTTGTTCTACAACTTTGTTCGCCAGCTGATCGATTTGTATGAAAAGTCCAAAAAAAATTTTGCTATTTGAATATATATATATTTTTCTCATATTTTGCTGAGATTTTCAAAGTATTGTCTTGTTTTAGGAATGATTTTTAGCGTAATCAGATTTTGTTTTACCCTATTGACACTATGAATTGTCTTTGTACGGAACTGACATTCGAAAATCATGTCCTTTTGGGTTGTAACATTTTAAAAATTGTACTTGTTAACATACAGGCTGTTGTTTTAGTAGAATACACCCTTTACAGGGGTATGAGAAATAGAATGTAGAAACATCCTGTAATTTTATTTCAAAAACTGAAGTGAGCCTCAACTGCGCTTTTGAAATCTTCTGAAGATTGCAAAAGTATTACTGCAATACTAGGACAAAGAAAAATGTCTTTTGTTGGCTTCTAAGATGTAATACATCGTGTATTTTTACTTCAAAAGCTGACGTGACACAATTGCGCTTTTTATATTTTCTGGTGATTGCAAAAGCATTCTTCCAACATTAGGACAAGAAAATTTGTCCTTTGTTGATTTTACGGAAAGCAGTACGAGATTGTCTATGATCGTTTTGTATTTAAGTGCAAAGATACATATATATAAAACAATAAGAATACACAATAGTGTTTTAATGAAATATGTAGGTACTTATTTCTTTTTTTTTTTTTATTTATAGAAAAAAGATTCAACTTAATTAGATTTCAACTTAAACTGAAATATTTCTAAGTAATTATCTTGACTTTTTTCTCAAAATTTGCAAATAGGAGATGTCGTCTACGATGCCGTTGTAAATTTGTAACAGATTATGCCATTATTTAGATAAATTTGTAATAGAATCTCCACTAGTACGGTCTTGGCCCCCGTATGTCGAGTATGGCCTAACTTTCCCGCAGTATGGAAAGAATCCCGTTCCCTTGCAGTAGGTTCTTAACGCAAAATATGGGTAGCATTTTTTTACTTCTTCCTCTTATCCAATGGCATATTTTAACCATTCTATCCACAAGGTATAGACGGCGGTTGCCTAGTGTTGCACTTAGCAGCACCCGCGGTCACGTGTAGGACATTTTTGAATTTACACCTACGGACGAATGCAACGCGACCATCATACACTTTTTCACTTGATATAACTTTTTTAGTGTTATGAGTAGCGTATAATTACCATAGAGACAAAGTATACCATAAAACTTCCTATAATTTATGAGTTACCTCCTCCAAAATATACTCATCAATCTTCATATTCCGAATGTTACCTATCGCATCGGAGTTCAAAGTCATTTCAAGTCATGTGCAACCATTTTGTTACAACAGCCGCCGCTGTTTGACGTGTTCAGAGTTAACCGTAAAATCAGATTAGACCTTCAGATACAAGCCATATATGACCTATTTTAGCTCGTAAAATCAACTCGGTGATTAACGTGAGTGATTGACGTTGCGGTTTCTCTTCGTACTTATTTTGATTTTGAATTCGAATTTTGTTTTTAAAGAGCTTTTTGTGGATAAAGAGGTTTAATTGAATTAAGATTTTAAAACGCCATCTTTTTTGATATTTTTTTCTAATAAGTAAATCTTATTTCAAAATATGTTAATGCCTTACATGAAAAAAATTTTCCATGTGTTTTTTGTAATAATATTTAAAACTGTATTTACAGCATTATGGAACCAGTGGAAATTATAATTCATGATGGTGATAAAACTTCATCTGAAGATGGAGGTAGGGTGTTTCTGGATATTTTTATAGCGACATCAAATAGCTTAAGGAGTTTTATACTCTATGGACGTAAGAGATTCTTACGCAGGCGTACTCTATCCTGTACAAAAGTCTACTTTACATAAATTTTTTTTTCATAATTAAAAAAATAGCTTTGATCTCCTTTTACCAGTAAGGAGTCTAATTTCAGGACTTTAAAGCGATTAGATTATAGGATTATATTATTTTACTTTGTATAAAAAAATTATTTTGTCAATTACTGAAAGTCAAATAAGTACATATAATAATATGAAAAGTCATTAATTTATTTTGTTCCGATTTTATAGGTTTTTTGAGAAAAGTTTTCCAGTTTCATGTCATTAAACTCGCCTATACAGGGTGTAACAGAAGTGTGTGACAATACTTCAAGGTTGGCTTTTACCCATCAAACTGAACAACTTTTGTTCTACAACTTTATTGAAATCGCAAAAAAATTTTTGGACTTTTCATACAAACTTGGTTTGCCAGCTGATCGATTTGTATGAAAAGTCCAAAAAAAAATATTGCGATTTCAACAAAGTTGTAGAACAAAAGTTGTTCAGTTTGATGGGCAAAAGCCAACCTTGAAGTATTGTCACACACTTCTGTTACACCCTGTATAATAGAAGTAAAGTAGAAGGCACTTGAAAATATGTTAGATCAAACTAAATTTAGTTAAATTTGATGTATAAGTACCTAGGTAGGTAATATTTCGTTCTGGTGAATGTAATTTTACTTATAACTTTATAGCTACTTCACAATCTTAAAATGTACAGTGTTTGTGTTTTGACTGCATAAAAAATAGCCTTTATAATATGTCAATTACCTTTCACAAGAACAAAATAATTTACTCGTTTTATATTTGAATCCATTTTAAATTATATTTTAATGAAAATCACCAAATAATTTCGTCAATGACTATGGCGAAAGCTAGTATCATAATAATTATGTATCTATTAATTTGTGTCCGTGACCGCGTCAGTTTTGCGGTCATTAATATACATACATACATACATATATTTACTGCTAGACCACAGTGGTTGCTGTTGGTATCGATACTAGGTTTTGGGACCACAGTAGTATCTATACTTGTATGTACCTATCCGTTAAGCCATGTTGTGGCTGAACTTCAAAAAGATGATATTCATTTTGATTTGCAACATCTTTTTGTTTATTTGCATACGTTAAAACGACAAGGATAAAAAAACTTGTTCATTATTTGCAGTAAAATCTCCAGTTAACGAGTCCTATGTTAATTTGGTTACGCCTTGTATGCATTACGTCAACAATTCAATTTGTAAATTCAAAAAAAAATACCGAAAAAAATACCGAAAAAACATTTTGATGGAATCTTGGATACATATAATTGACCACGCTGAATACGTTAAAAACAACCGACTTCAATCGCAACAACTCCAATTTTGCTATGTTTTTGTTGATTTTCTCAAAAACCGCTATATCGATTTCGATAAAATTTATATGAGACCACCTGTAAAGTATACCCTTTTTAACAAAAAAAGAATTTTCTAAATCAGTTCAGGCGTCTTCGAGTAATCGGTGAACATACATAAAAAAAAGATTCCGACAAATTGAGAACCTCCTCCTTTTTTAAGTCGGTTAAAAATACAATGTCATTTAAATCGAACAAAGTCAATAAAACAGGCTTTCCAGTTGCAGTGCAATGCAGTTGAAGTTGTAGTTGCGGAGAATAGCTAATAAATGTTTTAAACGCGAAACCAATTCCAATTCAATCTTGTCGCGCCCTTGATGGAGCGTGCGGCACGAATGGCATCAATGTAGAATACTGTACTCTTAAGAAAAAAGGCCGTAAAGTGAGTTTCCGTATACTTTACGGCCTTTCTTCGTATGAGGGCAGAATAGACGATACACACATGCTATCTCACCAAAGAATATTATTACAAAAATTTTAAAGCTAAGAGTAAAAACATGTTCTACAGGGTGTAACAGAAGTGTGTGACAATACTTCAAGGTTGGCTTTTACCCATCAAACTGAACAACTTTTGTTCTACAACTTTGTTGAAATCGCAACATTTTTTTTGGACTTTTCATACAAATCGATCAGCTGGCGAACCAAGTTTGTATGAAAAGTCCAAAAAATTTTTTGCGATTTCAACAAAGTTGTAGAAAAAAAGTTGTTCAGTTTGATGGGTAAAAGCCAACCTTGAAGTATTGTCACACACTTCTGTTACACCCTGTATAATAATATATTATAATAAAAAAAGTACACAAAATGTTAAGGCAGCGCCATTTAGTGACCAAGTGAAAATTTCAGTATTTAGCTATTCCTCCGGGAAATCTCAAGTTTTCCGGAATAAAAAGTATCCTATAAGTTTGCCTTTTGAGTGCTTTCTCTATCTCCTTACCAAATTTTATCCAAATCTGTTCAGTAGTTTCAGCGTTAAAATGGAACAAACAAATATCCATACTTTCGCAATTATAATGTTAGTGAGATGAGATTAGTGAGATACCAACATTGAAATCCAAAAGTCAAAATGTTTCTAGTTAAAAATCTAGGTACTTAGTAAATTGTTATACGCATGCTATCTTACTAAAGGTTATTTTTTATCGTTACAAAATTGAATATCAAACGTAGGTATTTTTTTAATTAAAATCTTACCTATTTCAGCAAAGATTATCACGACAAAACTTGAAATAAAAAAATCCATTTTTTTTTCATTTAAGTATGTAGATGCCTTACACATTGTTTTTAATCATATTATCACATCTTATTCCCACTAAACATTATCATGATAAAACTCAAATTCAATATTCTTCATTTATATATTAAATGCTTTTACAAAACATGATTTATAAAACGTCCAAAGGTTTTGTCGTTAACCGTGTATTTTAAAAAAAACTTTTTTTTAATTTAAAACATCCTGCTCAAAACCATTGCGCTAACAAATATAAAATTTATTTAAAATTTCATACGTAAACAATAGCATGCAGCGATGACATATTTTCATGATAAATATTCAATAAAAGAGAAAATATTGCAAATTGAATCACCTTTACGTGTAAAACGACCAATAATATAAACAATACAGTTTGCTTTCGTGAATTTGTGATTCATTTTGCCGCATGACAATAAAATCTCTTTTGTTTCTGTATTAGCACCTTCGGCGTAAAACTATGCGGGCGTCAGTGTAACCGTACCCTTACTTTGTTTTTTTTTCACACCATGCACCACGAAGAAGATTAGTTAGTGAGCCTACAGCCAATGAAGTGGATAGCCAACACGAACTGTTTAATTATCTTTTTACATTAAAAAAAAAGAAAGTATTTCTACTTTCTTTTTAAATTTAGCCAGTATAACGACCTAATTTTTGTTCAGACTGGTGTGTTAGAATGGAGTGTATAAGTAAATTCCTTGTTTAAGTTTTAACAACATAATTCTTTTTCTTCTTATAAAAATACTTAAACATTTTAAAATTATTTTGAGTTTACAGTGTTTTTCGGTACCTGCTTACTTTGTAACTTGGAGAAAAGTCCTTGAAACTTTTCGTTTATTGCCGGAACGAGTAATACAAAAGTTTTTGGTTTCGTAATAAATTCATTAACTTGTAAATTTATCTTTATCGTTTTTCGTGCGAAAGATTATCTAAAACAAAAGTGTTGTAAAGCTTAAAGTTCATGACTTACGGTTGTTTCTCAGTACAATTTATTGTGGAATGGAATATTTTTATTTTTAAAATTTACATAATATTATAGACAGGTTTAACCGTAGGAAGAACTAACTACCTTATTTTTCAGTGCTTAGAGCAGATTATTTTGATTCTTTGTAAGACGTTCTAAAGTTCGTCATTTTCTTCTCAGTGTTGCCACCACATACAAGAAAAAAATAGTTAACGTTTATGGCTCTTTAGAAAATTGGCAACTATTCCTAGCCAAAGAGATGAAGTTTATAATAAAGTTTCCAAGAGATTTTGTGATATGATATTTCCATAAAATTACATTTCTGTGACGTACATTTGTGTTTGATCATTTGAAATTAAATTTTCGAGCATTTCCTGAAGTGCTTTGTGCCTTTACACTTTATATATTTGATTATTGATATCTATCACTTTAATATAAAGCCATACGAAATTGGTATCATTATTTTTTAAACAAAAAACCCAGTGTAGGGTAGTTCGTTCCTTAATATAAAATAGGAAAGAAACTTTTAACATACAAAATTTGATCTGCATTATTCTCTTAAACAGAACCTAAACAAGGTGCTTGTGTGGAATCATTACTTTAAAGTGTCCTACAGTTCTCCAAGTGCACTCAACTATACCAACAAAATTTTTGAGAGTACTCTCAACTAACAATTTGGACATTTCGCTGAAGTTTGACGTCATTTTATCCAGTATTGTTAGTGGAAAAATTTGTTAGTGAAAGTGTTGTTCTGGAGGCGAAGTGAAAATTTGAAAATATTACAATAATTCCTAGAAAATGTCTAAAAAAGTGATGTTAAGGAAAAGTGCTCTTGGGACCTCACAAGAAGAGATGTTCGGTGCGATGTTTAATATAACAAGACTTTTTAAAGATATTTATTTGCATTTATCTAGTTATATTCACAAAAAAAAGAATATATTTTTCAAAAAGTATTTATTCATCAGTTCATGTTACTGAAAATTGCTGCATTATGAAAAACACCAATGTCTAAAAAGACTGCATTGACAACATTCTAAGTAGATTGAAAAGAATTGAAAAGAACCACATTATTTCTTTTTCCAAATAAATAGCTAGAATACAATGCGACATCAAAGAGTAGAAAATATAATAATATAGGGCGCCACTGTCGTTCACATAGCAACCCTCTTTGTATGGACAAATTGATCTTGATATTCTAAAATTGCTGTCAGTACTACATTGAATTTCTTAGTCCATGACTGAATAATAATGTATAATATTATTGTAGGTACGGTCGCGATCATAAATGCAGTCAGAATTCTAAAACAGAATTCAATGCGGTGCAGTGACTCGATAGACTTTGTACGTTTACGTGTTACGCACACAACTGCATAAGGAATCATTAGACTAAGACCCGTATCACAAAATAGACACAGAAGGTCCGCTCAATACAAACCAATAAAATCGTAAACATATACATGCTTATAGAAATATACGGTCGTTCGAGGCAAGGTCACGATCGCACAGTACGTATATGCTTAATATTTTTATGAGCATATTGAGCGGACCTTCTGTATCTATGTGTTTTGTGCCCGTATTTTCGCTTTTTTTTCCTTTGTTCTTTGTGTTTTTGTACCTACACATTTCTCAAGATAACGTGTTTTACTATTAAGGTTGTCTGAAGGTTAACAACTAATTACAAAGTTGTTAATTCATACTGCTGTGTTAACCCTAAGGCCGTATTCTATAAAAATCTAACTGTTACTCCGTTCTGAGTAAAAGATAATTTTCTAAAACATTTTATAAAGCCCAAGGGATTAGAAACTGAGGAGAGAATCTAAGAAGTTTCATTTCGTCGCTCCGGGGTATTATGTCTGTGTTATAAATAGTTAAAACGTAAAAAAAAAATCATGTCTGTTATTTTTGTTTTATCTGTTACTCATAAAAATTGCCTGAAAAATTTTATGTTGTCAGTTAGTTATCAGTCGAAACCATAGTTAAAATAATATCGGTTGATGATTTAGTTGTTCATATATTTTTTTTATTCTATATAAGCTTGTTGTGCCATTATTTAAATTTATCTTTCGTTCAATCTGTCTTTGAATGTGAACATTATAAATACTTATGTACTCTGAAGAAAATTTGACCTCAGCTTTGATCCAGCCAGGGTGAAATTTTATTCGTTTCAGTCACGCTTACTGTGATTTTTACTCAGTAAACTGAGCAACTTTCTCCAAGGAGACCTTATATTTAACAGAAGCTTAAAAATATGACTACCCGTTTTTTTGTTAGTGAGAAGCTAATCAATGATATAGTGAGTTTGGAAAAGATATCCAGTTTCCTGCGGTAATATGGTTGGTCTGAAATATACATATTTCTATTTCCAACTACGACTGTATTATAATTATAATTGGAACAAAATATAGGTATCGTATATACGTTGGAAAAACGGAAACAAATGAATACAATTTTAAGTAGCCGTAATTAATCAGCTTATTAGAAATATTAAATATGTTTCTAATAAGCTGATTAGTTACGGTCGTTTACAAATTATGTAAAGGTTCCTTGGGACAAGTTTTTAGTTTCATGTGTAGAATCTCCGCCCCCACCCCCTCCCCCAGTTAAAATAGTTTCATCTGATTTTGCTACATCTAATAATGGTTCATCTTTACTTCCAGAACGAGTGCTCTATGCCCGAAACAAGCATCCTCCAGGGTCTAACGCATCGGTCGTCGGTGGAACACCAATCACAGAAGAAATTGCTACGGTTAGCTACTTTATATAATATGTAGGTACAAATAAATTTGCTTCCTGGACATTACGAATATGCATTGTAATAATAGATTGCATCGAGGGTAAAATTAGTTAATTTTACAGTACCTGCAACTAAATTGGAAAAAAAATTTTTCATGTGGTACTGTTAACACGCAAAAACAACAGAGTTAGTCAACCTTTCGTAAAAATAGCTACAAGTTTTTCTTAATTTGTTAAAACATACTGAACAGACTTATAATAGCCTTAACGTCAAAAACAGGACCTCCGCGTAACAGCATTTGGAAACGCCTCTTGCCCACCTCGAGGAGAATGGGTGCGATCTCCCCTCATCATGCGACCAGCGGACCAGGCTCTCGCCTATGGCCTGGCAGCCCCCCGCAACGGAGTCAGGTCCCTACTGGCTGGTCTTCAAGCCCACGTCATTAAGTGGCTGCTGTTCGATTCGAGACCGATGACCAAGGATAACAAGTCTATGGTCCCACCTGATACGTAAGTACTGTCATGAATATGATCTCTAGCTCCAAGGTCAATACAATACAATTCAATACAATACAAAAAAGTACAATCCAATACACTTATTCAGAAAACAACACCTTACAGCGCATTACAAAGGTGAAACAAACAAATCAAAGTAAACATAACAAAGGAAAAATAAAATTAAATTAAAAACTTTAAACATACCCTGATAATCACTAAGGCACTTTACAAAGTGTTGTGGTATTAGTTCCATTAAACAACACACTATACTGCGTATACCTTATGATTACTACCTTAAATGCTAACTTATACTTGAAGACTATCATGAATATGCCCACTAGCACATTTTGAAAGTAATGAATGAATGAATGAATGAAAACACTTTATTGCACAACAAAACAGGAAAATAAAAACATAAACATTAAAAAAAAAAAGTTATACAGGTAGGCGGTCTTATCGCTAAAGAGCGATCTCTTCCAGACAACCTTTAGGTGAAGGTAATCGCGTAAGAACATTATATAGGGTAGTGCGCAATATCAATAATGAAAAAACAATAATTAAAAAGTAAATACTGAACTTAAGAAACTACTAATATACATAGACCATACTATAAATATATACTTATTAATACATACAATACATTTATATAAATACATACATATTATACATATATATTACATATTATACTACAGTGTAATAATAAATAACAAAATAATAATAATACAACCAAAGTTAACCAACTTTAAAGGACACAGTAAATAACTAAGAACTTAAGAAGTGCGCTTTCACCTGCGACTTGAAAATATTAAGAGAAGGAGAACGACGAATAGATTCAGGAAGAGAGTTCCACAGTCGGATAGAACGGATAGTGAAGGAATTGGAATAGAAATTGGTAGTATGAGGTGGGATGTAAAGGCGAAGAGAGTCAGCTGATCGAAGAGGACGAGTATGAGTAGAAGAGAGATATTGAAAACGGTCTTTGAGATAGAAAGGAGTACGAGGATCGAACAAGACTGAATATAATAGATTTAGATAGTGAGCATCCCTTCGACAACGCACAGAGAGCCAATTTAGTTGCTTACGGTACTCGGAGACATGGTCATACTTCCGCAGCCCAAAAATAAACCGGATGGCAAGGTTTTGCAAACGCTCTAGTTTGTTCACCAGATCAATAATAAAGTAGTTGAAGTACAGAAAAAGGTTCTGTTTTTTTATTCCGTAAGATGACAAAAGGCTGAAGGCCTGCCTGATGGAAAGTGGCACTACTACAGTGTCAATAGTGCTAAATATTTTAAAAATGAACACTGTCATGAGTATGTTGTGTAGTACTAGGACACTTCAGAAAACCAGTGCTGTAGTTTAGCTGCACTACATTCTGAAATAGGTTCCATTTGCAACCATACTACAGCGACTATAGTGCCGTCTCATACGTAAACACTATCTTGTGTAATCCATAAGCTCAGAAGCGCAAAGCTCACTAGAGTACAAAGTACATGCGCTGTGGCTCTACTCTAGCGCATCGCATGCTGAAATGGGATTATTTGACACTCCGTAGTCTGTCTCTCAAAATGTGTGTGTGTTTGAGATCTGTACGTAAGTTAAACATTGCGTTGAAGTATGATCGTTGCCGAGAATATCAAGTTAGTGGGAATTCAAAGGTTCAAATACCTCGAGCAACTGATTGTTTGTGCCTCATAAATGGTTGAATTTTCACAAAATCACGCGCCATTTCAAAAATTAAGTCTGCAATGCATTAGAATACGTCGAAACATTCAGTAAATAGCAAAAGCTACTTTATGTGATAATTAGGTATATGATTAAGACGCAAAATCATTACGTAAATGGGTAAAAATAATATATTTTAAATTTTGAAAAGAGGAAACGCATGTTCCTGTCATCAAATAGGTACTTACTTATATATCAAACAAATGCGGCTACGCGAACCGCTATGAAGCACATCGTTTCCCATACAATAAAACTAAAATATCACTGCTATATCCTTACAAAATATAGGCTATAATTTAAATAAACACTGCAGAATATCCGTTAAGTCGTCGTCTATTCTATACTAGATGACAACTTTAACTTTGCTTCTGAAAATAGTCATAATCACCTTTAAAGCGTTTCGTATAAGAGTGGTTCGACATGCCTAAGCTTTAAGTTGGGGGTAGTATGAAATATGGTGGTATGGGTGCATACTGCAGAGTTATGCGAAAGCACGAGGTATGGTCGCGAGTTACGGGCATCGTTTCGTAAGTACATGGTATGCCTTTTATTTGGACAGGGTTATGGTGATAAGCGATTTGTAAATTGAGACCAAAATGTATTACTTTTTGTGAGAGCATAATTAAAGGTTGTACGTTCTACGACTTAGCTGAAATCGATAAATAACTTTGATTGACCAAGTTTGATAGTTTTTTTTTTCTTTTAGTTTTGCCAGCGGCTGCGTCCTTGTAGATTATGAAGGTTTACCTTACAAATTTTGATTGCCACCGCTAGGATCTAATTGCAGCATACATAAAGCCTAATTACAGCTAATCGCATTACTGAAAATTAAAATAGTCATGTTAATTAAGTAAATTTTCCAATTAAAATATTCTTACTAATCAAATAATCCTCGAGTACCTATTGAATAATTGAGAAAAAATAAATAACAACCTTGCCATATTATGAATTAATTGCTTATCCTGAAATATAAGTTCCTTTTGAAATGCCGGAAAAAAAATGATATTTTGGAGTTTTATTATTGTAGAAAGTTTCGCTACAAATATATTTTATCCATTCAAGTGACGCTTACTGTTAAAGAAAACTGTCAAAACTTCGCATTACGGCGACCCGAATCAACCTAATATTTTACTTTAAAAATGTTTAAAGTAATGTTTAACAAAGGTCTGTAGGTTTATTTAGATTTTTTCGTTTTTTTTATATATTACTGTTCTACTCACTCTTCACTTTTTCGCTGCATCTGATAGTGAAAGTTCAATGTTAATACCATCCCATTAACAGCAAGTAAGATTACAGAGAAAACGTATTTTAAAATTTGTCTGCTATATTTAAAAATATAAGTGAAGTCTACATTTTCTATGAAATTGAGCTCACTTCACTCAGTCACTTTAACATCTATCTGATACCAGTCGTGATGACATCGCACTATCAATTCAAAAGGCCACCTAGAGACCACCCATAAATTGTCTCTTAACACCCCATTGTGCAGTACTTTAAACACAATATTCGAAAGGTCGTTTATTATAAACCAACAGTAAATTTTGAAGGCGAGTCGAGCTCCTGTAATTTTTATACCGTCGCCTCTGGTTTGAAACAATATTGTATGGATACACCGCTCGTACACCTTGCTCTGATATATTGAGGTTATTCGGTTCAAACACAGATGTAAAACAATGATTACAATTGCTCTAGAAATGGCCATACCACAAATAATACAGAATACCTCAAAGTATACAGAGTGTCCATGCCATCTAGAACTACTTGCACTACTTGGCTGTATACTTTTAGTTGCACGAGACTGTACTTTATGTGATAAATAAAATTAAAATTTCACCCGACACAAAAAGAAGAGTGTTTTAAGCTCGAAGTTTAAGCGAGTCTGTCTTTGGTGTTAAAATTAATAACAAAAAAAGAAAACAAAAATAAAATAAAAAGAATAAAAAACAGTAAACAGATAAAATAGTAAGTAGTAGTAGTTTAAAATAGTAAACAGATTTACATAAGGTAGAAAATGGAATGTGGTGCTGATGAAAAATCCAAAGAATTCCAACTCTGAATAAGTAATTAAAAACTCTAATAATATGCTTAGAAAGGAAAAAATGCTTATTTAGGTACATAATATTTTTTAAGATATTATATTTTATAATACGGAAATGATGATTATTTATGGCAGACGGAAGAAAAAGTGCAAGAGTACGAACAACGGTTAGTATGGTCAAGTATCGTGAAGAGTATTCCCCCATCCCCCATCCCATTTCAAAGGTCGGCAACGCGCTTGTGACTCCTCCGGTGTTGCGGGTGTCCATGGGCGGCGGTAATCGCTTACCATCAGGTGATCCGTCTGCTCGTTTGCCACCTATCACATAAAAAAAAAAAAAAAAAGAGTAAAGTGGAGAAGTCTTTCCGCCGGACCTGTCACAATCCTCAATAGAAAGGAATATAATTTAAAAAAGAAGTTATTTGGGTCAGATATTTACAAATCGCCTGAAAGGCCTCTGACATGGCTCAACGACTGCCATATAGTGAAAACAACCGGCACCTACGGCTTAACGTGGCTTGCAAGCACAAAAAAGATAAATTCCACAAACAATCAAACAAATCCGTATGATCATGTCAGTTTTCTTCTTCTTTTCGAGCCAACGTATATTTTTTTTGTTTCTCGGACCCAACCACGCGTATAGCCATATCTGTCTCCCAAGAGAACACGACCACAAAAGACGCATTGAGCTTTCATACTATGGTTGGCCACTAGTATCACAGCTTCTTGCAACACCGAGGTATGAGAAGAGACCCGTGGCTCACTCTCTTACCCTTGCCCTGGGGCCACTTCTGGAAGTGGGGAAGATATACGAGTTTCTTTTGGGGTCGACGTTTCTTCTCGCTTCGCAAACACTTCCCGAAACGTTGAGTGTACAAGTCCCGCGTGGTAGGGACTTTGTACTAGGTAGAAAAAAAAATATTGACGATTTAAAAGCATGTGTAAAGCATCTACTTAAATAAAAAACATTTTGAGGTTTTGAGTTTTGAGTTTTTGATACTCAAACTCAACTCAAAATGTTTTTTATTTAAGTAGATGGTTTACACATGCTTTTAAATCGTCAATTTTTTTTTCTATTATTATTTAGTATGGGTTGTTAACATCAGGGTCAGTTCCGTCACTGCACGCTTGATCCATCCAGTACCAGTTTATCAATGGTATCGACGTTTAGAATGCTCCGTGTATGGAAGTGGGAAGTGGGAAGCCCGCTGGAATTTCGATTTATTTCCCCTGAATCTAGTTTAAATGCATTTCGCATGCGGCAAGGGAGTCTCTGGGACTCAGAAAAAGGTTTTATTAAAAGCATGCCCTCATTCCGTTTCTGAAGATACTAAAAGGTATAAATAAATGTAAGTGAGTTAATGATTGCTTTTAATTCAAAAAAGTAAACAGGACATAACTAATATCACTTGTTTTTAAGAAATATACTCAGAAAATGGAATGCGGTCATTGTTAGCGCTTTTTCAAATACAATACAGTGTGTAACAAATTGGCGTAGAATCTTTTAACTGGGATTTTTACGCATCATACTGAGAAACTTTGATATGTTTTGAACTCTTTATACGACCTGTGAGAATGTTACCAATAAATTTTTGTATCTTGTACATATTTATCAGTTGTTTGAAAATGTAGTCTACATTTTTATTGCGATTTCTCCTTATTTCTATCTTAAATCACCGTTAACAGGTCACAAACGTTTAGAATATAATTTACATGGTACACAAGGTGTACAATACCTTAATAATGTCTTAATAACTAGCATAAGTAAGTATACGAGTATATATAAATAAAAGCTCCTCAACCAAATCCACAGTTTTCCTCTTTGCAATAATATTCTTAGTAATGCCATACAACGTAATAAAATTTCTCACTAATTGTATCATCGTCATCATCATCAGCCCAAATACGTCCACTGCTGAACCAAGGCCTCTTCAAAGAATTTCTACGCCGACTGCTCTTGCGCAGCGCGCTGCCCGCGTTCAACGTATATTCACTAATCATTTATTATTGCATAACTTTCAAGGTACCTCGTCCCAAATGAAGGTCGTCAAGATGAAGCGCTCTGGCGGGCCTGCAGCGAGGTTATCTGGAGATGTGGAGGTGGCTACAATCTTCAGACAACAGCTGGAGTCGAACCAAAAGCTGTGGTTGTTCTCCCTTCGGACAATTGTTACGTGCAACACAGTTCACATTACTATCAGGATCAGGTTACTGAGAAGGTAAGGGTAGTGATGAAGATGATACACTAATGATCTTTTTTATTTGCTTTAAAAGTTTTAGTTTTCTCTAAAATGTAACAGATGACGCTGTGTTAGGAATCATATGTTTTATACGTCACTGAAAATTAAATGACTCTTTGCTCTGTCTTGTCTTCCTGTTTGATAAATAGCCGCTCAAAAAGAACAGTTTATAAGTAATACATCGTATGCGTAGACATAACTTTGCTTTAACAAAATCGTTATGTACTTTAACTAAAAAAGAAATAAGTAAAAAAAACACTTCAAAGGAATTCGTGTTCAATGTACAACCATCAAAAGTTTGGGGCCGCGATTTCATTATTATTTGTTTCTTTGTTTTTTTTTTGTTTTTTTTTTTTTAACAGGCGATAGTACCAACCAACCATACAATATTACTATGTCCATATTAAAATCCTAAACCATTTAAGATAAGAATTTGAAAATTGGAACATAATATGTTACTTGAAATAAAATAAGGATGTACAGGAGAAATACGTGGGTTAAGTAGAGTATTAAAGTTTCTATAGAAAATACAAATTTAACGTTCAGTGTCGGCTATTAGTACATAAATGAAGTAAAGAAATTGTTTTCGCTTTTTAATGTAAACAAACTATTAAACTATTCGATCATCCGACAAAATGTTACGTTTTCGTGTACGTAACAGCATATAGTCACTACAGTCGCTAGGTACATTGACGCCAGAAAAGTGAAAAATGTCAAAAGCATACATGTTTTTGCATGAAGGACACAAAAGTGATAAACGACAAAGGATCGAACAAATAATTGACCACGCTAAATACGTTAAAAACAACCGACTTCAATCGCAACAACTCCAATTTTGCTATGTTTTGTTGATTTTCTCAAAAACCGCTGAATCGATTTCGATAAAATTTATATGGGACCACCTGGGAAGTATACCCTTTCAAACAAAAAAAGAATTTTCGAAATCGGTTCAGGCGTCTTCGAGTAATCGGTGAACATACATAAAAAAAAAAGATTCCGACGAATTGAGAACCTCCTCCTTTTTTTGAAGTCGGTTGAAAAGGGATTATAGCAAAACTCTGAAAATCATTATTAAATTTGCAGATTGCAATTGAGTTATTTAACGCAAAAAGTAAATACACAAAAAAACTGCTTTCCCATTTCCTGAAACTTTATAATAAAATAATAATAAATTATAACAGAATGAACTTAAATAAACAATGTTATTTCAGAGCTTATCATGAAATTCTGTTTTCAAGCTGCATTTGTTCGAATTCAAAAACTTGGAGGATATCCAGATATTCATGAAGCGATATCTTTATTTGGTAAGATGTACGCATTTTTACTTTGGAATAAGTTCAAGAAATTCAATTTACTTTTATTTTTTGACTGTAATAATTTTGACATTACTATAAAATACGAAAACCTCGAAGTGTATCTGTCTGTTTTCACTTCACGCTAAAATTCCTGAATGGATTTTAATGAATTTTGACAACGAAATCAATAATAATATTGATAAAGGCACAGGACCTTCATTTAATTGTATTGTATGATTAATTGTATTCCTTTAATTGTATGATAATATTTCCACAACTAATATCTGTCAAATCAAAACTATCATCTACCAAAACTCGTATCTAATACACTGTCATCTACCAAAACTAAAGACTTTTAAAATTGACAAACCTGACATGCCTACCTATAGCAAAACTGTCGGTTGCCAAAACTAAACTGATATTTGAATAGGGAATCTCTTGAGGAAAATTGATCCGTTTTTACAGTATCAACATCTTTGTTTAGATCATAAATGGAAGTAACAGTAACCTAGTTACCTGCTTTAGGTACCTGCTTTCTTGTGGTATGGAAAGAGAGGGCACAGCCCTTGCAGTGGGCACGATGTGGGTTGTTAACGGTGGTTTTATATGCACAGTTCCAAGCAGAAGATGGACCTGGTGGTTTACTACTTCTATACTCTGCTATGCTATCAAGAGGATGCGAGAAGTAAGTTTTCTAGATTTTTATATTATTATTTAAATAATAATAATAATAAATTAAAGTATTTATTGACGATAAATGTCAACAAATTGTTTTTTAACATTACAGGTAGTTAAGACCTTATACTTATTTTTACTTATACTTATACATTCTTTTTTTTCCATTTTAATTCTAAATTAATTAATTTAAATAAGAACTTAACACTTAAATATTTTAATAAATGCAATCAGTTTGAGTGTGAGCATGTGTATGTATGCGTGTGTTAGTGTGTGTGTTGTGTGTGTGTGTGTGTGTGTGTGTGTGTGTTTGAGTATTTTATTAGCCTTATTATACAAGTGAACAGACAGAAAACTATACTGTCGTCTTGCAAATGTTGTTCGACATCTAACGGGATCGATTACATTACCAACTGTACGTTTGGTATTAAATTTGGTAGGATCGTACGGGGTACATAGGTGCTGCCTAGTGATCACATGTTAAATATACAGTTATCATACAGACAAAACATTGCATTTCTTATATAGTTCTACGGTAGGGAACCTACGAGTATATAGACTAAAAGTCATAGTTTTGAGCAGCGATCTTTGTGCCCTTTCAACTTGAATCATATGCGTTTTGCATGCACCCCCCCAAACTCCAATACAGTAATCCCATAGCAGACTGTGCCAATGCATAGTATACCTTACGTAACTAGTCTAAATCAGCTACATCCAGACTAGTTTTCTCGTTCAAGATGTGACCTGATCTAAGTGCAAGCCCCAGTTTAACCTATCATCTAAAATAACGCCAAGATACTTGACAGATGTCGATTTAGTTATAGATAAACATTTGCATGATGATGTGTCAGACGGAAAATTGCATGCGTGGGCATTTATTTGAACATATCTTTTACATTTTGTTATCCCAAATTGGATGAACGTTATTTTAGAAATATTTAATGTAAGCAGGTTTTGATTAAGCCACTGAGTCACTTTTTGTAACCCCAATTCAGCATTATATCGAGCCTCATCCCAGGTCACTCCCTGAAATACTAAGGCTGTATCGTCAGTATAGGTAAATATTTTACCATTATACAGTGACATTCGACATAAATCATTTATGTAGATCAGGAAGAGACTTGGTCCGAGGATACTTCCTTGCGGCACTCCGTAACTTAT
This sequence comes from Coleophora deauratella, assembly GCA_958295455.1. Taxonomy (NCBI): domain Eukaryota; kingdom Metazoa; phylum Arthropoda; class Insecta; order Lepidoptera; family Coleophoridae; genus Coleophora; species Coleophora deauratella. The sequence continues at coordinate 3,103,500 of OY282390.1, read as the reverse complement.
CACTGCTTCATCACTTGTGTATTTATCGATTTTAACTTGTTGAATACGGTTTGTAAGGAAGTCTTTAAATATTGAAAGTGCAGTATCACGTATCCCTGTTTGCTCTATCAAAATATCTGTACAAATACTATTAATCTTCTATCTCTTATTGTGTGGCAATATTAGCGTAGCTTTTCCAAGGGAAAGACGATGGTTTCATAGTGTTGCACTTAGCACCACTTGAGGCCACGTATTCGTAGAGTACTTTAGATTTAAACATTCCGATGCGCGCAACGCGATTCCCTTTGAGCGCCACAGTCGGCTAGGGCCGTCAACCGGTTTCCGTGCCACAGGAGCCGACGTTTGCGGTGGGAGCACGATTTGTTAAAGAGTAGCGTGGTGGTCAGGGGTTAATACAGGGTACAGCGTAAGTTTTTTACCCGACTGCACGACAGCAAAGACAGAATTATGTTTTCACGCGTATTTTGGTACATACATGGGGTTCGTTTTGAATGGATTTTAATGATGAGGTATCTATCAATTCGTTTATTTCGTGCGATGGTTATAAGCTCGGCTTTATTTTCATGAAACCAAATTGGCGGCCGTTAAATACTAAATGGCGGTAGAGACAATTGAATAGCATGTCACTGAATACGTCTTTAAAATGAAAATGAAAACTGAGTTTTTTTGCATTTATCAAATAAGTATTTATAAAAAAAATGTGCCTATACAGCATCAAGAAGGATTTGGATGGAAAGTTGACGTACCTGGTGTCGTCTCACGTGGAAGGGTCTCTGAACATTGTGACTTTACTGCTGAGTGGACGCGCCACGCCGTATCTTCACAACGGAGTTGTTTATGTTGGTGATGAGGATCACTATGTAAGTGCACAAAATAGACACAGAAGGCCCGCTCAATACAAACCACTAAAATCGTAAGCATATATATGCTTATAGAAATATACGGTCGTTCGAGGCAACGTCACGATCGCACAGTACGTGATCTTGCCTACAACGACCGTATACATCTATAAGCATGTATATGCTTAGGATTTTTGTGAGCGTATTGAGCGGACCTTCTGTATCTATGTGTTTTGTGGTAAGTGTCTGGAAGTAGCTTTTTTGAAGTGAAAACTTATTTTTGCGCACTTGTCTGAACAGTAAATGAAATTAAACCGTCACCTTCAAGTCACTGATGCTGAATCGGGCAAAGTCGGCTCCAGTTGGTGGGTGAAGCTGAATCGCGTATACTCGGCGCTGAATGTTAAAACTGACATACATTGTACTACATCATTAATATGTGATACATATAAGTTTTCAGTTTTATCATGTAGTCACAAAAGCACACACTTTTTTCGTAATTAAGAGCTGATGAAAGCTGGTGAATACAAGCTGATGGTCACTTAAGCAGGCAGATTTTTTTGAAATCATTTGCAAAACGCTACAGTGTTTTTATTAAAAAATAAATAAATTGTGTCTGCTCTCGATTACATTTCAGTTTCTTTTAGCATTGTGTTTTCATATAAAAATGGACGTACAGTCGCCCACAGATATATCTGAACCCCCCCTCAGTATCTATAACGACGTAACAACCAAAAACGCAACACGCAAACGAGAACCTTCGGTTAAAGGAAATATATAACGATGGATGTCTCGGTTATGCCATCTATTGATTAGTTTACGAAGGAACAGCTGCTACGGTACCATACATATCTTTATTTCAACCTTACAACAGCCGCCGATATGGTTCATTTAGTAAACGGACTTGAAATGAAATTGAGAGGCACGAATTCGAGTCCCGGCGTTTCTTTTACGTTTTTTGAAATAAATGCTCATTTTGTCATTATGTGACTTTATGTTAAATGTTAATAACAGAGTTTAAAACAATAAAAAAAAATTAAATATCCAAAGATTTTATTTTTATCTATTTTAGAAAATGAATACCTATATTTCTAAATAAACTCAAACTATGATTAGGTATTTTTTAATTAAGAGAACCAACATGTTACCTATATTAAGTAACAATTTATATCTCCCAAGTTATTTGTCATAGGATGATTTTATTCTCTTTACAAATAATAGTTTATTATGTTATCTGTATATATGACTATTTAACTATATAATATTTATATAACTATATAACTATTTATACTCATTATCTGTAATTAAATTTAAATTATAAAAAACATTCTTTAAATCAAAATTAAGATAATTTTCTTCGAATCTTATTCTGGCTTGACGATGAGCTTCGGTTAGTTCTAATTTTTTGCCGGCTTATAATTGTGGATCCCAGCTGCATGTAAATGTCTCCTCATTCTTTCCAATGATGTATTATATGTAACGGCAGTTGAATTAGTCGTTTTCAATTCTTCTGTGTGATCTCACGGTGAAGGCCAGAAGCGTCTGTATAGGTATGCCATCGCTTGCGGGCCGCGGCCGGGGCGGTTACGCTTCACGTCACCAGTTCTTTATATGTCTTAATCCACAAACGAACTGTGATTTTCTGGAAAAGATATATGTATATGTCGTGGCCAGATCATAGAATTGATCACTTCATGATGTGGCCGACCATTTCATGAAATGGTCGCATTTCATGAAATGGAAAATATCTGCTGATCACATCATGATATGGTCTGGCCAGATCAATGAATACATCAACGTTTCACGATATACAGCTAAACGCACGGCTATTTCATGAAATGGTCAAGCATTAGTGATCATATCGTAAAATAGTTACAGTATCCACCGTTAGAGGCGCTGATATTTTTTTGTTTTTGTGATGTATCATGGCGGAGTACAGTTAATAAAAAAAGGCTATTAATAATGCACTAATTGAAAATAAAATAGAAGTTTAATGTCATTACGATACTAAACTACAATAATTTTAAACTACAAAGTCAATCAAAAAACGAGCGCACCGTAATAACCTTGAAGTTCGGAAAGTGTTTCATAGGTTAGTAGATATCAATCTTAAAAGGTAAGTATTGTATGATTTCTCTGTTAACCAAGATTTGTTGCCAGATGTCATGGCATGAAGATGCCAGTAGCTTTTCAACGTATTTTAAATTTTAATTAAACCTTTTATATAATGGAACCCCTACATTAATGATATGGCCAAACGTGGATGGACATATCATTAAACGTTGACATTTAAACGATATGGTCAGTTTTAGCTGGCCATTTCATGAAATACGACCATTTCATGAAATGGTCGGCCACATCATGAAATGATCAATTCTATGATCTGGCCACGACATATACATATCGATTCTATCAAAAGAACATGTTTCACGAAACAATTAGCTATTTTATTATAATAATATATTCAAAAACAAATATTTATAATTTCTACTTACCGCGACACCTTATCATCTGGAAATACTATAAACCACAGAAGGTTTTATTCCCAATCTACTATTATTTAAGCTTTTAAAAAGTCTGTTCAATAATAACTGGAAGATATTAAACTTGAAACTCAAAACAACTCTATGAACTAGCTGTCGAGGTGAACGATAATCTTGTCACTGGCCAGAGTCTATGTATTCGAGGTAGGTAGATAAATATCACACATTAGTTGTCAAACATAATTCTGGTAAATTACCCTCACTATAATCTTCAATGCATTATTATACAGTCTGCCTTGACGAAGATGTCATGACTGCGTCATAGGCATAGAAAGTATGATGAGTATGATGACAAATTTCAACATTGAACCTGGCTAGACAATAACCCATCTTGGTAAGCACCTGCTTTACAAGTCAGAGGTCGGGAATTCCAGTCCTAGCATGGTAAAATGTATTTTGTTCTTTATATCTAATCTTTATATCTTATTACTGTTCATAAATCAGATTTTCTATAATTTGAAATAAAAATACAAAAAGTTCCAGCAGTGCCACAGCCGAGCAAGTAATTCGGAACAAGTTTTCGCGCAGGCACACGCAAACATCTACTAGTTAAAAATTGCGATAGAGGGCGTTTCAAAGCAAAGTGCGAATTACGTTTTAAAACTTGGTGGTTCAGATATATCTGTGGGCGACTGTACTAAGATAAGAATACCGTCTTCACCTTTTGTTTTGATGTACTACACCGACGTATTTTATATATTATAGGTAAACTTGGCTGCTACAAGCCTTTGTTGCCAGTGTTTTTGGGTTAAAATACGAGAAATAATACCGTCTTTCATATTTATGTTGGTCTTTGTTCTTGTTTTTGTGGACAAAAAAGCTTCAAAAAATAGTTTTTGTATTTACGAATCTTAGGTTTTGTACAACTGAAATGCTTGAAAGATGACAATGTGGATTTTTTTAAATTGTTATGCCTATCGGTACAGAGTAGGTAACAAATATTGCTATATCCCCAAACATTCAAATTCGTCCAGTCCAGTGCAGTACTAGACAGGACACGAAGACACAGAGAGTAAGAGAGATAGTATTTTGATTTGTAGTTTTTTAGACTACATTAGTATACGACAAACTAATCCCTATCAAACTCTTAAGTTATTCTCAAGTTTTGTTTAATTACCATAACAATACCTACTTAGTTTCTTATATCGTTATCGCTCGCTAGTAACGACATTCAGTAATACCGACCGTCTGATTTTTACTGCATAATTCAAGACCCCTAAAATGTTTAATGAAATAATACCAAATATTCCCATTCACGAATACAATTTTTTCACTTTTCATTGAAGTCAATTTGCCCTCAATTGGAATTTATTTTCAATAAACATTTTTTTCTTTATTCTGTTATTTGAACTCGACTTACAACCAATCTTTCTGTACGTATTTTTATCTCCTTTAGAACAATTTTGTTCCTCCTACGACCCCAGATCAGAAAGTCAGCAAGCGAAATAATAACTGATATTCCTATTCCCTTCAAAACGCCTCGATCCATTTCCGCCGTTCTTCATGCAGAAATAATAATCTGATTTGTTCTCGGTAGACTGAAGTGACAAGAGTGATCTGTTACGTAATCGAGTCAATGTTTCACATGTAAACGGTAATGGAAATCGATTTTATTGGAGATGTTATTGATTTAGTATTTTTTGACCTGATTGTAAGTGACGATGATGCCCAAAGATAGAAGTGGGTTCACCAAAATTCACGTATTCAAATAAATGTACGTATGTCTGTCTGTTTGCATGCTTTTAGTGTAGGACTAAATGTGTGTTATGCTATTAATATTTATTATTGTCATCTTAAATTCTACTACATTGATGCAATTCTTATCTGAATAGGGCACTAGCTATCTTACCATTAAACTGAAATACATCAATTGATGTCTGGAGGCAAGACTTATTGTTAGATACGTTGGTAGCTAGTGAAATAGGTTCAAAAAATGTCCTACCACCTAACAAACCGAGTTACATGCATTTGCGTTATTTCTATGCCCAAACAGTGACGAAGAAAATGTATTCTTAAACTTCACAGGCGATGCCCCAATTCGGGATACTCTCGCGTAGCCCAGTGGGATTGCTTGTGTGGTATGGCGGGGATGACACTGGTACTAAGAATGTCAACAAGCAGTACCCGGGGTCGCGGCTGAAAACTCCTGCATTTCCTATTTGGGTAAGTACCTATAAGTTGGTGACAACCAACAAAAAAGATTCAATTACAAATCCTTTAGGCTTAGCAGTTCTTTAAGCCCGGCTAACATAGTAAGTATAAGTTGCTGGTAACCGAAAAACTATTAAAAATCCTTTAGGCCCCGCAGCGCCCCGTTCTTTTTTCTCGGCTTACATTAGCTGGGCTTGATAACAGCAAAACTGCGTATCTCGAAATTTTATAAAACCTTTTATTTTGTTTTTGATAAGCTAACGAATATTGCATAAAACGAAATCCCGTTAATCTGGGGATTAATTGTAAGACAAATCTGATGACTCCTCTCATACCAAAATCCAATATGCCTCTTTAGAGACAGACACATACATTATTATGTCACCGTAAAATCGCACCGTTATTTCTTGGCTGTTCGCGAAATTTCATGAAAAACCGGAAAATCGCGTAATCGAATGTTTACGTGATCTTACGGACTGTAACCGTTTTTTTATAAAAATGCGTAAATCTTACTCTTAAACAATTTTATGCGATACTACTAGGATTCTGTGATACTACGCGTTCATTTATGAATTTTCCATCAAGTGGGCCTTTTTGCAATCCTTTACAATAATACGATAAAAAAGATCATTACACGACCTTACAGTAACACATAAATACCCTACGCTTGGGCTGTCAGATATACAGGGTGTAACAGAAAGGTGTGATAATACTTCAAGGTTAGCTTTTACCCATCAGACTGAACAACTTTTGTTCTACAACTTTGTTGAAATCACAAAGAAATTTTCGGACTTTTCATACAAACTTGGTTCGCCAGCTGATCGGTTTGTATGAAAAGTCCAAAAAAAATTTGCGATTTGAACAAAGTTGTAGAAAAAAAGTTGTTCAGTTTGATGGGTAAAAGCCAACCTTGAAGTATTATCACACCTTTCTGTTACACCCTAAAATTTATTTTTTTTGATTTTTTAAGGTCACATGCTGTTCTGGACATTACGGAGTTCTATTCAACACTAACAGGGAATTACTCAGAAACTATCACGCTGAGAGGAGGTGGGTATAAATATTAATGGTGCCGTAAAGTAAACCATCTGGTTTGGTGATCTCGGAGACACTCAGCTCAATATTGGTAGTTATTATAATATTATCTTACTTGCGGTTAAAGCTGGCTCATAACAGGTCGAGTAAGCACCATTAAGTACAGTTTACCGAGCATATGTGGTAATCTTTTCAGTATAATTATGTAATTCTAACGCTTCTGTATAAAAAGACTTGAAAAATGATCCTATATCCCTTATTCCTAATATAGTTATTTAGTATTCTTACGTGACTCAATGAGACACTGTCAAACACTAATTTTGTCATAGATTAATACTTAAGTACGTAACTAATTACCTTGTTAAAAATTATAAATTTATTTGTTATTGTTCGTTAACCTCTCTTAAGTTATAAACTGAACTTAAGTGCTCTAAAAATGTTATATTTATATTTTAAGTTATGAACCTCCAGGTCTATTTGCATAAAAAATTATCCTTGTTTGATTTAACAATTATGACTGTTTGTGTTTCTGTTCAATAAATAAAAAATAAAAGATTAAAAAAACTCTTACGTTTAAGATCTCTATTTATGTACATGGTTAGTTATTAGGTATAAGAGGATTGTGGATTGTAGGCAACATCCATTAAATGCAACGGAGTTGCGCATTGAGTAAACCACTTATATAAGAGGGTTTTAAAATTGTCTGTAGACAATATCCCCTATATGCAAGCAACATCCCCTATAGAGTAAACCACTTATACAAAAATAAGTTGTTTACTCGATCTAAGGCTGAAGCTCCACACCCTGTACAAGCTTAAAATAGAAAATAATTCTCGTAAATTATGTAATTATTCATAAAAATATCCTATGACCAAAATTAAAGTGTTTTATGATAAATAATATGTTCTGCATAAAACTAATAAATATTGGGGATATTTTATATTAGGTTATAGTACCCTTTATAATGAGTAGAAGGGACACGTAATTTTGTGTCTATTACGTTATTTTCAGGTTCGATATCCATTACTATACCTGTGGTGGTTGCCACGTGCTTCTAAATGTTGACACACGTGCTCAAGACGAGACTCCGACCACCTTGAGGAATGATGAAATCAGTGCTACGCCTCTTGAGAAACTTATTCATACTAAGTAAGTTCTATACATCATCATAGTAGTCAAAAGACATCCACTGCTTCTTGTTCTTATCGTGTGGCAAAAATGTCTATCCCCAAAGTAAATAGGATCCTTATGAAATACCTGAAAAAATTAAACCACGGCTAGTACTTATGGAACTGAACAACTTTCCCTAAGGAACCTATATTCAATTGGCAAACAAATATTTGGAGTCCTCATACTAATTGGTCAACGGAACCGCCAATTGTCTATGGGAAGTCCAAAATTTTTTTTTGCGAATTGAGTATAGGCTCCTTGAGGAAAGTTGTTCAGTTTTATGAGTAGAAGCCGCGGTTAATTTTTTTTCTGGTATTTTAGAAGGACGGATCGAAAGAATCGTCGCCGTATACAAGATACGGCGACGATTCTTTCGATTGCTGAACAAGGGGCTCTCCCAAGGATTTCCACAAAGACCCTTTCTACGCCACTCGCATCTAGTGGGTTCTATCTTCACCTGCCATCTATCCACGGTGTGGAAGACCTGCCTACGTTACTTCGAGAACCTTCCTACTCCAACGGTCATCTGTTCTATGAGCTATGTATCCCGTGTACTGCCACTTCAGTTTAGTGATTCTGTCAGCTATGTCGGTTTCTTTAGTTCTCCTACGTATCTCGTCATTTCTGATTCGATTATACAGGTTGTAACATTCAAGGTGTGCAATATTTAGGGAGGTGATTAAGCTTCTCAAACTGATTACGAATCACTAAAGAAGTAGGCATGTTAAAAATGCCACAGAATAATTAAATTATTTTGAAAAAATAGGTTAATTAATTCAAATTAACTTTAATCATGAATTTGATAAATTATTCGTAATAAATAAATGTTCATACATCTTCTCTACAAATATTGCACACCTTGAACGTTACACCCTGTATAAGGAAATCTATCTCCCTTTCGCACCTTGGGTTCCGTACTTAATCCGAAACTTAAGTATGAATATCTGAATTGAAATCAGTAAGTTAGATTGGACGAAATTTAGATTCGTAAAAGGACTAAAGTCACAACATAGCTTATGGAATAAGGGAGTTTCACTGACAATGAATAGGTAATATTGTAATTTAGCTTGCAGACGTGATAACCATCATTATGATAGTCCACTGTTCAACATAGGTACACCCCATACCCGAACTCTTCATACTTTCATATTTTTTTTTGATTTTTGAAAAACATTATACACGTAAAGTGACTTCTTTTCATTTTGCTTTGTTTTTTATTGTTATTTAATTACATATTTAATCCTGTGAATATCATCACTCAGCCTTTTTTACTTCTGAAGAATGATTTTCTTGTTGAATTTTTTTTCTGTTGTTTTATTATCCTGTATGTAGGTAATAAAACGTCTACTACTTAAAAACTTAATATAAATGTACAATGTTCTACTTTTAATTACAGATGGCAAGAAGCTAAGATTACTTGGACGGGACCAGCGCCCAACTTTGGGGATAATTAAATTCGTTTCTGTTATGACTTAATTAATTCTTAGTTTGCCTAGTAAATAGCTTTCTGACTCGTAGGATAGAATCATTAACATAATTTTTTTTTTTTTTAAATAGACGTAAAAATATTTAGCTATCCTAGAAGATGTATTTCTGCTGGTGAAACTGAAAAACTTTTATTTTATGGCATTTATAAATTAATTTAGTATTTCCATTCATCTAAATAGTATAGAAAAGCTAATCATTACTGGCCGTAGAGGAAGGAAAGAGGAGTAGAGGACGCATGCCTATGCGATAGACTGACGCGATCAAAGAAGTCACCGGGATGACACTGCAGGCCAACATTCACCGTGCTCAAGATCGAGCTGCCTGGAGAGCTGTGGTGGCACGTGCGACCCATGATGGTCACGTCCTTTAGACATGTGGATACGACGAGGAAGAAATAGTAGAGGAATACTGGCTACTCACTTGATGCGGGCAGCTGAGGTTAAAAAAAACACTAATGTATCAATACTTAGGGGGCACATGTGTAAAAACTGAAGGTACAATTGACTCGTGACTCGTTAAAGTCTTCAAAAAGCTGCTTAGTTTCACGAGAGGCACATTAATTGTTTCAAAGCTTTGTTTACATCCTGTTAGTAGACCTTAGCACAAAATAGATACAGAAGGTCCGCTCAATACAAACCGCTAAAATCGTAAGCATATACATGCTTATAGAAATATACGGTCGTTCGAGGCAAGGTCACGATCGCACAGTATGTGATCTTGCCTCCAACGACCGTGTACGTCTATAAGCATGTATATGCTTAGGATTTTTGTGAGCGTATTGAGCGGACCTTCTGTATCTATGTGTTTTGTGACCTTAGTTCAAAGATGCAAAAAAGTAGTTCTGTTATCGGAAGTGGTTTTAGTAAGATTGCTTCCATTTCTCCTATATTTTCTAAGTATTGTATTTACTGTTTCTTGGGTAACATGAGAATATTAAAGGATAAGAGATGGGCCCCAATGAGTCACAGCGACTAAAGATTTGTTATACTGTGTTATACTAATCTATACTGTCTCAAAGTCAACAGTTTAATGGACTGTAGGGCATAATGGGGAAGAAAACGCAAAGCTATTTGCAGATGGCGCTACGGACGCTTGACTCATAACAACTTTCAATTAGTTCCGCGTTTTTTATTATCGAGGTGTTATAAATTAGTTTTTTTTTCTGTAAAATTGTTAAATGGAAAATGTATGCGACTTGGACTGTTCCTCAATTAAAGGCGAAGTTGAAAAGTACATAATTGAAAACGTAACTTTTCCCACGTCTTCTTCATTCGATAATCTTTAGGAAATTAATGATTTCCATTATTATTGCAACCAATCGCCACAAAACACGGTATTTTTTTAATAATCTTAAGTTTAGTTCACGTAAACAACTTTTTCTATACGTTTTGACAGTTAGTATGAGTCAAGCGATATCAGCGCCTCTATCGGCGAGCTTTGTCAGTTTTCTTCCCCATTGGCATCGAGTTCCCTAATGAACTCTTGAGTTACAGCTGGTCTACCTAGAGAGCGTCTCCTGGCTTGGACTTGCGTCTAAAAAATAGGTAAAGAGGAGTTTCCTCTTCGTCATGGTAAAAATGTAATATTTATTGATACAAGAGTTATGCTACATAATTCTAACTTATTATGGTCATATTAACATTAATCAAGTAGAGCTTTTGTCATTAATAAAATTCGATTTGCGTAAGCACACCTCTGTATTAACAAACAAAATAGGTACCTATAACAAACAAAAAATAACATTTGTTTAACGACTTCGCTGGTATAGCAATATTTTTTTTGTTTTATTACAAAAGTTAGTCAGTAAAATGTGTAGAAGCCCCAGTTTATTAGCCCTGTATATACGATACTATTGATACATCCTGTATGTACTGTACAGAACTTAGTTTAATAGAAATTATTGTTTGCATAAAATGTTAGATGATATTATGTGTAATATAACATAATGTGATGTTTGTTGATTTGTTATTTTAAAGACCCAAATTTCATATTCTTTATTGCTTTCATGAGTGGTAGTAAAGGTGTTACATTAAGTTATTATATTAAAGTACACATCATGACCCTGCAAGGGCACAGCAAATATCTTATAATAATTAGGTTTAACAAATTGTATTCATATTTGCATACTTAGTAGTCTATGATATTGCTTATAATAGTTATACATCGAACTAAAACAAAATATGAATAAAATTCACCACCTTAACTGATGGAACAGAATCGTAGATCTCAATCATAGAACAAACCGATGCGTCATAATTTGATTGAGTAACCATAATTTTAGTCGAGAGTATCAATCATGTCCAGAACCACTCGCTTTGTGATTGCAGCGAATCCTAATTCCATTCTCTTACTTTTGCTGAACAAATTATCAATTTTGGATCCGTAGCCAGGGGTGGAATTAGAGTGCAAATGAAATGATATTGTATATTGTTTAATAATCAAACTGTGAAATATTGTCGCCAGCGGTATTTCGGACCGATACGACGTTCAAAACTTCAAGAAAAGAGCGTATTCCCACTTCAAAGGCCGGCAACGCACTTGTGTCTCCTCTGGTGTTGCGGGTGTCTATGGGCGGTGGTAATCGCTTACCATTAGGTGATCCGTCTGCTCGTTTGCCACCTATGCCATAAAAAAACAACAACTTACTGCTAAATCCTTGTCATTATCTCACCTGATGGTAAGTGATGATGATACCAAAAGATTGAAGCAGACATACCAAGATTCCCCAACGCAATGGGAATCTGGCTGTCTTATATCCACACCGGAACCCGGAACACATCAATGCTAATAACATGGATAAACATTGACTTACATCAAATGTTGGTAGCTTTCACGACGGGCTCAGAAAATACCCTACAACCAAGGAAACCGATTCCTTCAGAGTTGGACCCTATCGGGAATTAATCCCACGACGTCCTGATGTGAAGCGAGTGGACTAGCGACTAGACCACGGAGATGACTAGTGTTTAATTGGCAAATAAAGGTAAACTTTATGTCACCATTGATCGCGTAAACCGAAATTTCATGATTCTTTTGGTAGTAGCCCACTATAATTTCAAGTGGTAATTATGAAAGATTATTAAAATAAAAAATAATATAATTTTACTCCATTATATTCATAACAACCAAAAACACAAGATAAAACATAAGTCAATTTCTTCTATCATTAAAAAATATATACAATAGGTACCAGTGCTTTACAGCAAGGAGTCTGGAACAACCTCAGTGTCTCAAAAATTCCCTATACAAACCAAATTAAGTAATATAAAGTGGGACTGCGCCTGAAATTTAACCCGCAAAATTTTATTGTCAAACGAGTGGACTATTTGCCATGGAGGTTGCATCTTGAGGATGAAATCCAAAATAATTGCGAAAACAAATTTTGACTTGTACCTGTCTTTTTTAAGTAAGTATCTTACAAGTTCTTAATTTCAGATTGTGTATGGTAGTTAGTTACTAAATTGAAATTGTGTACGTCAGAAATAGAACAATACTTTAAAATTCAAACGACAGCTTATTTTTAATTTTATATAGAAGTGCATGTCGCTTCTGTCACTAGAATTTTCAAAGTGAACTTTCGACGCACTAGTACCATCCTACTTACACAGGTTGTGATCGTATCCTGATACAAATCTGCCATTTTACCAAAAGATTACCCTTATTACGGCTCTGCTAAACGCCAGATAAAAGAGGCTCCTAGCCTCTCGTTATACGTAGGATGATTGATGCGCCCTCGACAAATGTACCAATAAAATGTAATTTATCAAAATCCTTGTCAATTGCAAACTTGTCATCTTTACATCTAGCCGTGATAAAAAATATCTCCCAATTCCCGTCTCATGGTGAAAAATAATGGGGTTTTCTAATGGAAAAACACTTTTCCATGGGAGATTTGATAATATAAACAATGCAACTAATAAAGTGTATTATCGTACTTGGAAATGAACTAACATGATAACTAACATGAAATGAACTAACATGATAAATGAGAGTCTGAATACGGAAATTGGAGTCCAGTAAAATAATAATTGACCACGCTGAATACGTTAAAAACAACCGACTTCAATCGCAACAACTCCAATTTTGATATGTTTTTGTTGATTTTCTCAAAAATCGCTGAATCGATTTCGAAAAAAAAAGAATTTTCTAAATCGGTTCAGGCGTCTTCGAGTAATCGGTGAACATACATAAAAAAAAAATTAAAACAAGATTCCGACGAATTGAGAACCTCCTCCTTTTTTTGAAGTCGGTTAAAAATACGTCTGTTACAGACGATTTAAGCAGTGTCTGCTGTAAGGCATCTTTTTCGGCGACTGTAAAGCCAATACTAATAAAAAAATATGGTTATGCTTCATTTGTTTAGGTACTTAAAAAATGTAAACAAACTTGACATGTCTTTTTATTCATATAAGCATGCTTAAAAACAACCGACTTCAATCGCAACAACTCCAATTTTGATATGTTTTTGTTGATTTTCTCAAAAACCGCTGAATCGATTTCGATAAAATTTATATGGGACCACCTGTAAAGTATACCCGTTTAAACAAAAAAAGAATTTTCCAAATCGGTTCAGGCATCTTCGAGTAATCGGTGAACATACATAAAAAAAAACCGACGAATTGAGAACCTCCTCCTTTTTTTGAAGTCGGTTAAAAATACGTCTGTTACAGACGATTTAAGCAGTGTCTGCTGTAAGGCATCTTTTTCGGCGACTAACCGACGATTCCACGTGGGCATAATATGCCATCACAGCAGTGTGTCTAGTGGCTACCTTCGTTAATTTGTACAGGGCATAACTAAAACTATTTACTTTAGCACATACCTTTTCTATCTGTTCTTTCCAGTCAAGTTTCTCATCAATTATCGTAGCTACGAACTTAACCTTAGTATCCCCCCTAAGAGTTTGTCCGTTACAAGAAATATTTAATAAATAAGAATTATAATTATTAAAATGAATAAATGTCGATTTATCTACATTAATACGCAAATTATTATTACATAACCATTTATATAGGATGCTTCTAAAATATATGCCACGGCTGAAATGGGAGAAAGTATCACGTATAGTGATCACGAAAATGAGACATTCATGTGCGGAAACTGTTCTTTTTTTTTCCATACAAAAAAATAACAATCATAAAAATAAATTGCTTTACTTTATTAAGCCATCCCGTATTGTGTTGAATGAAACCAGGCGCGCGAAAACATGCTTAAACGCTCCGACGTTGCGGCTAGACATCAAACAAATTCGGCACTTGTGTCGTGCTACAAAAGGCTTTGATCTGTCCGCACCCTTTCGCATACTCACTCGGGAGCGAGGCGCGACCCGGCGGGCGGGGGCGGCTAGCGCCCGCGCGCCCTGCGTACAGGTCAGAGGTCAGGTCAGTTCGCTATGCGCAGCGGTGACGCGCAGGCGTGACGCGAACGTTTTGCACCGCCTGCGCCCCCATCCGCGAGTGAGATAACGATGTCACCCAGACGTACATACGAATCAAGAGTATCTTGAAATGATACTCTGCTACCGCGATACCCTCTGATCGCGAGTGCAATAACATCCCTGCGCATGCCGTAAACCTGTATGGTGTAAGAGTCAGCCAGCAGTGTTGTGTTGTGTCATCATCATCAACCGAAAAACGTCCACTGCTGGACTAAGGCCTCCCCCAAGGATTTCCACACCGACCGGTTCTGTGCGGCTCGCATCCAGCGGCTTCCCGCAACCTTCACCAGGTCTTCGTCGGTCCACCGACTCGGGGGCCTGCCCACACTGCGTATTCCAGTGCGCAGTCACCACTCGAGAACTTTACTGTGTTGTAAAACTGATGTAAAACTTTGTTATGTTGTGAAATAGCTTGTAAATAAGGTGATTGACACTCTACTACCGCGAGTGCAAATAACATCCCTGCGATTGCCGTAAACCCGTATGAACAGAGGTTTGGTGTGAGTCAACCAGCCACCAGTGTTGTGTTGTGCAAATCCTTGTAAATAAGGTGATGAACTTAGAAACACGCCAAGTTACTTACTGTAATACACGTTCTTTTTAATTTTACGCATCTACTCTTGAGTCTACAAGTACGTAATTTAACAGTCCAAAGCCTGTCAAAGTGCGATGGTAAGTTTATCACCTTGTTACGTGAATAAGCCGTTTTAATAACTGGTAAGTTTGTTTATTTTGCTCTACATTTAATTTAAAGACAATCAGCTGTTCACTAAATTAACCTGTAAAAAGAGATACCTACGAGCGTGCGTTGCTTTCATTCAGTGAAATGACATCGAGTTCATTCATGACTTCATGACGGAGCGTACGTACTTGACGGACCGTGTTGTGCGAAATTGAATCAAAGTAAAAAAAAATTGTTTAGTCTCCTAAATCAATTTAACGACTCCGGGGCACGAATTTTTTTTACTATTGTAATCTATATGCATGACTCTTACTCCCATTGCAGCGGTGGCATATATTTTGGAAGCACCTTATATATTAGATTGATAGTCTTGTTGAGGTCATCTTCATGGTAATTTAATGTCAATTTATTATTAGTTGTCACTATTACTGAAATATCGTCCGCAAAAAGTATAGTCCTATGTTTAATTATGTCAGGTAAATCATTTATATACCAAGAATAACAGAGGACCGAGAACACTGCCTTGTGGTACTCCGTATGTGGTTTTCCCATACTCCGACCTGTACGTCTCGGTTGTGAATTTTTTATTAAGTTTGATTACATTGCCGTCTGTCTTTTAGGTACGTAGATATCCATCTCTGAGCTGGACCCCTAATACCACATCGCATCAATATTAGTAAATCGCATTTATTTGCCTCGAAAAATTCGTAAGTTGTACAGAAAGTATTAAATTACTAGCTTCCGCCCGCGACTTCGTCTGCGTGGACTTTAGAATTGGATCCAGAGAGAAAGAAAATGTTAAGGTGGCGCCATCTAGTGACGAAGTGTAAATTTTGAGTTTTTAAGCATTCCTCCAGGAAACCTTAAGTTTTTTGCCACAAAAATATTATATTTGTTAGCCGAGTGGTTTATCTATCTTCTTATCAGATTTCATCCAAATCCGTTTAGTAGTTTCAGCGTGAAAGTGAAACAAATAAATTAACTCACAATCAAATAAACAAACATTTGACCTTCGCATTTATAATATTAGTGAGAAAATCGGGCAAAACAGTCAAAAGTATCATTAAATATTCAAACAGAATGTCAGAGTACCTTAAACATTTAAAACATATATTCAGGCTTCCAGTCGAAAGTTGCGAGAATAGCAAATATTATTTACGTTTTAAACGGTTTTTATTTTGTAAAAATATGATTCATTGAACCGTTTGTACGAGCAGCTGTGCCCAACTGTCGCTATTTTGATACGAACAGATTCGAAACTTTCTCTCAAACGTTACGTCACACCTGTTTTTAAAAAATAGATATTGAATTAACTTTTGTCAATTAACTTTTGAATTGCTTAATGAAAAGGTATTCTCGCTACTCAGAAAATCTCTTTTATTAGGTACACGCTGTATATTATTTCAAAAAATTACATTAAGTAGATTTATGTTTACTTTAGCTGTTTATTTTATAAAGGTCTTTAAAGATGTCGTCCCCTGTACAAATGAACTGAATTTGAATGAAATCCAATTCTATTTTATTAAAATTTGAAAACGCAATTTTGAGCGTATGATTTACTTACTTGACCCACAATGTACGCCAATTTAATACCAATCGTATTAAAGAGGCTATCGAGCGCAACAAAGGGTCAAAAAAAGTATTCGCAAGGGATCTGTCTGCTGGTCAAAGTCAACTGACAAAGATGAAGACTGAGCATGGCAGAGTCGTGTCGTCCAATCCCGAGCTGTTGGAAGAGATTGAGAAGTTCTACGAACAATTATATACGACTACACGCTTACCTGTCAGTAATCCGGCTGAAGACCCAAGAGCTGGATTAATCTGACACTATAAGAGAATTCGAAACCTATCCGGCTGCAGCGTGGGGTGATACAGGGAGACGTTATATCTCCGAAAGTGTTCACCTTGCACTGGAAAACGTTTTCAAGCTTATGGACTGGAGAGGACTCGGCATTAACATCATTGGCAAGTACATTACTCACCTTCGATTTGCTGACGATATTGTAATCATAGCTGAGACCTTAGAGAACCTAGGCGCAATGCTCGAAGGACTCAGTAGAGTCTCCCAACAAGTGGGTCTTAAAATGAACATGGATAAGACGAAAATCATGTCAAACGTCTGTGTTACACCCGCTCCTCTGAAGGTTGAAGACTCTACACTCGAAGTTGTTGACGAATATATATACCTGGGACAACAATCCAGTTAGGTAGGTCCAACTTCGAGAAAGAGATCAATCGTCGAATCCAACTCAGCTGGGCAGCGTTCGGGAAACTTCGCAATATCTTCACGTCCAAAATACCGCAGTGTCTCAAGACTAAAGTTTATGACCAGTTGTGTTGCTAGTGATGACATATGGATCCGAGACATGGTCGGTTACTATAAGAAGGCTCACACTCACCCAAAGGGCGATGGAACGTGCTATGCTTGGTGTTTCCCTACGTGATCGAATCAGAAACGAGGAGCTACGTAGGAGAACTAAAGTTACTGACATAGCTCTCAGAATCTCTAGACTTAAGTGGCAGTGGACAGGGCACATAGCTCGTAGAACAGATGGCCGTTGGGGCAGTATAGTTCTCGAGTAGTGACAGCGCACCGGAAGACGCAGCGTGGGCAAGCCTCCGACTCGGTAGACCGACGACCTGGTGAAGATTGTGGGAAGCCGCTGGATGTGAGCCGCACAGGGCGGTGTAGAAATCCTTGGGGGAGGCCTTTGTCCAGCAGTGGACGTCTTTCGGCTGATGAATTGATTTACTTTTACACAAAGTAGTGTCTTATCATAATTGCTGTGACATAAAATTTTTCATAGTAATTTTGATAAGATATTTTATAGGATAGATTTTAATAAGAATTTTAATAAGACCTACGCATTAAAAAAACACTTAAATTATGTGGTTACTTACAGGTATTTATTCAAATAGCCCTGTTAATTATCAATACATTTTATTAATAATTTTTTATGGGAGACGACTTTACATATTCATTTAGGAACTCATGTCAGGTCGATATAATTACCAGACATTTGTATAAAAACAACTCCCGAGGCGTTATTTGTATATAACTACTATCCGATTCTTTCAGGAATCCATTATGAATTTAAAAAAATGTTTAAATGTCCTTTAAAAAGTTCGCTGACTGATAGGTATTAAAATGTACAAAAAAAACTGAATTCGGTCTTCCTTGGGATTTTTTTGTCAGTTTAATGAGTAGAGGCCCTGGTTTTACACTATAAAATACCCATTATATCAACAAAATATGTACATATCTCAGCCTCTGAATACGGTCCTTATAAACCTAAATATCCATAACCAGAACCACAATTAACACAAAAACAATACTCCTGTATTAGAATGTGCCAATATCAGTGTCAGAGAAATCTATCTATTAAATCAGGGATGAACTAAGTGTGTATTTAATGGCTACCATGGCCTGTCAAATGGTTTTCTAAATAGAATGAAATATGACTGGAATATTGCCTATCGATTCGGGGGTGTGATTATAATGAGGATATTTGTCAGATTGGGGGAACGTGGGGAATGGGAAGGGGGGAATGTTATAATATAGTAGGTGATAATTACGATTGATGATCGCATATATCATTCAGGAGCGTGATAGCCAAAATGCAAATACAAATGACCAGGCGATAGTTATGTAGATTATGTTGGTATATTGTGTTATAAGAACTGTTGTGGTTTCACAATAATATATTGAAAGTCAACGAATACATCGATTCTCAAAGAATAAATCTTAATAATAATTTTCTCGTATGAGGATGAGGTCGCCAATAGAGTGGGGCAAGGAGTGTCCAAACTATAATATGATATTATCATACGGATAAAATTCGGTGACAGCTACTTAATGAAAGCTAAGCAACACACACATTTACGCGTGTACAAGCGTCATATTTTTATTTTTATGTAGAAGTGTAGAAAATAATGTGACGACGTTTAAGGGGTTACTCAGTATCAAGCATAGAAAACAGGAAAAATATAAAAAAAAAATACAGTTTTCCATACTAAATCTGAATAGTGAACCAATAAATTGTAAGGCAAACTAAAAAAAATGTAGATCTGATTTTTTCAATCAATATTTTCCCTGTGATGATGAGCCATATTCAAAGCTGCATTCATGTATACTATGCTTGATTCTGAGCCACCCGCTCCTTAAAATTTCAAGCGCACTTTTTTAACACCCTGTATAAGTAAGTACTACCATGCATGGTTCATTCCAATAAAAAAAAAGCAAAATGTAAACAAACTTACTATGGAACTGACACATGTCAATGTCATCTGCATACTATGTTTGTTTACCTTTTGCTTTTTTTTGATTGGAATGAAGTATAAGCTCTAAAATCCATAAGTAAATAATGTCGATTGATTTGCCGCAATATTTTTTCCTTATTTTCCAATATGAAGCCATTGCTCCACTTTCGCGATGAACATAAAACCATTTAGTATCAGCCACAATTTTATTAGCCAATCGTAGATTTACGATGTTGTAGGAATGTGGTTCTTAAAACAAACATTTCTAACCGTGTTTGGATTTATAAAAGTTAAGAAAAATAAAGCTAAACAGGTGGTCTTGTTATTAAATGCAGTACATCGGTCATTCTTCTTTTTTGCGACAATGGTCAAGACTTACCAATCAATATTTAAAATTTACATAATGTATTACTGATGTCGCGGACTCCTTGGTTTTATATACTTTTTTATGGTCTAATGCTTTGTTTCTTTTTTATTTTCCTGTCTATTATTAAAAAACTGTCTTTTCTCCCATCTTTCATGTTTTCTTTAATTCTCTTAATATTACCTAAATACAGTCCACTTATTTCTATCAGCAACATTTTGGTCCTTTACCCATCATATCCAGTGTATATACCTATTTTCATTTTCGTAGATCCGTGTTTCGTGTTCATTTCTTTTTGACATTGTCTGTCACTAGTTTTTTCGTTTACATTGTTTTTCGTTAATGTTTACTCGCAGTAAAAGTAGAATTATGTCGACAAAACCCGCAGATGAGAAAAGTAAGGGGAAAAGCGACGTCCCGAGTAAAGCCTCCACGTCGAGATCCTCACACTCGTCCTCCAGAAAATTTGAATAAGAAACCATGAAAAATTATCGATAGAATTGTGTTGATAGTACTTGTCGAACTAAGGTCTGTCGAACTAGCGTCTTATCGAACTAGAGTCTGTCGAAGTAAAGTCTTGTCGAACTAAGGTCTGTCGAACTAGCGTCTTATTGAACTAGAGTCTTTCGAAGTAGTTGTTGTCGAAGTTCAGTCCGACACTCACCATAAAGGCTCAAAAAGCCGCCGCAGAGGCACTCGCCTTGCGCCGGCGTCTGGAGCACGAGCAGGAGTTCGCCGATCGGGAAAGGCAACGCGACGAGCAGCTGGCAGCTCTTCGCCAACAGGTAGAAGAGAGCGAACTGCAAGCTAAACTTGCTGCTCTCGACGCGGAAGCCTCAGGAAATCGTTCGAGTCGTAATGGTTCTACCCGGGTGAGCGTAGATAGAACAGAAAGATGGGTACAAAGTTTAGGGCAACAAGCTCGCGATAACGAAGTTATAGGCATTACCGCAGCAGGGCGCGAGCAAAATCCTCTCCCGCCTCCCGGCCACCAGGCGCATCCGCCGGCGGCCACTGGGTCAACTGCACTCCCTATTAACCGTTTCGTTCAACAGGCGCAAGCTTTCAATGTCACTAAAGCGTCCGAGGCGGCCGTGCCTAAGCGACCGCTCTTTTCTTCGGAGCTTGACCAAAATTGTCTGCTACAGGCTGTAGCCGACACCGCAGCCGCGGCCAAGGCACTTGCTTCTTCACACGGTCCCAGGCACAAGATGGAATTGTTCCCTTTTGGTGGAGACGCCTTGTTGTGGCTACAATTTAAACGTGTTTATGATCTAACCAAGAACAATTTTTCAGATATTGAAAATATTAGCCGGTTGCAAAATGCTTTGCGCCACGCGGCCCGAGACGCGGTCGCGCCGCTGTTGCTGACCGCAGATGACCCGAACGAGATCATGAGAGCTCTGGAGGCGAACTTCGCCGGAAATGATAGTATTTAAAGAAGTCTCCGCTCTCAAAAGTCTTCCACGGTTGGGTAACGAGTTAAAAGAACTTAGTACGATTTCTAACCGGGTACGTAATTCTATTTCTTCTTTTAAAATGCTAAACCAAATAGAATACTTATTCTCTCCGGAACTTTTTCATGCAGTTTTAGGGAAACTGAACCCTACGACAAAAATAAGATGGACGGATTTTGCTATGCAGAACGCTGGCGGACGTCCCAAATTAGAAGTCTTGTCAGAATTTTTGTCACGTGAGCTGGAGCAACATATTCGTTTTGGTTTATCACCGGAATCTTGCTCGGTCCAACATTCCTCACAGATTTATAAACGAGAAAACATAAACACAGTCACGCATTCTAAAATAAATTATAAGGCTGCGTCCACACAAAAGATTGAGTGCACATTTTGCAAAAAAGAACATAACATCAAATCATGTCCTGATTTTAAAGCACTATCTGTCGATGACAGGTGGGTTTGGTTGCGCGAAGTCAAAGCGTGTTATAGATGTCTCAGGCGAAATTCCCATCAGTGGAAAACGTGCAAAGTTAACCCCTGCGGTATTGACGGCTGTGTGATACGTCATCACCCTTTATTACATGGTAAACAACTCGCTGCAGCTGTCAATACTGTTTCCGACACGCAAGTTACCGAACAAAACGAACACGCGACTACACCTCCCGAAACTTCGGAAGAGAAAGTTATAGTTTCTACTACTTCTACAGGTGGTCCGGAACCTTTCTCGTCCTTAGCTCGGCGTCCTCGAGTTTACCTGAAAATAGTACCAGTTACTGTCTCTGGTCCCGCAGGAAGTTGTAATGTTTACGCACTCCTCGATGATGGCAGCACTGCTACTCTAATTGACTCCAGCATTGCTGCTCAAATCGGTGCAAAAGGGCCTCAACAGAAAATTACGGTCAACGCTATAGGAGGCCTTAGTAGGAACGCTACAATTTCATATGTGGATTTTCACATTAAGGGTAGGTACACACAGGATGATTTTTTTGTGAAAAATGCAAGAGCTATGGAATCCTTGTCTTTACGTCCTCAAACAATTCGACAGGAAACTATTGCTTCTTTTGCATACTTAGCGGAAATTGCTTACACCTTATCATATGAAGACGCTACTCCGACAGTTCTCATTGGAGCAGAACATTGGCATTTGTCGATCAGCCGTGAGGTACGAACTGGTGCTAAGAACGAACCCGTGGCCTGTCTGACTGCCTTAGGCTGGACGTTATATGGTACTTCTTCAAGCAAAACTAAATTAGTGGAGTTTGTTAACCACTGTGCAAGTATTGAACCTACCGAAGAAGAAAAATTAGAGACTCTTGTCAGGGAACAATATAAAATTGACTCCTTAGGCATTTCTAAAAGGGAGACTCTACATTCCAGGCAGGATGAGCGTGCAATCGAAATTTTGGAATCTACTGCTAGGCGACTTCCGCCCACTGGCCGGTTTGAGGTTGGTATGCCATGGCGTGACAATATACAGCGCGTCCCTGACAGCTACCCTCAGGCCATGTCACGTTTTTTAAGCTTAGAAAGACGCATGGCTAAAGATCCTGATTTCGCTAACGCTTATGATGTTTTCATGTTCAACATGCTTGATAAGGGTTATGCCGAAGAATGTGCTCCTGAGACGTATTACGTTAATCATAATAAACTCTCTCCTAATTTAAGGCATTATTTGCCTCACTTTGGCGTGTATCACCCTCAGAAGCGCAAGCTTCGAGTGGTTCACGATGCCGCAGCCATGAATGAGGGTGTTAGCCTTAACTCTTTGCTGCTGCCTGGTCCAGACCTGCTCCAATCCTTACTAAGCATTTTGTTTCGTTTCCGGGAGGGCCGTTTCGCTCTCACTGCCGATATTCGGGAAATGTTTCCTCAGGTAAGGATCAGGGAGCATGACAGGGATGCACTCCGGTATCTTTGGAGATCAAATAAAGAACAACCTATCAGAGAGTTCAGGATGACAGCTGTCATTTTTGGTGCGTGCTGCAGCCCATTCATAGCACAGTTTATTAAAAACAAAAACGCTCGTGAGTATGAGTCTTTATTTCCTAAAGCTGTACATGCTATTTTGTACAATCATTACATGGATGATTATATTGACTCCCTGGATGAGGTTCACGAAGCAGCGCAACTGGCGGCAGATGTCGTCGCTGTTCACAAATATGCCTGCTTCGAGATGCGGGGATGGATTTCCAACGACCCAGCAGCTCTTAAATTTATTCCTGCTGATTTAAAAGCTGTTCAACTGTCATCGGAAATTAATCTTGTCAGCACTGCAAACGATATTAGAGCATTAGGGATATCTTGGAATCCTAATACGGATAATTTAGGATTCCGGTCAGGCTTGGGCGAAACCTTTCCAAAATCTCTTACAAAACGTAAAGTTCTTTCTCATCTCATGCGTGTGTACGACCCCTTAGGCCTATTAACTCCTATCGTTGTTAAGGGTCGAATTATATTTCAGCAGGCATGGAGGTCTAATATTGATTGGGATACAGAGCTCTCACCTATAGAAGCATTAAAGTGGTCTGATTGGTTTCAGGAGTTATCAAAAGTTAGTTTTATGGAAATTCCACGTTGGTATTCTAGATTCAAAAACTCTGAGCCATCTCAAAGGGAGCTGCATATTTTTGCGGACGCAAGCGAGCTTGCATATGCCTGTGTCGCTTATTGGCGACTTATGTACGCAGATGGCAGCATTGAACTCTCTCTTATCTCTAGTAAGGCCAGAGTTTCACCCTTGAAGCCAGTCTCTATTCCGCGTTTAGAATTACAGGCCGCTTTGATAGCTTCCCGTCTCGCAGTCACAATTAGGGACGGTCACAGAAAGAAACCGATACGAACCTTCTATTGGTCGGATTCTATGACAGTCCTCCAGTGGCTGCGCAGTGACGCTCGCAATTTTAAGCCCTTTGTTGCCCATCGTTTAGGTGAAATTATGGAAAATTCTTGCGTCAAGGACTGGCGATGGATACCAACGGACTTGAATGTAGCTGACGACGCTACCAGAATGAAGTCGATCAATCTCGACGCTTCTCATAGATGGTTTCGTGGTCCCTCTTTTCTTCTGAGATCTGTTGAGGACTGGCCTCAAGAGCCACTAAACGTCGCACCAGTTCGCGAAGAGCTTAAGAGTAAGCCGAACGAACTAGTGGGACTTACGACCGTTCACGTTTCTTTACCTACACCGGTCACGGTAAATTTTTGTCACTTCAGTGATTGGCTACGTTTGGTACGAGCCACAGCTCGCGTACATCAAGCAGCGACAATTTTCGGTGTCATTTTGGCTCGCATTCGAAATTCCAAAATCGACGGCGATGTTAAACGTCGCCACCGATTACTGTCGACGTCTACCACCCTTTCACCGTTGACAGCAGAATTAATGAGAACCGCAGAGAGGCACATATTGCAGCGAACTCAATTGGATTCCTTTCCGGTTGAATTTCGCAACATTCTCAATGCAGCGCAGATAGCTCGAGATAGCCGCTTAATTAAGCTTTCACCCATTATCGGCGAAGATAATTTGCTTCGATTGGCAGGAAGAATAAAGGCAGTGGAAGACATAGACCCTGGAACTCGTTGTCCGATCCTTCTAGATGGTCGACATGAAGCTGTTCGTCTATTGGTAAGGTTTTACCATAGAAAGGCAGGTCACGCAAATAACGCCCTGGTTATTAACGAGATTCGGCAAAAGTTTTGGCTACTGCGTCTCCGAGATACCGTTAGAACCATTGCCACGCAATGCTTGTTATGCAGAATTAAGAAAACTCAGCCTATGCGTCCTATTACCGGGGACCTGCCGCCATCAAGATTGGCCCATCATCGCCGGCCATTTACTTTCACAGGCCTTGACTACTTTGGACCCGTCACAACAACAATCGGTCGACGCCACGAGAAACGATACGTGGCCCTTTTTACCTGCATGACTACGAGAGCCCTTCACTTGGAACTGGTGCATAGCCTTTCCGCAGACTCCGCGATAATGAGCATACGCAGATTCGTCGCAAGGCGAGGGACACCTGAAACCATTTTCTCTGACAATGGAACTGCTTTTGTTGGCGCAAACCGCATACTCAAAGAATTCTATACCAATGATGTGGAAAACTTCGCAGCGGACAAAGGCATTAAATGGAGCTTCATTCCTGCAGCGGCACCAAGTTTCGGAGGATGTTGGGAACGTTTAGTGCGTACAGTGAAGGTAGCTTTAAACGCAACCTTAAAGGAAAGAGCCCCGAAGGAAGAAACGTTATTGACCTTGCTAAGCGAAGCCGAAGCTATTGTGAACTCTCGCCCTTTGAGCCACGTTTCTACAGATCCTGAAGATCCAACCACGCTAACACCTTTTCACTTCCTCATCGGCACGTCCTCCAACCAAATGATTCCAGGAACTCTAGACGACTACGACTTAGTTCGACGTTCAGAATGGAGAAAGGCATTGCGTTTAGCAGACCACTTCTGGACTCGTTGGGTACGCGAAATTCTGCCAACAATGCAACCCCGTGAGCCATCAAGAGGCGCTCATGGACAGGATCTCAAACTTGGGGATGTTGTTATAATTGTGGACGAGGCGCTACCCAGAGGGGTGTGGCCTCGAGGCCGAATCGTGAAACTGTACCCTGGCAAAGACAAAGTGACAAGGGTGGTCGACGTCGCTACTGCAGGAGGTTTGCTGCGCCGACCCCTCAAGAAATTGGTGAAGCTAGTCACCTCCGGCGATCGTGACTAGTGGATCTAGTTGGTGCATTGCTGCACGGGGGCCAGGATGTCGCGGACTCCTTGGTTTTATATACTTTTTTATGGTCTAATGCTTTGTTTCTTTTTTATTTTCCTGTCTATTATTAAAAAACTGTCTTTTCTCCCATCTTTCATGTTTTCTTTAATTCTCTTAATATTACCTAAATACAGTCCACTTATTTCTATCAGCAACAACTGATGTTTTGTAATATGTCGTATATGTTGTGTGAGGTACCCTTTTTCAGATGGACTGCCGTACCATGTGAAATTAAATTTATTAACAAAACTTTCTGATCAAAATATACTCCTCCGTCACGATCACCAAAAATAGTACTACGTTCAGCTCCGTCACGCCTTGTAACTTTTTTCGCAAGTTAAATAATGAAGTGAGGTACCTACTAGATGATAACACAATTAATTTGTCATTTTATGGTAGATTATGAATATTTTTGTAGTACTTTTATTTTTGCTATACAATTTTAAGTTCATACATTACTGGAGACAACTCATTGTCGATAAAAACGAAGAACGACCCACATATATTTTTCTATACATTCTACAGTTTCAAAATACATGGTGAAGTAGATTTTTTCGAAAGTGCTCCAAAGGTAGGTTAGGGAAACTCAACAACTTTCTTCAACTGAACAACCTGTGTGGTCAAATCGCAAAAATATAATTCCCATAAAAATTACGTCCAACATCTCATCGATTTATTATGAAAACTTATTTTGCGATTTAAAAAAAAATATTGTTCAGTTTCTGTTGAAGCCAACCTTAAATTATTGCCACGCCTTTTTGTTTACACGCTGTATATTTATTGAATAAATAACTATAACTTTACACAGATATATGTATGTACCTAATACAAGTTTCTGCAAAACTGAAATATGAACCATCGCCGACTTAGAAACTAATACCTATCTGTTTATTTATTATTTTATTTACTCATCATCATTATTCTGTTACTATTTTAATAACTGCCTTTATTTATTTTCTTACAAAAATATAACTGTTTCATTTTTTAAAGAACCAAAATAAAATGTAGGAACTACTCCTACGCTACCAATAAAATATTTCACAAAACCAATACTCAAGACCAAACTTCGGAAATCGCGTCAGAAAAGCTGTCAGCCATTTCCAATGTTCGACAAATAATGTTATGTCTACAGACTCGTACATCTCGAAAGCGAGCTCAGTCTAGTCTGGACTAGTTTTACCGCAACATGAGTCTAGCGGAACTCCGACGATAGATCGTAAAGTAGTGACGTGTCACCACAATGAGCTGGCCATGATTCTAGCATTATTTAGGACATGTTTTTGAAATTCAGCTTAAAATTAAATTCAATGCGAGTTTAAGTTTTAGAACATGACATTAAAATGTTTTAAATAACGAATAAAATTTATAGATGAAGCTTTTTATGTGAAAGAAGATAAATTAATTCAAAGATTTAAAAGTACATACATTGGGTTATCCAGCGTGTATTGTATTTCTTGCCTGCGTTAGAGTATTTGGAAGAATCATTACCATTCTTTGATCACGCAATTTGGTGATACTCACTGTAATTTGAAGCATTCATTTTTAACGAATGCTAAATGTATGATAATATTACTCGAGTGTATGTAATTATATTTTTCCGTTTCATTATTATGTCTATAACCAAAACAGTTTGATGGATTTTTAAGGGTGAGTTGTCACTAGATTCGTTTTCATCACCAGACACATGATGTATTATGTAGTCGGTTTTTACTTCTTTTTTAAAATGATTGGATCTAATTTGCTTTTGCTGATATATCAAATATAGACGTAACAACACAGTAAGAGGAAAAAAAGCAACTCAACGAACCAGTGTTTTCATTCATTTATTCAATTCCTAAATAACGTTGAGATAATGGTCACCCACCATTATGGTCCCTGCAGTCTCATTACATTACAGTGAAACTATTTTTACGGGCTATCTATAACAACGGTATTAGGAGACGGTAAAAACTGTCGTTAACCTGTAACTGCTTCCACCTGACGTTTATCAAGTTGTCGACAGGGAGAGATTTGAGCTCGATTTATATTTAATTTTCGTAGAAGTTGAAAAGGGATTTCGTGAACTTATCTAAGCGTTACATAGTGTATGACTCAAACAGAAAGGGTTAGACCTGAATTGAAAACTTAGAAAAAAGTTTTCAGTACCACAGAACTATATATATATATATATATATATATTTATTACTTTAGCAATACCTGTTAATATATTCAGCGATAATCACAGACAGTTAAAGTGAATGTAACATAATGTTACAACAATACGCAAAGTTTTTTGTACTTACCCACCAAAACGAACGAACTTTGAATAAGTATCATTAAAATGCAGATTTACAAAAAGTCACAAAATTATTAATTTAACCATTACTATAAAATATTTTCAATATTTTCTATGTATTCCATACTTGGTTCTGAGTAACCTTCTACGAACATACTTTTTTAACACCTGGTATATACAGGGTTATTTTTTAACATTACTCAAAAATAAATAACTGTCAAACTTTCCACACATACCTATATTTATAGTTCATTCCAATCAAAAAAAGCAAAAGGTAAACAAACTTACTATGAAAATGACACATGTAGTGAGTATGTATGAGTAGTATCGTTGGCCCCCCTCCAGTGAATGGCCTTTTGAACTTTATAGCACAATATTAAGGGTTACCGCTACTAAAAATATCGTCTTATATTTTTGTAAAAAGAAGCATTTTATGCTTTGTATAGTTTATAATAGCTTTTTTGATTTCGATTCTAGCAACACTGAAAACTAAAGTCTTTTTGTTCGTGTGTCGCAGTCGTTTCAATGTACTGCAGATTTTTATCAAAATTTGTTAAGACTAGGTAGGTTTATTGCTTTGTTTCTTATTGTATCGTGATTTGTTACATTGTAAGAGTTATTTATTTCATTTATTAGGTCGATTTGATGTTAAATAACGCAAAAGTAACTAGTTTCTAACGTATAATTCAGAAATATTAGGGGGCCAATCACTGTACTTAGGCCTTATATGGAAGTCCAATTGAATGGCATGGCGGCCAATCACTAAAAGACGGTTTTATAAAATACAATAAGATTTTGAACTTTATTTGCGCTGTGTTAACGGAGTTATTTATTAAATTCATGCATAAACCATCATAGCCCTTGTCTAAACAAAAACTGGCCGGGCCAATCACTGTGTTTTTGATGGGATTGGCAATGCCAATCATTGTATTTTGTTAGGGCCAATCAATATACCGTTTCTCAAAGAACACGACAGTGATGTGCGCATTTTATTATATTTTAACAAATTTATTTTATTTACCTAGCTAGATATACAAAATCCTAAAAAATAAATGCCTATTCTCTTAATTTACTTACCTTACTTTAGTAATGAGATACAGTGAAAACGAAAACCATTTTATATCTTTTGTTGTTTTATTATTTTGTAATTTTCTACTGAGATAATAAAAGAACAAAATAAAAGATTTAAACATATTTTATTTTATTTGATTCTTTGTTTCCCATCACTATTGCTCGTTTTGCTACATTCATTGGCACACCACGTATACAGTGATTGGCCCGGTCATTCACTATCAAATCGTTAGGACAATCACTGTGCTCAAGGGGGCCAATAATACTACTTTTGGGTGGTTTTTACTAAAATTTCATAAATATCTATTTAAACGCAATTATTTAGGGTTCAAATCATATTAATTTACTTCTTAGGCCCTTACAGAATGGTAACATACAATTCAGCAGTCAACTGTTAGCCAATATTCAGAGTTATATGGGTTCAAAGTAAAAAGTTTGCTTAAAGGGCCAATCATTGTACCCGTTACCCTATTGTCTTTTTTTTTTACGGATTACCTGATGGTAAGCGATTACCGCCGCCCATAGACACCCGCAATACCAGAGGAGTCACAAGTGCGTTGCCGGTCAAAAGTAGTAGTCAAATTGCCACTGTTAAGTATTGAGGGGTTCATAAGAAAATACACCATTTTTTTATGGGACAGGAGGCAAACGAGCAGATGAATCACCTGATGGTAAGCGATTACTGCCGCCCATAGACACACGCAACACCAGAGGAATCACAAGTGTCACCTGAATACGTTTTTCAAACAAGTAGGTAAATGCCTTAACAATGAAAACATTAAATGTACTGAAATTAAACTAGTTAGTTAGGCCCAGTGATTAGAAACTAGTCGAAACTAGATATCGGACGAACCAATTAAAACCAAATCAGTAATATCAGTTCGAATTTCAGTTCAAATTCAAATTAATTTTGTAATGTTCAAAGATCCATAAATTGTATTTCTGCCCTATTTCACTAGTGATTGGTAATAAAATACGATAGTTTTAAATGTTACAGAATAATTAAAGACGACTCAAGTTAGATTATGCTTAGATTACTCGACGGACTCGACTGACTCGGTGGCTCAGTGGTTAGTGCTCCCAGCTGCTGATCTGAGAGTTGTGGGTTCGATCCCCACACAGGGAAACATTTCTGTGATTAGCAGATTTGTTTTCTCTGTATCTGGGGGTACATCTATATACGTATGTATGTATTTACGTATATGTGTATGTATATCAGTCTCTGGGTGCCATAATACAGGGTATCCTAAACTGGAGCCAGATGACCGTGTATGATTTGTCCCGGCTATTATAAATACTTCTTGTCAATAATTTAAATTATAACTTAAGCATTACACATAAAATAAAAACAATACTATGTCGTAAAGTGTGTTTATTTATAAAAGGCCTAACATATAAACAAAACGCTTTATCATTATGGTTTCGAAATCACATCTTAATATCGATAATATATTAGCGTAGGAAAAAAAAGGAAGGAGAAACAATCTCACTTTCGTATTGATAATATAAGTAAGGTAAGGATTCTTGGACTTATTAAATATTGCTTCCGCCCGCGGCTTCGTCTGCATGAACTTCAGAATTGGGTCCAGCCAGAGAGAAATAAAATGTTAAGGCAGCGCCATCTAGTGACAAAGTAAAAATTTCAGTTTTTAGTCATTCCTCCGGAAGCCTTCGAGTTTTCCGGAATAAAATGTATCCTATGTGTTAACAGAGTGCTTTGTCTATCTACCCACCAAATTTCATCCAAATCCGTTCAGTAGTTTCGGCGTGAAAGTGGAACAAATAAACAAAAAAAATTCATAATTTCGCATTTATTAAATTTGTGAGAAGTGAGATGAGAAGGTGAATATATGCACTATTCTTTGATGTTACGATGTTGTTAGTGCTAATACTTACAACTAACTTAAAATTTGTAGTACAGATCCGACTAGCATGACTTAACCTAACTAGAGCCAGTTGCAACAAAAGATTAACTGCTCACTTTAAACCAGAGCATAAAACATAGATATACATCAAAATAGACTAGCCGTTAACTTTGCTTCAACCAGAACTAATGAAAAACCAACTCAGCCTACCCTACCTGTTACTTGAAAGTCTCTAAATACTGAAACTATTTTAAATGTCATCTAGTTTTAAATCAGTTTGCTAGTCAGAACACCACAGGAATCCATCGTCGGTGACAGAGCAGAAATGTTTTGGTTTCTTTGCATTTAAATCCAAGAGGCGAAAACTACCAGGTATTCTACGGAAGGTTTAATTGGTATGAGAAGAAGGAAGATTAGATTTTTCACATAATTAGTACAAATGCTTTTATAATATTGACCCTCTAAAAACTAACATTGACTACCTTTTGCATGGACTGACAAAGTATTAATAAAACTCTGTCCTATTATTTTACAATAATTTTAATAAGCGTTCGAGTCTCCTTTGTACTAATTTCGGCCACGTAGCCAGAAATTCGGAGTTAAAATAATTACATTGTTTTATACTTACCCATTGTTTAACAGTGAAGGACAATACCGCGAAATTTTCTCATCTGATCACTAAATGTGTGCATAGGATGTGCTTCATACGTCCGTATGTGCGTATGTGAAAAATATCAACGTCCTACACGTGACCGCAGGTAGAGTCTGACCAATGAAAGCGTAACCTGAATAAGCGCGGAAAATTCAAAAAATCTTCATTTGGTATCACCAACTTAAAGCAGGAAAAATATATTTGATACTTGTGTGATAAATCTTTATTAAAATTTATTTATACTAGTTGAAAATACAATTTACAATTAGCTTTTTACTATTTTATTGACTCCTTGTACATCTTGTTTATAAATATATCTAAACATAAAAACAGTCTACTTCATAAACTGATTTTGGTAATCTGCAGTTTATTTCTGCACTGAAAAATCTGAAATAACCATAAAATCTATGATTTAACGGTTTGAGATATCTTTATTTCTCATAAGAAAAAATCACTTACATGAGAAACTTAATGAAATATACAAATAAAAAGTAATGTGGGCTTTACGAATGGCCATTACAAATAATATAATTATATCATTTCTTACGCTCAACAATACAATAAATAATAAACATGAATAATCAGCCAACAAGTATTAATAATTGACAGTCATACTAACATTCAACAGTGACAGCTTCTTTTTGTTGCCATGTAAAAACTTTAAATAAAACTCCAGGTTACGCTTTCATTTGTCAGACTCTAACACTAAATGCAACACTAGGCAACCGCATCATTAATAGCAGCGTTTTACCTGAAATTAAAACGTTTATTAAACATACTTACCTTATTCGAAGCCTAATTAAATATGAGAGTAGCATTCATTTCCTGTATGTACTAGTCGCTAACTTCAGGTCTATCCCCTACCTCCAGCTCCTCTTCCCACCAACTTCCACCGCTTGCAGCGCCACCTAGCAGCTGAGTCTGATGGACTCGAGTTTGACTCATTGCGTCTCTGAACCACCAGGCAGATATTAAAAACATTAGGCTTCGAATAAGGTAAGTATGTTTAATAAACGTTTTAATTTCAGGTAAAACGCTGCTATTAAACAGTACTGTACCGTTATTCGAAGCCTAATTAAATATGAGAGACGTGTTTATTATCGTCTGGTGGCGCTGAAATACGCCAATGTGATGTAATATCCCACATAAATGATACCTAATATTGTTTGTGGGTTAAAGACTGGTAAGGGTAATAAGATTTATTTAATAAAATACGTTGCTAAATAAACATATCATGTTTTATTTTCCCCTCAACCAGATAGATTTTACATAGTAGACAGTATTTAGGTAAGCATTTGAATTAAGGTTTTGTCAACAAAAATAACCCCTTAGGTTTTTAACTTAATATTATTTTACAAATACGCTGAATAATTAGACAGTTGTTTATTATATTAATAAAGATTAACAAGTTGCAAAAACTCGTAACAATTACATTTTACAATATTCAAACAGGTAGTGAAACATTAATTGTAGATAATTGTACATTGAAAAAATTCAATTAATGTAATTAAAAAGCGGTAAGTATTATAAAGGTAATTAAGGATCTTTCTATTCATCGACTGGCGCGAATGACGACGTCAACGACATCGTATTATCGCCTGGTACAGTAACGATTTCCTTACGATAAAATCTTTTGAACGTATTAGCTGACTTCCAATTGCCTCTTGCCAGAATGTCATCCAAATTGAAATTGCTAATCCAGTTCTTTGAAGCAACAGCCGATCTAATACTGCCCGCGGT
Organism: Coleophora deauratella; assembly: GCA_958295455.1. Classification (NCBI taxonomy): domain Eukaryota; kingdom Metazoa; phylum Arthropoda; class Insecta; order Lepidoptera; family Coleophoridae; genus Coleophora; species Coleophora deauratella. The sequence continues at coordinate 3,069,703 of OY282390.1, read as the reverse complement.
TGAATCTATACCAGCCTTTTGTAGCAAATTTTTTACCCAACCCGCAATGATGGTGCGTGTAGCAGGTCGAGGGTTTCCTGTGAGGGCTACAAAGAGGTTTTCGCATTTGGCTGCGTCTCTCCTGGATTGACCTTCACTAATCAAACGGTGTAACCAATATACTGGACATAAAGCTTTATTGTCAATGTATACAGTTAGTTTCCAGGCGGATTGGCGGTGATTACTGGAGTCAGTTTTTGAACCGAATGATGGTTTTAGAATTATGTAATCTTCACCTACTTCATAGTGTTGAGGTGTCACCTTCAGCAATGTGAGGTCGTGCACGCGTCTGCCCGAACACAAGAGAAGAATAGCAGCTGTACGTTGTGATATTTCGTACAGATTAGATGATTCAGGATCTTTACCTCCTAGGTATCGTGTCAAAAGATCCGTATCCCATATGGGTGGTTTGGAAACGTTTGGTTTTGCTAAGGAAATTGCTTTGAGTACTTGCTTAACGACGTTATGGGAGCTTAGGTTATTTTCGGGATTAGAGAAGGTTGCCACAACCGATTTGTGCACGAGGATTGTACTGAGCGATAGCCTTTCTTTCTGATGTAGATCAGCAAGAAATCTGGCCAGATCTGGACCACTGGGATCAAAGGTATTTACCCCTTTATCCCTTGACCAAGACTGCCATCGATTCCATGCAGGTTTATACGTATTGAGAGTAGATTTTCGCCAACTGGCCGAGATTAAAAATTTTTGTTCCGCTGTCCAGTTACAGAGGTGCTGGTTCCACCCCCACATTTCCAGACTTCCAGCGTCATTTCGGACACCCTGGGTGGCGGGAGATTCGTTGTCATGTCTAGTAAGACCTGTGATAGGTTTCGGACTGTAAACGGCGGAGCGACTGCCCGTTGTTTCAGATCCGGTCTCCAATAGACATTTTCCCAGCGCGGTACTACGAGCAGGTATATCCCTGAGGCACTGTTCAGATGTGCCAAGACTCTTGGCACTAGATGTGGCGGTGGAAACACCCACGCTAACGGGAAATTCCAAATCATGCTCAATGCATCGTGATAAGTTGCCTCCTCGTCCCACCTGTCTAGTGTGCAATATGTTGGCACAACGTGAGCTCTGTGGGAGGCAAAGAGGTCGACTAGAGGTGTGCCCCATTTCTCGAATATCATTTGCGTCACTTGTGGTAACAGGTGCTACTCCGGTGGAGATTTCTGGCGAGAGAGGTGATCTGCGTGACAATTGTAGTTCCCTGGTATATGGTAAACCAGGATGTCTATGTTGAATCGATCCAGGATTTGATAAGCCTTTCGGGTCAACTCTGTCAAGGCTGTCGACTTTGTGCCTCCTTCGTTGCGAAGGTAAGAGACAACAGACCTGTTGTCGCTCTGGATCAGGAGTGTTGTTGATCTCAGGAGCTGAGAGTGACCTTTTAAAACATTTATAATGGCGATCATCTCCTTCTGGTTGCAGTGAAGTTTTTGCTGTGCAACTGACCACGTGCCTTGCAGGCTTAGGTTGTCGAGTTTGGCTCCCCAGCCGATATCGCTCGCATCTGTGGTTAAAAAGTGTGCAGGGAAGTGACCGTGGATTTTCGTACATTTCTCGCAGTTCTGTTGCCACCAAACCAGCTCTGCTAGTGCCGGCGGCACAATTGGCATGGTCTTTGTTGTTTCCAGTTTGAGCAATTTGTTTGCCAATGACTGCAATGCCCGGTAATGAAGGCGTCCTCTCGGAACGACAAAACTTGCAAAGTTCATCATGCCGATCACTCTCTGTAAATCCTCTAACATTGCTTTCTTTTCCTTTAGCATTGCAGTTATTTGAGACTGTAACTTTGACGTAAGTCTCTCTGGTAGGTACCTCGTATTCTGCCAGGGGCATGGTCTTTGTTGTTTCCAGTTTGAGCAATTTGTTTGCCAATGACTGCAATGCCCGGTAATGAAGGCGTCCTCTCGGAACGACAAAACTTGCAAAGTTCATCATGCCGATCACTCTCTGTAAATCCTCTAACGTTGCTTTCTTTTCCTTTAGCATTGCAGTTATTTGAGACTGTAACATTGACGTAAGTCTCTCTGGTAGGTACCTCGTATTCTGCCAGGGGTTCCAGATGACTCCTAGGAATTCTAGAACTTTCTGTGGCCGAAGGACGGACTTCTCTATGTTTATTGTCCAGCCCAGGGATATCAATAGGTCTAACGACATTTTGATGTGCCTGCTCAAGACGTCTGGACTTTGGTTGACCAGAAAGAAGTCGTCCAAGTAAACGAGTATTCGTATGCCGCGATTCCTTAGGCATTGCGCGATCCAGTTGGTCACGGACGAAAACGCTTTTGGAGCTGAGCTGAGCCCGAAGGGCAAGCACGTCATCTCCAGGAGCTTGTTGGCATAAATCAGCCGCAGAAACCGTCTGTGGCTTTCTGACACGGGTAAGTGGAAGTAGGCCTGATGAAAATCGATTTTTGCCATCCAATCTTTTGCCTGCAGGAAGTCCGGTACGCGATGTACATTTACCAGTCTGAACCTGTCTGGTTTGACATAATAGTTCAGGTTTTTTAGATTGAAGATCGGCCTTAGCGTGCCATCGCTTTTTGGGCGAAGGAAAATTGACGAAATAAAGCTTGGGGACAGCTTGGCCTCTTTTAACACACCTTGTAACATCATTTTGTCGATGATTTTCGTAGTTTCTAACGACAGAGGTGTTTGTTGATGAAAATTTGGTATTTGCAGAGGTGGCTTGGCTGTGAACGGGATTCGATAAGCTGTTATCATTTTTAGGATAAAGGACGGTGCCCCAAGTTTCGCCCAACGACTGTGAAAGTGTTGTAGTTGCCCGGCACGGAAAGACAGACTCGTCGAGTCAATCTCTCTTCTTTCCCTGATCTCTCCTATCCCGGCGGGATGAGGGAGAGCGGGTTCTGACTCCTTTGTCCTTTTGTGGCTGTCGGCCGCGTCCACTAGAGAACTTACCTCCTCGGTTATTGCCACGAAAGGAGTTGCTCGTTGCAAAATTAGCATTATACTTCATTTGAGTATTCTTGGGCAATTGGACCGCTTTTTTAGATTTAGGGTGGTTGTGAACCTGAGATGAGGTTCCCGGATCGTTCCGCGGCGCGAAAAAGCGATCCTTATCCTTCACCCAGAAGACTTTATTTACACCGCCAGCTTTTTCCAATACAGAACTGAATTTCTCCTCGTCAAATAAAGTTGAGTTTGATGGGGGTATTTTCCTCAAAACATTTTTATGAAACGGATCTTTTACTTGTGAGAGGATGCCTTCTCTCCTGTATTGGATCAGCTCAGCACGGTGTCCACATACTAATTGGACGGTGTCGCTCGAAGCCTTGCAATATTCTCCGTTGGAAAATATTTCGCTGATTTTAGTGTAAATATCCGCATAGTTCAACGATTCACTCAACTGGGCCCACGTTAAAAAGTTCCGCATTTCATTTTCGAGACCTTCGCGTTGCTTGAGCAAAGCAAAAGTAATACTTGCAAACGCCTTTTCAGTGTTTGCCGCAAACTTCGTGGTATCGTAACGTTTAACCTCGTCATTTGGTTCTAAATTCACAAAACCTGGCGAATGTAAATATAGTTTTTGAACATCCGCGTAGCGGACACTGTTCCAGTCCGATTGACCAAAACGTTGCAGGTTATTCAACTGATTTAGCATTTCTGGGGGAGCATGTGGGATTGATGGCTCTTTAACTTTAGTGGAAACGTTAAAATTAAACACAGGTGCAGTTTTGTTAGAATTTTCGTCACATACATGGTTGGGGGTTGATTGGTTTATTTCGCTGGGTACTCGGTCCGGAATTTGGCACAATGGTTGTTCGGTATCGTATAACTCACCGCTAACGTTAGGATCAACATAGTCTTCAATCACATTATCATTACACATATCTCTATTGTTGTTCCGCGGAATGGACACGATTTGATTTTGCAGTGCACTCACGACATTAATAAGCTGTTCCAACTTACAGTTTTTCTCCTTTTGCTTACGGCTCACTTTGCGCTTGCGTCTTTTACGGCGCTTGCCGCCACTCGACGAGCTAGACGACGACGAGGAGGATCTGGACTCCGAAGAACTGGAGTCCGAACTTGAAGATTTCGCTCGTCTCCTTTTCTTTTCTTTTATAACCGGAACCAGCGGCGTCGTCCTCCTTGTTGCCTCGTCCTCAATCGGTGGGGATAGACTGTCCATATTATCTAAAACACACACTCCTAACGGAAAGCCGTTAAGAGAAAAATATGTTAAAATTTTGCTGTTGGAAAAACTTTCCGTAGCTAAAACAGTTAATCATATGGACAATATTCCATAAAATATGCATAAAAGCTATTTCAAACCTTTTATTTCAAAATAAAACGTAATACGAAAGACCATTACACTCGTTACGTAACGTTAATGTTATATTCGAACGGTAACACCGTTAACAGCTATGAAAATTATAGCTAGTTAAAATGAAAAAACTGAGGGTAACTTTAAATAAAATGTTATACTCACGATAAGTCTCGGTTACTCTGAACGAAAAACTTACACTTAATTTTTAAGATTTTCCACAAAATTGATCTATTAATTTCCAATACGAGACTAAGTGCTCGAAGTTATACGACTATATACTTGTGAGACGGCACAGTGTACAGATGTTCAGCTTACGACCGTCTCGGTCGGGAAACGAAACGCCAATGAGTCAAACTCGAGTCCATCAGACTCAGCTGCTAGGTGGCGCTGCAAGCGGTGGAAGTTGGTGGGAAGAGGAGCTGGAGGTAGGGGATAGACCTGAAGTTAGCGACTAGTACATACAGGAAATGAATGCTACTCTCATATTTAATTAGGCTTCGAATAACGGTACAGTACTGTTTAATTATGCCACATAATAAGAGAAGAATTTCACATGACCGTTCTATCTTGATTTGAATCCATGACCACAGATACAAGCAACGATTTGTCAACAGACGTAATAACCCGACAGTAATCGCGGCGGTTTAGTGCCAACATAAAAGTAAACATGGTTTAAGCAGCGTTTGTGCTAGTTTATAATTTTATGGCACAGGCTCTTGCTTAGTTGGTAATAAAGGTTCTGTTGTCTAACAATGTGTCACTTTGTTGCGAGACGTTTTCCGTAATGTGCCATATTTGTGTAGCAATAAAATTCTTAATCAAATGTAGGGGTTTTAACAACTACTTGTTCAAATTTCTGATTGTGGTTGACTTTCGCGTTATACTCGTGATCGGGTTCTGTTCGTGTGGGTGGACTGACCAGCTCTTGTCATATTTTACTTTTTGATCCTTTTTTTTGTATTTTTGAGTAATGTGACATAAGTCCAGATTAACCTTAAATAAAAATGTGATAACATACTTCTTTGAGGAAATGTGTTGAAGAGAGTTTCTTGTGTTGAAATATTTCAAATATTTCAATTTGCGTCCAAGTTTTCTTCTCGCTCCGCAAACACTTCCCGAAATGGCGGGTATACGAGACAAAAAATGATCTTCGAAAAGTGTACACTGCTACATAATTCTAATAACATAACTATTCAATTTATATTTTTTTACTTGTTAAGTGAACTTTTGTCAAAGAGGATGTAAACATTACATTGTTTTTATTTTCGTCATATTTCCACAGTTTTGGAAATCAAACAACTATTTGAAATAAGCTAAATGGCGTGAATCATTATGAAAGCGTTTTCAGACTTTTCAATTTCAATTCTTTATTGCATTCCTTGTGTTTACAAAATACATACAGAGGTGTTAAAAGTAAAATGGTATCAACATGGACCCTGAGTAGGACACAGCAAAATTAGGAGAAAGGAAGTCAATTCTTGTCTAAAATTAAATAATAATTATAAAATTTTACGTCAATTTAAAAAAGTAATAAAGCATGCAGTTTGTCGAATTTAAATATAAAAAATGTTATGTCCATATATGAAATTAACTTCCAAGGAATTCCAAGGATAATTACAAAGGAGCTCTGAGACTATCTATTTACAGAATATATATTTCATCAAAAAGGGTTACGATCTTTGTCTGTATGTATCTTTTAATAATAATGAAGCAGCTCTTAGAATAATGATTTAGGTACTCAATTTTGAACGGTAAAAAGGCTCCTACACCGAATGACCCATTTGCAAAATGTTCCCCTGTAGCAAAAGATCCTTGTCATAAAATGTTATTTTTTTAAGAATCTAAGTTAATTTAGCATTACAAATACTCATTTTATGAGTCTCCTTGAATTTAATGTAAAATTCCTACTACTTAAAATTCCGATTTTGTAGGGTTATTAAGTAGGTACATCTTAGTTTAGGTGAATAATCTTGATGTTGTGAAATTAAAAAATGTATATTATAATAAAGACTCGAAAGAATTGTCAAAACAAAAGAAAGTATCTTCGTACATGTAAATTGTTTGCTTTGAGTCTGGGTGTATTATATCTATATATGTATGTATGTATTTAAAAGTATATGTGTATGTAATCAGTCTCTGGTTCTCAAGATACAGGGACTCCTAGTTTGGGGCCAGATGACTGTGTGTGATTTGTCCCAGATATTATTATTATTTCGGAATATAAAATTGGGTTACTCTGCATTATTATTATTATTATTTATGGGATACAGGTATTTTATAGGCTGCCTTCGAGACAGATGCAGGTGTTCAAGTCACCAAGCAGACTTGTGTCATCCTATTTCCGTTTTTTGTATGCAAACGTTTCTGCGCTTCCCTAGAAAACCTTGAGTTACTCCTGCAATATTCCGCTATGCAGCTAAAGTCCAGGTCTACTTTCTTGATTTTATATAGGTATGTTAACAACCCACATCGTCACCACTGCAGGGGCACGGGTCTCTTTCCATATCTCGGGAAGGTAAGGCCATACTCCACCCACGGGGGCCAAGTCCGGATTGGTGGAGGTTGTTAATCGGTACTCATACCAAATATCTCCCACATGAACGGTTTGCAAATTGTGCTCCCCATCAAATACGTACACTTACATGTTATACAGATGTGAAAAAATATACAAGTGTTAACAAATAAGCTGGTATTACTTCAACTGGGGCTTCTACTAGTGAACTGAACAAATTTTCCCAAGGAACTCATAGTCAATTCGCGAAATATAATAAAGGAGACGTTTCACGGGACTATGGAGCTTGGACCTTGTCTGTGTACTAAACATCTTATATAAGTCATTAGAAACATAGTCTTTTCTAATTGTACATTTCCTTCAATTTACCTTCGTTACGAGGTTCATCTAGTTTCTCAGATTTAACAATCGCAACACATAAATCACCCAACATGGCGAAGCGAGCGCAATTTTGAGCATTCTACGTTCAGAAACTAGATTTTGTACATACCATTGAAATTAATAATTTAGTTGTCCGATAAGTAACTCGAAAACCATCAGCTGTTATGCCTGTAAAGGGGCAAGGCATATCTGCAGATTTTAAAAATCGTACACCAATGTCAGAAGCAGAACAGAAGGGTGTTCAGTCAATCAGAGTCAGAGAAAGCATCTGAGGAATATGTGGACCAAGATGTGGACTAATATGTAATTTCTGAACGTGACCTACTATTGCAAGCTTCAGTGTTACCATTTATATTGTAAAAAGTGCTGACAAAACATTATGCTTGAACCACGCAACCCTGCTCCTAATATTTTTTTCATTATATTTCCTAGAAAGCCTATATTTTTCTATATTTTTCGTACTACGTACATGTCCAGGCACAAAATGAAACGTGTCCTGTTGTACTTTTCTAAAAAGTCGGCTACCTGATCGGCCTACTTAGTATGGGAAGTAAAAAATTTTTTTGCGAATTGACTAATGGGTTCCTTCGAAAAAGTTGTTCAGTTTCATGAGTAGAAGCCCAGTTTTAATAGTACCAGCAAATTTTTTGACACCTATAACGCTAAATAAAAAAAACAGCAAAATAAGAAAGTTACATTTACCGTTTTTTTACAATCCAAACATTTAATGGCCTAAAATTTAGCTCGCATGTAGTCGTGTAAGACATTACACATCCATAATTACCATATTTAGAAAATCACTCATTTCAGTGCTGCCATGTGGAAAAATGGTTAACCTTCTTCAAATTTATGACAGGTCATTCACATTTTAAGCTACTTGTTAAACCGGGAGGATTACGTCGAAAAGGATGCGGTTGGTTCAGAGTGTACAGTGAAACACTTGAATACTGTACAGTTAAGCCGTCCGTTGTATTTAACAGGGATTAACAATGCTGTGCTACTGGGCCCTGCTTTACCAGGAAATTTAATAATAAGAATTAGGGTGATGAAACTGAACAACTTTCCTAAGAACCTTATAATCAATTCACAAAAAAATGGTAACTTTTTATATCCCTGAAAATAAAATTAAACGGAGACGCCGTCTCTACTCATGACACGAAACTACATTAATTTATACTTAATTCCCAAAAAAATATTGCACTTCCCACTTAACCTGGGAAATCAGCTTGTTGGCAGTTTGAGGCCAATAAAAAATATTATATTATTGGTGCCATGAAGAATGTAATACAGTCCCATTTTTTTTTTTTTTTTATGTGATAAGGAAGGCAAACGAGCAAGTGGGTCACCTGATGGTAAGTGATCACCACTGCCCATAGACACCTGCAACCCCGGAGGGGATTGCAGATGCGTTGCCAACCTAGAGGGCTAAGATGAAATGCCTCTTGTGCCTGAAATTTCCTCGGCTGTCTTACTCTCCACACCGGAACACAACAGTGCAAGCACTGCTGCTTAGCGGCAGGATTAGCGAGTAAGATGGTGGTAGCGATCCGGACGGACCTCGCACAAGGTCCTACCACCCCATGCACCTAAAAGTATAGAGGGTGGCCGTGCCATACAAGCACTGCTTGGCTTTATACTTTTAGTTGCACAAGACTGTACATTTTCATGAGTAGAAGCAAGTTTTTTTCACCGTGGGAGAGCCATGCTTCGGCACGAATGGGCCGGCTCGACCGACGGCTCACAGAAAACCGGCGTGAAGCAACGCTTGCGTTGTGTTTCGCCGAGTGAGTGAGGGTACCGGAGGCCCAAACTTACCACCTTCCCCCCATCCCCCATCCCATTTCAAATTCCCGTTGCGGGTGTCTATGGGCGGCGGTAATCGCTTACCATCAGGTGATCCGTTTGCTCGTTTGCCACCTATCACATAAAAAGAAAAATTTTATTTATTTTTTTCAGCTATTTAAGAAATACTTTGTAATTATAGTCACAAAACTGAAATTAAGTTTTCAACAGCACCCTACTTGCTCAGTCAACGTTCCCGTCACTGGACAAATAAACATTTCACCGAACAAAGAATAACAAGAAATGCACAAATTCCACTTTCGAAGCAATCCATTTGTATCTAAACCAGTTTACGCTCTGTTAGCACAGTTGCAAAAAAACACTGTATAGCAAGATTGTCCCCTGGCCGTCCGCCAAATTTCGCTTGACCCAATATCTTTTCGTACTTAGAGCTGTACGGTTAGTGACAAGAAAAATCGTACTTTTTGCCTTCAATATGGGTGAGCAGCTGTGTTTTAAATTGCAAGCTTCGATGGAATAGACGGTCAAGTTTCGAAGGCTTGAAGGTTTTTGTCAAATACCGGATTTGGCGGCTTGTAACGAAAAATAGGAATTTTTTATCCTGTTAGAAGTTTCTATTCGAAAGTTTGAGCTGAAGCGGGATAATTTTTAACAAAATTACTGGTCGATTGATTGTTTCAATTGTTTATCTTAAACTTTTTTCTAATATAAATCAAATAATAATTAATACAGAAAAAATGAAGCATATACAAAGGGATCGCATTGTATTAAAAAAAATATTAAAGTGAACCTAGTACTCACCTTCATATACAGGTTGTAACAAAATTGGTGTAGGACCCGATAACTTCTACTCGTTGTACTGAACAACTTTTGTTCTACGATTTTGCTCAAATCGCAAAAAATTTTTGGACTCTCCATACAAATTGATCATCTGTTTTGCAATTTTTGCCATTTTTGTATGGAGTCCAAATTTTTTTTTCGATTTAAGCAAAATTGTAGAACAAAAGTTGTTCAGTGCGGCGATTAGAATCCCCAGTTAACGGGTCCTACACCAATTTTATTACACCCTGTATAATATGATACATAATGTTTATACTAAGTAAGTAGTGTTTAATACAATAATCCCTTTTGGGAGAAAGCACTCCACAATCCTGTGATGAGTATGAATCATTTAAGTATAAAACAGCGCATTTAATATAAACAACCTTACCTTGGTCCTGAACTGCATTATGATATTACAGCTGTCAAACCTATATACAGATTATACAAGGATTTTTCATTGATCGAGATTGTTTTGTGTATTGACCTTTCATTGTTGAATGTCCTTTTGGTAAACAACAATTTGTCTTAGGATGTCAATGCGTCCGTTTAACATCCCTTCTTATTATATTTTGACATGTGTAATTAGCAACTGTTATTCTCATCATCTCATAACTTATTTGAATATACAGGGTGAAGTTGAAATCGTGGACCAAATTTCAACTGTGGCTTCTAGTCATGAAACTGAACAACTTTCTCTAAGAAACCAATTCAATCGGAGCAAAAAAAATTAGACTTTCTATACAAAGTTGGCTGGCTACTCAGCTCATCTATTTGTATGAAGAGTCCAAATTGTTTTTTGCTCCGCTTGAATTGGTTTCTTAGAGAAAGTTGTTCAGTTTCATAAGCAGAAACCACAGTTAAAATTTGTTCCACGATTTCACTTCCACCCTGTATTTATTCAATTTTTAACCAACGATTTCCTTACCAATTGCCTCGACTTTACCACAATAACTTTTTTCATCCCGGCAGCCTCAAAACCTCAAAAATACAAAGAGACAGTCGCTGGCTTAAATTATTAAAATTTTCACTCCGCCGGTTTCTATCTGTCGTTCTATCGTTTCGTGTCAGCGGTTCACTAGATTGAGATCTTGCATTTTTAGAACACTCCTTTGTGTTTAAATATTTATTTTTATTGATCTTTGATAGCAAGGGTTTTAAGGTTTAGTTCCTGTTTACTTTCTTTAACCTGTAGAATTATATAAAATGAGGATTTCCTCAAACTTTTTCCTTAAAAAAACGAGGAAATGTTTTTCTATTATTTGTTTTTTTTGTGTACTTATTTATGTACTGATTACTAGCTTCCACCCGCGATTTCGTCTGCGTGGACTTCAGTATTAGGTCCAGAGAGAATGAAAATAATAATAATAATAAAGCATTTTATTAAGGACAACAAAATTATCCACTTTTGTTAGTAAAACCTTACACGCTAAAGGTTAGTAATAAATAGTCTAGGAATTGTACAAATATTAGTGCGTCATGTACTTATGAGGCGTCTCCTGCGGATAATGAATCCGCATAAGATGCCTCAGCACTGGCGCCTTCGGGTCTTCGGCCACGACTCTCAGGATGGTGTTGTTACTCTCTCGAGTTCTCCTTACCAAGGATGCTACCTTCTTTCTGATGATTACATAAAACCCATCAGTATGCAATTGGGCAAACATCCCGGAGGCACTACAAAATCAAGGGAGTCCCAACATCATCCTGAATATATTATTATATTGGACGCGCAGGGTATCTAGCGACCTTTGTGAACAGTTGTACCACAGACCTCCCGTGTACAGGCCTTGGCAGTACGCTTTAGAAAGTGTTATTTTGACCTGATCGGTACAACGGGAAAATCTGCGAGCCAACATGTTCCCGCGAACCGCCAACGCCCTGCGCTCCCTCTCCACATCGTCATCATCCTTAAGGTCGTCGGCAAGGATATGGCCCACATATTTGAACTTCGTCACCTGAGTGATATTTACACCACTTAAAGTAATCGGTGGAATGGTATCTGGGCACTTGCCAGCGGCCTTGAAGACCATGAACTCGCTTTTTTTAACATTATAAATCAGACCATGTGTGATGCGGCGTACTTTTCACATACTCTCAGCATCTCCCTGATCGACCTCGCAGTCGGTCCCAGCAGCACCATGTCATCCGCGTAGCTTATGTTGTTCACACAGACACCCGCCACGCGGCAACCGACACGCATGCTGCTGAGCTCGACTATGAGTCAAGGTGGTGTCATAGGTAAAATGTTAAGGTGGCACCATCTAGTGACGAAGTTAAACTTTTGAGTTTTTAAGCAATACTCCGGGAACTCTTTAAGTTTTCCGGGATAAACAGTATTGTGTTTGTTAGCCGAGTGTTTTATCTATCTACTTACCAAGTTTCATCTAAATTCGTTCAGTAGTTTCAGCGTGAAAGTGAAACAAACAAACAAACATCCATACTTTCGCATTTATAATATTAGTGAGAAGTGAGATGAGATGAGATTTATACAATAGTGTTCATAATAAATAACAAAGTGTTAGAAAATTTAAATGTTGTTAATTGAAACTGAAATAAAAATAAAAACTAATTGAAAAAAAAAGGATATTGAACATTATCATTAGAACGAGTGCAAACAACTGAACTTCCAAACAATGTACTTTTTAAACTTGGCACTCGACACTTTTTGTTCAGAGTGCATATTTCAGTCCATTGTCCTGTCCACTCACTACAAAAACACATCCAACAAACTGCGGGAAAAATAAAGTGATATAAATAAATAAATAAATGTAACTGGCGCCAGTTGTATTAAAACTTACGGCCAACATACGTTACTCTAATGTTGAAAAAGACGACACAACGAGCTGTCTAGTGGGGGACACAGCCTATTTAAAGGACCAAAAGTACAATGAGCAAATTATTCAAAATCTCCCTATGCTACAGTTTGCTCTATCGTTTCTATCATAGACAATTCAGTGAGGGTTGCGAATACAATATTTTTGGTAACTGTACAGCCCAATACGAGAGGTCCAATAGTAGAATTCAGATGTCACAGGAGGCGTTGCTAATACATTGATAAGAGGTGACTAGGTATTGTCAGTTCCTATATTAGACAAAAGTTTGAACTAGAACACTCTCTCTCTTTGAATATGACCAATTGAAACAAATTATAATATTTTTTGCGTTATGACCAGAAAGAAAACATTTTCTGTGTGACGAGTAGTTACCGAAATCGCTTTTCCCATTCTCAAAAACAGATTTCCGCTGTAAAAGAGGCGTTTAATAAGTTTTAAGCCTATGGCATCTGTTTCTGGTATCATAAGTCTTAAACAGGTAGGCCGATCTATATAAGACTAGCTTCCGCCCGCGACTTCATCTGCGAGGACTTCAGAATGTGGTCCAAGTATAAATTTTAAATATTGATGCATTCCTCCGGGAACCCTTAAGTATTTCGGTATAAAAAGTGTTAGCCGAGTCCTTTAAATCTATCTACCTACCAAATTTCATCCAAATCCGTTTAGTAGTTTTGGCGTGAAGGTGGAACAAACAAACAAATATCGTGAGGTTATATTTGAATATGGTTTTAAGTTCGGTTGAATTGCAACATCTAATTGTATGTTGATGAAAATTGGTTCAGTCTTTCAAGTAATTTGATTTTTAAGATTAGAATTCAAAACAATTTCTATTTTGTTATTTCTAAATTGGAGTATTTTCTCAATATATGCAGTACTAGCTTCCGCCCGCGACTTCGTCCGCGTGGACCTCAGAATTGAAAGAAAATGTTAACATAGCGCCATCTAGTGACGAGGTGGAAATTTTGAGTTTTTAAGCATTCCTACGGGAACACTTAAGTTTTCCAGGATAAAAAGTATCCTATGTGTTAGCGGAGTGCTTCATCTATCTACCTACCAAATTTCATCCAAATCCGTTCAGTAGTTTCGGCGTGAAAGCGGAACAAACAAACAAACAAACTGACAAACAAACAAACATCCATATTTTCGCATTTATAATATTAGTGAGATGAGATATAATATTAGTGAGATATCTTTATACAAAAATAAACACAACTCAAGTAGACCTTCTGCACTCAAGTGCTAGAGTATTTCGACTATTCATTTATACTGAGTGCAAGGTGGAATTGTACTTTCATTCCATTAGCCATATGAAAGGGCTTGTACGTTGGAGCGACGCGACGCGCGTGCAAATTTTTTCACGTTCTCTACACAAACGAAAACAGTTATAATGATTTTTTTTTGTGTCCCGACTAGGAATAGTGTGAGAACTTTACTGTTTTGAATGAGCTTTAAAACTCGGAAATAAAAGCTGTATCACGGAGCGAATGTTCACAATAATAAATTCTGGTTTGCGCGGAATTACGTCGATTTTAGATTACCTGAGATTACCTTATATATACTTAAGGGTACCTATCTAAGGGTTCTGTATACGACCTAGCTTTGAGTAGTAACTTTTGTATTAAAAAGACCAACGCAAATTAATCAAATTCCTTCCCTCGAAAACCGTTTTTCTCCGTAAAACTCATTCTATTCCATTCCCAGTTCTGAACATCCCAACTTTTGAACTGCTAAGTAATTCCTTGCCGCACATGCGCAGCTGATAATTGTATAATTCCATACTAATGGAACGAAAACACTAATTTCCTGTATGCAGCGTGCGGTAGGGTTGGCAACACGCCAAGTTGGGGGACCTCCCCATAAATTTGAGAGATTTAGGCCCCGGATAGCGATGTCTTAGTAAAAGCGGTCGGGATTTTTAGTTAAGATGGGAGATAAAATTGAAATCTGTTGAAGTGATAGTCTGCAGTATTTTTTGTAGGCATTTTTCTGAAAAAGAAAAATAATTTTAAATGAAAATGAGTTAAATGGCAAAAATCTTAAGTCTGCCCCGATCAGGATATTCATTTAATCAGTACCGTAAATGTGCATTCCAGTTACGACTCCCAGTGGAGTTTTACTCTTTTATTAATAAAAGAGTTGATTTTTAGCTGAAAGTCCAGTTTCCACATATTAGTTAAGAAATGAACTTATACGAGTATATAATAATAATATCCGGGGCAAATCACACACGGTCATCTGGCCCCAAACTAGGATTCCCTGTATCTTGGGAACCAGAGACTGATATACATACATATATAGATATTAATATTATACACCCAGACTCAGAGCAAACTATTCTGCTCATCACAGAAAAGTTTACCCTGTGTGGGGATTGAACCCACGACTCTCGGATCAGAGGTCAGGATCGCTAACCACTTAGCCACCGAGTCAGTCATCCGATAAAAGCGTCGTCGTCGATAAAAGAGTCATATGATAAAATCGTCGATGGCTCAACGGTGATAGGTCGTACGTACTAACCAGAGGTCTTCGGTTTAAATACTGGTCAATATAATAATCATATTTTTCTTTATGTATGGTCGTGTGCAAAACCAGGTGGGCAGGTACATAGTCCCGTGTAGGGCATACCCATGGGATACCTATGGAGGTATCCCATGGGTATGCCCTACAGGCGACCGTTAGTGATGCTAGGTACAACTACAGGGTACCGCTATCTATCCCTAGCACGCTGGATCGTATAGAGTCACTTGAAAAGACTAAGATATATCTGTTTCTTGTAGTCTAAAAATGGCACTTCTGAAAATCCCTATTACCTTTATACTGAATGAATTAGATAGGAACTGTAAAGACAAAGTCTGATTAGGCAGCCCTATGCCGTTAATACGGGCAAGTTGGTACGTCGTCACGTCTCCTACGCAACTTGCATGCATAAGTGCCGACGATTTATGTCTAAGAGGATTCAGGGATTAAGCCCAGCCGTTTGATGTGGATTTAGCGGCAGCTCACTGGATCCAGCCCTGTATGTTAGAGTTTGAATTAGGAACTGGAACTTTCGTTTTTAAACCCGACTTAAAAGAGGGCTGTTAATTATGTCTCTCTGTGTATGTCTGTGGCATGAAAGCTTTCGAACAGGTGGCTTTCGAACAGGTGAATTAAGTGGTTTACCAGTTATTATACTTTAACTACTTTTGTTGGTTTTTTATTCTAAATGTAACAAAATAGATGTGGGACCTATGGGCTACGGCTTCTACTCATTATAGCTACTGGTCATTTTTTGTTTTTTACAACTTAGCAAAATCGAAAAAAAAAACGTTTGTGATATAAACTAAATATTTTTTTATGAAGTCGATTTTTTTTTTGCAAAAGTACTATAGAATGTAGAATTTGTTTGACACCAAATACCTACGTTGGTACGTGATTTATATAAAAGTCCCCCAGAACTAAACAGCTTACTTATCGATGGTTTTGATAGCAGCGAGTTCAGCAGGATAATTATAGTCGAAATCCTTAACACTAATGACTCCTAGACTAGACTCCTGCCTATCTTAAATACTAATATGACAGATCACTCAGTGGAACAGTGCAGTGTAAAGATATGTTGGCCGTAGATTGTGGGCCTGTGGGGCTAGTTACAAATCCCAGATTCAGAGGAAGTTTTCTTATCGCATGTTAGACGTCTTACAATAAAACTCATACTGATATCTGTGGATACATCAAGAGTGAGTCTTCGAAAACACTTAATTTTGCACTTCTTTTATCTCCGTCTTAAAGATTATGTAAAAAAGTCGCAAGCCTCGCCAGTATTTCTCTTTTTTATATTTACGAATGTGGCAAGCTTTAAAAGATAAAACTTTAATCCCCGTAATTGGATTAGCGAGGATTTTCTCCTGAACTTTCTGAGCGCTGCATACCACTGGTTTTAAAAATAAAGATACACCAGTTCAAACATTAATTTCACCGTCGTACCAATACGATAGTGTGACAAAAATGGCACATAAAATGTCACCTTCTTCACTGGAATGAACTCGCTTATTTAAATAAATGGTGCGTAGGTACATCAACCAAAAAAGAAATTAAATTAAATTTAATTCGCGACACTTTCCTTTTCCTAATACTTGATAAAAAGCTTTTTTTACGATTTTTATTCCGCTTCGGGTAATAATGGAAACCCTATTACGGTTTCCGTTATTACCCGAAATTAAGTAGCATCTATCATTTACAATAATTACAAGAGTTATATTTTCGACCCACCAAAACAGTTCCATGTTGGCGCATCGTTATTATTATAAAGTCAATGGTTAAATTGCATTTTTTTAAATGCGAAAACACTGGCGATGTCTCTAGAGAATACGAGATCAGGTTAGCAATTGTAACTGGAAAATGTTTATATTATTTTGTATTTTTCTTCGGAAAGTACCCACAAAGAAAACTGCTGTTTTACTTTTTTCAATGACAATTAGTGTTTCTTTTTTTAATGACAATCTTAACTTTTTTCTTGCGTATGAAATATGGCCTAATCTTCCCGAAGTGTGAAGATAAATCATATCGACTCCACTGTTAACCATGCATTAAGGATGGAGTCTATGACCATGGATTATTCCAAAAACAAAAACTGCTTTTGCCAGGCGCTTCCCAAATCGTATGGAACCGTTCTTATATACACATATCAATAACAAACTAGAACTGGTACATCTTACCACATCTAAATGCAAAATAATTGTTTTCAAGTTTTTAAGACTAAAAGATTATAATGAAACAGAAATGTTGCTGGATACTGGCATTACTTAACATACAACACAATCATTAAGTCACCAAACATGATATCACTCATACATAATTTATCAAATATTACATAATATACAATATACATACAAACTTAAAAATTTATAATAAATAATAAATAAATATACTTTACTGTACACCATCATCAAAATACATATACATATACATACATACATATTTATATATATAAATCAAACAAAATAAACTATAAAACAAACTGACAAAAAAAAAAAAAAAAAAAACAAACATACAATTCATTAAAATCGACCAACACGAAAGTGTCCTCTTTACTTCTAACACCAAACATTCACTAAAGCAACACCTTTCCGCAACAATTATTTTATTCTATATTTATCTTACTTTATCTGATTGTTTTGCGTATACTGCACACGCACCACGTTGCACTGTACAACAGGTATTTAACAGTGGCACAGGCAGTGGTATTGTTATTTTTCTTGTATTACCCTCAAGTTTTAATGTTGTTCTTTATTATTAGTTTCGTAATTTATGTTTGTGGTATTGGTAACTGTGTATGTAACTTAGAACATAAGGATGAAAGACTGGCTTCCCTTAGTACAGGGCAACCTAGTTAGGGAGCCAGGCAACAAAACATTGTAACCTTTTTGCTTAAATAAAGTTTATTTTTATTTTATTATATTATTTTATATGATACTTACTGTATTTAATATTAGTATGCAACTAAACTAACTATAACTTTGTTGTTTACCCGAATTATGTAATAGCATGTAAGAATTTTATTTAAAAAAATGTGTTGGAGGGAGTTTCTGTAGGGCCTGACGTTTCTTCTCTCTCCGCAAACACTTCCCGAAACGTTGGGTATACGAGTTTCGAGTGGAAGGAACTTCGTATTAGGTAGAAAAATATGACGTTCGAAAAGTGTACAGAGTTACCTACTTCGAATATACAGGTTGTAACAGAAGTGTGTGACTATACTTCAAGGTTGGCTTTTACCCATCAAACTGAACAACTTTTGTTCTACAACTTTGTTGAAATCGCAAAAAAATTTTTGGACTTTTCATATAAACTTGGTTCGCCAGCTGATCGATTCATTTCATTTCATTTCATTTCGTTTCATTTTTTTTCATTTAGTTTCATTTCATTAATTTAATTCATTTCATTAATCTAATCAGTTCAGTTCAGTTCAGTTCAGTTCAGTTCAGTTCAGTTCAGTTCAGTTCAGTTCAGTTCAGTTCAGTTCAGTTCAGTTCAGTTCAGTTCAGTTCAGTTCAGTTCAGTTCAGTTCAGTTCAGTTCCGTTCCGTTCCGTTCCGTTCCGTTCAGTTCAGTTCAGTTCAGTTCAGTTCAGTTCAGTTCAGTTCAGTTCAGTTCAGTTCAGTTCAGTTCAGTTCAGTTCAGTTCAGTTCAGTTCAGTTCAGTTCAGTTCAGTTCAGTTCAGTTCAGTTCAGTTCAGTTCAGTTTCAGTTCAGTTCAGTTCAGTTCAGTTCAGTTCAGTTCAGTCAGTTCAGTTCAGTTCAGTTCAGTTCAGTTCAGTTCAGTTCAGTTCAGTTCAGTTCATTCTCAGTTCAGTTCAGTTCAGTTCAGTTCAGTTCAGTTCAGTTCAGTTCAGTTCAGTTCAGTTCAGTTCAGTTCAGTTCAGTTCAGTTCAGTTCAGTTCAGTTCAGTTCAGTTCCGTTCCGTTCCGTTCCGTTCCGTTCCGTTCCGTTCGTTCCGTTCAGTTCAGTTCAGTTCAGTTCAGTTCAGTTCAGTTCAGTTTCAGTTCAGTTCAGTTCAGTTTCAGTTCAGTTCAGTTCAGTTCAGTTCAGTTCAGTTCAGTTCAGTTCAGTTCAGTTCAGTTCAGTTTCAGTTCAGTTCAGTTCAGTTCAGTTCAGTTCAGTTCAGTTCAGTTCAGTTCAGTTCAGTTCAGTTCAGTTCAGTTCAGTTCAGTTCAGTTCGTTTCGTTTCGTTTCGTTTCGTTTCGTTCCGTTCCGTTCGTTCCGTTCCGTTCCGTTCCGTTCCGTTCCGTTCCGTTCCGTTCCGTTCCGTTCCGTTCCGTTCCGTTCGTTCCGTTCCGTTCCGTTCCGTTCCGTTCCGTTCCGTTCCGTTCCGTTCCGTTCCGTTCCGTTCCGTTCCGTTCCGTTCCGTTCCGTTCCGTTCCGTTCCGTTCCGTTCCGTTCCGTTCCGTTCCGTTCCGTTCCGTTCCGTTCCGTTCCGTTCCGTTCCGTTCCGTTCCGTTCCGTTCCGTTCCGTTCCGTTCCGTTCCGTTCCGTTCCGTTCCGTTCCGTTCCGTTCCGTTCCGTTCCGTTCCGTTCCGTTCCGTTCCGTTCCGTTCCGTTCCGTTCCGTTCCGTTCCGTTCCGTTCCGTTCCGTTCCGTTCCGTTCCGTTCCGTTCCGTTCCGTTCCGTTCCGTTCCGTTCCGTTCCGTTCCGTTCCGTTCCGTTCCGTTCCGTTCCGTTCCGTTCCGTTCCGTTCCGTTCCGTTCCGTTCCGTTCCGTTCCGTTCCGTTCCGTTCCGTTCCGTTCCGTTCCGTTCCGTTCCGTTCCGTTCCGTTCCGTTCCGTTCCGTTCCGTCCGTTCCGTTCCGTTCCATTCCGTTCCGTTCCGTTCCGTTCCGTTCCGTTCCGTTCCGTTCCATTCCATTCCATTCCATTCCATTCCATTCCATTCCATTCCATTCCATTCCATTCCATTCCCTTACCTTCCATTCCATTCCATTCCCTTCCATTCCATTCCATTCCCTTCCATTCCATTCCATTCCATTCCATTCCATTCCATTCCATTCCATTCCATTCCATTCCATTCCATTCCATTCCATTCCCTTCCATTCCATTCCATTCCATTCCATTCCATTGCATTCCATTCCATTCCATTCCATTCCATTGCATTCCATTGCATTCCATTGCATTCCATTGCATTCCATTGCATTCCATTGCATTCCATTGCATTCCATTGCATTCCATTGCATTCCATTGCATTCCATTGCATTCCATTGCATTTCATTCCATTTCATTCCATTTCCATTTCATTCCATTTCATTCCATTTCATTCCATTTCATTCCATTTCACTATCGCTAATAGAAGGGACTCCATTTGTATCTGCATGTTAGTTGGCAATTTCAATTTGTTATTAATTTGATTGTTTGTTTTTATTATATTTGAATTATACATTAATGTATATTTTTTCAACTTGACATTTAATTAATTAATTTATTTGACTTTTTTGTTGAATATTATTTTATTATTAATAAGTAGGTACCTACTTGTTTTCTAACTATAGTCTAGTAACTGTCAATAAATGATTTCAATTTCAATGCAGATACCAAAAGTCAAGTTTCTTAGAAATCTGCTTAAAAAGACACAAAAAGAAGAAAAACCGTCACAATTAAATTGCTTAAAAAGACACATTAAAATTTGAAATCAGTCCAGCCTCAGATCTAACATGCCATACGTATACGTATAGTTTTTAAGGCCTCAAACAAATATCACCCATCTTTTGCATCATCATCTTACACAGATAGAAGACGAAGCCAAAGTACTGTTTTATCTCAGTAGTCTATTCTCACTATACTCTGTGACAGCATGCACCTATCTAGTCGAACTGATAAAATATGTAAAGTGAAAAATGTTGAGGTGACGAGAAACGACGGCGCTGGGGCGGGCGCGGGTTGTGCTCGTAAGTGCATGTTGCACCTGCGTGGTTATAGGAAACACTTTTAAATGCACTGGAAGAATCACATTATATTTATTTTAAATTACAAGTTTCGAACGCAAGACTGGTCGTCGTGAAAATCATTGGGCGAGGCCTTTTTTCAGCAGTGGACGTCTTTCAGCTAAAAGGTGAAGAAGATGAAGATAACTTTACATACAGTATATATTAATTTTTTTTTGAGGATAGTGTTATCATTGTCAAAATAATTAATTACATAAAATAATAAAAATATTTAAACAGAATAATGGATGTCAAACAAAAAACAACAATAATGTCCGTTAAAAATTAAATTTCTAAAATGACTGCCAAAAATATACAATGTCAAATTTTCAATACATGTCCTAACTACATTTTTTATAATCCCCTTAAAATTAATAAAATTCCTAACTTCTCCTCCTTTTACAAACCTCGGGTCGCGGGTTTGATCTTTACCCAGGACAAACATTTGTGTGATGAATAGATTTTTCTAAAAATTGTGTGTGTGTATTTCCATAAACTCAAATAAGTATGTATATTAGTCTCTGGTTGCCATAGTACCTTCTAAATCCTAGTTCAAAATTAGGATTACCGTGTGTGATTTGACCTGGAATATTATTATGCCACTGTATTTCGAAATTTACGTACATTTACATACTGTTTTCTTAACTGCGAAGGAAAATATCGTAAACCTGCACATATGACCACACAATATTTTCATTTTACATACATTCAATTTCAATAACATATGACCGAGCGCGGGTGATACTAAGTGTAATACTAACGAAAAGAGAATTGCCAAAATTTGTATTAAGGTATTAACCCTTTTACAAATAAAAATTGTATGTAATGAAGAAAGTATACAATGTAACCTTATTTCAGGATAATAAGTCAATATCATTTAGGTACGGAGACCAAGTTTAAAAGACGCCTCACACATCCATAGTTTTATATTCTGGGTGGCGTTTCACGTCAAGATGTAGGACGTGTTAGAGAATATTTAAGGTTAAGAATAGAATAGAATAGAATAGAATAGAAATCATTTATTTGCAAGAATACATGTCAATACATAGGTCTTAAATTTACGTCCAGTACAGTATTCTGCTCGAGGCAAGCATGCAAATTCATTAAATTACAATAATAATTATTTATAATTAAAAAGAAAAAAGAAAATAACGATAAATTTTGAGTCAGTTTAGAAATTGAAATATTAAAGTAATTAAAAAGTAAATGTCAAGTGAATTCTAAATTAAATCAAAATATTAAATTAAAAATAAAATAATAAAATAAAATTAAAATAAAAAAGAAATGTCAAGTTAATACAGTATTAAAATGTTGCTATTTATAATGTCACTCACTATTATCTAGATATTCTCTTACACTGTAAAAACAATTCGTCAAAAGCCATTTTAATAATTTAGATTTAAATGAATTTATACTTTGGGTCAACTTAATGTCATTTGGCAGTTTGTTATATATTAAAATACTCATATTATAAACATTCTTTTTATAAATATCTAAGTGACTAGGTGGCTGATATAATAGATTCACGTACATGGATCTTTGCTGTCTTATAAACACATCTCTACGACTCTCATAATAAATTGGATGGAGTTTGACAAAAACACAAATCTCAAAAATGTAGATACACGGAAACGGAAGGATTTTCAGCTCAGCAAACAAAGGCTTACACGAGTCTCTGAACCATGCGTTACAAATTGCCCGAATGCACTTTTTTTGTAATTTAAATACTCTGTCATTTTCAACTGAGTTACCCCATATTATGATACAGTATCGGAGAACGGACGAAACGTAGCTGTGGTAGGCGGTCAGTGCCGCTTCCTGAGATACTGTATTTCTCAACTTTGTCAAAGCAAACACAAACCGATTTAGCCTGTTACATACATCGTCCACGTGGTGTTTCCAATTTAGGTGTTCATCAATTATAAGACCTAAAAATTTGAAAAATTCAACCTGTTCAATTTTAAAATTTTGATATGAAATAGTAAGAGGCATTTTACTAGAATTGTAAGAACGGAAATACATAATTTTTGTTTTATTAATATTGACTTGCAAATTATTTTCGTTCATCCAGTCAATTACATTCATTAATTCTTGATTTATTGTTAACTCCCAAGTTTCTTTTCGGTTACATTTTATTAAAAATGTCGTGTCGTCGGCGAAGAGAACACTTTTATGAGGTGTTATCGAAGGGAAATCGTTTACGTATATTAAAAATAGAAGTGGACCAAGCACACTTCCTTGAGGCACTCCAGTATTATTGACTTTATATTCTGATTTGTAATTTTGTCCAATAAATGATTTACCTACTTTTACAATTCTAGATACCTCTGTACATTGTTTTCTATTAGAAAGAAATGATCTTATCCAGTCATGAGCCTTTCCTCTTATTCCATACAATTCAATTTAGCGTAGCAGTTGTGTGTGGTTAACAAAATCAAAGGCCTTAGTCAGGTCCAAAAACACAGACATAATGGGCGTCTTATCATTGATACTCTCTGTTATAGCCCTGATGAGATTGAAACTCGCAAGCGCAGTTGACCGATGTTTCCGAAATCCAAACTGTTCCTCGCATAAAATATCATGTTTAACGAAAAAATCATTTAATCTGGAATACATAACCTTCTCGAAAATTTTAGATAGAATAGGGACCAAAGTAACGGGTCTGTAATTGTTAGGATCGGTTCGATCACCTTTTTTAAAAAGAGGTTTTACTATGGAGAGCTTTAGATTTTCCGGGAATACACCCAAATCAAAAGAGAGGTTGATTATATATACTATGGGATGGCATAAGAATGGTGCACATAATTTTAACATCTTGGTATTTATATCGTCGTATCCTGTAGAGTAACAATTTTTTAGTGCAATTATGACTTTAAAAACTTCATTTGCACTTACAGGCCTCAGAAAGATTGTATTTTTTAAACTGTGTATGTTATGTAAGTACTTATTGTTTGATACATTTCCTTGTCCTTTAGTATAGTCGATAAAAAAGTTGTTTAAAATATTACTAATCGTCTGGGGATCTGAATGTAGAGTATTGTTATGATGAATTGTTTTAATCTCATTATAGTCTATATTTTTCGGTACTGTTGAATTAATAGTATCCCAGGTGGCCTTACATTTATTTTTATGATTTTTTATGTAAGTACTGTTAGTATTTTTTTGTGAATGAGATAAACATTTTTTAAAAATCTTATTGTAATTCATATAGGCCAGCCTATTTTCGAATTTATTTTTACCCCCCATTCGGTATTTTAAGTAAAGATGGCGTTTTACTTTGCTTGCCCTTTTCAGACCTTTTGTCAACCATTTTAAGCCCCGTGGTCGATTATTCAATTTAACTTTAAGTAAAGGGAAACATAAATTGTAAAAAAGCCGAACAATGTCATGAAATTTACAAAAAGCGTCATTTAGATCTGTGGCATCATAAACCTCCGAGAAAGAAAGCGCTGACATACATTCATAAAATTTTCGTATATTGTCAGCGTTAAGGTCTCGTCTGTGTTCAAACCAGGTAGTGTACTGCGGCTTAATTTTCGTTCTCAATGTTACTGTTTGAGCCGTGTCATGATCTGAAAGCACCAGTGCATGAACTTCCGCATCTACTTGTTTAATGTTGCTCGCAATTTGATCAATGCAGGCTTTCCCTCTCGTAGGAACTTTTATATGTGGTTTTAAATTGTAACACTGTAAAACGTCCATAAGATCGCTGGTATATGGTGACTGTTTCAGCAGATCTATATTCCAGTCCCCACACACAACAACTTTTTTACGCTTGTATTTGTTAGTTATGTACGAAAGTAATTTATCGAGCTTAAATAAGAATGTTCCTACGTGAGCTTTGTTTTGCTTCGGTATTCTATAAATATTGATTACTATTAAGTTTAGGCCAATTACTTCGACCCCACAACATTCAAAATAAAAATTTACTGCTAAGTTAGAAACAAGTTTTAAAGGTTTAAACTCCCATTTTTTATTTACTAAAATACAAGTTCCGCCTCTACGTTTTGTTCGGCAGTAGGTACATGCCACCCTGAAATCTGTCAAATTTATATTTAACTCACATCCTTTTTGAACAAATGTCTCGCTAAAGCATAAAATGTCTAAGCATAGATTATGAACAATGTTTTACTAAAGAGAACTCGTAAGTGATCACTACGATTTTATATTAAAAAGTATATTGTGTTCATTAGAGGCAAATGACCGTGTGTGATATTTTAATCTCTTTTAAATTTTTAATTTGCATGAGAATAAATAAAAAAAACATTTTATCATTTTAATTCTGTACTGTCTGTCTGTAAAAAGGCTATATAACTTAAAAATAATAAATCCTCATTAACGTATACTACGATAATACATTACATACATACATACAAAAGCTACAAAGCAGTTACAACGTGGCAACTCACTACGGGCGGGCATACCAAGCATTCCGTTTGTTCAGTAAAGTTGCTCAGAGATACTTTTAACTGAAGTATTTAGCTTTTACAGTTTAAAATATAAAGTTAAAACTATTGCTTAAACTAGTTTAACTACAAAAACCATTATGAAACAAGTGGTCAATGGTGGTCTTGTCCTTCCTGCCCTGCCAGGGCAGAAAGGAGTCACTGGAGGACTTGATACTGACCACCGACAACGCTATCCGCGTGGCAAGATTCTGGGAGGAGTCCGTTTGATTTGCCATCGACTCGAGAAGAAGAAGAAGAGGTCAATATGCGAAAAATCATTTGACTTTCTATCAAGTAACAAGTCGATTTGATTGACTAACCTAGTATGAAAAGTCAACAATCTTTAGCGAATCGATTATAAATGTTTCCAGAAATGGTCGACATAAATTATGCTACTGTCAATAAAAACCCATCCAGATTATGACTGTATCTGTACTCAGTTAACCTGCGGATCGACGCGACCACGCACTGCCGATGTTAGGTTTAAAAGACCATAAATATTAGTAATATTTATATCTTATATCTAAAACATTTATGTTACACTCAATGTCGTGATAAAGCGGCTCTATTTCACTAGAACTGTTTTTATATATTCGGCCGAACATTACATAATACTCGACAACGCTGAAAGCGTCAAAAAGTGACTTCAATTGCATAACATACGGGTCAAACTGAGAACCTCCTTTTTTGAAGTCGGTTAAAATACTAAAATCTTCTCCTAAATGTAACAAATACTTTTCTAAAAACCGCATTAAAATAGGTTCAGCCAAACGCGAGATAATCGCGGACAAACATACATACATACAGGTCAAACTAAGAACCTCCTTTTTTTTGAAGTCGTTTAAAAATGTTGTAACTTACCTTTGAAACTAAAGTTATTTATCTTTAAGTTGCTGATTTTTGGCGTAAACCGTTTTAAGTCCGACCGAAGTACATCACATAATAATATGTGGCATAAGCGAGTAGATTTAATATAAAAAGGCTCTCATTCTATTAAACGAGTGAATGAATGAATGAATGAAAACACTTTATTGCACGACAAAAACAGGAAAATATGAACAGTATACATAAAAAATATATACAGGTAGGCGGACTAATCTCTAAAGTGCGATCTCTTTCAGACAACTTAAATATATAATAAACTAAAAAATAAGAGAAAATACTTAGTAATCAGCATGTAACACAATTTATTTAATAGCTGTTAACGAGTACGCGTGAGGCAGCCTTGGAATCCGTGACGAAGCAGACAATCTATTAAAAAAACTGACTTAGATGGTTCGGCCACGTAAAAAGACCACATATTGACTTGAGTACATAGGCAATATGGTGCTAGAATTTCAATGATCATGCTGGTGTAGAGTAGGAAGACATCCGTTATATGTATATAGGGTGCTTCTAAAATATCTGAAAAAAAAAATACTGTGGCTTCTACACATGAAACTTAACAACTTTCCCCAAAGAACGTATACTCGATTCGCAAAAAAAATTTTGGACTTCCCATTCAAAATTGGCGGTTCAGTTGATAAATTTGTATGGAGACTCCAACAATTTTTTTGCGAATTGAGTATAGGTTCCTTGGGGAAAGTTGTACAGTTTCATGAATAGAAGCCGTGCTTAATTTTTTTTTCAAGTATTTCATAAGGACCCTATATACTCCGTACTCAAGAAGGATTTTCAAAGCTGCGAGCTGGACAGAGTGAAGTGGAGGAAGTTGTCAAAAAAAGCAGACCCTGTCACCAAGCTGGATTAAGTTATGTATTAGATCATTCTATTTAAAGTTAAATAAAAATCGTTTTATATTATTTTTAAAGAACAGAAAGGTCTTAAACAGCTCATTTACATTGCATAGTTTTCGTTCAGTTCGATAGCACTTCAGATCTATTTCAGACTCATTGAGAAATTGCAACGGGTGCTAACTGCGAATCTCTTAGCGTCATTCAAGTGCATAATTTTAAACTGAAACGCTCTTGCTTCATCGATCCCATCGTTAATATTTATAAGGTTGGCACGTCCTTTTTGTAGGACACCGCGAGTGAACGGAGCAATTTGTGCTCAAGGAGAGAAACTCTTTAGTGCAACCTAGAAATGCTTGCATCTTAATGAAAATTATCTACTTTGTATCTAGCTGAATCGCGGCTTTATTTTACCTTTGATTTGTAGGTAAATACATAATTTTATTTTAATTTATTTAAATTAAACATACAAACAGAGTACAGTCATTAAAAATTGGTCAGACTGTAGTCCAGGAAAAGTATGCAAGTGGAAAAAAAAGGTAGTACTAACGAGATTACAATTTTAGTAATAATAAATAAATAAATATCTGGGGACAAGTTACACACGGTCACCTGGCCCCAAATTAGGATTCCCTGTATTAGGGAAACCAGTGACTGATATACATACACCTATGGTTTTAAATACATACATAAATAGATATAATTCAGCCAGACACAAAGAAAACAAATCTGCTCATCACAGAAATGTTTGCCCTGGGTGGGGATCGAACCCACGACTCTCACATCAGTAGTCAGGAGCACTAACCACTGCGCCACCGAGTCAGTCACAATAAATTTAAGGACTCTTCATACTTTATAAGTTGTTTAACCAATAACCAATTTTGTATAATATTGTAGAACGAAAGCGGTCGTGGCTCAGTGCTGTTTGCATGGTCTCATCGATCACGCAGGTCAACTGACTACAGACACGGTCATTACCTAGATGGGTTTGGCTGTTAGTGGCATTTATCTCGACCGTTTCCGTGCTTCACAAGGCACGTTAAGCCGTTGGTGCCGGCTGCAATCGCTAGATGGCAGTCGTTAAGCCATGTCGGAGGCCTTATAAGCGGCTTGAAAACTTCTGACACTTGGGTTGGCCACTAGCCCCACAACCTCCATCAATCCGGAATTGGCCCCCGTGTGTGGAGTATGGCCTAACCTTCCCGAGTAATGGGAAGAGACCCGTGCCCCTGCAGTGGGGACTTAATGGGTTATTTACATTGTAGAACGGAGGTTCCGAACACGTTTTACGAATTCAGAAAACTCTTAGAACAAAGTATGATGAGTTAAGTTAAATCCCAATTAAGAGTACATAACCTTATTACGGCACAATCCATATATTATAAATATATACCTACATACCTAACCTGTATCGGCTTGGTGAGTCGCGTGCCTTGAAACAGGAAAAAAAAACCTCTTTTCTAAAGCTTTTTTCTTCAGTAATCGAATCCCTTTGAGGATATTGAAAAAAATCCGAAAGCTTTTGAAGTACTTGTTAGAAGTTCCCTTCTTTCTCCACCCGCATCATTTGGGGGTTTACCATAATCTCATCGAAGAAGATTGTTTTGTATTTCTACAAACAAAATTTATTTATCACCTGTTTGCTGCTTGTTTGATGAGCTTTTTCCAAAATAATCGATAGAAGAATATTGAGCTTGAAACATAGACCTAGTATTTTACTTGAATTCATTCAAAAATATGACCAATTGACCGATATGTACTGTTTAGTGAGCTTTAGTTATAAATTTTTAGATCGAGTGCATAAAATTAACTGGGGATTGTACTCATCGTAATGAATAACTTTTGTGTTATGTTGTTGCATCCCGTAAAGATTATTATTTTTTGCTTTCCGGTACGTAATGCGTAATAAAAAATATTAGTTATATTAGTTTAGTTTTCGGATTTGCCCCCCAAAAGTCTCCCACACTCAAAATTCATTTATTTAGGTTAAACGTCCTTATTAATTTTTATTTTATTTTATTTATTTAAGGATTGCCAACAGAGTTTACAATTTTACATGAAATAAAAATTATATGTTAATAACAAATACTTATTGCAACTCTTATTACAGGCAGCCACATCATGCACCAAATATTACAATAATAAAAGGAAAAATTTAAGACAACAGTATAATTATAAAATTAATTCAAGGTTCAACAAACACATCTATATAAAGTTTCAAATTAACATAATTTTGGAGCAAATTGGCTGTAATAGATGGAGAGTCAGACATATAGACACACGAGTGATCCTATAAGGGTTCTTTTTTTCCTTTTTAAAACACGGAACCCTAGAAAATATAAAGTGTATTGTGATAAAAAGGTACTCATAACCACAGTATAAGGGCATTATACAGTATGGACACTCCCTGCCGCTCTCTGAAGGCTACTTCACCCCCCCTGTGTGACCGATAAGTGACCATTTGTCAAGAGGTTGGCAAACCAAAACACAGTATAATAACCAAAGACAATTTTCTTACTTACTTTCGTTTACTTACTTACTTACTTAAAATTTTATTTTTTTAAGGAAAGGGCTAAAGGCTTCTGTGTCAATGAATTTCCACAAAATTTCCAATCAAATTGGAATATGCATTTATAATTTATTATTTTGTTTTTTTTTTTTTAATTGGTAACTTATAATATATTTTTTGTATTATTTTTTAATTTATAAAATTGTTAACTCTGCGACGTCGATAGAATTTGAACATTTATATGCCTTATGGCGTATCACAGTGTGCACGCTATCAGTTTTTGTAACAACCTTTACCTGTGGTTTATAATAAATATTTCTATTGTATGTGATGAATTAATCATTGCCTGTTTATTCATATATTCATATGCGCGGTAAAATTAAGGTCGAAGTATTTTACTCTGGCTGACATTATTAAATACCACCATGACGTGAAGTATCTTTCTTGTTGGTTTTACGACCCATCGTTCGTATCATCGTTTTTATACAATCACGCTTCAGTTGATTTCCAAATTTTTGTATTAATCTGATTACTGCCATTAAAAAAAAAATAGAATACATAAAAAATACTTCAAAAATAGTGCAACTTTTAACTGATTAGCTTTAAAATTGATATGTAATTTAGTATCTAAATTTAAAATTAGTATTTTGCACAAAAAAATTGTAACTTCCAAGTTTTTTTTTTTCAGTAGCCGGGTTATTTAGATAGTTCCAGAGTATTATAGAAAACCAGAATTACAAATTAATGCGGAAACATAGCGAGTTTTTTTATACTTAATTGGTAAGCCCTTGCATCATCTCACCTAGTGGTAAGTGATCATGTTGCCGTAGATAGAAGCAGGCTTATAAAGATTCCCCAACGCAATGGGGAACCTGCTGTCTTATCTTCATGCCGGAATACACCAATGCTATAATCATGGATGTTTGGCGGTAAGATTAAGATGGTGGCAGCTAGGCAGGTGGGCTTGAAAATGTCCTCATCATCATCATCATCAGCCGAAAGACGTCCACTGCTGGACAAAGGCCTCCCCCAAGAATTTCCACACCACTGGTCCTGTGCTGCTCGCAAAAAAACCCTACCCCCAACCAAACCAAATGTAGGATCCCACCGGGAATCGAACCCGCGACTTCTTCATGTGAAGCGAACAGACTAGTCACTAGACTTTGCTTGGAATTTTAGAGCAACCCGATACAGATAGTTTAGGCCATATGAAAGAGGCTAGAGGAAAGCAAGCCTCATGGCTAAGCTTTATCTTTTGTATCTACATAAAGTAAAAAAAAAACCACAGATTTCGTGCCTCACACGACTATCGAGCACATTGGAAATGAATCTACGGAATTCAAAAAAATATTGTCGCTGAGCGACGAGAAAGTCAGGATAAGTTACAAAATAAAACAACGTTGAATGATAATTATTTTATTCTTAGATTTACATAAGTATGCTCGACATAACGCCTGTGTACAAACAAATTGCATTCTGACTTTTTGACTTTTTTCAAATAGGTTAGGCTACAGGGCAAAACCTTAACTCGATCTTCTTTGTCAACCGACTTCAAAAAAAGGAGGAGGTTCTCAATTCGTCGGAATCTTTGTTTTTTTTTTTTTTTTTATGTATGTTCACCGATTACTCGAAGACGCCTGAACCGATTTTGAAAATTCTTTTTTTGTTTGAAAGGGTATACTTCACAGGTGGTCCCATATAAATTTTATCGAAATCGATTCAGCGGTTTCTGAGAAAATCAACAAAAACTTAGCAAAATTGGAGTTGTTGCGATTGAAGTCGGTTGTTTTTAACGTATTCAGCGTGGTCAATTATTTTAGGCTCAACTTGTAGCTGACTTAATTGTCCAGAGGAAATTTTCTCAAATTTTTGACAACATTCTTCGTTTCCAAAATATCGAGCGGCAAAATCAAAGCTTCGGAAGAAATTGAATTTTTTCTTCACTATTTCGGCCATAACTTTTTTAATTTTTGACTTTCTCGAATAATTCTTTTTACAACTTACAGCTCTTGTAAATACGCGACTTTTGAGCCTTTTTGAATATCATATCATCGTAACTCTTCGAGATATAAGGGGATCGCAATTTTTCATGAAATTGGAGCCTACACTAGAGCGAACGAAAAGACATTTTCAATGTCAAAAGTCAGCTGTTCTGAGAATTAGAATCATAAATTTTAATGTTGGTCATGGTAAAAAGATCTTAAACTTAAATAGACTAGTCTCAAATATCCTGCCCAATAATAATTAACTATTCACATAAAAATAAAATATCTATTAAAAAAAATATATAAAATAATGATGAAAAACCTAATTTAATCGGATAAAATGTGATATTTCAATTTAAAATTTGAAGAGAAATATAACATTTGCAAATTATTTGCAAATCTTATGTTTGCTTAAAGATTGTTGTTCTCGGAATAAAAGACAATCGTCAAGACTACGAAGTTCATCCTCGAACCAATATGTAAGTATTGAAAATAAAATTAACATTAGAAACATTAAAACTTCTACTTGACAGTTTCATTAAGAAACCCACATACATTTCCCAAAAAGGGTCTGACACCAATACAAAGTTGCTGTTTTGCTAACTAATTTGCATAAAACATACATTTGGAAAGGCAATCCAATGAAAACTTATTCCACAGAATTATGTTGTATACACTATACAGGGTGTAACAAAATTGGCGTAGGACGCTTTAACTGGGGATTATACTCATCGTACTGAACAACTTTTGTTCTACGATTTTCTCAAATCACAAAAACATTTTTGGACATTTCATAGAAATTGATCATCTGTTTTGGCATTTTTGTATGGAGAGTCCAAACATTTTTTGCGATATGTGCAAAGTCGTAGAACAAAAGTTGTTCAGTACGATGTCTGAATCCCCAGTGAACGGGTCCTACATCAATTTTGTTACACCCTGTATAGTACCATGTCACTGTCTCTCTACATTTAATATCTGTATGAATACTGACTGTAATTCAAACTGACAATAAAACTAATTACCAACATAGTTACATTAATTATTTTCGGTTACATAAAGTAAAGGAAAATTATTAGTTAATTAAATTAGAACTCGAAACCACTGTAGTTTATAACAAACTGGTTAATAAGTACCGCGATGAAGCGTCGGTAGCGCAGTGGGTAGTGACTCCGTCCTCTTAACCAAAGGTCGTAGGTTTAAATCCGGGTCAGTGCACCAATAAGTTTTTCGAAACTTACGTGCATTTTCATACTGACTGCTTTAACGGTGAAGGAAAACATCTCACGATGTTTTCCTTCACCTGCACATCTGATTTCTAGATGTGTATGATGGTCGCGTTGCATACGACCGTAAGTGTTATCTTACTAAGCGCAACACCAGGCAACAGCCGTCTATACCTTATGGACGGTTAAATGTGCCACACGATAAGAAGAAGAAGATGACCTCGATGAAACCTGAATTTAAATAAAAAAAACTGGGTTGAGATCCCGATGAAAATCCGTTTTCGAGCTGGGATGTTAGGACATACACACGTAGCCTCAAACTTTTAACATCCCTCTTTTACGTCGGGTTGGAGTTTAAAAAAGCGGCCAAGTGCGAGTCGGACTCGCCCATGAAGGGTTCCGTAGCAGCAAGTAACATAATATAAAAGTTTTTGTAGTTCGTTGTAACTTGAATGAAAGGTAAATTGCGGTTTACGATTTATGACGTATTAAAAAAAACTACTTACTAGATATCGTTCAAACCAATTTTCGGTGGAAGTTTGCATGGTAATGTACATCATATATTTTTTTTAGTTTTATCATTCCCTTATTTTAGAAGTTACGGGGGGGGGATACATTTTACAACTTTGGAAGTGTCTCTCGCGCAAACTATTCAGTTTAGAAGAAAATGATATTAGAAACCTCAATATCCTTTTTTGAAGACCTATCCATAGATACCCCACACGTATGGGTTTGAAGAAAAAAAAATTTTTTGAGGTTCAGTTCTAAGTATGGGGAGCCCCCAAAATTTATTGTTTTTTTTTCTATTTTTGAGTGAAAATCTTAATGCGGTTCACAAAATACATCTACTTACCAAGTTTCAACAGTATAGTTCTTATAGTTTCGGAAAAAAAGTGGCTGTGACATACGGACAGACAGACAGACATGACGAATCCATAAGGGTTCAGTTTTTTGCCATTTGGCTACGGAACCCTATTCCAATTGGTCAATTGCACCATCAAACAATATTAATTATATTTTTATTACTTAGTAGCTCCAAGAAGCAAATTGTCAATGAAAATTGAAACATATCAGTAACATTCACAAAGTAATAAGTATCATAATCTTTTTACAGGTTAAGAATCCTTAGATTTATTTGTTAAGGAAATTATCTGGCGACTATATATAAACTACTGTAGCTTGTCCGGAAGAGATCACGCTCTTTAGCGATAGCAAAATAATTATATTTAATAATAATAAATTGCATTTATTCAATTAATAATTATAATACCGCCTACCTGTATAACTTTTTTTCACGTATAGTGTTTATATTTTTCTTTTTTATGTTGTGCAATAAAGTGTTACCTGTTAATTTCTTTTTGACAAAATACAGGTTTTAAAAACACCTCTCCCGTAAAAAATGAGGCTTCTACTAAACTACTTTTCCCAAAGAACCCATATATTTAGAATTCTTAAAAAAAATACCAGTGTGCATGAATTCTGAGACTCATAACCCTTCCTTTTCAACTCTACCGTAGTCGGGAAAAAAGGTAGCCCGCTCTCGCCCGAGAACAATGTCGACTAAGCCGCGTAACTTAGATTAATAGCTGCTTACGCCACAGAGAATTTCGAATAAGAAGCTTATATGATTAATTTTCGTCAAGGCTGTTTGCTTACCAGCTTTCGTGGGTTGTACACAGTTTCTGGTTGTTGCCTATCGATTTCAGTTGATATTATAAAGTTTTGTGTATAACAAGGTAAGTAGTTAATAATATGTAGCAAACAAGAGTCTCCTTTATTGGCATAAAGTATCAAAATAATATCAATTTTAGTCGCTAGAAGAACGTTAATCTCGCGCGGCTTAGTCCGAGATTTTGATATAAATTCTTTGGGCGAATCGAGTAATGAGTATTTTTCAAAATTTTTTGAAAAGTATAGATCTAACGCAGCGACTGCGACGAATGTGATAACTATGAATTGTAGTTAATCTTTAGAATAAATCGCTTACGTTTATAATAATTGTTCCACAATTGTAACCAATTCATCTTAAGGCCGAATGATTAACAGAAAATGTTAACATTAAAATTTATTCCGATTATGAATTCAAAAGCATTGAATTACATTTTGAGAAATGGTTTATGCATATTCAAATAACAATCACGCTAAACTATTTGGGACCGACGAAAATTGGACACTCACAAAAGAGTCACCCAAAAGTTTTTCGTGTGTAAAAAAGGAGTTAATCTGAAAAAGTTACGCCAGGCGTATCTCAAATAGCGATCAAGGTTGTTACAACGTGGGGCATCGATCAGCCTGTTGTAAGAGTAGAGAAAATGTCGTTTTTTTTTCATGAGAATTCTTGAGAATTGTTCCGATACCGGATCTAAATGGAAAAAAAATCCAAAATTAAAAATCGTTCTAAACTCAGAAAATGTACGCTGATTAGTGTTTTTATGAGATGAAACTTTGATAGAGATAGATATCCGAAACAAATCACACACGGTCATCTGGCCCCAAACTACGATTCCCTGTACTATGGGAACCAGAGATTGATATACATACAAATATACATTTAAATACATACATATATAGATATAATACACCCAGACACAGAGCAAACGAATCAGCTCATCACAGAAATGTTTGCCCTGGACTTGCCTAGATTGCTTTAAAGGTAAAGGAAAACATTTTGAAGAAACCGGCAATTCTAACTACTAATGTCTGTGTATCTAATGTCTGTCTATGCTATTAGGATCATACTCAAAAACCTGTATATAAGGTGACTTTAAATTAGTTCTTGATACGAAGGGCTATGCATGTGCTCGTGATAACAAACAACTTTCCCTAAAGAACCCAAAGTCAAATCCTAAAAAAAATTTTTGGACCCTCCATACAAATCGGTCAACGGACCAGCCAAATTAGTATGAAGAATCCATTTTTTTTTTGCGATTTGACTCTGGGTTCCATAGAGAAAGTTGTTTGTCATCGTCAGCACATGCATACCCTTTGGTATCAAGAACTAATTTAAAGTCTACTTATATATGATATGTGTATGTACATTTATGGCAATTTCCAAATACCACACTTTACCTACATCCCTCATATGTGCTGAAATGTATATCGCTGCCTCGGATTACCAAAGCAATTCAAACTAGGCCGTTGAAGGTATAAAGAATTCTATCAAAGCTGAATTCTTCCTTTTGGTTGAGGCTTTCAGAGTGTGGTTTCACTGTTATTAAGTACAAAAAAATAATAAAAATATAAAATAATGTTTCGTGAATTTATTTTTACCTCACGGTTCGCTACACAGTTTGAGAAGATTTTATCACTTAGACATTCCTTTATAACTTATGTGTTTATCAAATCGGAAAAATATATACAATTTAACGACATTACAAAAAATCCTACTTTCATTCCTATGATAATATATACAAGTTGAAATGTTGTTCGTTTCGGCAGAGCATACAGTGTCTAGAATCCGCATATGCCCCTGAATAAATCTTTAAATAAATTTTGTTATTGTTATTATTTATTTATTTATTAACACTTTTTTGTACATTAAAAAACTATATATAATTATAACTAGTGTACAAAATTATGGGAATGTACAGGTAGGCGGTCTTATTGATATAAGCAATCTCTTTCAGACAACCTTGAGGTAGAGAAAAACACGAAATACTTAGTATGTTATACGGGCAGAGTATTTATCAACTCAAAACATTATAATAGACTGATAAATGTAGAATTATAAATATTTATATATATCTGGTTTATAATAAATATAAAATATGAATATATACATACAAATAGGTTTATATAAACTACACAAACGTACAAGTACAAAATACATATAAATCAATACAATTTTGTACAGCAATCAAAAATGGGGATGTCCCCATTTTTACGTTTTACTATTTAGTAAAACGAACGGATGACAAAGAAACTAAAGGGATACAAAATAAGATTTGACCTGAGATTTGAAGACAGAAAGGGACTAAGAGCGCTTATTACTGGATTTGATGCATGCCAGGCACAGACTGGTGCTCAAGACACCAGCATGTAGAGACTTTTTACATTCTATTCCAGTTTTTCTCTGTACCCTCTTAGGAGAGACAAATTAAAAAGCCGTTTAAAGTCCAGACATGGTCCAGACAGATAGATATCCGGACTTTTTCTAAGATGGGCGGCATTTTTTCTGAGATGTCCGGATTTTCATCAGTCCTTTTAATATGCAAGAAACATTTTCAAAAGAAACTCACCGCTGCAAGTAAAGCCACACCTCGTACCCGTCATCACGCCCGACGAGTAAATATGACACGACGTGTGAGATGAAATAAACTGTGCAATGTAAGGCATCGTTTGTAGCCTCTCCCGAGTGATATTATGAAAATATCTTATGCATTACGAGTTTGGGAATGGCTGGAGATGTGGAGATATTTTAATTGTGTGAAGGAGTCATAAAGATACCGAATAGCGAGTCATGTAACTTTAACGAGATTTGTAAGCAAATGTAATTATGATTTTGTTTATGGGGAATAAATTATGAGTTTATGCTTCTTAATGAAAGTGTCTTAAAAATAACTTATACAGAATGTTAAAAAAGTGCGTCTGAGATTTTAAGGGGTTTTTTACAATCAAGAATAGAATACAGGAAAATCCGATCTACATTTTTTTTCAGTTTCCCATACTAAATCTGAATAGAGAATCAAGAATTTGTATGGGAAACTGAAAAAAACCCTGTATAGGGTGTAACAATATTTTAAAGGCGGACTTCTACTAATGAAACTATTTCAGTGTTTATTCTAATTTGCTGAAATCAAAAAAAAAATACTTACCAAACAAAGTAAATCACTCAACTGATAGATTTGAATTATTGAAAGAATACGTTACTTTGAGGCTTTAAAGGAGCAATAAGAAAATATTTTTCAAATATTAATCCCTGAGTAAAATAAGGTTTTGAAGTCTGTCCATAGACTGTCCATAGAGACAGTTTAATTTCCAACGTATGAGAAGAGACGGGAACTTCGCAAGGCACGATAATCCGCTGGTGTCCGTCGCTATCACTAGATGGCAGTCGTTAAGCCATGTCAGAGGCGGCTTGAAAACTTCCGACATCGGGGTTGGCCACGAGCTCCACAAAATCCACCAATTCGGTCTTGACCCCCCGTGTGTAGAGAATGACTTATATCTAAAGTTTATGAGAAAGAAAAGGACAACCTAGATGGGTTTGACTGTTAGTGGCATTCATATCGACCGTTACCGTGCTTCTCAAGGCACGTTGAGCCGTTGGTGCCGGTGGCAGTCGTTAAGCCATGTTGGAGGCCTTATAGGTGGCTTGAAAACTTCTGATACTGGGTTTTGCCTCTAGTCCCGCAACCTCCTCCAATTCGGACTTAGCCCCCGTGTGTGGAGTATGGCCTAACCTTCCCGAGTTATGGGAAGAGACCCATACCCCTGCAGTGGGGACGATATGGGTTGTTAACGATGTGAAAGAAGTTGCAGAAGTCCGCCATCAACAATATTCAAGGTTATGATACATAAATAAATATATGAATTTTTAAAAAACAGTCGCAAATCTCCGGTCCAAAGGCCAACCAGTGAGGCTGCGATAACATCTTATTTGTATTCCGCTTTCGTATCTCCTCAGAGCCGTATTCTGGATAAGCTTCTTATCTAAGTACTTTATTTTTTTAAGAATGAAATTAGACAAAAAAAGCGGCCAAGTGCGAGTCGGACTCGCCCATGAAGGGTTCCGTCGCAGCAAGTAACATAATATGTATAAAAGTTTTTGTAGTTCGTTGTAACTTGAATGAAAGGTAAATTGCGGTTTACGATTTATGACGTATTAAAAAAAAACTACTTACTAGATATCGTTCAAACCAATTTTCGGTGGAAGTTTGCATGGTAATGTACATCATATATTTTTTTTTAGTTTTATCATTCTCTTATTTTAGAAGTTACGGGGGGGGGGACACACATTTTACAACTTTGGAAGTGTCTCTCGCGCAAACTATTCAGTTTAGAAGAAAATGATATTAGAAACCTCAATATCATTTTTGAAGACCTATTCATAGATACCCCACACGTATGGGTTTGATGAAAAAAATTTTTTTGAGTTTCAGTTCTAAGTATGGGGAGCCCCCAAAATTTATTCTTTTTTTTCTATTTTTGTGTGAAAATCTTAATGCGGTTCACAAAATACATCTACTTACCAAGTTTCAACAGTATAGTTCTTATAGTTTCGGAAAAAAAGTGGCTGTGACATACGGACAGACAGACAGACAGACAGACAGACAGACATGACGAATCCATAAGGGTTCCGTTTTTTGCCATTTGGCTACGGAACCCTAAAAATGATATACGTCTTACGTTACGTTTTTTTTAGATATAAGTGTTAAGTTTGTTATACTTTTACAAGTGTAATAAGAATACCTGATTTACATTATAAGTAATAATATTAAAATAGCGTGGGTGTGGTGTCTATCATTTTAATTCCACATCCTTATTGACGACTTAATTCGAAAAATACTTATTGGTTATTTTTTAATATACTTTGTTCAATATTTTTTTGTTTAAACTGTCAAAATCGATTTTTTCGCCTGAAATTGTTTCCTCTTAATTCATAACAACCCATATTTTCCCTCGATGGAGCATTGGTCTGTTCCTATACATTGGGAAGGTTAGCCATTACTTTAGACACGTGGCCCAATTTCAGATTTGATAGAGATTGTGGGTCTAGTAGTTAAACCCAGTGTCAGAAGTTTTTAAGACCTCCGATGCGGCTAAACGACTGACTGCCATCTAGTGACAGCAGCCGGTACCAACGGCTCAACGTGCCTTGTGAAACTCAGCCGGGTAAACTCCCAGAATACAGCCTCCAATGAAGTGAAGCGGGGATCGATCCAAATCCGGTACGGAAATTAGTATGGGGTCGATACTTATAATAATAAACATTACTGACATAAAATAACAAGGTTTTCTTTGAGCACCATTTTTTCCTTTAGAGGAACGGTTCAATTTTGGTTAGCAATATTTTTGTTTTATTATATGTTTTTCGGTGGTATCTTAATTTATGAGCGTGTAAAAAGGGGATGTTTTATGGATTTTATCAAGCTAATAATATTTTATGTTCAAGATTGGTGGATGATGAAATAAGTAAGGGTTTTAGATCTTCCCTGTACTGTAACTCAACACCAGTAAATGATTTATTGCTTTTAATTTTAGAGAGTTGTTTGCAGAAAAATAAATAGTAAGGTTTTTTTTATTGAAAGGTCAAGAGTACCTACGATTCTGTAAAAAAGTAAGGTCTGCATTTAGCCTAACTTCATAAGAAATTTGCCTCAGGGGAGCAAAAAAGATATAGGATTTAAGGAATGAAGGCTTTTACTGATAATAGTATAGTGCATTAGCCTTCAGTATAGTTTTAGTAAAGAACAAGCTAGTATCAGTGACTCCGTACTTGTGGATGTTAGGATGTTTTCAAATATTCATGTGTTCTCCTGCCTAATTATCGTTTCGAAATAAGAAAATATTCTACAGGCACGATGAGCATGCTGACTATGCTGTTGATATTCATACCTTATAGGTCTGCACACCTCTTTTGCGTCAACATAAAGTTTACCAAAGAGTTGCTTTCGAAAAAGACTGTACTCGTTTTAAATAGGACAGAACAGTTTGTTTGACGCGCGAGGGCTGTTTCATTTTTTCTTCTTTTCTAACCCACTTTCAAGATTTCCGGCTATTCATTCTTAAACATAGTATAATCTTCTATAAAAAGGTTTTTACTTTTATTCTGTGATAGAGGCAAATGGTCGCCGCGAAGAATTCCTAATTCTGGATTTTCCACATTAGAAATTTTTCAATATCAGAATTTTCTCTATTCTTGTTTTACCAAATAGCATATGATACTCATGAAACTCTTTTACACCCTGATCTTTTTCTTCTTATCGTTTGGCAAATTTAACCGTGCTATCACAAGGGATAGACGGCAATTGCCTAGTGTTGCACTTAGCACCCGCGGTCACGTGTAAGGAATTTTTAATAGATTTACATCTACGGACTTATAAACAATAATAAGCACTATAGTAATTATCATCATTTTTGTCAAATATCAAAACACTAAGAGTATCATTTCTTTCGGCCCACGGTCTCCAATGACGTACCGTTATTAGCTACATGGCTTGTCCATTGCCACTTCGACTTGCTTATTCATCATCATCAGCCTGTTTTAGTCCACTGTTGGACATAGGCCTCCCAAGGCACGCCACTTATACCTATCTTCAGCCACGTGCATCTGGCTGTTGCCAGCAACCTTGCGCAAATCATCGCTCCACCTAGGAAGTCCCACGCTACGTTTGCCCAAACGCAGTCTCCACTGTAGAACTCTATTTGTCCACTTCAACTTGCTTATTACATACAAATAAAAAGTATCTACACTTTATTCAAATACCACCATCTAATGTATGCTACTGTGAAATCGTGCTCATCCCTTACACGAAGTAAGCGCGTGATTGATCAGGCGACCAAGCGTCTGAAAAGAGTCTTCATTTTAATTTTATCTTCGTACGCATTATGTCAGGGCTGATCGATTGGCATTTTATGTTCTTGTATAATACAACCTATCCGGACTTGGCATACTTGTGTGGGTTATAGAGTAACTTTCCAAGTTGTGTTAAATATACAGCACAGGACCGATCGGTGTGGACATCCTTGGGGGAGGCCTTTGTCCAGCAGTGGACGTCTTTCGGCTAATGATGATGAAAAATTGATCGCGATTGATAAAAAAAAAATCGTTGGCCTAGGTACTTTAACGATTGGATCAGTCGATCGCCCAATTTACTATGAAACGTAATTTTTTTTTTTTTTTTTGGCTGAGTTGTTTAATTTCATGAGCAGTAGCATAATAATAATGTCACAATTTTGAAATACCCTATACACGGTGTTACAATATATGAATGCTGAACCCGTTAACTGGACCCTCTTAATAATCACAGAGTACAACTTTGATCTACAACCTTTTTTAATTGCAAAAGAAAAAAACTTTTTCGACTTTTCATGCTTAATTGGTCAAAAAACTTAATTAACAGCAACAGGGCAATTAGCATTGAAAATCTGAAGTAGACATTGAAAATAAAAAGCGGCCAAGTGCGAGTCGGACTCGCCCATAAAGGGTTCCGTAGCAGCAAGTAACATAATATAAAAACTAGCTGGGTGACCGAGCTTCGCACGTTCAATCGGAGCGTTTATAAACTAATTCACTTAATATTAAAAAACTGGAAACGACATATCCAGATGAACCACGCCAAAAATGGCAGAAAAATACTCGAACATATCAGTGCATGTTGTCATTCCTGTGCTCATTTCTTCAAGAACTGCACGCCATCTGTTGTCGAGTAGCGCGGTCAATGTTAGCAACAAAGGGCTCCAAGGCCTCCAAGTAATGTAATTCACTGGTAATTCACCTACTCGACAAAAGATGGCACCATTAGTGAAATATATTTACAAAACAAAAAACCAACTACCTATCAAAATAAATTCCTTATTTGTGAGGATAAGTTTAGGTTTAGACCCTCATAGATCCATTGTAGATCCGAAACAACTAACCATAGATCGATAGAATTATTTTTGTTAGAATCGTTTTCGACAAAGATAAAAAAAAATGTAATGCACAGTAAATTCGAAACATAAACATTGTAGCAGTCGTTGATGTCTTTTATATAAAACTTGATAAGTCAGCGCACGTCGAATTTTTTTAAGAATACTGTCTTCGATAAAATAGGTAAAAAATGTACCTACGTCATTCACGCTGCAGCACCCGATTTGAAATGTTCCAAATCGATTTTTGGTGATTTTTAACCCCTTATCCTAAATTTTCGTCAAAAAGTTTCAAGCCGTTTTCGAAATCCTCGGGACACCTAACTCGTTTAATAGTATAGAAATGATAATAATAACACAAATAAAACGATAAAAAATTATAAAGTCTCACCGGATTCGAATCCGAACCTACATGAAAGAAAGCTAGCACCGCACCGTTAGGCCAGTTCGCACTTGAAATGAGCGTTAAAAATAAGCATTATATGTGTCCCTATATTATGTAATTTCGCTCATATATCCCTTAAATGAGTTTTCCGAAGATAATTCCACCATAGGTCTATTTCTGGTGATTTTTAACCCCTAATCCTAGATTTTCGTCACAAGGTTTTCAAAATCGTCGGGACACTTAACTCGTTTAATAGTATAAGGATTCTCGTAGTTCGTTGTAGGTAAATTGCTGTTTACGATTTATGACGTTTTAAAAAAAAACTACCTACTAGATCTCGTTCTAACCAATTTTCGGTGGAAGTTTGCATGGTATTTGACATCATATATATTTTTTTTACTTTTATCATTCTCTTATTTTAGAAGTTACAAGGGGGGGACACACATTTTACCACTTTGGAAGTGTCTCTCGCGTAAACTATTCAGTTTAGAAAAAAAATATATTAGAAACCTCAATATCATTTTTGAAGACCTCTCCATAGATACCCCACACGTATGGGTTTGATGAAAAAAAAATTTTGAGTTTCAGTTCTAAGTATGGGGAACCCCCAAAATTAATTGTTTTTTTTCTATTTTTGTGTGAAAATCTTAATGCGGTTCACAGAATACATCTACTTACCAAGTTTCAACAGTATAGTTCTTATAGTTTCGGAAAAAAGTGGCTGTGACATACGGACGGACAGACAGACAGACAGACAGACAGACAGACATGACGAATCCATAAGGGTTCCGTTTTTTGCCATTTGGCTACGGAACCCTAAAAACACGACATTGAATACAAATATCAGTTTGCTGCATTGATGATATGACAGTATGAAGACTGGAGAAGCCGTTAGTTTACTGGGTCCAAAATTAGGACTAAAAGAAACCAAGTTAACAATAGCTAAAGCACTTTTAACCGATTTCAAAAAAAGGAGGAGGTTCTCAATTCGTCGGAATCTTTTTTTTTTATGTATGTTCACCGATTACTCGAAGACGCCTGAACCGATTTGGAAAATTCTTTTTTTGTTTAAACGGGTATACTTCACAGGTGGTCCCATATAAATTTTATCGAAATCAATTCAGCGGTTTTTGAGAATATCAACAAAAACATAGCAAAATTGGAGTTGTTGCGATTGAAGTCGGTTGTTTTTAACGTATTCAGCGTGGTCAATCTGTAAAAATTGGCCCTTATTTTCTATCCAACTCAAATTCTTCTGAGGTTCGATTCGCTTTGCCATCCAACGAATTCATCAATAAAACGTTTATTTGAATCGTAGAGATAATTCGCCGTTCCACCTACCTACAACTACTCCGAGTGTAGAAGGATGTTTAAAAGTGTGTTTGTTTGTAAACTCTTTGGATGTTTTTGGCTGATGATGATGAAACTGTTTGTTTTATAAAATAATTGGCAACACTGAACACGTTAAAAACCGACTTCAATCGTAACAACTACAATTTTGCAATGATTTTTTAGTTTTTGTTGATTTTGCAAAAAGTACTAAATTAATTTTAATAAAATTTATGTGTGACCACCTCTGAAATATTCCCTACCAAAAGAAAAAAGAATT
This sequence comes from Coleophora deauratella, assembly GCA_958295455.1. Lineage (NCBI taxonomy): Eukaryota > Metazoa > Arthropoda > Insecta > Lepidoptera > Coleophoridae > Coleophora > Coleophora deauratella. The sequence continues at coordinate 3,025,103 of OY282390.1, read as the reverse complement.
AAAGGAAAAATTATAATCATGTCCATCTAAGTGATTTTTGCAGACTGCTAAATTCGACCTAAGTTTTGTAATTACTGGTGTCAGCTGTTTTTAACACTATGAAAGACAAAACCTAAAAATACTTTTTTAATTAAATAAATAAATAAACAAAGATCCCGGGACAATTGACAGACGGTCATCTCGCCCCAAACTAGGATCTAAATCTTTAATAATTCATGTTACAAAAATTCGTTACAAAATTAAAAGTTTTTATTTTATTTTATTTGTATCTTGTGACAGCCAATAAATCAAAGACTTGCTGACAGGCTGTATTATACCAATGAACAGAGTTTCAGTTTGCACATATCTCGACTCCCAGTTCAATATTCCGGACGTAAGAAAACGAGTAACAATGCGTCTTATATGTTCAGCAAAAACCTTTGCCCAAACATCTGTGAATCCCTCAGGATCCTGAGAAGAAAGTGGAATTTGTGAGAGATGCTATCTTCGCCCCACGGAAATGAGACGAGTCATTTGGTGCGATATTATCACATTATTGTGTTCTTTCCCGCCAAATTTAGTGCAAGAATGCTTTCGAGATACTCGCGATAAGAAGTGGAGACAATGCCGTGAATTCTTACTTTTGGGTGGTTGAAGAAGAGATAATTGAAGTATTGATTTTTCGACGAAGTTTTGTCTCAAATTTTAGGTATTTGGAGATTTAGGTCAAATATTTTTTGTCTGGGTTTTTTATAAAAAAATACTCTACGGACTCCTTATGGAATGATACTATATACTTAAGTCTTTTGAAAAACATGAAAAAATAAAAAAGGACGTAAAAAAAATTGTAAACAAAGAATGACTTTTTCATACTTGTATTGTTCATATCGTGTGGCTTATTTTTAACCTTTTTTTTTACCCTCAATTGGTAAGCCCTTGGCATCATCTCACCTGATGGTAAGTGACGATGATGCCGAAGATGGAACCGGGCTTACGAAGATTCCCCAACGCAATGGGGAACTGGCTATCTTATCTTCATGCCGGAACACATCAATGCTGTTAACATTGATGTTTGGCGGCAAGACTTAGATAAGATGGTGGTAGCTAGCCAGGTGGGCTCAGAAAATGCCACCAACCAAACCAAGTCCACAAAGTTGGACCCCGCCGGGAATCGAACCCGCGACCTCCTGATGTGAAGCGAGCGGCAAGCCACTACGCTACGGAGGCGGTTAAAAAGAAATGTCGATGTCAAAAACATGCTGGGCCAAACTTATCTAAATCCATCGACACAAAGAAGAATGAATGAATGAGTTAAATACTTTATTGCACAAGATAAGAAGAAGTCGGCGGTTGTCTGGCGATAGATGGCGGTAGTCTTGTGAAAAAGTTGCACTTATCATCACCCGCGATCACGTATATAGAGCATTTTAGATATAACTATAGAGCTTCCGCCCGCTACTTCATCTGCATGGACTTCAGAATTGGGTCTAGCGAGAAATAAAATGTTAAGTCAGCGCCATCTACTGACATAGTAAAAATTTTAGTTTTTAGCCATTCCTCCGAAAACCCTTGAGATTTCCGGGATAAAAAGTAAATATGTTGTTAGCCCAGTGCTTCATCTATTTACCTGCCAAATTTCATCCAAATCCGTTAAGTAGATTCAGCGTGAAAGTGGAACAAACAAACATCCATACTTTCACATTTATAATAAGTTATTATTATTATTAGTTGAGTTATAATATTAGTGAGATGAGATGAGATAATATACACTGCCAGACGTATTCATTCACCGCCACTTTCGTACACACCAAGAGTTTTGAACAGACTGTACCTACCTATTTATAGACTTCCTAAATTTTTCAAGCGTCATTTATCTGAACCTATCTCTTTTTCTGCCTGTATACCTTAATTTGACTGTACCTCCAAGATGGCGGAGGTGTCTCTACAAACAAATTGCTTTTCCTCACAATTTGGGGCACGTTTAGATGGTGAAGCGTCCTCCCAAATTATTGCTGACAAGAAATTTCAATACAAAAATCTTCGTTGTTAGAGAAAAAAATATATCTTTGATATTCACAAATAAAAATACTTAAACTATATTAAATGTATAAATATATACATATATCTTATCTTCATGCCGGAACACATCAATGCTGTTAACATTGATGTTTGGCGGCAAGACTTAGATAAGATGGTGGTAGCTAGCCAGGCGGGCTCAGAAAATGCCCTACCACCAACCAAACCGAGTCCACAAAGTTGGACCCCGCCGGGAATCGAACCCGCGACCTCCTGATGTGAAGCGAGCGGCAAGCCACTACGCTACGGAGGCGGTTAAAAAGAAATGTTGATGTCAAAAATGCTGGGCCAAACTTATCTAAATCCATCGACACAAAGAAGAATGAATGAATGAGTTAAATACTTATTGCACAAGATAAGAAGAAGTCGGCGGTTGTCTGGCGATAGATGGCGGTAGTCTTGTGAAAAAGTTGCGCTTATCATCACCCGCGATCACGTATATAGAGCATTTTAGATATAACTATAGAGCTTCCGCCCGCGACTTCGTCAGCGTGGACTTCAGAATTGGGTCTAGCGAGAAATAAAATGTTAAGGCAGCGCCATCTACTGACATAGTAAAAATTTTAGTTTTTAGCCATTCCTCCAGGAACACTCGAGATTTCCGGGATAAAAAGTAAATATGTTGTTAGCCCAGTGCTTCATCTATTTACCTGCCAAATTTCATCCAAATCCGTTAAGTAGATTCAGCGTGAAAGTGGAACAAACAAACATCCATACTTTCACATTTATAATAAGTTATTATTATTATTAGTTGAGTTATAATATTAGTGAGATGAGATGAGATAATATACACTGACAGACGTATTCATTAACCGCCACTTTCGTACACACCAAGAGCATTGAACAGACTGTACCTACCTATTTATAGACTTCCTAAATTTTTCAAGCGTCATTTATCTGAACCTATCTCTTTTTCTGCCTGTATACCTTAAGTTGACTGTACCTCCAAGATGGCGGAGGTGTCTCTACAAACAAATTGCTTTTCCTCACAATTTGGGGCACGTTTAGATGGTAAAGCCTCCTCCCAAATTATTGCTGACAAGAAACTTCAATACAAAAATCTTCGTTGTTAGAGAAAAAAATATATCTTTGATATTCACAAATAAAAATACTTAAACTATATTAAATGTATAAATATATACAGGGTGTTAAAAAAAGTGCGTTTGAAATTTTAAGGGGTTACTCAGAATCAAGTATAGAATCCAGGAAAAATATTGAAAAAATTCGCTCTTCAATTTTTTTTGCAGTTTTTCATACAAATTCTCGATTCACTATTTAGATTTAGTATGAGAATCTGAAAAAAATAATTGAACAGCGGATTTTTTTAATATTTTTCCTGGGTTCTGTACTTGATTCTGAGTAACCCCTTAAAATTTTAAACGCACTTTTTTTAACACCCTGTATACATAAAATGATCAAATAGTGGCATAAAAATCATTGCACATACATCATATTAAATAAAATTCCTATCATATGACGAACTATGTCAAACTGAATAAATTTTCTCAAGGAATCTGTGGACAATTGACGAAAAAAAGCGCATTATGGTCTGTCTAATTTCCTTGAAAAGTTAGCCAATGAGCTAATCTATAAGATAGCGGTGTACACTTTTCGAACGTCATTCTTTGATCTACCCAATACGAGGTTCCTACCACTTCCCAATTCCCAGCTACATACCTACTTCGAATAAAATATTTTCATTTCATAGCACGTAAGGGTAAAATATATTGTGAGCAGCCGTTATTTAATTAATGTGAATTAATCTCCAGCAATAAAAACCTACAACACATTTTTTCCTCACTTCAAATTCAAACCTTACGTCTGTCAATTAAAAATTACTGTAAACAGTCTGTATGTCATAAGTTGTTAATTTTTCTTAGTATATGAACAAGACCGTGAGAAATTGAAATAGTTTTCAATATTTGAAAGTATAGACCTGGTTATAGAAGAAATATATTAGACAATACGTTAGTGTTAAGGGGGAACAAGAATTCTAAAATAAACTTTCTCCAACAAACATGACTGTGAGAAAACGAAAAAAATACCAAAAAGGATTACCTATATTACGAAAAATATTTATAATAAATTTTCAAAAAAAAAAACAAGATTACTTACAAAATCGCACAATCTGTTGATCTAAGCAGAGTGTGAATTCTAAAAAGATTGTGGCCAAACTTTAAAAATTACTTGAATCCAAACATCGAAAGTCAAAACTTAAGTCAGAAAAACTTTGCATCGAAATTTCCTGACATCCTACCTCAAACTTTCTAATCTGTGGTAATAGGCATGTCTAATGTCAATCACTGAGTTATGGCGAACAGTTTCTAATAATTAATTTTGTTGGGTGTGTGCAAGACTCGAGGCTTGATTTGTACGACGCACGCGCGACGAACGCCGGTTCGCGTGGGGTGGCCATGTGTTAGGAAAAAAAATGACATATTTTTTTGGTTGGAGACGGAGAGGGCACTTTTTTTAGTAATTAATGGGATACGTATTTTTATGTTTTGTCGATGTAGCATGAAAGCAGTATGCTTTTATTTATATGGTTATGGAGATTTTTTTATTAATTGGAGGAAAAAGTTAGTTATATCTAGGAAGTACTGCATTTTTTCTTATGTTGCTGAAGGCAAATAACGCTTAATATATCGTTATTACAAAAAACATATGACGAGACATATTGTTATTGCGTATTTTGTAAAACTTTAGATGAGAATATTTTTGAAGGATTATTATAAAAAATATTATTATTTTATGATGATGATTATAAAAAATACCACCAATATTTTAAATCCATTATACAATAACAATCTGTAATAACAAAATATAGTTTGGTAAGTATAATGTAATATACCTACCCAAAATATCAAATATAAAGATTTCATTCAAACTTATTTCAAACTGCTTGAATTTAAAGAGTGACAGAACATTCAATATTCATCCATCAATTGCGGCATTCTATCTTGATGACGTCACTTGACATATCCCCAAAAAATACACTGACAACATTGTCACCCTAACTGCAGCCTCCAGCACCCGAGAAGGTTTCATATTGACCTATACGTATTACGAGTACTCTCCACGCGCTTTCAGGACGTGCGACAGGGACACACGATATTTTCATCCGGAAACCCTATTAAGTGTAAGCGAGACGGATATACCCGGCCGGGTGGACTTGTTCAGTTTGCCTCCGACGCCGGTGTGTCACGGACAGACGCGATTACAAAAATTGTAAGAACTCGTTTAAAATTAGAACCTCAATGTTGTGAAAACGTGTTATACTGCTGAATTTGATTGTTGTGCGTAAAGTGATTTTTGTGTATGATTATTGACCGGTTCAAATCGGCCGTATAGTGTTCGGATTTGTGTAAAAGTGCTGGTGAAATAGAGGCGAGTATTTCTTCAATTTGTTCCCAGGGGTGACATTTCCTGAACGTAAGTAATTTTTGCCGGATTATCCGTTAATGGTTGTCTGGTTGTTTCCGTTTGAAGGTTATACGACGACAGTTTGACGAATTCGTGTGAATTAACTCTCCTTGCTTATTTCTCCTTAACAACGAGTGTTTTTTTTTGTTATTTACGCAATTTAAGTACAGAATAGGTAACCTTTCAGTACTTAATTTAAATTTAAAGATGATCGACTATAGACTTTAATTTAATGGTATATAGTGTACAACTCCGTGAATTTCCACAGGTACCAAAATTGTTTGATTTTTCAATAAATCAGCCGTAATAATAGAAAACATAGCTGTGAACTAAATACAGGAGAACGTAACATCAATTATTTCAGACGCTCGTTGAGTATATCGACGTTTGTGATAAAGTAGCCTTTGAATTTTGTTAAACTAATAGGATACGTCTGGATACTAATAACCGTAACAGTACTGTTGTTTTGATGTTCAGCGTGTTCTTAAATGATAAAACAAAAAGTCTTCGTTTCAGAAATTTTATCACAATATTCCATTTAATTGTGGTCTCGATTTTTAAACTCAAACTTTTTGTAATGAAAAATATCCTCATCTTCGAATAAATGGATAACTATCAATCTAAACATCGACATAAATGACAGGCAGAAGTAAACTACTAAAAAGTTCCAGGGTGAAAACTACAATATATTTTTTACGAAAAAAGATTGTCTATGAGTCAAAAAAGACAGCAGTAGTCAAACAAAGCACAAAAAAAATAGTAATAAAAATATTATTTACAATAAGTGCAATATAGCCAGTTCCCTATTGCGTTGGGGAATCTTGGTAAGCCCGCTTCCATATTCGGCATCATCATCACTTACCATCAGGTGGGATGATGCCAAGGGCTTACCAATTATGGGTAAAAAAACATTAAAGATTTGCGTATATAACAGACAATCCAGTAGTGGGTTGTGACTGTATGATCCGATATAAAACCGGTGCAAGGAGATTCCAACCTAAAAATGCTGCAGTCTGCAACTAATCTTCATAGACTAATATTGGTAATCTTCATGATTATAGATGAGTAAAAAAATTAAATGTTTTTTAAGGTACTTGAAAATATTTCATGTGTAATAAGCTACGCCATCGCTTCCGTCGGCCGTCGCGTAGCTGTGAATGTGTTTTTTTTGTTTTTTGGAGTTGCCTAATTATCCCTAAATAACACGAATTAAGGGTTTAACCCATTTTTTTAGGTACTAACTAAAATTTAAAAAACTTGACATGATTTTTTATTGAAATATGCATAACAAAATTCTGATCTTTCTTGCGAACGCAGGTACTAAGTTTCTTTTGCATTTCTTTTCAATACGCATTAAATTCTACTTGTCTAAGAATTTTTATGAATAAAAAGACATATCAAGACTGTTTACATTTATTTCAATAGAAAAGGAATACAACTTTTTGTTTGTGTACCACAATAAATGTTAACAACGCTTTTACCATTAAGTTTAAGTCAACGTAGCTGCTCAAAACTGTATAGGCTATATAGGCTGTTATAGGCTGCGACATCAAAAACTAAAATGACAGTAATTGAGTCAACCAATTTATGTTTTGTTTGTAAATCTATTATATTGTATTGTTCTTTAAGAGACTTCAAAAACTTCAAAGACGTCTGTTTTCGGTGGTTAGATTGTATTACTTTGTGTCATCGATTTTCAAGGAACTACACGACTGATTGTAGTACCTAAAGGTTTTTTGTTGAAAAACTTGTTCTTGGAGATTTTTTTAATAACCAAGCTAAAAAAAAATTAAGCTGATTAGTTTTTTTTTAATGGCATAGCTGGCAAACGAGCAACGGATCACCTGATGGTAAGCGATTACCGCCGCCCATAGACACCCGCAACACCAGAAGAGTCACAAGTGCGTGGCTGGCCTTTGATTTATGACGTTAAATCACAAAACTATTCAAGCGTAAATATTAAAGCATGATTAAATTTTTATTAGAAAAAAATTATCGTATCTGACCAATTTTTTTCAAATTTCTCTACTCAATACACCATAACTTATTCAATAGTATTACAAAGACCACACAGTGAATAACAAAGCGAGTAATTATGTCGGAACAGGCAATAAATCTTACTGCTAAGCTGTGTACGTAGAATTTATTACAGGAAATTATTAATTTTCCACATATATTTCATACTATTTATAATAAGGTTTGGTTAAGGTTGCGGGAAGCCGCTGGATGCGGGCAGTGCAGGACCGGTCGATGTGGAAATCTTTGGGGAGGCCTTTGTCCAGCAGTGGACATCTTTCGGTTGATGATGAGGATAATAAGCTTTAGGGTCATGTAAGCAGAAAATCTGCACTTATAAATACATTATTTTCCTTACAAGACAAAGTTATTCACAAGAGAATTGAAGTCTATAAATAAAAAGAAAAACTGACTGACTTGACTGACTCGGTGGCTAAGTGGTTAGCGCTCCTGACTACTGATCCGAGAGTCGTGGGTTCGATCCCCACGCATGTGCCAGATCCGGTGCCAGTTGCCAAGTTCAAGCCATGTGGCTGAAATCTGTGTGTTGCTAAATACATACATTCACGAGTGTTAAAATACCTAAAACTAGACTTCTATCGCAAGACTAATAATCACCGAATAAAGCGATTCCTGGAATAAAGTTTCTAGATAAAACATAGGGTAGGTGATTTGTGGGTCAATAAAGCCCCTGCACCTAGAAACGTTAAGCCGTTGGTGCCGGCTGCTGTCACTAGATGGCAGTTGTTAAGCCATGTCAGAGGCCTTATAGGCAGCTTGAAAACCACTATTGCCCACTAGCCTCACAACCTCCACCAATCCGGACTTGGCCTCCGCGTGTGGAGCATGGCCTGACTATACCAATTTATAGGAAGAGAAGACAGCCGTGCCCCTGCAGTGGGGACGATATGGGTAGTTAACACACATCTAAAAGTAGTTCCTATATAGGGTTACTTTGAACTGTTCTTGATACGAAAGGCTATGCATGTGCTCATGATAACGAACAACTTTGCCTAAGGAATCCATAGTCAGAGTGCAAAAATATTTTGGTCTCTTCATACTTATTTGGCCGGTCAGTTTACGATTTGTATGGAGAGTCCAGTTTTTTTTGCCATTTGACTATGGGTAACCTTAAGGAAAATTGTTTGTAATCATGAGCGCATTCATAGCCTTTCGTATCAAAAACTAATTTATAGTCACCCTATATAGTTTAGGATGTGCCACAAGGATTGAGCAATGATTTTTTATTAAACTCTATTTCTTTAAGTACTTAATGAAATGTAAACAATCTTGGTATGTCTTTTTATTGTTATCTGTATTTTAAAATTTTCAATCGAATAGAATGAATTGCGTTTTTAATAGAAATGCAAAAGTAACGTATAGTCTCTAGATTTGTAAGAAATATTAAAATTTTAATGTGCACTTTTCAATAAAAAGACATTTGTCAAGTTTTTTTGAGTTTTGTTATGTACGTAACGAAATGGAGTATAAAGTTAGATACGCAAGACTAAAACACAGTTTAAGGACATTATACAGTATGGACACTCCCTGCCGCTCTCTGAATGCTACCTCTCGCCCCCTGTGTGACCGATGTGTGACCTTTTGTTGAGAGGTTGGCGAACCAAAGCACAGTATAATAACCAAAGACAATTTTATTTTTTTAAGGAAAGAGCTAAAGGCTCCTAAGGCTATAAACCTTGTCTGGTGTATACAGCCTTAACTTTATTTGTAAAAGTCTAGCTAACAATAAAGACAATGAGGGCTAATTATTGAATCTCGATTCAACCCTAGTACAATCACGCACACATTGACATGTGTACAAACATGAATGTCTATGTAGTAAATAATGGCGCGTTTGTATGAAGTGTCCGAGGTGTGGACTAAAGGCAGGTACAGTTGTTTTACCCTTAGCTTCTTCAATTTCTAATTGGACTATAGGGTACACGTCGTAGTAAATACGGTGTGATGAAGAAATGTTATTCTATCCTTTACGTGAACTTCGGATGTATAGGGCACGTAGAACCAGTTCGACAGTTTAACACCTGGTTTCCCACTATACTTGAAAGTATTAAGTATAGTTCTTTTTTATAGCACTCTTTTACAACATTCTTCTTCTTATCGTGTGGCACATTTAACCGTTCTATTCAAAAGGTATAGACGGCGGTTGCCTAGTGTTGCACTTAGCGTCACTCGCGGTCACGTGCAGGGCATTTAGATTTACACCTACGGACGTGTGCAACGCGATCATCATAGACATCTAGAAATGAGATGTGCAGGTTTCCTTACGATGTTTTCCTTCACCGTAAAGCAGTCGATATAAAATGCAAGTAAGTTTCGAAAAACTCATTGGTGCAATGGCCCGGATTTGAACCCACGACCTCTGGTTAGGAGGATGGAGTCACTAGCCGCTGCGCCACCGACGCTTTTTAACAACATTTATATTTAAGGTTTAGGTGGCTGGCCAGTCAGTCAGTACTTCATAGTATTATTTTATATGAGTCCTTATGAAATATCAGAAAAAAATTAATCACGGCTTCGACTCATTAAAATCCAAGGAACCTATATTATATTCGAAAAAAAATTGCCTCCTAAACTAATTAATCAACTGTTCCGCCTATTTTGTATGGGAAGTCAAAACATTTTTTTGCGAACTGAGTACTTATCGGTTTTGTGGCGAAATTTGTTCAGTTTCATGAGTCACTGTTAATTATTTTTCAGGTATTTTAGGAGTACCCTATAAAAAAAAAAGTAAATAGATAAAAGATTACATTACCAAAAAATTATAAAAATATACCAAAAAACATCCAACACAGACTGAGTTCGTCATCATCAAAGAAATATAAACCCAAAAGTTTGATAGCATGGTTATTCGAAAATATATGTATTCTACAATTTTAATTAAACTTAACATATTTTTAATTACACAAATACTGTTAATTCAAAAGTCAAATACCATTTTATCTGCCACTATTTGCTCAGATGAGCAATAATTTTAATCATTTCATCAAAAGTGACGTTGTTTTTAGGGTTCCGTAGCCAAATGGCAAAAAACGGAACCCTTATGGATTCGTCATGTCTGTCTGTCTGTCTGTCTGTCTGTCCGTATGTCACAGCCACTTTTTTTCCGAAACTATAAGAACTATACTGTTGAAACTTGGTAAGTAGATGTATTTTGTGAACCGCATTAAGATTTTCACACAAAAATAGAAAAAAAACAATAAATTTTGGGGGCTCCCCATACTTAGAACTGAAACTCAAAAAAAATTTTTTCATAAAACCCATACGTGTGGGGTATCTATGGATAGGTCTTCAAAAATGATATTGAGGTTTCTAATATCATTTTCTTCTAAACTGAATAGTTTGCGCGAGAGATACTTCCAAAGTTGTAAAATGTGTGTCCCCCCCCCGTAACTTCTAAAATAAGAGAATGATAAAACTAAAAAAAATATATGATGTACATTACCATGCAAACTTCCACCGAAAATTGGTTTGAACAATATCTAGTGAGTAGTTTTTTTTAATACGTCATAAATCGTAAACCGTAATTTACCTTTCATTCAAGTTACAACGAACTACAAAAACTTTTATATTATGTTACTTGCTGCTACGGAACCCTTAATGGGCGAGTCCGACTCGCACTTGGCCGCTTTTTTTTTATGTGATAGGTGGCAAATGAGCAGACGGATCACCTGATGGTAAGCGATTACCGCCGCCCATAGACACCCGCAACACCATAGGAGTTACAAGTGCGTTGCCGACCTTTGAAATGGGATGGGGGGAATTGGGAAGGAGGGAGGTTGTGCCTCCGGTTAGTTCTTTGTGAATAACACTGGCAAATTTTTATTTGTGTAGTATCAAGTTATTTTTCTTTTGACGCCATTACAATTTCATTTTCTTTTAAGTATATATTATCTCTTTAATATTGTTTATGTCAACTTTTATACCATAATATCCACTTGTGAATTCTACCATAAATAAGGGTAGCATCCTAAAATTCATGTACAAAGTATGTTTTTCGACCCATCTACTTTGGCACCTACACACAGTGACCCAAACGAAACGAGACATTTTAACCCCCGAAACGGCATCCGTTGACTGCGAATCGCTAATTGGGTCGAATCGTCCCATTGTTAGGTGGACAATGGCAACCCTGGAGTAATTTTAAAGCATCCCAGAGGGTGGGCTTTCGACTATTTTGGGTAGTTGTTGAGAAATTTCAGCAGTAAATTTCAGGTGTTTATTTGTCTTGTGGACAGGCATCGGATAAAAGCTTGGGTCAGTTTTCCCTTTAGTTACTAATTGTGATAATTGGTCAGGAATATATTTTTTTATTTACTATTTACCTACGTCTTGATAGACCTAGAGATATGTTTCATAATAAAAAGCGTTTCTGAGTCCTATGCGTAATAGATTCTGCCAATATTTTGGGAATATAAGGCCACACGTGGTCCAGATTTATGACGGTTCTAGGGTCATTGCCCATCACATCTGCTCTGCCTATTAAGTAATGTTAAGTAAATAAATTCAGTTTTTTGCAATTCCTCCGGGAACTCTTGACTTTTTGAGATAAAAGTATATAAAATTTAAAATGTATGTACTTTAGCACGCTCTGTAGCCTAAACAGCTTGATGGGTTTGAGCTTAAGAGGCGTCGTTATATTGGTATTGATCCCCAGATTAGCGTTACATACATTTTAATGCAGTCGAATTTTTTTATATGGTGAAGTTATTTATTACTCTGTATGACTATAAATGTTCCTTTATCTTTTAATACTTTTCAACCGACTTCAAAAAAAGGAGGAGGTTCTCAATTCGTCGGAATCTTTTTTTTTTAAATTTTTTTTATGTATGTACACCGATTACTCGAAGACGCCTGAACCGATTTCAAAAATTCTTTTTTTGTTTAAAAGGGTGTACTTCACAGGTGGTCCCATATAAATTATATCGAAATCGATTCCGTGGTTTTTGAGAAAATCAACAAAAACATAGCAAAATTGGAGTTGTTGCGGTTGAAGTCGGTTGTTTTTAACGTATTCAGCGTGGTCAATTATGTCCATAGCTATATTAAGCTATATTACAATATATTAGTTATTTCCTTTTCTTAATGATGATCTCTATAAATCTTAACCTTCTCTATTTTGTCATTGGGAAAAAAATGGAAACCGCCGCCGCCATACCTATAGTGCCTATCAGCATATCACAGTATGGTTTTACAGGAATATAGATAATTCACAGTTTCATTAGAATAAGTTCAGAGATCGTAGTGATTTACACAATGAACACAAAACAAACAAAAAATATAGATTGCATTAAACGTAAACACAAGTATAAGATTAGAAAATAAAAGATAAAATATAAAATAACACAAGAGAAACGACTTAAACTTTTCTTCGAAGTCATAAAAATAACCAAGTTATATAAGAGTTTTCTTCAAATCGAGTGTTCTGAGGGAAGTTGGACCATATTATGTGCTATAAACAAGTCTGGAAAGAAACAATAACTTTGTGACACCACATGTCGAAACTCGAAACTGTTCGCAGGCTCGGAAGAAAGAGGCTTTTAGCAAAATCTTTGATTTTCCCTAAATGTCAACACAACAAAGTGGTCGTCGTCGTCTCAAAGTGGAATTCCTTTGGTACTGTCTTTTGAATTTGATGATATGTCAAGACATTTTCAAGAGGAGGAGGAGGAGGAGTCAAATAAAGGTAATACAGGTTAGAGATATCTGCCGCTTCTTAATGCAATTTTAATAGATTTTATATTATACAAGTGAGGTGTTATTTACTAATAAAACTGAAGAACTTTTCCGAAGGAGCCTACACAACTGAGACAAAAAAATTAAGTCTCCATACTAACTATCGATAATTTATCAGTCAAATTGCGAATTTCATATGAAAGCCGATTTTTGTCGCTTTCGAAAGTTGTTCAGTTTCATAAGAAGCATTTTCCTTTTTTCGGTTTTCGGCCAAAAAAGTTGGGTATAACAAAACAAGTGAAGGATCCGCTAACTAAGGCTTCTATGAACTACTTTTGTTCTATAAATAAAATAAAAATTTGGGACACAAAAATTGAAGTCAAAGTAAAAGTCAAAGTCAAAATATATTTATTCCAAGTAGGTAGCGTTGTAAACTTTTCGCAAACCAGTTTTTAATCTACCTAATACTAAGTTCCTACCACTTGGAACTCGTATACCCAACGTTTCGGGAAGTGTTTGCGGAGAGAGAAGAAACGTCGGGTCCAAAAGAAACTCCCTCCAAAACATTTCTTCAAATGCAAATCGATAAGCCTATTTGCTAACTTTGTATGAAAAGTAAAATAATTCTTTTTACGATTTCACCAAAGTCGTAACACAAATGTTGTTTAGTATGTTGAATGAAATTATATGACTCTATCTCTCTCCTAATTAATGAGGGACCTGGTTTGTACTAAATATTGAAACGGAATTGAATTAAATTATTTTTTTAAAAAGTTTTAGTAAAAAGTTAAAACTCAAATAAGGTAGCTCTAATTCTGACACTAGGATTCCATATACTGCGAGTAGGTAACACGTCCCTTTCTAAAAATATTTCTAAAAATACGTGACAAATAGTTTCAGTACCAACAAAGAAACAGCAGACAAAACTTCTTCTTCAGTAAACTAACGAGAAATCAAATATAAATAATATACAACACCATTGTCACGAATCACGAAACCTAAACATGGTAACATGGTAACATGGTAACACTGCGGTATTGTGGCCAGCCCAATAGAACTAGAACAACAAATCAAATAGTTATAATAGAACACGTCAAATTCGTAAACCCCTGGCAGACAAACAGAACTGAGTATTTAAATACAATATTATTATGATTTAAATGCACGAGAAAACTTTAAGGCTTTATGAAGGGTTAAATCGTAATATTAAATTCAAATTATTGAAAGAATGCATGAAGCTGTAACTATGGAAAAAATATACAATACAGGGTGTTAAAAAAGTGTGTTTGAAATTTTAAGGGGTTACTCAGAATCAACCATAGAATACAGGAAATACATTGGAAAAATCGGCTCTTCAATTTTTTTAAATTTCCGGATTAAATCTGAATAGGAAATCAAGAATTTGCGTGGAAAACTGCAAAAAAAGTTGTAAATCGGATTTTTTCAATTCTTTTCCTGTATTCTATACTTGATTCTGAGTCACCAATTAAAATTTCAAATACTTTTTTTAACATCCTGTATACATTTTGACAGATACAAACAGATAAACGGAATTAAACAACTCAAACAGAATTACAAAAATGTTTGCAACTTTGATGTAAAAAAGATTGCACATGCTCTCATGCAGCGTGCTATGTTTTGGTGGGGGAGATAGCTAGTCTAATAATAATAAATCTTTATTTCGACAGAGTCATAGTGGCTGTTAGTAAAACTTAAAAAATATGTTAGTAGATACATTCAATTCAATTCATCAAATTTTTAGTTCCTATTTGGGACACTGGGTGGGTACAGGTGAGTATTCATCCAGTGACCCAATATAGGACAGTCCGGCTTCTCTGATATTGTCTTCCGAATGTTGTTGGGGCTCCCCCGTACACTACGCATTAGTGAGGCTGTTCGCTTGCGCATGATGGCATATAAGTCGTTTAATTTCAGACGTGCGAAGCATTCTTAGTCTACTTATTAACTGGCAAGACATTGATAACCCATATGAAGTAACAAATGTCAATTTTATAATTCCATAACGTAGGCCATCCGTTTTCAGATCTTACATGATAAAAAAAATAATTGTAAGTTCATATGTTTAAAAAGTGATCAGTAAAGTTTTTTGTTCATAAAACTCCGCCTGTTCATTTTCTATGTAGGACCAGTTTCTATAATACAGTAAGTCCCCCTTATACGAACGAGCAAGCATTAATATCTTTGTCCCCAAGCTAAATACTTGTTGGGCGGTTCCACTGTGATATTACGGACTTCCAACAGTAACTCAACGTAAGTAGGTAGAATCACGCACGTAACATTGTTAGTGATACACACGCACGCTGTTGTTGTTGTTATGTCACAATACGTGAAAATATTTATAGGAATATAAGTTAACAGATATTTCTCTCTTAAAGCCTTAATTCTGGCACGCACGGTAATCTGGCACCAAAATAGAATTCCCTGTACTATAGAAACCAGGGACCTGATATGCATTTGTTAAGAACCCATTTTGTCCCCACTACAGGGTCACGAGCTTCTTCTCCTACATCGGGAAGGTTAGGCCATATTCCACACACGGGGCTAATATTGATGAAGGTAGTGGGAGTAGTGGCAAACCTCAGTGTCTAGAGTTTTCAAGCCATCTATATGGCCTCCGACATGGCTTAACGATTGCCATCTAGTGATAGCAGCTGGCACCAACGGCTTAACGTGTCTTGCGAAGCACGAAAGCGCTCGAGATAAATGCCATTATTAGTCAAACCCATCCAGGTTAAGACTGTGTTTGTAGTCAGGTAACTTGCATGATCGCGACCACGCAAGCTACACTGAGCCACGATTCTATTAATCAGTTCTTAATGCGAAAGGCTATGCATGTGCTCATGATAACGAACAACTTTCCCTAAGGAACCTATAGTCAAATCGCAAAAAGATTTTGGACTCTTCTTACAAAGGCCGGTTAGTTGATCGATTTGTATGGAGACTCTAAAATTTTTTGGCGATTTAACTATGGGTTCATTAGGATTTTTTTTGTTATCATGAGCACACACATAGCCTTTCGTATCAAGAATTAATTTAAAGTTACCCTATATATTCGGTAGATCTTTAACTAAAATTCCACGTACAGCAAATAAAGGTCATCACATAATGTTTGTAGGCAAAGATTAGAAATCGGAACCTCGGCATGAAAGCAAGAAAATTTAAGTATTTAAAAATTTCATTTCTCAGTTCTGTTATTGAATATTGATTGATGCTTTATTGTAAATACAAAGAAATCAAAATCAAAATATGATTTATTCGAAGTAGGTATCACTGTAAACACAGACATGCAGCGACGATATAAAACTTCTTTGACTGTACACTTTTCGTAGGTTTAATTTTTTTTTACCTAATACGAAGCTCCTACCACTTGGAACTCGTATGCCCATTTTTTTTATGTGATAGGTGGCAAACGAGCAGACGGATCACCTGATGGTAAGCGATTACCGCCGCCCATAGACACCCGCAACACCAGAGGAGTCACAAGTGCGTCGCCGACCTTTGAAATGGGATGGGCGGATGGGGGGAATGGGGGGGGAGGGGAAGTTGGGCCTCCGGTACCCTCACTCACTCGGCGAAACAGGCGTTGCTTCACGCCGGTGTTCTGTGAGGCCGTGCAGTGGTATCACTCCGGTCGAGCCGGCCCATTCGTGCCGAAGCATGGCTCTCCCACGGTAAAACATCGTATTACGAAGTCTATAGTGCAGGATGTGATTACACACTCCTCCTAATCCTGAGATTGGCACAGGATTTTTTTTTCGTGTTGGAATTTAACTTCAAAAAGGCTGATTTATCCTGCCATTACCTTCAGGAAGTGACTAATGAAAATGCTTTTGTACAAAACAAACTTTTGAAAACATTATATTGTGGCGTGAATAAGTCTAATTACTCAAATCTATTGTGACAGTCGTAAATAGGAATACAACAGTAGGCTTTTAGATTTAATTGGGTCTAATTGTAGGCTGATGTTATAGTCATTTTCTAAACTGAAATAATAGGGCCTTGGGGTTGTATGAAAATTGATTAAGTTTCTAAAGTTACTGGGCTAGGGTATTAAGATTATCTGTTTTAAGCGACATCAAAAAAGGTTGTTCGTATTCGTTCCGTAACTGTGTCTAGGCGTGTGTATGTGTGATGTGTGTGTGTGTGTGTGTGTGTGTGTGTGTGTGTGTGTGTGTGTGTGTGTGTGTGTGTGTGTGTTTACGTAATATAGTTCATTCCAATATAAATAAACTTATTAGGCAACTGACGTTGACATGTGTCAATCCGTAGTAAGTTTGTTAACCTTTCATTAGGGTTGGTTGCCGGGACTTGTACCGGCACACGTCTGTTAAGTTAATTTTCAATTATTACCGTTTTAGAATAGTTTCAACGTTATTTTTGTGATGGAGAAATGGCTGTGATCCCGATTTGAAATAAACGATAATAAGAAGAGGATTAACTCAGGAGACAGCTCCGTTTTCCGAGTTCCAGCAGGAAACCACCACGTGGAGCGTCTTTAAGTGCCCATCATCCTTAGAGCCGTCACTTTCGCCATTTTTTTTATTGAAGATTCGCCCATTTTTCACTAGACATTGGCAAAATCACGCTCGGAATGAGATGTGGAATGCCAAATAGAAAAATAGAATAGAATAGAAAAGAACCTTTCATTAGGGTTCCGTAGCGAAATGGCAAAAAACGGAACCCTTATGGATTCGTCATGTCTGTCTGTCTGTCTGTCTGTCCATCCGTATGTCACAGCCACTTTTTTCCGAAACTATAAAAACTATACTGTTGAAACTTGGTAAGTAGATGTATTCTGTGAACCGCATTAAGATTTTCACACAACAATAGAAAAAAGAACAATAAATTTTGGGGGTTCCCCATACTTTAGAACTGAAACTCAAAAATTTTGTTTTCATCAAACCTACGTGTGGAGTATCTATGGATAGGTCTTCAAAAATGATATTGAGGTTTCTATCCATTTTTTTCTAAACCGAACCGAGTAGTTTGCGCGAGAGACACTTCCAAAGTGGTAAAATTTGTGTCCCCCCCTGTAACTTCTAAAATAAGAGATAAGAAAACTAGAAAAAATATATGATGTATATTACCATGCAAACTTCCACCGAAAATTGTTTTGAACTAGATGTAGTAAGTAGTTTTTTTTAATACGTCATAAATCATAAACCGCAAACTACCTTTCATTCAATCAACTCTAATATAAAAAAATATAGAGTTCAAGACATGTGTGATTATGAACTTATACGGAACCGTCGGTGCGCGAGTCCGGCTCGCACTTGGCCGGTTTTTACTTGTTCTTGATTGGATCAAGGTATAGTATAGAGAAGTCTCCTGTCTCTCTTACCTGGCTTAAATTTTGTTGGTCCTGTGGATATAACCAGAGCGAAACTAAGTGGGTAATACATATCCTGGGTAGCCCTAATTTTCCTATATTGTGTCCCAGGGTATGCAGTGTCTATGGAGAGGATACTTCAACTATTGACCTGCTGATGGGTCCACTACCCCTACAGTGACAGCATCGCATATCAATTAATGGTGAAACTTTTCGTTGGAAAGCCTCAAGTTTACAAGATTACATAATGATTTACAAATATTACGTAAAAACCAACAGAGCAGTGATGTACACGTTACTGTCTCTTGTATGGCAGAAAAATTTAATTTGATCTGTGCTAATAAATATCACCAAAAACTCAAGTACTTTATTTTGTTATTTTGATGTTTTTTTTTTGTATAAAGAATCAAAAGAGACTTGAAAGGACGTCACGGCTGCTATTATATAAAACAACTCTTTCTGATCCATTAAAACTTTGGAACCGCGAACTCCTTTGATGTTTTCTTTTTAATTTTCCATGGGACACTAAAATACAAACTCATGAAAATTATTGAATAAAATAAGTTTATTGGTTCTGCTATTTGACCAAGCGTTCTTAAGGAAATGTATTTATAATAATAAAATTCAAAATTATTTATTTGCCTTAAACACAGTATACAGAGGTCTTTGGACTTTGCACAAATCACAAAATTTTTTTTGGACATTATCATACATGATCATCTGTTTTGCCATTTTTGTATGGAGTCCAAAAATTTTTTTGCGATTTGAGCAAAGTTATAGAACAAAAGTTGTTCAGTACGATGAGTAGAATCCCCAGTTAACGGGTCCAACTCGTACACCAATTTTGTTACACCCTGTATACAATTTTATCCTAGTTTCCAAGTATTCGTCAAAAACTGAGCTTCCTCATGGGAAAACAGAGAAATACCCGCAAACGGCAAAAAATACTTCGAGACCCGTCAACTGCGTGACCCAGGTACAATTTGTCAAAATGTCAAAACTTAGTTGACACTTTCTGGAGTGACTTTCGCAAGGTGTAGGCAATTTATTTGAGTGCACAGAGTACCTTATTCGTACGGAATTTAAGAGTCTAATGGCAGGACAGATTTAGGGGGAGATGAAATCTTTCACAAAAGCAGTCACAAGTATAAAAAAAAAAACAAAAATCTTTTTTATTTAAGTAGATGCTTTACACATACTTTTAAATCGTCATATTTTTCTACCTAGTACAAAGTTCCTACCACTCGGAACTTGTACACTCGTTTCGGGAACGTTTCGGGAAGTGTTAGCGGAGCGAGAAGAAACGTAGTGATAATGAGAAAGTAAGAAACGGAGTGTATAATACATATTATAATAATATTTTATTTATTAATCAGTACGCAAATAAAACATCTGTTCTGTTGATTGTTTTTATCATAATATGAAACAAAGATATAAAAAAAAAAAACAAATATTCATTGCTTCGTCGATATTCTAAATAAGACATTTTGGAATTTTAATTTTAAGAGTTTGTAAAATTGACTTCCTTCTAAGCAAAATACACTATTGTTATAATGATAAATGACTATAAACGACAGAATTTCAGCTCTGCAACTTACTTTACGAGCCATTATATTTAGAGGTAGATGTACAGAAAAAATAGCAGCAATATGACTCCACTTTTTCAAAGCAGTCCGTGTGGTTAGCAACAATCCTGAAGACTAATTAAATTTTAGAGGACAAGAAGCTGACTTTAGGTTCTGTACGCTAAGAATAGAAGAGGTGTAAATGTAAAGGCAATAAAGAGTATTTGATTTGATTTGTATTGATTTGGTAATTGAAATCTGGCATCAGACTGTGTGACAGATTGCTAATGAGCGTCGTTGAGTCGTCGTCGGGTTCAAATCCTGGCCAATGCACCAATGAGTTTTTCCAAACTTACGTATATTTTCATACCGACTGCTTTAACGGTGAAGGAAAACATCGCGAGGAAACCTGCACATCTGATTTCCAGTTGTGTATGATGGTCGCGTTGCACACGTCCGTAGGTGTAAATCTAAAATGCCCTACACGTAACCGAGGGTGATGATAAGTGCAACACCAGGCAACCGCCGCCTATACCTAGTGGATAGGACGGTTAAATTGTGCCACACGATAAGAGAGAGACAGATTGCTAAGGAAACTGAAAAATTTTTGTTGTATGACTTTTTTCTGAAATTGAAGAAAAACGGACTTCTAATATAATAAGAGTTATGGCCAAATAGCTGATCGATTTATACGTATGAAAAATATAATACAAACAATATTTTTGCGATTTCAATGAAAGTCTGGCGTAAGGATTTTAATCGATGGAATGTTCGATCATCGACATCGAAGTTCATTAATTGTAAAGTATCTATTAATAAGTGATAAATTGTTAATAAATAATAAAATAAAGTCTATAAAAAAGGAAAAGCTTATAATTATACTTTTAAGAATAAAAATTGTTAAAAATTACATTTTTAGTATAGAATTCAGATTTATTCAAAATGTATTACCTAATAATTCTAGAATCTTAAAATATTTTTCCTCTGTGCTAGGATCCAGAAGTAACCCTACCTTTTATTTCAGTTTTCAATGCTTGGCACGCTTTAGAGGTCATCTTTGTACAGTTAATTGAACACTTTAATGATTGCACGACTAACAGTAAGTTCAATTTATCAATATCGCGTAACTTCCTTAAATCCTCCTCCATAATGGTATACAAGCAGAAGCCTACAATATACGTCGTTCAGTAATCCGGCTTATGTTTATTGTACTGTGTAGAATAATATAAGATTCATAACAGGAAAGCTTGGCACAGAACCAAGTAAGCGTTTAGATATCTGGTCCCTGTTATTATGTTCGCTAGTTGACCTCTGTACAGCTTGACACTTAGAAGTACTATTATTAGGACTATGTACATATTCGCCGGTGAAAAAAAAGCATCGGTGGCTCCGCGGCAGCGACTTCGAACTCCTTACCAGAGGTCTCGGTTTCAAATACTGGCCAACGTACCAATGAGTTTTTCGAAACTTACGTGCATTTTCATGGCGATTGCTTTGACGGTGAAGGAAAATATCGTGCGGAAACCTGCACATATGATTACAAGATGTATGATGGTCCTGTTGCACACGTCCGTAGGGTAAAATCTAAATGCCCTACACGTGGCCGTGGATGATATAACTATTCCTTTGTGATAGATCGATAAGAAGAGAGAAGATAAAAAAAAATACCTTGTATACTGACGTGTGAATGCAATTCCAAATATTTCTGGAAGTTAAGCATGTTCTCTTGAGGATATTTTCCTGTAGCGAGTACGGCTATTTTATTGTAGTAGAAGTAGAAATCCTCTTCCAATACCTAACGTAACTTTTAGCTTTTACCTACAAAACGTACAAAACGTAGACAGTCATAAACTTTATCTTCCTAATAAGTTATAAATTATAATTTAATCTAGTCAGATATAATATCATAGTCATTATCCAAGTATAATGAATATTTAAAAGTTAGGCGATTTAATAAAACGTCTGAAAATGATCAAACAATATTAGTAAGTTGAAATTTATACTAATTTCCAACCCTTAGGTTACTGTTACTCAGAAATAGCAAATAACTTGCCCCAAAAACTCAATTTATTGCTCAAGCTGTCAATTAAATGGAAATATATTGGGACTGGAAGTAAAAGAGCTCTTCACACCTCACGATAAATATCGTAAGTCGGAACTATTTTTTTTTTTCTGTTATAAAAGATCTTTTTTGTTTATTGTGTGAACGGTAAAAGGCGGACTGCCCTACTGAAGGAAAGTGGCTACCGCCGCCCAAGAGTAACCCGAGAAGGGTTATCAGTGCCTTGCCAATCCTTGAGGGCTAAGATGTAATGCCTTTTATGCTAGTAGTACGGGACACCGCACGCTTGTCTTACCATTAAATGAAATGATGAAAAGGGCTTTACCAACTGCTTTTGCTTTTTGCTTCTTTTTTCTCTTTTTGTCTTCAATCTATCCACGGAGAAAAGAAAAACTCACACAAAACACTCATGACTCTCATGTGTCCTTTGAAGGCATACTGTCTATTAAGAACTATTGTTTACCTCATGTACTTCGCAGTAACGTTTTCGCTGTAACATTTTTCGCTCTTGAGCTTTTCGCAGTCGTGTAATCGAGTCTGTTGATAGAATTATGTCGTATGATGCAAAAGAGACTCCCCAAACCCACAGCCTCCGGAAAAACCAGAATCTATAGGTTTTACATTATCATCCGTCAAACTGAGCGCAGGCTCGCCAAAAGCTCGTAATTAAAATATCTTTTGTTTTAATAAAACCACCGCCGTTTTGCGGGTAGTCCTTTGTTCCCAATAATGAGATCCATAATTTTCCTAGTGAACACTGTTATGAAGTTAATCTGATAAAGGCCATAATTAATCATTTGTTTTTAATTGAAATAAATTATATATTCATTTCAAATTGAGCAGTGAGTAAGGATAGATAATAAGCTTATATGTAAGAATAGATATGGTCTAACCAAATTTGCTGAAACTATTTCAAGTACCTATGGCTTCTATTTGCTCATATAACTGACAATATTTTCCCAAGCAATTTCCACGGAACCTATACAATTTGCTTTTTTAACTTTAAAAATGCTAGCCATTTTAATAATATGCGAGGTCCAATATAGTTTTCGTTAATTGGCTATGGATATAGGACACGATTTTCGGTTTACAGTATTCACAGGCTTAGTAGTTATTTAGTTATAACATTTACTGTCGGGAGTGGTATTATTTATACATTTTATTATTAATTAATTTAGTATCCTTTACATTAAAAAAATATATTATAGACTTACATATTCCGTACTATTTTGTCTGAGCTTTAAGACATATACGTTAGTTAGTAAAGCAACTCAGTATGCTTATTCCGTGCCCTGTGAAAGTAGTAACATACCAGCTAATATACATAATTTATTTAGTTATAATATTTACTGTCGGGAGTGGTATTTTTTATACATTTTATTATTAATTAATTTAGTATCCTTTACATAAAAAAAATATAATATAGACTTACATATTTCGTACTTGTCTGAGCTTTAAGACATATACGTTAGTTAGTGAAACAACTCAGTATCTGCTTATTCCATGCCCTATGAAATTAGTGACATACCAGCTAAACTACATAACTTAAAGCTTACTACAGTTTCGTTATACAGGAAGAAACTGAAATCTCGCACCTTTTAACTGTGGCTGCTATTTTGGACTTTCCATATAGAGCTTATTAATTAATTCAGTACCCTTTATATTACGAAAATACCCAGCATCTGCTTATTCCGTGCCCTTTGAAAGTAGTAACATACCAGCTAATATACATAACTTACCTAAGCTTTTTTCGTTATACAGGAAAAAAATGAAATCTTTGACCTTTTAACTGAGCTTCCTTTGTTTTTTACTTTCTATACAGAGTTGGCTACTCATCTCATCGATTTGTATGAAGTCCAAGATATGTTCAAATTTTTTTTACCCCGATTGCATTGGTTCTACAGAGAAAGTTGTTCAGTTTCATAAGCCAAAACCACAGTTAAAATTTGGTCCGCGATTACAATTTTATCCTCTATTAAAATACTGTAATACTTGTCAAAAATCACAACCTCAGCCGCTTTTAATGCTTTCCCCGTTCATTTCGAAACCGTAAACCAGTGAAAGACTTTCGAAATTGAAAAGTGCTTCGTATGCTTACTATTGTTTTTGGAAGTCATTAATTTTCATGAGTTGCAAAAACAGTCTTAAGTTCAAAGTTTGGGGAGTTTCAATATTACGAGTACTGTAAAAGGCAGTTTATAAACGTGGATGGTTGAATTGCGGGATTTTAACAGGTTCTGAAGATTTGTGTTTGAGATAGGTGAACTTTTTAGAAATGTATACCCAAAAGGTGCTACGCCTTTAGACCTATTGATCCATAGTTGATGTTAGTAAGGCTTAATTTTATTGTTTGTAGTATAAGAGGTAAATATGGAATACTTCGCTTTTGCTTTTGATTTGCACAGCCCACTTTTATGTATAAGTTTTCCATTCTTCAGTTTGCCTAGAAGAAATTGTTGTGAGCAATAAGGTCGCCTAAATTGTACAGCTATATTCTTTTATAATATTATGTATTATGTCTCTGTGCAATAAAGAATATTTGATTTGATTGATACTTTCAAAATTTCTATACATTGCTGTTTTTTAATAATATAGAAATATATTTTGTTTGTTTGAAGTATTATAGGTAATTAAAGAATACTTTATGAACATTGCTGTTAATTAATTACTAGCCGGGAGACCGAGCGTCGCTCGTTCAATCGGAGTTTTTATAAACTAAGATAACTTATTTAGTAGGACATAAGTATAAGATATATTTTCTATAAAACATTTTGCAGGGTGTTGTTTTGCAGCAAAAGGTAAGCAGTTCGCACCAAAACCGCTAGTCCACTAAAGTACTCGTAACCAGTAGTTAAAATAAGCAACATATGCGTTCTTGTTTTACGTAATTTCGCTCATATCTCCCTTAAATGAATTTTGTCGAAAATAATTCCCTCATAGATCGATTTCTGGTGATTTTTAACCCCTAATCCTAGATTTTCGTCAAAAGGTTTCAAGCCGTTTTCGAAATCGTCGGGACACTTAACTCGTTTAATAGTATAGGATAAACAAATATCCCGGGTCAAATCACACACGCTCATCTGGCCCCAACCTAGAATTCTCTGTATTATGGAAACAAGAGATTGATATATAAACATATTATATACATTTTAATTACATACATAATTTATTAAAGACATGATACAACCAGACACAGAGCAAACAAATCTGCTTATTACAGAAATGTTTTCCCTAGGTGGGAGTCGAACCCACGACCCACGGATCTGCAATCAAGAGCGCTGACCACTGAGCCACCGAGTCAGTTAATTACATTGCACTTTTGCGCTTCAAGGATTACCTAGAAATATTACTGGAAGAAATCTGAGAGATGTAAATTTCCTTCGGGATTTGATCCCACGTCTAATTATATCCGTACGACAAAACACAGATACCTCTCAATAGGATTAATTATTTTCATTTTTTTATCAATGACTAAGAAGAACTAGGCAGATATGTGATTCAGAAAAATCTTATTTCGTGTTGTCACTATTTATGAAAGAAAATATCTTATTTAAATTAATTTAAAAGTACTGTCTTGATCAATATACGAGTACCACATCAATATACCATATAATATAATATTATATTGTAGTATAGGGCTTACCAGTAGAGGATAAAAGTGTTTTTATCCTCAACAAAAGTACTGTAGAATCACTTTATAAGAACTTGTGACTCCTCTGGTGTTGCGGGTGTCTATGGGCGGCGGTAATCGCTTACCATCAGGTGATCCGTCTGCTCATTTGCCACCTCTGCCATAAAAAAAAAAAAAAAAAAACTACTCCTTCATAAAAACGTTACACAATTTTCCACCAATTGACAACAACAGACATGGTTACCAAAAGATTTTCTTCTACGACAAATATTACAGAGAAAGATTTCATACAATCAGACTAGGCTGTATTACTATAGAAGCCTTTGGCTTTTTCTTGCTAATACAGAAATAAAAGCATATACAAAGATATATTTTTGACTGACTCGGTGGCTAAGTGGTTAGCGATCCTGATCTCTGATCCGAGAGTCGTGGGTTCGATCCCCACACAGGGCAAACTTTTCTGTGATGAGCAGAATTGTTTGCTCTGAGTCTGGGTGTATTATATCTATATATGTATGTATTTAAAATGTATATGTGTATGTATATCAGTCTCTGGTTCCCAAGAAACAGGGAATCCTAGTTTGGGGCCAGATGACCGTGTGTGATTTGTCACAGATATTATTATATTATTATTATTATTATTTCCGTCGACTTTTGTGGAGAATCAGGGAGTCAGTATTAGTATAGTTCATTAACCTCTTCCCTACCGATTTTCAAGTACTCTCAACACTTTTTTCTCACCGTTCACATGAAGCACTTCAATAAATTACGAAGGACCAAACTCAATGTGGTGTGATGCTTGATGGCCCCATCAAGAGGGTCATTGGAGATAAATACTCTTTGGTCATTTAACTCCTTTCTTTATTAGTTTTTGTAATTTATCCCCTCTCTATTAAGACGTTTACTTGATTTAGTGAAAGGTCTGAGGCATCGGGCGGAATGCTAGATTAGACATTTTTCTCGAAAACTGCTATTAAAGTGTGATCTTTTTGTATGATTACTGATAATCGTTAACTATAATAAATCGTTTCATTAATCGTTTTGAAGGAATATTTAAGTTCAATTTGTGACGATGCGCAACCCTAGCTGTTACGAGAAGAGCGACACCCTAAAGGTACAAGTCCGAGACCGGCGGCAAGTCGCCGACCGCACGCGACAGGCGACAGACCGCATTTATCGACCGCAAGTTACACTACTGGTTTCTGTGAATCTCTATGAAAGTGATTCCGAGCGCGGCAACATGTCGCCTGCGGTTGCGGCCGGCGACATGCGGCGGCTACACGCAGCGACTGCAAGTCTCAGGACCAGTAGTGCGGCCGACCGCAGAGCGGTTACACGCATTTCTTTTCTTTTTTTTACATATAATAACAACTATTCCTCGTCATCTTCCTCCTCTAACAAATGACACAGTAAATTATTGTTAAACACGTCCGATATTCTGACTCGCGCGAAGGTACGGAAACGACAGGGTAGAAAAGCTGACTGAAGTGCAGTCGCGTTTGGAATGACGGCGGCAGCGACATGCGGTCGACCGCAGCGGCCGGCCGCAGTGTCGCCTGCGGTTGTCGCCTGCAGCCCGTCTCGGAATTGTACCTTAAGCCTCCCCGCAATCTCCGCGCGCCGCTCCACACCCGCAACGCCCGCCGAGGCCCGGTCGCCGGTGGACAACCCCCGCTACACCGTACCGCACACCAACGAGACCCATCGGCTACCCCACTCGAGATCGAACATATAAAAGCCAGCGCGCTACCCCAGCGGCTGGCACAGTCAGTGAGCTCTCGCGCCGTCAGGCTGAAGGGTCCACTCTCCTCCCCCCCTCCGATTTATTGCTGGTGGCTTGTCCAGAGTTGGACGCATTGCGTTTGGTCGTTCAGCTCCAAGTCCTCAGCAAGGATCCTTAGCTTTGTATTCCGCTCTGCATGTGCAGGTCGCGTACCGTTTGGTCGATCAGCACTGTAGAGGTTCTGAGTTAAAGATAGGATCCCCGATATTTCACTAGTAGGGCCGTCGTTAGGTCCCTAGACCTAAGCTAGGTAGTCTACAGTAGACTCTAGATATCCGCGTATTGTTAATAAATAATCCGTCCGTAGGAAGCTCATAGACATAAGGATTCGTTGACAGTGCTAGAATAAGTAACCATTGCAGAACGAACAATAAAAACTTAATTTTGTTATTACCGTATTTATTAATTTTTCATTTCACATCAAATAGGAATCCCGTTCTAGGCTACCTTTTAGTGTTAACGAGGCATCCAGGCTAGCCGGCTCGAAGGTTGTCCTGTTACAAATTAAAATTAAACATTAAAAAAAATTGTCGGTACTCGCGCGCGTACTTGGATTTTTTTAATATTTGGTTTATATTATTGGTTTGGTTTATTTTTTTTATATTTTTTCTACTGCTCAAAAAATTATTACCTGGCTGCGTTTTACTCTCTTTTTAAAAACCAAAAAGGAAGGATTTTATATTAGCAGTCTAAAGTCTATGTATTATTAATTTTAATAATGTAACCCGAAATATTTCGGAATTTCAAAGCTATGCGTAGCTTGCTGGAGTTCACAATAAATTTTAAGTCCTTTTTGTAATACGATAAGCTTTCAAGGTATTTTGTCTAGAATTTCTGAAAAATATTTATGAAGCTATGTTATACTAATACATTTCATCATTATTTATAAAAAAGTTATAAAAAACGTGTCGAAACACTTTAAGTGAGCTTTTACTTATAAAATTGAACAACGTTTGTTTTGTGACTTTATATTATATGTATTTATTTACGAATTTTCAAAATTAATTTCTCTTTTAATAAGTACTTTGTCTTTTATCACTTTGTCTTTTAATAAGTTAGCTTTGTATTTTTTTTTATCCACAATGCCTTTGGAACCACATCACCTGATGGTAAGAGATAATAATGCGAAATAACCAAGATTTTAATGGCTGCCTTATCTTCATGCCGGAACACATAAGTGCCGTTAACATTCATGTTTGGTGGTAAGATAGAGCCAACTGTATCTATTCAGGCGGGCTCAGAAAATATCCTCATCATCAGCCGAAAGACGTCCACTGCTGGACAAAGGCCTGGCCCAAGGATTTCCACACCGACCGGTCCTATGTTGCTCGCATCCAGCGGCTTCTCGCAAACTTCACCAGGTTGCCAGAAAATGCCCTACTACCAGGTATACTGAATTCTACATATCAAATCACAGTATAAGGAATTATACTGTAGGACACTCCCTGCCGCTCTCTGAATGCTACCTCACCCCCCCCCCCCCTGTGTGACCGATGTGTGACCATTTGTCTAGGGGTTATTATACTATGCTTTGGCAAACCAAAGCATAGTACCTATAATAACCAAAGACAATTTAATTTTTTTAGGGAAAGAGTTACAGGCTTCTAAGGCTATACAGCCTTGTTTACTCTAAAAGTCTAGCTAACAATAAAGAAAATGAGGCCTAATTATTGAATCTCGATTCAACCCTAGTACATCACGCACATATTTACATGTGTACAAACAAGAATGCCTGTGTAGTAGTAGTTTCAATATTACGAGTACTGTAAAAGGCAGTTTATAAACGTGGATGGTTGAATTGCGGGATTTTAACAGGTTCTGAAGATTTGTGTTTGAGATAGGTGAACTTTTTAGAAATGTATACCCAAAAGGTGCTACGCCTTTAGACCTATTGATCCATAGTTGATGTTAGTAAGGCTTAATTTTATTGTTTGTAGTATAAGAGGTAAATATGGAATACTTCGCTTTTGCTTTTGATTTGCACAGCCCACTTTTATGTATAAGTTTTCCATTCTTCAGTTTGCCTAGAAGAAATTGTTGTGAGCAATAAGGTCGCCTAAATTGTACAGCTATATTCTTTTATAATATTATGTATTATGTCTCTGTGCAATAAAGAATATTTGATTTGATTGATACTTTCAAAATTTCTATACATTGCTGTTTTTTAATAATATAGAAATATATTTTGTTTGTTTGAAGTATTATAGGTAATTAAAGAATACTTTATGAACATTGCTGTTAATTAATTACTAGCCGGGAGACCGAGCGTCGCTCGTTCAATCGGAGTTTTTATAAACTAAGATAACTTATTTAGTAGGACATAAGTATAAGATATATTTTCTATAAAACATTTTGCAGGGTGTTGTTTTGCAGCAAAAGGTAAGCAGTTCGCACCAAAACCGCTAGTCCACTAAAGTACTCGTAACCAGTAGTTAAAATAAGCAACATATGCGTTCTTGTTTTACGTAATTTCGCTCATATCTCCCTTAAATGAATTTTGTCGAAAATAATTCCCTCATAGATCGATTTCTGGTGATTTTTAACCCCTAATCCTAGATTTTCGTCAAAAGGTTTCAAGCCGTTTTCGAAATCGTCGGGACACTTAACTCGTTTAATAGTATAGGATAAACAAATATCCCGGGTCAAATCACACACGCTCATCTGGCCCCAACCTAGAATTCTCTGTATTATGGAAACAAGAGATTGATATATAAACATATTATATACATTTTAATTACATACATAATTTATTAAAGACATGATACAACCAGACACAGAGCAAACAAATCTGCTTATTACAGAAATGTTTTCCCTAGGTGGGAGTCGAACCCACGACCCACGGATCTGCAATCAAGAGCGCTGACCACTGAGCCACCGAGTCAGTTAATTACATTGCACTTTTGCGCTTCAAGGATTACCTAGAAATATTACTGGAAGAAATCTGAGAGATGTAAATTTCCTTCGGGATTTGATCCCACGTCTAATTATATCCGTACGACAAAACACAGATACCTCTCAATAGGATTAATTATTTTCATTTTTTTATCAATGACTAAGAAGAACTAGGCAGATATGTGATTCAGAAAAATCTTATTTCGTGTTGTCACTATTTATGAAAGAAAATATCTTATTTAAATTAATTTAAAAGTACTGTCTTGATCAATATACGAGTACCACATCAATATACCATATAATATAATATTATATTGTAGTATAGGGCTTACCAGTAGAGGATAAAAGTGTTTTTATCCTCAACAAAAGTACTGTAGAATCACTTTATAAGAACTTGTGACTCCTCTGGTGTTGCGGGTGTCTATGGGCGGCGGTAATCGCTTACCATCAGGTGATCCGTCTGCTCATTTGCCACCTCTGCCATAAAAAAAAAAAAAAAAAAACTACTCCTTCATAAAAACGTTACACAATTTTCCACCAATTGACAACAACAGACATGGTTACCAAAAGATTTTCTTCTACGACAAATATTACAGAGAAAGATTTCATACAATCAGACTAGGCTGTATTACTATAGAAGCCTTTGGCTTTTTCTTGCTAATACAGAAATAAAAGCATATACAAAGATATATTTTTGACTGACTCGGTGGCTAAGTGGTTAGCGATCCTGATCTCTGATCCGAGAGTCGTGGGTTCGATCCCCACACAGGGCAAACTTTTCTGTGATGAGCAGAATTGTTTGCTCTGAGTCTGGGTGTATTATATCTATATATGTATGTATTTAAAATGTATATGTGTATGTATATCAGTCTCTGGTTCCCAAGAAACAGGGAATCCTAGTTTGGGGCCAGATGACCGTGTGTGATTTGTCACAGATATTATTATATTATTATTATTATTATTTCCGTCGACTTTTGTGGAGAATCAGGGAGTCAGTATTAGTATAGTTCATTAACCTCTTCCCTACCGATTTTCAAGTACTCTCAACACTTTTTTCTCACCGTTCACATGAAGCACTTCAATAAATTACGAAGGACCAAACTCAATGTGGTGTGATGCTTGATGGCCCCATCAAGAGGGTCATTGGAGATAAATACTCTTTGGTCATTTAACTCCTTTCTTTATTAGTTTTTGTAATTTATCCCCTCTCTATTAAGACGTTTACTTGATTTAGTGAAAGGTCTGAGGCATCGGGCGGAATGCTAGATTAGACATTTTTCTCGAAAACTGCTATTAAAGTGTGATCTTTTTGTATGATTACTGATAATCGTTAACTATAATAAATCGTTTCATTAATCGTTTTGAAGGAATATTTAAGTTCAATTTGTGACGATGCGCAACCCTAGCTGTTACGAGAAGAGCGACACCCTAAAGGTACAAGTCCGAGACCGGCGGCAAGTCGCCGACCGCACGCGACAGGCGACAGACCGCATTTATCGACCGCAAGTTACACTACTGGTTTCTGTGAATCTCTATGAAAGTGATTCCGAGCGCGGCAACATGTCGCCTGCGGTTGCGGCCGGCGACATGCGGCGGCTACACGCAGCGACTGCAAGTCTCAGGACCAGTAGTGCGGCCGACCGCAGAGCGGTTACACGCATTTCTTTTCTTTTTTTTACATATAATAACAACTATTCCTCGTCATCTTCCTCCTCTAACAAATGACACAGTAAATTATTGTTAAACACGTCCGATATTCTGACTCGCGCGAAGGTACGGAAACGACAGGGTAGAAAAGCTGACTGAAGTGCAGTCGCGTTTGGAATGACGGCGGCAGCGACATGCGGTCGACCGCAGCGGCCGGCCGCAGTGTCGCCTGCGGTTGTCGCCTGCAGCCCGTCTCGGAATTGTACCTTAAGCCTCCCCGCAATCTCCGCGCGCCGCTCCACACCCGCAACGCCCGCCGAGGCCCGGTCGCCGGTGGACAACCCCCGCTACACCGTACCGCACACCAACGAGACCCATCGGCTACCCCACTCGAGATCGAACATATAAAAGCCAGCGCGCTACCCCAGCGGCTGGCACAGTCAGTGAGCTCTCGCGCCGTCAGGCTGAAGGGTCCACTCTCCTCCCCCCCTCCGATTTATTGCTGGTGGCTTGTCCAGAGTTGGACGCATTGCGTTTGGTCGTTCAGCTCCAAGTCCTCAGCAAGGATCCTTAGCTTTGTATTCCGCTCTGCATGTGCAGGTCGCGTACCGTTTGGTCGATCAGCACTGTAGAGGTTCTGAGTTAAAGATAGGATCCCCGATATTTCACTAGTAGGGCCGTCGTTAGGTCCCTAGACCTAAGCTAGGTAGTCTACAGTAGACTCTAGATATCCGCGTATTGTTAATAAATAATCCGTCCGTAGGAAGCTCATAGACATAAGGATTCGTTGACAGTGCTAGAATAAGTAACCATTGCAGAACGAACAATAAAAACTTAATTTTGTTATTACCGTATTTATTAATTTTTCATTTCACATCAAATAGGAATCCCGTTCTAGGCTACCTTTTAGTGTTAACGAGGCATCCAGGCTAGCCGGCTCGAAGGTTGTCCTGTTACAAATTAAAATTAAACATTAAAAAAAATTGTCGGTACTCGCGCGCGTACTTGGATTTTTTTAATATTTGGTTTATATTATTGGTTTGGTTTATTTTTTTTATATTTTTTCTACTGCTCAAAAAATTATTACCTGGCTGCGTTTTACTCTCTTTTTAAAAACCAAAAAGGAAGGATTTTATATTAGCAGTCTAAAGTCTATGTATTATTAATTTTAATAATGTAACCCGAAATATTTCGGAATTTCAAAGCTATGCGTAGCTTGCTGGAGTTCACAATAAATTTTAAGTCCTTTTTGTAATACGATAAGCTTTCAAGGTATTTTGTCTAGAATTTCTGAAAAATATTTATGAAGCTATGTTATACTAATACATTTCATCATTATTTATAAAAAAGTTATAAAAAACGTGTCGAAACACTTTAAGTGAGCTTTTACTTATAAAATTGAACAACGTTTGTTTTGTGACTTTATATTATATGTATTTATTTACGAATTTTCAAAATTAATTTCTCTTTTAATAAGTACTTTGTCTTTTATCACTTTGTCTTTTAATAAGTTAGCTTTGTATTTTTTTTTATCCACAATGCCTTTGGAACCACATCACCTGATGGTAAGAGATAATAATGCGAAATAACCAAGATTTTAATGGCTGCCTTATCTTCATGCCGGAACACATAAGTGCCGTTAACATTCATGTTTGGTGGTAAGATAGAGCCAACTGTATCTATTCAGGCGGGCTCAGAAAATATCCTCATCATCAGCCGAAAGACGTCCACTGCTGGACAAAGGCCTGGCCCAAGGATTTCCACACCGACCGGTCCTATGTTGCTCGCATCCAGCGGCTTCTCGCAAACTTCACCAGGTTGCCAGAAAATGCCCTACTACCAGGTATACTGAATTCTACATATCAAATCACAGTATAAGGAATTATACTGTAGGACACTCCCTGCCGCTCTCTGAATGCTACCTCACCCCCCCCCCCCCTGTGTGACCGATGTGTGACCATTTGTCTAGGGGTTATTATACTATGCTTTGGCAAACCAAAGCATAGTACCTATAATAACCAAAGACAATTTAATTTTTTTAGGGAAAGAGTTACAGGCTTCTAAGGCTATACAGCCTTGTTTACTCTAAAAGTCTAGCTAACAATAAAGAAAATGAGGCCTAATTATTGAATCTCGATTCAACCCTAGTACATCACGCACATATTTACATGTGTACAAACAAGAATGCCTGTGTAGTAAACAATGGCGCGAAATTTGTATGAAGTATCCGGGCTGTGATATCAAATATATCAATAATTTAAAGTATTCTTTCACACTGAAAAAGTATCAAGTAAGTGAGTAAGTATGTTTTATTTTATCTTATCTTATCTTATCTTATCATTTCTAACATTTTTATCGGAATTAGCCTACTGAACATGGTGTTCAGGGTCGATACAAAAAAATCAGATAAGCTGTTAATTTGTTTACTGACCCAAATTAGATCTGAGGGATGCCTCTTGATATTGGCAAAATCCCCAAGCTCTATAGTACCAGAAAATCTCCTAATTTTCCTTTCGATGTACCATTAGACCCTTCACGTTCTCGGCTTACAGCTTATACAGGGTGATTCAGGTTGCTTTTGCCAACAAGCGGTAAATGGTAGATATTCATAGTGAAACTGAACAACTTTCTAAAAGGAATCTGTACAATAGAAGTAAAAAAGTGGACTTTTCCAACAAAATTCCCAAATTAATTGAACAATTATTAGTATGGAATTGAAACTCAAAACTTGTTTATTTTTACTCCAGTTGTTTTGATTCCTAGGGGAAAGTTGTTTAGTTTTATGAATAGTAAGTACCAATTTACGCTTATCGGCGAATAAATTATTGTTTATTTATTTACCAGATTACAAGATCCATTTCTGTAAGTCTGAAAATCTTAGTACAGGTGCGGATCCAGGATTTCGGTCAGGTAGATATGGCAATAAAATCTCGCACTGTATGATTACTCAGAGACATACTTTTCGACTTAGACTTTATTATAATGACATGAAATGAAATGAATGAAATAAATGAAACGAATGAAACGAATGAAACAAATGGAACGAATGAAACGAATCAAACGAATGAAACGAATGAAATGAAATATAATACACTACATACTACATATAAATAAAGGGTAATATAATTAACCACGCTGAATACGTTAAAAACAACCGACTTCAATCGCAACAACTCCAATTTTGCTATGTTTTTGTTGATTTTCTCAAAAACCGCTGAATCGATTTGAACAAAAATTGTTCAGAATAAGGCATACTCGTAGAAGCCCCAGTTAACTGATCTTAATTCTAGACTTCTTTATTTAAAAAAATGTGTTGGAGGGAGTTTCTTTATGGCCCGACGTTTCTTCTCTCTC
Organism: Coleophora deauratella; assembly: GCA_958295455.1. Lineage (NCBI taxonomy): Eukaryota > Metazoa > Arthropoda > Insecta > Lepidoptera > Coleophoridae > Coleophora > Coleophora deauratella. The sequence continues at coordinate 2,989,631 of OY282390.1, read as the reverse complement.
CGCAAACACTTCCCGAAACGTTGGGTATACGAGTTCCGAGTGGTAGGAACTTCGTATTAGGTAGAAAAAATATGACGTTCGAAAAGTGTACAGAGATACCTACTTCGAATAAATATTATTTCATTTCATTTCATATTTTGTGCCCCGTTTAACAGTAAGTTCAATATTTACAGGACGTAAATAGCAGTAGGTACATAATGTCAGACACATCACACAAGTCAAATGACATACGTGCTGGGTAGTGGGTGCTGGGTAATAAATTTTCCTTATTCTAGCCAGAACTCGATACCTAAAAAATCTAATAATGTTATTATAATTTGTTTTCGTATCATTCTCCAGAAAAAAATTGCGTAGGATGATCTAAAAATAAATACAGTCGTACTTGTACAAATTAAGGTATGTGATTTGAAAATACAAAGATTGGGAGAACTTTTTAAGAACTAAGTAAGAAGGAAAGAACCAGAGTCCCTTAAAAAACATATTCTAATGGGCAAAGTGGAGGGGAAAAGAAAAAGAGGCCGAGCACCAGCTAGATGGTGTGACCAAACTAAAGATTTGCAACTCCACCTGCACGAAGCTATTCACACCGCTGTGGACAGGGAAAAGTGGAAGTAGCTGACTCGGCCCAAATCTACAGTTCTCACTGACTTGACCTCCTGATGGTCACGATTCCACTTCCTGGGGTTACGACTTAGAAGTAGAAGAAGGAGCCGTCTCAAATTCAGCTGGAAGATCTAAAAACAAACTTACCTTCTCAATATAAACTGTTATTTAATTTACTTTACTATTGTATTTGTGTGTGTACTCTAGGTGGAGTGCTTATTGAATGTATGTCTGTTTTATTACTGTTTCTAGCCAAATCGGTTGGATGGATTTTGGGATGCGGTGTATCGTTAAATTATGAGATGCACAGTATGCAGTCTTTTTGCAGTGAAGTTGGTTTTATACAGTAAAAGTTCTACAGTTTAATTAGATATACGTTTAGAAAGTTACAAAAAGTAGCAATATTTTGAAATTTGTTTTACCACTTTATGACATATTTTTATTTATTTTTTACAAATCGATCAGGAGACTGCATATTTTTAAATCCAAATACATGTGTGGTATTATCAAAGTCATAGAACAAAAGTTGTTTAGTTTCATGAAGCCAATCAATGCTTCTTCAGATTTTGTTATACCTGTATAATAGTATTAGTATTTCTTTAAGGCGCTACACTGTATTTTTAAACCAACGGCAGTCAATTACTTTGCCTAAAAAATCCGCTTGAAGCGTCTTGTATTTTGTTTAGATCAGCGGTTCCTAATTTTATTTTTACTGTAGAACCCTAGTTGATCTAAAATTTTTTGGCGGAACCCTACCTCGCCAAGGGAATATTCATCTTTAAGTCTCAACCAAATTTTTGTGCATGCTATGTTTTTACCGTATGGGCGAAAGAGTAGGAATACTATGTGTTGCCTAGATCGGTACTGAATTATACAGAATGGACCGATAAAAGGCAGCGTGTCTCCTATGTAGCTACAACAATAAGGCCTAACTCTCGGAACCCTCGTGACCCTCCCACGAAACCCTAGGGTTAGGGTTTTTTTGGGAACCCCTGGTTTAGATACAAAATATACTCTATTTCTGCGTATTGGCAATCCTTAATTCTATAGAACCTTCTTAACATTGTTATTGAATACCCTCTGGCACGTAACTAGCCTTATTTTTTCCTCATTCCCACCTCGTGTATCAACCTCTGTACACACTCGTCTCAGGAGGATTCATTCGAGTTTTTTCTATCTCCGGTCGATTTATCCGCACTAGCGCGTTCCCAATTCGACAATTGGGACTCGTTGCATCTGTCCCCTCTGATATGTCTCAGTTGCATCGGATGCTGAGAAAAATGGACGTAGAACGAATGAAAATTTCGATGAAAATATCAAATTCTTCAAAAATCTGCTGGTCTTCTTTTATCGTAGTGATGTGTTAGAAAAAAGAAACTACTGGTCTTCTGTTAGTGTCTGAATTGTATGACACAGCTTCAAACTTATACTTTGAAAATTAAGTAAGCATATCAACTCGAAATATTTTTTTTATCCGGGTAAATGCAGTAAACTTTAATAAAGAAAAGCATATCTAAAGTTTCTGGGTTGCAACGGACCATTTTTATCGGCGTCAGATGAACTTGAATCCGAACCTGGGATTGGTTGCAGCAAAACTCGTATTCTGCCCTTATAACAGAAAAGGCCGCAAAGTAAACGGAAACTCCATATAATTTGCGGCCTTCCTTCGTATGAGGGCAGAATTGCTTAGAACCGTCATTGATTAGTAAAAAGGTTCACACGTCGCTTGTTTGCGTTGGGATTTTGGAGGTGAAACTTTTAGGACCTAGTTGAAAAGGAGATGCTTAAAGTTCACATTGGAAAAAAATACAGCACTATTTGAGGTTTTATCTGTTTTTATAGAGCTTTCTTCGTACAAATTTTCGTACTCCTTTGTCTTGCAAAATATAGGATTTTAAAATAAGATTGTGTTTTGCAAAATATAGGATTTTAAAATAAGATTGTGTTTTGCAAAATATAGGATTTTAAAATAAGATTGTGTTTTGCAAAATATAGGATTTTAAAATAAGATTGATTGTAAATGTTCATGAGTAACACGACAGCTCATAAAGGTTTACCAAGGGTTTTAAAAAAACGACTTATGATAATGTCATCGGCAAAATTAAACCGGTGTTTAAAAAAAAACGCAAAATTAAAACTCTTTGTACCACTTTAAGGTACCAGAACAATCCAAAATTCATGCTGAAATAACAATTTTTCCTCATTTTCCAAAACATTTTTGTGCACGAATGAGAAAATTCGAGCCAACTTCGCTTGAACAGACAGTATGGTTAGGCAAACGTACCACTGCGACCGACGTCATCACGTTTTAGTTACATAGTTCCAATAAAGTGAGGTTTTCAGCAAAACTTTAACATTTTTAAAGGTTTGATCTGCGTATGTGTTTCCCGATTCCTACAATCTGGGGATCTTCAAGGCGATAGTGAATAGCCATTATTTGGGTTTGCACGATAAATTAAATGAAAACATAATTTAGTTTATAATGAATGAACGAAACAATTTATTGCACAACATTAACAGGAAAATATAAACAATACACATGGTCTTATCGCTAAAGAGCGATCTCTTCAAGACAAACTTCGGTAGAGAAAATCGCATAAAAACATTATAATATTATATTGCATAATAAAATGAAGTCCGGTGAATTTAATCCATCCTTATAAATCTACATAGACTAAAAGTTTTTTTTTTAATAGTAAGCAGTATTAATGTGTTTCTTGATAATCTAAGAGGATTTGTTTTTATCGAAGCAATACTGAATTACTTAAAGGATATTCTTCAAACAAAAATATAGATATTAATCTTCATATAATTGACGAAATCAAAGAAAACATTACTATCCGAAATAAATGTAAATGTGTACCTTATTTATTATATCATACCGATCTTATTTGATTTTAATTCATGCTTAAAGGGCTCAAAAAAAGTGCGAAAAACAAAATAGCAAAAAGGGCTCAAAAAAGTGCGGAAAAAGAATAGCATACCTACTATTTCGTTTTTGGTAATTTTTATTTGTTTTGCAAGCCATGCTTCGGCATAGTCCAGTTGTCAAGATGCTATTAATCTTACAGAAGTGTCGGTCACGTGGTAGTGGCAACTTAAAATAATACAAGTCATACTGTATAATTATGTATTGTGCTCTGCTGAATAACATAATACATCATGAAATCTAACAGAAGTGACGGTCATGTGGTAGTGGCAACTCAAAATAATGCAAGTCATACTTAGGTATAGTCCGATAGTCCAGATGCTGTATTGAATAGTATAATACATCATTTTTTTATGGCAGAGGTGGCAAACGAACAGACGGATCACCTGATGAGCGATTACCGCCGCCCATAGACACCCGCAACACCAGAGGAGTCACAAGTGCGTTGCCGGCCTTTGAAATGAGAGTACGCTCTTTTCTTGAAGGTTTGAATGTCGTGTCGGTCCGGAAATGCCGCTGGCGACAATTCATTCCACAGTTTAGTTGTGCGAGGCAGAAAGTTTCTAGTGAAACCTGCCAACCATCTATGCGATGGGGATGAATATATTGTCGCGTAGAACGATGGCGAAAAGAGGCGGCAGGGATCAATCCGAATAATTCCTCGGAGCACTCCCCATTATACATGCGATAGAGAATGCAGAGCGAGGCCACATGTCTACGCAGCGCCAAGGAGTCAAGCCGATCTGAAATATCCTGGCAGCCGACGATTCGAGTTGCTCTCCGTTGAATTCGGTCACTGGCCAGGACTTGAACCCGAGACCTCTGGTTAGGAGGACGGAGTCAGTACCCGTAGAGCCACCGCCACTGACGGGTAGTGGTAACTTAAAATAATATTTAGTTTATTTAGTCTGGAAGAGATCGCTTCTAGCGATTAGACCGCCTTTGTACACGTAATCCAATATTTTATATGTTATGTAAATTCCTTGTGTGCAATAAAGCATTAATACAATACAATACAAGCGTATCGTAAGATCTCTTTCCTTAAGTGGAGCGATTATTTGCGCAATATTGCTGGTTGTACAAGATGTTAAAAAACTGCGTTTTAAATTTTATGGGGTTACTCATAATCAAGTATAGAACACTGAAAAAAAGATTTAAAAAAACCGATCTACAAATTTTTTTCAGTTTCCCCATACTAAATCTGAATAGTGAATCAAGAATTGTATTAGAAACTGTAAAAAATAATCGGATATTTCAATATTTTTCTTGTATTGTATACTTGCTCAGCGGTTGTTGCTCAGTGCAGCTTGCGTGGTCGTGTCGATCACGCACGTTAACTGACTACAGACATGGTCATAACCTGGATTGGTCTGACTGTTAGTGGCATTTATCTCGACCGTTTCCGTGCTTCGCAAGGCACGTTAAGCCGTTGGTGCCGGCTGCTATCGTTCGATGACAGTCGTTAAGCCATGTCGGAGGTCTTACGAGTATTAGGCGGCTTGAAAACTTCTGACACTGGGATTGGCCACTAGCCTCACAACCTTCACCAATGCGGAATTGGCCTCCGTGTGTGGAGTATGGCCTAAACTTCCTAAGTTAAGAGAAGAGACCCGTGCCTCTGCAGTGGGGACGCAATGGATTGTTAACTTTCTATAATTGAATATGAGTAACCCCTTCATATTTCAAACGCACTTTTTTAATACTCTGTATATCCAACAGTGGAGTGGATTAATACCGATAGATGAGTAATCATGATGATGTCGATGATGACAGGTACTCTTCTACAATACAAATAAATGAACGATTGAATGAAGTGAAATTATCTCAAATTCTTTTTATTTTTATTTTAGTTGCCAACTGGTAACAAAATCACTTTAAGAAGGGCTTATAACTTGCAACTTTCCCAGTAATTTTTTCTTTATCTTTTTTTGGCTTCTTCGTATAAAGTTTGGTAGTTGCTAATTACCTTATCGATTGACTTAGAAAGTACCTTTGGGGCCCTCTACAAATATTTTTGGAAATATTATAGTAAATATTTTTATTAGGGGAAGTACTTCTAAGAAGAAAGACACAAACTTATAATTCAAATATGTTGATAATGTCACAAAACTTTATACATGTATGCAATTTAATTTATGTACAAAATGGAAAATGAAAAATGTGATCTTGCTGTATCTTTGTCTAATCTTCCTGAGTAAGATGTATGTATTTAACAAATCATAAATTTTGAACATAATATTGCTCAAACAGTTAATTTTACACTTACATATATTACTCAAAAGAAACGAAAGGCCAGCAAGTTTTTTGTTATATAATAAGACCATTATTGTTAGACCCCTACTGAGCATTATTTGAAACATTTTTTGCTAAAATTGTAAACAATAGCATTATTTTATTAAAAATTAGATATTTTATTAAAACGTAAAAAAAAAATTTAATTAATTATTTTTATTGATATTACATAAAAACCTGCTGGCCCTTATTTTCTTTTGAGCAGTACTCGTATATAAGGTGCTACTTTATTAGTGCCCGATATTTTGGTCAGTGCTCCTGCTCCTGATTCCGATCAACTTTCCCCAAGGAACCCATAGTCAAATCACAAAAAAAAATTTGGATTCTTCATACACATCAATCGGCCGAGCGGCCAAATTAGTATGAAGAGTCCAGAATTTTTTTTGCGATTTGACTATGGGTACCTTGGGGAAAGTTGATCAGAATCAGGAGTAGAAGCACTGACTAAAATATCAGGCACTAATAAAGTAGCACCTTATATATTAAAACATTTATTTCATATTTGTAATATTTGCATACTTTTACTGGTTGAACGTACAATACTTATACCACAGATTAGATAATAGAACAGACAGTATCTGAATCTCTCCGTAATACACCATACATCACGAATAGCTTTATTAGGGGTTCAGATATCTCTGTGGACCAGTGTACTACTTATACTTCATTGCTTGAAACATCTTTGTTACTACGTTCTGGTTAATAATAATAATAATAAGAGACTCCTGCTCTAGCGTGATCTAGAGTGATCTAACATGATCTACGCTATCGGTTACTATCACATTGCAAAAGATTTTCATCAGCTCAGTTAGTACTAGTCCTATTGGTAGGTAGGATATTGTAATATAACCTCCGACTGAGTCGACACCACTGTTAGTTATATACCTGCCACAAAGCAACATGTGAGATAGCCAACGAAAACCGGCTTAAAAAGTATTCCATCTTAGGCTTATTTCATTTCAAATATAGGATATGGGTAAAAATCCCCTTAGGTGGTGACAGCCACTTTTCATAAGGTACTCCTTAATCCTTTTACAACCTTACACGATAACAAAAACGTACAAACATAACATCGACCCTAAATCACGTGCAACAAAATAATAGAATATAATGACAACAACGCTAAAGAATAATTAACGTTCAAAAATAATATAAAGCTACGCAAAGTCAGACGCGAACGAGTTAATGTTGCCCACATTATAATACATGTCGCGTAATGGATTTAACCCTCACGTGACGACGTTGACTTCTCGTGCGTCACGTTTAAAATGACGACGCGACAAGGACTAACCGTGTTATTCTGGAAAGAAAACTAAATGGACTGTATTATGTCTGAATATTTCATCTATGACAAATGGTTACTGTAGAAACTCGTAGAAGACATTGCGGTGGGGAATTTATCTAAAAACTGACTGTTTAAGATATGTGGGTAATGATACTTTCAGATGATTGCACTTTTATAGTCCAAAATTCTTTAAAAGGTTCAGGCGAAATAACAATAATTTAGCCCACACAGTAACACTTACTTGTATATGTGACTCGCTTCTACATGACAGATAGAGATTAAACGTAGGAGAAGTAGATAGATTTTGGCCGCCTCTGTCTTCATTTAGAAAAAGTTGTTCAGTATCATTTGTTTAAGTTATGACCAAAAGCTCTTACATTACACGGATAACTTAAAATCCATTTTACTGTTTGAGAATATTCTCATTAGAAATAAATTATTTGTGATTTGACCGAAAAACCCATAAAGTTATATTTTAAATAGTATGCTTTCTCAGAATTACGCCATAACATTTCTACGACATAAACCGTAAAATTGTTTTTAAAAATAACCAAAGTAATGGTAACGTAACAGTGAACACGAAGGTTGACCGTTTTCATATAAAACCTGTAATTATCATAGGGTTGTTGCTTAAAACATTGTTGGTTGAATATTCCGGACTTTATTAGTGTTTTGTGGGTAGAGTGAATTTGTAATGGCTTATCAAACAAAATTGTTCAAGCAATGTGGAGGTTAAATTATTTTAAACCTTTCAATGTGGAGAACATTTTACAAATTATCATGCCCAATGATCATAACTTTGCAAAATGGAGTCGACTGAATCCGAAAACTATTTTTGTGTGAGTGATTATCAATTTACTTATAACGTTCCTTTCGGATTTTTATATGTAAGTAATTTCGAAATTAGCTAAGTTGTTTTCAAATTATAGAATCTAAAAAGTTACGCACATCAAGTTAAATAATTTGAGCAATCTTATCTTAACCAGTGCCAAGATACAGGGGCGCAAAAATCCGCCCAGTTTTTACAAGGAAATAATTTAACGGTAGTTAGATTTGCCATTGATTTGCCCCCAGATTTCCCTTTACCACCCTGCTTTTTCAAACCAACCAACCTCCAACGGTTAAACAATTGAACTGCCATTTTTTTCATTACCTACTAATATACTGCCCAAAGGTACGTAAGCGAATCACAAAGCCATTGGTCGCAGTCTCTCTCTATCACAAAACGAGCCATTTTATTCCATTCCCTACGCGTAATGCAAACGTTGGTGTAGGGAATTATACTCCCATTAGGATTTGGTCAACGTTTGGTATCCGAACGCAATTAGTGATTGCCAGAATTCAGTACGGATAGTCCGTAATTTGGTTTTGAATGTGCGAATACCTACTGAATGTTGGTGGTACGTGGGAAACCGGCAAAAGAACAACTCGCTTGTAAATGAAATGTTTAAAACAAATGTGTAACTATAAATAGTTAGTATATATTTTAGTTCTTTCAAAATCACAAATTTTGCTGTTACAATTGATTGGGGACTCCCATTACATAATTACATTAACTTGGCATGTACTTTAAAGCCCTTTGCCTTAAATAACTAAATCAATTTTATTGTGGGTTACCAAATGATAAATTTTGCGTCATACCTGTCAGGGTAAATTTAATGTTGTTGAAACTTACAAAGATCCATTCAAAACCAACTAGATTTGTACGATATTTCATTTCCTCGCAAGACTAGATGGGCAGTTTGCCCTAACTGAGAAACCTCTGGCACAAAATTACCCTTGCAATTTCCCCTATACAAAGCAATGGGCCATTTGTGATCCCTACAATTTATCCCCCCGATTAAAATATCCCCACAATCTACAAAACTAAATTAGGAACGTTCCCTCTACACACATTAATTAGTTTCTTGTTAACCTAACCTAACAAGGTTCTGGCCAAAAAGCCTTTTTTCGGTCGAAAAAGGAAATAAGTAATCAGACCTCTTTGGATGTTAGCCAACTTTTATTATATCTGGTTTCCTCTTAAGAAGTGCGGATGACTGATAACTAAGCCTTTTGTTGGGATATTTTACCAAGATGGGCATTTTTGTGGTTTGTTAAAGTAATTTAGGGGCCTATAGTAGTTGATTAATACGAGTAATTATAAGATTTCATTAGCAAAAAATAACATATCTTATTTACGTACTAGATTGCTTATGACACTGATACTTCTGATCTAAACCAGCCCGTCACACCTTCTGTTTCATACACACTCTTCACTTGTAACCTATATTCCCTAGGGGAGGCTTCATAAATAAAGTAAAAACAAGAAATAAAGTTTAACAAACTTTTAATTTAATTAAATATATTTCCTACAGAAAATAACAAAAAGTGGGTATGTTGGTGGTCCGGTGGTCACTTATTCTAAACACTTATTATAAACCGCTTTAGCCGAATCGTCGGATAAAAAAACGTCAAGAGTCGCCCTTAATGAGGGAACGCCTCTAAATTGTCTTAAAAAATAGTCAAAATACTCGGATGTAGTCAAATGGAAACACGGCCCGTTGCCACATCTTAATAATGCATCCAGCAAAGCAGAAAAACAAAAACAATTGAATATCTGAGTTGCCTCCCAGTGATGAGATTGCCTCCCGGAAAAATAAAAGTTGCCTCCCGAAAACCAAACACTCCTGGCCACGAAAAAAAACCTTGTTGTCGAAAAAAACTCTTGGCGACGAATGCGTCCCTCAGATGAAACAATTCTTGGTGACGAATGCGTCCCTCAAAAAAAATGTTGCATCTTGCAAAAAACTTGTGGCGACGAATGCGTCCCGTAGAAAAAAAACTTTTGATGGCGTATGCGCCTCGATGAAACAATCCTGGCGATGAATACGCCCCGTAGAAACACTCTTGACTCCCGGTGAGGAAAAAAAACTCTTGGTCACGAATGCGCCCAGATGAAACAATTCTTGCGATGAATGCGCCCCGTAGAAGCAATTCTTGTGATGAATGCGCCCCGTAGAAACTTTTGTTGTGATGAATGCGCCCCGTAGAAGCACTCTTGACTCGCGGTGAGGAAAAAAAACTCTTGGTCACGAATGCGTCCCTCAGAAACAATCCTGGCGATTAATGCGCCCCGTAGAAACTATTCTTGGTGACGAAAGCGTCCCGTAGAAACTCTTGGTCACAAATGCGCCCCGGTGGAACTTTTGTGATGAATGCGCCCGGTAGTAACTATTCTTGCGATGAATGCGCCCCGTATAAACTTTTGTGATGAATGCGCCCCGTAGAAGCACCCCTGGAAAAAAACACTAAGGGTTAGTCCCAGTAACAAAAAACTGTTGAAGCTGGTAGGCGCTTCAACAAACATCTTAAAACCTAACATACACTACACTTCAATCCACAGCTCACTGTTACTACTTTACTACTTAATTAAAAAAACAAGTAACCGACCCCGTCCTTCGCTAAAACCTATCCTATCAAAAAATAACTAATGGGAAAACTTTTATAATAAAACACCTTTCTTACTCAATGACACGAATGAAACAAAGGTTTGTATGATGTGAAAAACATTCACAAATAAAATAACTCGGGGAAAGCAACGCTATACCATGACTAACAATACTAACCTTTAAGGGAATAAATCTAAGTTTCAGAGTGAAAGTTCCACTCGATGTGCTCTGTTCACACAAGGGGGTTACTAAACAATGGTGTTGGTGTATCATGAAGCACCAAAAAAAAAGAAATTAATGTGAAATATAGGAATTGGTACCTACATATTCTAACCTCAAAGTAGCAGTTTTCCGTCAAATTCGAAAAGGTAATTTAGAAAGAATGCTAGAAACGTGTTTATAAATAAGGTTCAGTACCTTTTGAGGGGCTGGAAGGTGTCAATAGTTAATTAACACGCCAAACGTTCTGGTGACGCCACGCGGCCTGTAAATCAAAAATTTATTTAGAATAAAATTCTTCTGAGGAAATCGATAAATAGGTTTGGCCTGAGCCTCTGCTGTCTACTTACCAAAAGGGGAACAGTCGGGAACATGGGAACAATGTCCAAAGTCAACCCGGCCACAGCGTCACCAGCACATATTCCACGGAGTATGTTTTTTGGTGGCGCACCGCGCAACCGCGCGCCGCGCTGTGAAAGCTGACAGTTCTCCAAAGAGAATTAAAAAAAAACAACGAGGTGACGTTCCAAAACTGGTCGAAAAAATCAGCATATCAGTTAACCAAAACGATAGGCTATAAGAAACTCCTCGAGTACGAAAAGGACAGACTCTAAATTACCTTTCTTAACCACAAAATTGTTACGGCTCAGGGTACGAGTCGGTTGAAAAGCAAAAAAAATAGAAATTTACGAAAAAATAAAAAAAAGGTGTTACACACTCACTTGTTCTTCCTTTCTCTGTACACACTTTTACACTCTTCACTCAGTTGTCCTCTCTCTCTCTGCCTTAAAATAAATTAAGGATTGATATTTTATGATAATCACCAGCCTGTATTAATTAATCCACTTATGGATATATATGTAGGCTTTTCCTAAGGCACGCCTTATACCTATCTTCAGCCATGCGCAACCCTATGCAATTCTTCGAGCTCGCTAGCCGGGGTCATCCAACGCCCGATATTTGAAAATCATTTAATAGTGTAGGTATCTCTTCTATCACTTAGGAAAATATAAAAATATATCATTTTTATGGTTTAATGGTTAGGGCTCTACATTTATTTTCATTCAAAGATAAAAACAAACTAAAAAATATAATTGTTGCTGACAAAGATGAATGGATATGTAGATTGATTATAGATCATCCGGCTCATAAAGTCATGCTAAAAATATATATATTAAAATATTTGATACTCTTTCCTCACTTACTTTCCCATCATTCATATACGTATTTTCACAGTTGGCAACATCGCCTTTTCTCATTCACCCATAAAAAGGGCACATAAAATCTCGCCAAGGGAGAAATTACAAGGAATTTGTTTTGCTTATTTTTCCTTTCCGGTGTGATAAATTAACCCATAAATTATATTTTGGTTGATAAACTCAGTCTTTGGTAAAAAAGTGGCCATGTTAGCGTACAAATTAAGCGTAGTAATTAAGTAGAGATATAAATGGTAGGTATAAGAACTCCTTGACTAATATTTTGAAATTTATTTACTTTATTCGTATCTACATTAAACTTGGCTCAGAGGAGCGAAATACCTTATTATGGAGAAAGCCTAGTTAAGCGCACCTGTAGAAAAACCTAGTACAAGACTTTGCTATAAACAAGATTAATATTCTTTTTGACTTGACATCCTTTTGCCCACGTATTGGTGAGATCAAAAGCAACAACTTTTGTTCCGGTAATTTTCCAATAACAGCCGTATTGGTTTCTAAACAAAATTTAAAAATACATTCCCAAAATTTTTTAACTCATTGTTGCACTAACACTAAAGTCACAAAAAAGAAAACCATTTTCATTAACCGATTTTCAACAAACAGTAGCTTCTCAACAAACAGTATATCTTATACTGCTATAAAATATGAGAATACCGCATTCGAATCAGTTCACCCGTTTTAGAACTAATAGATGTCATAGATAAGACACAGGCACAAATGTGTATCTACATGGATAAAATTCATAACATTTTTGGTCAATATAACTGTAAATTAGTTGAATATTTTTTTAAATTACCTGTCCCTATTGGAGGTCGTAAAAATCGTTTTTTGGCGTGAGCACGCAAAACTAAAACTTCAGTTCTTTTTTTCATCGCGATGACCACAACTTTTTAAACCACAATACTTAATGCTAGTGAGTCACTCAGGATTATAATACTCACCATTGATGCATTGTTTCATATAAAAATGACATTTTGATAACAAAGCCTTATAATGTTCTAGACGACAGCACTATAAAAGGTACATTCACACAAGCACAACATAATACGATATTAGATCGATGTTAGCAAGATGATAAAAGAAACGTTCGAATGAACAAATCCATCTCAAGTAACCTCTTATGAGACGCCATTAAGCACATAAAGAGTGTATTCCCTAGTCTACGTGTTGCACGACATTTTAATTATCTTCCATATTCTGTAATGTGGGAGGATAAAGACGAGCAACTGGTCGTAATATATAACAATAAAACTATACAGGGTGTAAGGAACAGGGCCCCGATCGCGCTAATTTTAAACGGAAATACCAAAACAAAACCTGGACCATAAACGTTACGTTACGCACTTTTTGTATCGCGCTAACAAATTTAACGGTAACGAATTAGCTTTTTATCGGAAAATGTGTTGGTGCAGCGATCGATCGAACTGTATGTATTCTATGGTATCGCGCTATTTTTTGACAACGTTTAAAAACAAAAACGTTTCGTTGGGAACCTGTTTTCCGCTATCAAACGAACGTTTCTGAAAAAGTTAGTGCCAAGGAACTTTTACGTATAGAAGCTGAGCTAACGCATTGAAAAATATTTTGTTTTTTCGTATTTTTATTCACACTTCACACACTTCCACACTTGGTTAGCACTTGGCATCATCTCAACTGATGATAAGTGATGATGATGCCAAGGATGGATGGAAGCGAGCTTATAAAAAAGCACCAACGCAATGCGATTGGGGTGTACCCTTAGGGGCTTTATAGGCCAGGGACTTAGAAAAATTTCGGCGAGATTTTTTTTTGGTTCGCAACTCCCCCCTTTTTATTGTTTTATCGAGTAGGGGTCACTAAGGGGAACATTTTTGGTCATGTGAAGTTTCTTCGTAAGGTGCAGGTTTTCGAGAAAAACGGCAACCAAAATTCAAAACTCCACTAAGAGTACCTAGGCTTAGGGGCACTAAGGGCCAGAGACAGAAAATTTTCGATGAAGAATTTTTTTGTTTGCGGCCTCCCCTTTTTATTTTCTTATCGAGTAGGGGTCACTTAGGGGAACTCTTTTGGTCATGTGAAGTTTTTTCGTAGAATCAACCGTTTACGAAAAAACAGGTCCAAAGGTGCACGTTTATAAAGGAGCCAGGGAAAATTTCTACAAACAGTATTAATGTATGAAGGGGGTGTTAAGGGGGCGCCCCGGGAGCGCTAAGGAGCGCCAAGGGGGCGCCCCGGGAGCGCAAAGGGGATGTTAAGGGGGCGCCCTAGGCGCACTAAGGGGGAGTTAAGGGGGTGCCAAGAGGATGTTAAGGGGGCGCCCTAGGAGAGCCAAGGGGCGCCCCGGGGCCCAAAGGGTATGTTAAGGGGGCGCACTAGGACAGCCATGATGATGTTAAGGGGCCGCCCTAGAACGCCAAGGGGACGTTAAGGGGGAGTTAATGAGACTTCCCAGGGGCGCCAAGGGGATGTTAAGGGGGCACCCTAGGAGAGCCAAGAGGGCGCAAAGGTTATGTTAATGTGCGCACTAGGAGAGCCAAGGGGGCGCCCCGCGGGCGCAAAAGGGATGTTAAGGGGGCGCTCTAGGAGCGCCACGGGGGCGCTAAAGGGATGTTAAGGGGGCACCCTAGGAGCGCCGGGATATTGAGATAATTTACGCTGCACACTCCGGGGCCCCTGTATCGGCTGCGGTGTCAGGATAACCCCCTGCTCTGATGGTGGGATGCGATGAAGGGGAGCTTGGGCAGTAATGTTTTTATAGGACAGTTTTCGCTGCACCCACTTCTGCGCCCCCGGGGCGCCTCCTTGACTCTCCTAGTGCGCCCCTTTAACATACCCTTTGCGCCCCGGGGCACCCCCTTGGCTCTCCTAGGGCGCCCCCTTAACATCCCCTTGGCGCTCCTAAGCCCCCCCCCCTTAACATCCCCTTGGTGACCCTTTAACTCCCCCTTAACGCTCCTAGGGCGCCTTCTTAACATTCACTTGGCACCCGCGGGGCGCCCCCTCGGCGCTCCTAGGGCGCCCCCTTTACATCCCCATGGCGCCCCCTTGGGACTTCTAGGGCATTCCCTTAACCTTCCCTTTGTGCAGCCGCCGGGGCGCCCGTTTATCCCCTTAATACCGTTTGTCGAAAATTTCCTGGCCCCTTTATAAACGCACAACTTCGGACCCGTTTTTCTCGAAAACGGTTGATCCTACGAAAAAACTTCACATGACCGAAAATGGTCCCCTAAGTGACCCCTATTAGATAAAAAAAAGGAGGGGGGGGGTTGCGAACAAAATAAAATGTCGCCGTTTTGTCCCGAGCCTAAAAAAAATTTAAAAAATTCTTTGTTTTCTATGCGACCTCTTGAAGAGGAGCAAGTGGCTTAGATACTATGCCATGGAAGTGATTAATAATCATAAAGCTCAATTTTTATCTCATATTTGAAAAGATGCCACAAGGTAGATGGGACAAAGCAGGGCAACAACCGGCAAAATAAATGCTCATTTTAGAAGGTCACTTCATAATCATCACTGCCAAAGTACGTCCATAAGTACGTCCACTGCTAAACAAAGGCCTACCTGTACTTTGTTTTGTCTCTGTGTCCTCGAGTTGTCTGGAAAAAATCGCTCTCAGCGATAAGCCCACCCAGGCGGCACCACCACATATCTTTTTTATTTATTTTTTATTAATAAAATTGTATTTTGTGTGCAATAAATAAAGAGTATATATCTAAAAGGCTTCCCCTAAGGATTTCCACTCTGACTGGTCCTGCGCTGCCCTCACCTTTCATCAGGTCATCGGTTCACCACCGAGTGGTTGTTCTGCAAGCTGTGTGCTCCGCCTACTGCTGCTTCAGTTTAGCAGTTCTATGAGCTTCGTCAGTTACTAGTAGTTCTCCTGTGTATGACTTCATTTAAGTGACTTGATGGCTCAGTGGTTAGCGCACTTGACTACTGATCCGAGACTCGTGGGTTTGATCCCCATCTAGGGCTAACATTTCTTCGATAAGCAGGGCCCCGGAATGTATTTAAATCTAAATGTGTATGTATATCAATCTAGTCTCTGGTTTCCATTAGTTTGGGGCCAGACGATTGTGCATGATTTATCCGAGATATTATTATTACCTACCTATATTATTTCTAATTTGATCACATAGGAAACTCCAAACACGGCATACTCCAACACCCTTTGGTTGTCCTTGAATCTGTTTATGAGACCCATTGTAAGTGGCCATGCCTCAGTTTCACACTAGTCAAAGACATTGGTCTTGAGAGACTGTATGGTTAAAAAACTATGTGGTCTGCAGGCCAAGCCTTTTGTGGGTTAGGAGTTGAAACCCCACATACCGTCTGGATGTGAAAAAGACTGTAAGCAGTGGTGGTAAAATAAAAAATACCTAGTTCCTTACACAATATTATTATTTATTATTGTATTGGTACTGTTTGTTTACATATTTCGAATTTTGATGGTCTTGTCCTTCTATGCAAACTGAACATACTGTCTGCCAGTTGGAGACAGCTGTTGATCATGTGATGTGCACATCCAGCCTCAGCATGATTACCAAAGACACTACAGCGGTGCTTACTTATTTAATGACCTTTTTATTGGCCTTGCAAAACTCGACCAACAGCTGCACCTGTTCTAGTGTGCACGTAGCCGTGTCGGGCCTCCATCCACCTTAAGAGCATAGAAAATAACACATATACTGCACAAATAATAGCTGCACTGTCCACATTTATAAATTATTTCAGAAAATTACTATTTACTTGCAGTTTATATATGCATTTTTTCACATTGTTTTGCGTTTTTCCTTTAATAACAATGAGCAGACACTACATTTTGACAACAATTTGACATATGAATAGTGCTGCGCGCTTCGCGAAGTGCATAATCGATCATCGATTGGGAAAATAACACCTAATATGTTTGTATACTAGTGGTAAGCTCTAAACGTTCTGAGTTCGGTACAAGTTTTGATTTGGTTTGGTAACGTCAACGATTAAATCGTTGAGAAAAAATACCGCGATACCATTTTTTACATCAGCTGAACAAAATCTAATCCAAAACCAAAAACGCTTCGTTGGTAAGGTAAAACCTATTGAAATTAGCGCGATCGGGGCCCGAGTTTCTGAAAACTTTAAGGGCTTGCTTAGTAGAAGAAACTGAACAACTTTCCACAAGATTTTTTTTAGGAAACGAAAAAAAATCGGTTTCTCCATACAAACTGACTAATTAAGTTTATAGTTTTGTATGGATTAGCCGATTTTTTTTTTGTTTCCTGAAAAAAAATCTTGTGGAAAGTTGTTCAGTTTTCTCTACTGAGCAAGCCCTTAAAATTTTCGGAAACCTGTCGATTACACCCTGTATATTACCAAAGGAGATATACACGAAGTGAGAAGAATTAGAAAATCTTTAATCTATGATTTCGCTGAAATCGCAAAAAGGAATTTTTGGACAAACTCCACAGCTGACTTGGTAATTATTTTTTCAGAAAAATCTGACTGAAATCAATTAATAGCTTGTAGAACAGAAATTTCCGTATTATATACTAAAAAAATTCATAGTTACTGAGTTCGTTTCATATGATAAAGCTAGTTTCGAATAAAATTCTTTCAGTATCGAAATCAGCTATATACAGGGTGTTAAAAAAAGTGCGTTTGAAATTTTAAGGGGTTACTCAGAATCAAGTATAGAACCCAGGAAAAATATTGAAAAAATACGCTCCTCAATTTTTTTTTCAGATTTTCATACAAATTCTTGAATCACTATTCAGATTTAGTATGAGAATCTGGAAAAAATATTTGAAGAGCGGATTTTTTCAATATTTTTCCTGGGTTCTATACTTGTTTCTGAGTAACCCCTTAAAATTTCAAACGCACTTTTTTAACAGACTTTTTTTTATAAAAAAACATTTGAAATTACTTTCATAGATATTCAAAAAAATGATAGCAAGGCTTAAAACATAGTTACTAAGAATTCCTTTTTGATGCCCAGAGCCCAGAGCGCTTTAAACTAATTAGTCATCTGGCTATTATACTGGACCATAGTTTCTACAATACTCGCATTTTATACTATTTCAGCTAAGCAATTTAATATTCATAGAAACACAGAAGATTCTAATGTAAGTTCGACATAACATAAGTAATTATTGCGTGCTCAGTAATTCTGGCATGGTTCGTTTGAGTTGGCAACTTGCCCGTCCTAGTTCGACTTGCTACTCTTACTGCGAGAGGATATCTATGAAACGACTTTTGGAGTCTGAAATTTAAAGCAAGAATTTCATTGTTAAATGTACAATTCTGGTGCCTGAAATTCTTCATCTTAAAGTTGAAGAAACTAACAAAGAATATTATTTTTTACTATCTAGATTGTCTACCTCCATCCATCAATGTATGGACGATAACGTACGTTCAGTGGCACTTTCGTATAGTCTCAACAATCGAATATCTTGCTCAATTCTACATGTTGGAAAGAGGTAGGTAGAAAAAAAAATACGATTTAAAAAAATGTGTACAACATCTACTTAAAAAAAAAGATGATGATGATTGATTTTCTATTTAATTTAGACGTATATTTTAATACCATTTTCAAATATTGAAACAAAAGCAAATCAGTCATGGACAGTCTCTGTTTGGATCTAGCCCCCGGAACACGTACATGTAATAACACGCAGAATAAAATAATATAGGTATATCAGTGTAGGGTCATTTGGAAGTATCCCACAATGACTTTAATTACCATTATATAAAGTTATCCAAATCACTTGTCTTATTAGAAGAAACTAATTCCAACAGAAAATTTTCATCAGAACTCAATAAAATATTCAGTGCCAGAAATTGATCTCATTTAACCCTTTTACGACTCAAAATTTTATTGGCTTTGCGACTTTAATTCGGTAACATGAAAGCAATTTGCGAAGGCTCGATCCGAGGCTCCTTTTATGACAAGAGGCTTACATGAACTGAGACGTTTAAACGGAATTGCTCTCATACATCATGCGCATTAGGGTGCCGAACATCTATTCAATTACCCTACATCTATATGTACATCTTCGTTGAGATAGGGCGTTGTTTGCAAGTCATCTGTTGAAATATTATAATTATATGTACCACTGTGTCTCGGACAGTGCAGCGCAAAATGTTTGCAATTCTTGCATTCAAACAATTTGAGATGACTATCGCGAGTCCAACTCTCACTTGCTCGGTTTTCATTATTATTATTATTTACGTTAGAGTCTACATTATAACAAAGTTTCAAGCTCATTTATTTTATTATAAATCAAAAACATTAAATAATTAAACTTAACATGTTTCACGTTAGACCCTTTACTTACTTTAATCTTTCACAATCGGCGAAGATATTGCATAGAATACACATAAATAAAATTACAGGCGAATTGACAGCATTCTTTTTGAACTCAGTGAAAATAATAAAGAGGTAAGTAGAATATTACTTTGTATATCAATCAATCAAAGGCATCTGCGTCTATTACAGATGATTTACTGCAAACTTACTTTATTTAACTGAATTGAATTTACTGTTTCCTAAGATAAAATCCTTTAGCCGACGCACTGCTTTGGCAAACAAGTCTCAAATCCGCTTTTCTATCATCATTTTATTTTCACTACCCACACTTGTCTTTGTTCTAACGTAATTGTCGTTTCCATAGGTGTAATTGACGGCTTTACGCAAGACCATATCTCTTGTAACCGCAAAATGGTTCTCAATATTTTTTTCCTTAAATTTCTTCCCAATATTTTTTAGATCCTCCATAATATTATTATTTTATCTTTCGGTCTGTTCTCTACGTCTGTCGTCGCTAGACGCGGTTTCAAACTTACTTTTACGATTGGTTGTGGCACTTTATGTAAGTGGATTGCACCTTCCTGTCATGAAATGTTGTAGTATTTATATGAATTTTTACTATTTGCAGAAGCAGAAATTTACTAGTATTCAATGCGACTTTTTTATTATCTGACAAGCAGAATATGGTACATACGAGTACTACGAGTACTAATGAAACTAAATAACATTCCTCACAGCAAATTTTCCATACAGACTATTCGACTCAAGTAATCAATGATTGTTTTCTTAATAAGTATAATATTATAAAGTCAAAAACATCTTTTTCCCCTATTTCATAAGTTCATTGGGAAAATTGGTTCATTTTTCATTAGAAGCAACTACAATATCCAGTCAGCAAAAACACAACCCTGTTTACATCGTTAGTATTTTTCATCTTTTTTTTTCTTGTAAGTTCGGAAAAGACCCGAACTAAAGTGCGAAGCAGTCGTGGCTTAATGCGTCTTGCGTGGTCGCGTCGATCACGCAGGTTAACTGACTACAGACAGGGTCATATCCTGGGTGGATTTATGTCAACCGTTTCTGTGCTTCGCAAGGCACGTTAAGCCGTTGGTGCCGGCTGCTACCGCTAGATGGTAGTCGTTAAGCCATGTCGGAGGCCTTATGGGCGGCTTGAAAACCTCTGACACTGGAGTGGCCACTAGCCACAACCTACAACCTCCACAAATTCGGACTTGGCCCCCGTGTGTAAAGCATGGTCGAACCTTTCCGAGTTATGGGAAGGGACCTGCGCCCCTGCAGTGGGGACGTAATGGGTTGTTAACACAAAGTGCGATCGCTAAATATCTGTAACACCTGTATCTGTATCTTTCTTTTTGCAATAAAGAGTTTACAAACAAACAAACAAAAAAACAAACACCAGAAGGGTTATCGGTACCTTTCATATCATTGTAGGCTTCTGAAACGTCAGTTGGAAGCTATTTGTTAATCACACACATCCCCAGCAAACCTGGTGGTATAAAAAAATATATTCTTTTATGAGGGCTTCTACTCGTAAAACTGAACAACATTTGCTCTACTGCTAAAATTGCAATAAAACGTCCCAATCAACAGATCTTCTTTTATTTATTTTTTACCCTTAATTGGTATACTTTCACTTAATCACCTGATGGTATGTGATGATGATGCCGAAGATGGAAGCGGGCTTACTAAGGGCGTCCGCTGCGTTAAGCGGGTGCATGGCGCGGGCGTCCGCTCCGGGTGCTGTTTCATGTCATTTCATAGAGCAGCGCTGCGTGAGGCGCGTCTCCCGTCGCACGCGGCGCGGGCGGCGGAGTCCGCCTCGCGGGCAACGGAGTCCGTTCGTGTGCTCCGTAGCACGGACACACACAGCTGTTTCTAGACAATCAGTGAGCGCCGCTGCGTTATCCATGTCGCGGGCGCCCGCGACGGGCTAGCCAGGCGGGTTCAGAAAATGCCATACCACCAACCAAACCGAGTCCTACATAGTTGTACCCCGCCGACAATTAAACACGCGACCTCCAGATTTGAAGCGGGCAGACTGGCCACTACTAGACAACGGACGCGGTTGACGTTCAAATTATATGAAAATTCCAGTTATTTGTGTTATTTCAGAAAAGTCAAAAAGAACAAAAGTTTTTCATTTTCATGATAAAAGGGTCATCCTTACACCTTTTTGTTTATCGTGCATCAGATCGCTAGCAATTGATAGTACACACACATAAGAGTATTTTTTCTCTCTTTCCGCGTACAGATATTTTCCTCCTATTTTATAAAAACAGACTTCATTTTTAAAAAAATTGTTTCAACGTTTCTTTTACCTATTTTTTATACATTTACTGAAAATGTTTCCGTTCTCGGAAAAAATATTTTCTTTTTTGCTACAGTGCAAAGGTAAATGTTATTTTTTTGACTCGAGCTAATCAAATAAATTTACTCAACTCTTTTTCTAAACTTAATAACAAAGAGTGAATCTCAGTCTTTTATAAAATATAAATGAGTTTCCTTTTCTTTTTTCCATTAAAAAAAAGACAGCTAAATCGATGTCGGTACCGCAAAAATTACTGGCTTTATATAAACGAACTTACCATCAGGTGAGATGATACTAATTGAGGGTAAAAAAAATAATTGATGAAATAAGCGCACATGACTGCTTTTTAGCACAAAATACTCAAAATTATCTTCAATATCTTAACACAGTACCGAACGACATATATATTGTTATACTTAAGCAGTAGAAACTATTTTTAGGGCTACGTTTTACGCTTTCATGTTATAGGTGGAGAAATTTCTATCTTCTGCTTATAATGTACGGTTCTGATATGAAAAACATTATATTTAGTCGCTTCATTCTTCAGATATAGAATTACTATTTAGTACTTTACCGTACTACATGGTAATTCTATATCTTCGAATGAATCGACTCATATAATTTCGATCGAACGTCACTTCCGAAGTTCGTTTGATCATCAATTAAATTTGCTTGACTTTGTAAGTCAGGTTACTTACTGATCCAGAGGACCATTCGACGTTTTAGGAAGCTGTCGTGTCGGGGCTTATCAGCTGTATTAGTATTGTATAGCTTTTGACCCTGGCCTCAATGCAAAAGAGCGGTGTACACGTTGAAAACCACACCAATGTGTATGTCTGTAGTCTCGTAGCTCTCAAACGGCTGGACCGATTTGAAAAAGGTTTTATTTTCAATTGAAAGTAGATTTCATCGCGGTGGTTCTTAGCTTGGTATAATAAAAATCGGTTCAGTGGTTTTTCCTGAAATTGCTGACGTAAGCTTAAGGTGCGAACCTTCACTGTCGTCTAAATCAAATCTTAGAATTAAATGACATTGCATGAATGTATGTACTCGTAAAGTAATATTACGTATATTTACAAAGATAAGAAGCTAAAAAAGTTACTGAACTGCCTCGTTGTGATGTAACTGTATTATTAGTAACATACTATTACTGTTTATGTGTTTAGTAGATTGTCTAGACTATTATTAGTAATCGCTTATAATATTTATTTATTTTTGACTTTAATGGTGACAAAATTTATTTATTACACAAAAAACATGAATAAAGAAAAACACACAAATAATAGAATATAAAAAATAATAAAAATTAAAAACTGATTAGTCAAAAATACCGCCCGAACAGTACCCGCAACAAAAGTGCCCATCACAGAAGCAGCGTTACCACGCTGAATTGTGATGATCGCTTATTAATATTTATATGTTCAGTAGCTTTTCTTAGCTTTGGAAATAAATTTGCAAATTAATATACGTTCGCTTTTACAGTTGTAATGTCATTTAATTTTGAGGTTTATTGTAGACGACAGCGAAGGTTCGCATCTTCAGCAATAAAAAGTAATGAGTTTGTTAAACTCAAGAACATTACTTTTAAATTATGTCTCGTAATTTTGCTTGCAATTTAGAATAATTACTGTGATTAAGTCTATGCTTTAAATAAACCTATTTTGAAGTAACGATAAGGAACAACAGAAATTATAAGAATCAAAGGCATAATTACAAGAAAATAATAAAACTCAAAATGTTTTTTATTTCAGTAGATGATTTACACATGCTCTTAAATCGTCAATAATATTTTTTTTTCTACCTATTACAAACTACCTAGACTTGTACACTCAACGTTTCGGGAAGTGTTTATAATTTAACATGTGCAAAAAGTGATCAAAAGCTTCAAAGAATTTCTTCTACTTTTAGAAGTGAAAAATGAATTTTAGGAAAAATATCAAATAAATTGTACGAAATTCGAAAAAGTTTATATTTAGTTTTGGAGAAGTGCTTAAGACAAAAGGTGTTCAGTTTGTATAAAATTTTCTGTACCTTTTTGTATGTTACTGTATAGTTTAATGTTTCATGAACACGAGAATAGGTACACCATGTTGAAATGTGTGTTGTGTTGTAATATACTCATGGACAAAAGGTTTGTTGCACGACTTTTGGAAAATTAACTCAATCTAGCAAAAAAAAACTAAACCAAAAGTTCAAAAACTGTCTGTTTACTGTTTATGATTTTAGTTTGGTGGTTTTCTAGTTTTTTGTTCTTAGTGTTTAGTAGTTTTGTAGACTGAATTATGTTTTCAAAAGTCGAGCAACAAATCTTGAGTCGATTTTTTAGTCCACCAGTGTACTATAATGATGAAGTATGCCTTGTCGTCTAATGACTTGTCCGCCCGCGTCACAGGAGGTCGAGAGTTCGATTCCTGGCGAGGTTCAAATTTGTAGGACTTGGTTTGGCTACCACCGTCTTGTTAATGATAATAGCATTGATGTTTTCCCATATGGAGATAAGATAACCAGTTCCCATTGCGTTTGTGAATCTTGGTAAGCCCGCGTCCATCTTCCATCATCACTTAACATCAGGTGCCAACGACTTACCAAGTGGACAAAAATCCGTCTAAAAAATACAAAAAAAAGCGGCCAAGTGCGAGTCAGACTCGCCCATGAAGGGTGCCGTAGCAGCAAGTAACATAATATAAAAGTTATTGTAGTTCGTTGTAGGTAAATTGCGGTTTACGATTTATGATGTATTAAAAAAAACTACTTACTAGATCTCGTTCAAACAACTTTTCGGTGGAAGTTTGCATGGTAATGTACATCATATATTTTTTTTAGTTTTATCATTCTCTTATTTTAGAAGTTACAGGGGGACACACACACACACATTTTACCACTTTGGAAGTGTCTCTCGCGCAAACTATTCACTTTAGAAAAAAAATATATTAGAAACCTCAATATCATTTTTGAAGACCTATCCATAGATACCCCACACGTATGGGTTTGATGAAAAAAAAAATTTTGAGTTTCAGTTCTAAGTATGGGGACCCCCCAAAATTTATTGTTTTTTTTTCTATTTTTGTGTAAAAATCTTAATGCGGTTCACAGAATACATCTACTTACCAAGTTTCAACAGTATAGTTCTTATAGTTTCGAAAAAAAGTGGCTGTGACATACGGACGGACAGACAGACAGACAGACATGACGAATCCATAAGGGTTCCGTTTTTTGCCATTTGGCTATGGAACCCTAAAAAGCTGTGTTCCATCAAAGCTGTTTCTTTGAAAACAATTTTTGTCCATCGTTTCAAAGTCTGCTGATATTTATTTTTTCTGATAAAAGATTATTTTATCCCATTCATTGATTGTAACATCAAGCTCCGATGCTGATACCACTTATACTCCAGTTTCAGCATCACCGCATAATGGGGTCTTCACTGATTTATTACAAGTATTCTCCACGAATATCGAATAAACCATTTGTCATCTAACGTCGAGAGGATTTGTGTCTACGTTTTAATATTGGTTTTTCTAAAGGGAAGCGGAACGGTTTCACTTCTTTTTATATTATTCTTTGTGTTGATCGAAATTCAATAGAAAGTATCGGTATCTTTAGACTATTTACGGTGAAACTTAATGTTTGTAACTTTAATTATCTATCTATCTATCTATCAGCCAAAATACGTCCACTGCTGGACAAAGGCCTCCCCCAACGTTTTCCACATCGACCGGTCCTGTGCGGCTCGCATCCAGTGGCTTCCTGCCCTGCCTGTAACTTTAATTATTCACAGTTATTTATAATGCCTTCTTTTGCTATTTTAAATTCTTGTTTTGTGAAGTCTTCTTCTTCTTGAGTCGATGGCTCATTAAACAGACTCCTCCCAAAATCCTGCCACGCAGATACCGTTTTCAGCTGCCAGCGTCAAGTCCTCCCGCGAACAGATGGGAGGGCAGGAAGGACAAGATGTCAGTAGTCCATAGTTTGGGGGACCGTACCGCATATAAAATACATCCCAAGTCAGAACCCCCACCTGCACTGGTAGCATGGCGACGTATCTCGCGCGCGACGCGAGTTTTAAAAGCATTTGTTCCGTTCTAACGATAAGCTAATGAAAGAGACAGCAGAGCTGTTTTCTCGCGTTTGGCGCGACAAACAGCTTTGTCTACACCTCATGCTACCCGTGCTGGATAAGTTTTCTTTACTACGACCGACCTGTACCCGCAGTCTATTTAGGGATCTCCAGGTTGGCCATGATAACTTATATCCAGGCGGGAGGTTCTCAGAGACTGGGATATGGTTGTGAAGCAAAAATTCTTACATGTTGTTAAGCAAATTTTTGCTTCACAACCATATTCACAATTCAATATTTTATGTCATTAAACTAATGAATTAACAAACCAATCAACACACATTTTACATATCAATAACAGCTAATAACAGGAACGGATATCTTTCCTAATTCTGGGGCACAGGTCTCTTCCCATAATTTTGGAAGATTAGACTTTACATATATGTCTGTAGATAGATATACACGCTAAACTGAAGTGGCAGTTAGCGGGGCACATACCTCGTAACACAGCTGGATGTAGTCAAAATCAAATCAAAATCGAAATGTTTTTTATTTAAGTACCTAAATGTTTTGCACATACTTTTAAATCGTCTTTTTTTTCTACCTAGTACAAAGTTCCTACCACGCGGAACTTGTACACTCAACGTTTCGGGAAGTGTTTCCGAAGCGAGAAGATACATCGAGCCCAAAAGAAACTCGCTTCAACTCATTTTTTAAAATAATACTTAATTACTAATACAATGTATGTTATCAATAATACAGTTATCAGGAATAGCAATACATTTCCAAATGTCTTTGTCATTTACATAATCTATTATCTTATAATAACCTTTTGAGCACAGTCATTTTTTTACATGCGTTTTGAATTTGTTTTCAGGCAGATTTGTTACATTTTCTGGTATTTTATTATAGAATCGTACACATTGCCCCTACAAACGACTTTTTAACTTTGCTCAGTCTCGAATAGGCAATATCAATGTTATTTATATTCCTTAGGTTTAAATCATGCCTGTCACTGTTTTTACGAAGCAAATGCAGATTCTTGCGGACTTACATAATGTTCTCATATACGAATTGACTAGCAACCGTTAAAATATTAATTTCCTTAAACTTATCCCTCAACGACTTGCGGGATCGCATCTGATAGATTGTGCGGATTGCCCTTTTTGTAAAACGAAAATAGTTTCGATATCAGCTGCATGTCCCCAAAGTAAAATTCCGTAAGACATAATACTATGGAAATAACTCAAATACACTAGCCGTGCAGTGTCTACATCTGTTAACTGCCTAATTTTTTTGACGGCTTAAGCAGCTGAACTAAGTTTTCCCGTTAAAGTTTCTACATATGGACCCCATTGCAATGTAGCATCTAAAGTTATACCGAGTAAAACAGTACTGTTAACAAATTCCAATTCATTACTATCTATGATTACACTAGCGTCAATATATCTAACGTTTGGTAATGCGAATTTTATACATTTGGTTTTTTTAGCATTTAAAAGTAGATTGTTTACAGTGAACCAGTTGAGTGGGGGTATTATATTTCTCGAGTGGCGACCTCGCATTGGAAGACGTAGCGTAGGCAGGCCTCCCACTCCATGGACCGACGACCTGGTGAAGGCTTCGGGAATCCACTAGATACGAACAGCGCAGGATCGATCGGTATAAAAATCCTTAGAGAAAGACTTTATCCAGCTGTGGACGTCTTTTGACTGATGATGAGACCAAACATGTCTGTAGATAGTTAACTTGCATGAAGCCGCACTAAGCTTCTTGAGAGAAAAACACATATCTGAAGACAAACTTAATCAAATATTAAATACATATACAGGGTGTGAGGGACAGGTTTCCAAAAACTTTAAGGGTTTGCTCAGTACACGAAACTGAACAACTTTCCACAAGAACATTTTTCAGGAAACGAAAAAAAAAGTCGGCTTCTCCATACAAAATTATAAACTTGATTTGACAGTTTGTATGGAGAAGCCGATTTCTTTTTTTCGTTTCCAGATAAAAATCTTGTGGAAAGTTGTTCAGTTTTGTGTACTGAGCAAGCCCTTAAAGTTATCGGAAACCTGTCCCTTACACCCTGTATATACTCGTACATTAAAAAAAACAATTATCTTACAAACGTTTTATTTGTCAAATAAAATAAGGTATTAATTTGTTAAAATATAAAAATTTAAGCTCTATTTTAAGCACCCATAATCCCATGAAAGAATGCCAGTTTACATATATTGCTGACAATAAAATTTCTCGCCTTACATTTGAGTGCTTTTACAAATACCGCTTTTTCCCCAACATAAGCAAATATTCATTTTTTACGTTAAATATATGTACAGCAGACTGAAAAACTCCCAAAGTAAATGAAAAGGTTCACCGTTTTTTATAATTAATTCAATTTACCAAGCCAAAGCCAAAGGCTTATCCGATATTTTTTTACATTGTAATAAAAAGGAAACAAAGTGAAATTTACGAATGGATTCGTTGGACTCGAAATGTAATGATGATGAATATTTTATTGTAGTGTGAACACGGCCTTACAATATTGCTCGAAGGTACAATTTATTTCTGTTTGAATGAATGAATGAATGATTTAAATATTCACAATGAATTATAACGTGTTTTTGTGTGAAAAAGAATTCGGAGACTACGTTTCCAATATAAGATAATTTCAAAAGTACAGACTTTGTCCATTCTGCTAAATTATTTTATCAATGACATTGGCAAAAATTGCTTTCAAAATAAGAATTATTTTAAAAAGCACTTGTGTCTGACATAATTGATTAATACATAAACATGTGCTTGAGCACGTAATAAAGACATAATATGTAACTAATAAAAAAATTATGTAAGTACAATCTTCAACAGCAAAAATCCAATAACTTGAAAGCATAGCGAGTGGCGAATGCGCCGCACTGGAAGACGTGGCTTAGACAGACCTCTACCTATGATCTGGATCGTTGGATTCGGCCAATGCAAAAACAGTCGTCTTTGATATCATTGGGGGAGGTCTTTGTCTGGAAGAGAACGTCTTCTAGTTATTAATGATAGGCTTTTTTATAACCTGAAAGTCACTGAAACGATTTTACTCACATTTTTGATGTTCAAATCCATGTACGATTTTAAAAGTTTTTTAAATTACCATATTCTAGACCAGTCTAGACTGTGATGACACATGCCAGTTACACGAACCAATTTAGAACAAAATGAAATGAAATTATATTTATTCGCTCGAATCTCAGTAAATGAAGATGGCATTATAATATTGAAAATAAAGTGCAAAACATGATTCGCCAAAGTATCAGTATACAAAATGTGAATACGGTATTACTTAAAATTATTTAGTAAATCCACAATCTCATACAGCGTATTATTATTTTAGGTTAAAAATTAAATTTTAGATATAACATAAACATGATTAGTATTATTACATAAATAGAAATAAGCTCAGCGCAACATCATACACTTATATTTATTAAACATGTCAAATTCTTCACAATAATTAATTATCAATACGGAAAAAAGTCACAGTACCATTTTCATTGTAAATAATGTTTACGTAATATATTTTGATGGTGTTTTTTTAAAAAAGCTACAATATGTCAAATAATCCCCCACGCAGCGCCTCTCGCCTAAAGGTGCCCATGACACTTGCCGCGTTCCCCCGCTGGATGGCCAATGAGATGCCATCGATTTTGACGATTGGTTAGAATACTTCTAAATCTTATGTCAATAACGGTTGAAGTTTACCTTCTTCTAAAATTATTGTAACTGTAAACTAAGACATCCAGAGTTCAGTAATTATAACATTGTCATCCATACTCATAAAATTTGCGAGAAAGTTTTCAATAAAACGGCTATTTGTGAACAATATTTCATTACAAAGAGATATTATTATAAATCAATTTGAAAAACATTTATGTTCTACATGGAGTGCACCTTCCTATAAAAAAAATCCGTTTAAAAAATGTGTTGAAGCGAGTTTCTTTTGGGCTCGACGTTTCTTCTCGCTTCGGAAACACTTCCCGAAACGTTGAGTGTACAAGTTCCGCGTGGTAAGAACTTTGTACTAGGTAGAAAAAAAAGACGATTTAAAAGTTCTACTTAAATAAAAAACATTTTGATTTTGATAAGTATTTTTTATCCGCAATTGGTAAGCCCTTGGCATTATCTCACCTGGTAGTAAGTGATGATGATGCCAAAGATGGAAGCGGATTCCTGAAAATTCCGAAATTCGCGGATTTCGAAAAAGATTTCCTGAGTTTGTACACGATTCTACAAAACAATAAAGATATTTGTTTTATCCTTTTACCCAGAAAATGTTACTAGCGTTGCAACATAAAATTTAAAACGGATTTATTGTTAAGCAATATGCATATTTTGTGCAACACTTCGGAAAGTTTCTGAACTGCATCAAGTTCTTCCTCTGTCGCAACATTTTACAGAATTTGGCACGGACTTGGTACGGGCGAGCAGTGAGGATAGTGCTGTTTGGTAATCGGTGTCACTTTGTACCTTTTTGGAGTTATATCTCAAAGGTGTTTTTTGTGCCACGGTTAAGATCTCGTTTAATTCTTAACCAAAATTATATTTTCCGCTATTTAGGAAATTATTTTATTAGGTAAGGTAACGCTATCATTTCGTGGGATCAATATAACTTGCTTACTCTTAAGAACCGTATTTAACTGAAGAGTTCCTTGTAATATATTGAAGAACAAACGTGTGGTACGTATTAAATAAATAGATGATTTTTTTAAATGTTTATATCTATATAACCTTATAATTTTACAAAATGGTGGACTTTTTTGCTTACGATGACATTCGATAAAAGTTCCTCGATAAAGTAGCTAGTAAGTATAATGGCCTTCAAAAAACACAGATTATAATTATTGGTAGATAATTCTAACTTCTGTTTTTTCTATTTATATTTTCGTGGACCATTTGTAACAGGGGCGTTTAGTCTCCAAATACCCTTGGTGCGAAGTACTACCAAACCAAAGTGTTTTTCTTTGCTCCATTCAGAAAGTTTAATTAGGTCGATTGCTTTCAACTTGGCCACGAACGAAGACAAAAGATGGTTTTCTTTTTAACGATTTCCGCGGGAAAATGAGATAATACGGAATAAGCGATTAGGGATAAAAAAAATATTTGTTAAAAATTTCTTTTTTTTTTCCTCTTTGCTTCCTGTTTGTCCGGAAGTTTGGAAAGACATTTTTACAAAAAAATAAACTTTTATACCTAATACTGTTTGTCCCTTGAATGAACGCAAAATAAAATGCTTACTCAGATTCATCCTCTTCTATAAAAGTTCGTATCTGAGAAGGCGCGTTAGATAGTAAAAGGGAGATATAAAAAAAAACAAGTAATTTTATTAACAATAACTTTTTTATTGTTACAGGTAGAGCAATGGCTGTGAACCATAAACGCCGCCAGCCAATCTACCAACTGTGAGAGAAAAAAATAGAAAATAAAATGCCGTAGAACATATTCCGATGAAATTGGAACAAGATAAACAAGCGACCGAATAGAGAAATGGGTCCGCAAAGGTGATATTCACAGAAAATGGCTACCGACAGACTGCCACTACACCTCTGTAACTCAATAAAACAGTTCTGGCTGAATAGAAGAGTGCATTTTAAAAGCAACGCATTCCAAATTCAAAACACGAATCCATCGGTTTCTAGAAAAAAGTTAAATTTGAAATTAGAATTGGGTGAAAAGTGTAAAATAGTGGTGTTGCTAGTGTTGGTATTGAGTCAAAATACGCGCGGTAACAGTTATTCTGGCAGAAACTCGATGTTAAGAACGAGAGTGATAAATACTAGGTACGGGAAGCTTCAAGGTATCATACTGCCTATGGACCAGCATAAATATTTGAAGCCTGTGGAGGCATATTTGGGGGTGCCATACGCTACTCCGCCGACGGGATCGAACAGGTAGACAACTTCTATATTTTATTCTATTTTATGTTACTGTCAGCTTTGTCGAAGCTGAAAATGTTTTGTTCACTGTTCGCTGTACCTACCCAATAGTTCTTTATTTAAACTTTTATAGGAATAAGTAACACGATTCGAGCTAAACTTTTCAGGCTTTTCAAACTTGTCTGGATTCCATTTGCTGATTTATTTCACAACTTTTACTAACTGTAAAGTTTAGCAGGTGGTTTCAATTTACCTTAAAGAGGCCTGCGAGGATTTAGTTTAAATAAACTGAAATTAATTTCCAACCATTAACTGAATATGTATAGAGTTTCGTAAGATCCCATCTACAATAGTAATAATGTCATTGGTAGGGCGCAATTGCGCAAGCACAGCTTAGTGCAGCTTGCGTGGTCACATCGATCACACAGGTTAACTGACTACAGACACGATCGTAACCTGGATCATGAAAAAAACAATGGAGAAAGCTTACAAAGTTAGCCAATATTCTGATCAATTAATTACCAAAGAAGTCAATTTTTGCGTTGAAAATAGAAAACTTTTCTAGAATTAAGTGGTTTAGCAAAGTTTCATGACCAGAAACCTAATCTGAGTATTGGCCGAAGTCCAAAGTAACTCTGTGTTTGCTGACCTACTTGTAGTACCTACCTGTACTGTTATACATACATAAGGTATTACAACTTATAAATTGTGTGCACAGTGCGACATGAAAGAGTAAAAATTTAATGTTCAAGAACTAAATTGTTTCATTGCCTTGCAACACCAAATTATTTGCATATATATATTTTTTACTTTAGTTGATCAAGGAGTTTGTTACTCACTCTGAGTTTTTTTTTAAGTACAGCTCGCGTCACGTAAAAAGAGCGCTCGCGGGCGTTCCGGTGACGTTGGATAATACAGACTGAATGTATACTTATTATAGATTTTCACTTTGAGCACATCAAGTTTTTTTAATAAGAGACTATCAGCTTTTTTTTTTTTTTTTTTTTTTTTTATTAAAAATTTGAGTGCGTTTGACTACATCTCACCTGATGGAAAGTGATGATGTAGTCGAGGATGGTACACGCAAGCTCAAATAATGCCTATTCACTCTCGCCTTGAAGATCCCCAGATTGTAGGAGTCCGGAAATACAGACGCAGGTAAGGAGTTCCACTCCTTCGCAGTTCGCATGATAAATGAGGAAGCATACCGCTTCGTGCGTAGGATTGGAATGTCAACTACAAAGGGATGAAAAGCCTCCCTGCGCCTGGTTGACCGAAGGTGGAATGGAGCTGGGGGAATGAGGTCGTGTAGTTCTTGAGCGCAATCTCCGAAATGAATTCGATAAAAAACCGATAAGGAGGCTACTTTGCGGCGGTGCTCTAGGCTTTGGAGCTTATTTAAAACAAGCTCATCGTCACCTATTAGTCTCCTGGCGCGTCGGTCGATAGCATCCAAGGCTTCAAGCTGGTAGCGGGCCGAACCATCCCACAGGTGCGAACAGTACTCCACACATGATCGGACCTGTGCTTGATAAAGTGTAAGAAGCTGTCCAGGTGTGAAGTACCGTCGCACCTTAGAGAGGATACCTAGCTTCATTGCAGCTACTTTAGCCTTAGACTCAATGTACCGACCGAAATTCAGGTTTGATGTTAAAGTCACGCCAAGGAGTTCGAGGTGGTCAGTTATCGGAATCGATTCATTTCGGAGAGTGGGAGTCAAGGTGAATGGACTCCTTTTGGCAGAAAAAAGACACGCCTGTGTCTTAGAGGCATTGAACCTAACGAGGTTTTTATCACCCCAATCAGACACTGCCTGAAGTGACAGGTTCATGCGCTCTATCATGGCCTCTCTGAGGGACTGCGTCTCAGCGTTGGTAGCTCGTGCACTAGATAGATATCTTTCTACAACTGTGCTATCATCTGCATACCCAATGATACCGGGTTTAAGCAGATCATTTATGTGCAGCAGAAATAGAGTTGCAGAAAGAACCGAACCCTGAGGTACCCCGGCATCGATAGCCAATAGGTCTGACGAGCAGCCATCAACGACCACCCGAATCGACCGTTCCCTCAGGAAATCGGTTACCCAGTTACACAAGCTGACAGGGAGCCCGTAAGACGGAAGCTTGCCAATAAGGCTGGCGTGCCAGACTCTATCAAAAGCTTTCGATATGTCGAGCGACACAGCGAGTGCTTCGCCATGCTTCTCGATGGCCTCGCCCCAAACATGCGTTGCATACACAAGAAGATCTCCAGTGGATCGACCTCGGCGAAATCCGTATTGTCGATCGCTAAGGAGTTCGTTGTCTTCGAGGTATGCAAGGATGCGGTTGTTCAATACACGTTCCATAATCTTACAGATGATGGAAGTGATTGCTATGGGGCGGTAGTTGGCAGGGTCCGCACGGCTGCCCTTTTTGGGCACAGGTTGCACGTTGGCAAGCTTCCAAGATTTTGGGACTACACCTGTCTCTAGAGAGAGGCGATACAGACGTGCCAGAACAGGAGACAACTCAGGAGCGCAGTTCTTAAGAACTATAGCTGGTATGCCGTCAGGTCCACTGGCTTTATTCACGTCTAGATTGCGAAGTATTTTGAGAACCTCCTTTTGGCGGATACGAATTGGAGGCATTTCAGTACCGCAAGGAGGTAACTGGGGTGGTGTACTATTCGCAGAATCTAGACGCGAATTTTCAGCAAAAAGAGAGGCAAACAAGTTTGCCTTTTCTGTTGCCATGTGAGCCAGTGATCCATCAGGTTTCAGCAGTGGAGGCAAAGACGAACGACAGAAATTCGCCTCGACCGACTTAGCCAGGGACCAAAACGCCTTACTCCCAGAGGGATAGGAGGCTAGTTTTGATCCGATGTGGCGTATGTGGTCAAGGCGAGCCCCACGCATTGACTTTTTGTAGGACTTGGCAGCTTTATTAAAGGCTCTCTTCTTATCTCGCGTGCCCGGAGCTTTGCGACTGCGAGCATCAGCCCAAGCCAGGTATGCCGAATGTTTTTCTGCCTCGGCAGCTAAGCATTCAGCATTGAACCACGGGCGAGCTCGATTCTCAAGAGGAATGTCAGAGAATGGGATATAGTACTCCATTGCTTGACAGATTACCTCTGAGACTGATGCCGCACAGCTCGACGGGTCGCAAGAAGAGAAGCACGTTTGCCGCCAAGGGTAAGATGCTAAAAAGTTGCGCATCTCATCCCAATCTGCTGACTTGTACCGCCATACCCGTCTAGTGCCCTTGGGGCTGAGATCGGGTGGTGAACAAGATAGTACAGACTTCACCAGACAATGGTCAGACGTACCCAGTGGTGAGGATACTGACACATTATATCGGTCCGGTTCTGTTGTCAACAGAAGGTCCAAACAATTCGCCGTGTGGTCCTCAACGTCAGGTACGCGCGTCGCCTGGCCTACCAGCTGGGAGAGATTTAGCGACAAAGCAAGTTTAAACGCCTCTCTCCCAGCGTGGTCGGTCTTCTGGTACGGGAACAGCCACTGCTGGTGGTGGGCGTTAAAGTCCCCCAGAAGAACCAGTTGTGCTGACGGATACCTTTGTTGAGCCTCATCGGCGGCCTCACACAGATGCTCAAATAGCCTGGTTGTCTCCTGATCGCCACTGTGCGAACGGTATACACAAGCGTAGACTATTTGGTCTACACCGGTGTCGACCATCACCCAGAGTGTAGAAAAAGAGGAGTCCTCAAGGTTACGGAGACGCCGGCAGCAGATGTTGTCGCTGACAAAGACACAGACACCGGCGCGCGCCTTAAAATTGTGCTCCAGGGTATACCCCGGGTACTGCAAGTACGACACGTCGGCCGGGCGTCTGATTTGCGTCTCCGTAAGAAAGAGTAGCAGCGGCTTATCGGTCTCAAGATGGTGGTGGACCGCATCGATATTTGAGTGCAATCCTCTGATGTTAGTAAGGTGCACTTTAAATGGGAGGAAGTGCCGCCGCTGTTTAACTGTCTTTCTTTTTACCTTTTTCATGTTTTAAATTTTTTGGGGAGTGAATTGGCAAGGAAGGCGGAAGTTGTACGCGGCGCTGATCAGAATCCAGTGGTGAACACAGAATCGCTGCACTGAAGGACAGACAAGTCTGGAGACCGCGGGGACGCCCGAACCCCCCCGGAGATGGCCATCGGGTCCTCCCGTCCAATCGCCAATTGGCACGATGGAGCATTCCGGGATTTTTCGTGAGGTGGCGGGGCAGCCTTTCGTAGGTGGCTAACCTACTAGTTGGGCCCCCAACTTCCTACGGTCGGCCAGCGGTGCACCGTGCTTCGGATCCCGCTGCCCTCCAAGACTAGCCGCCAAGTGCAGCGACACTCTGACACCGAAACGGCATACTGGATCAGCGCTACTATACAGACCCGCCCTCCTTAATGGCTTCCCTAGGCATCATACCGGAACACGTCCAAAAACGCTTGGCGGTAAGACTTTGCCTAGGGGGTGGTGACAAGCCGCGGCCGAAGCCTACCACCTTAAGAGAACGCCAGAGCCTCGTTCGTTGTTTAGCAGGGTGTACCGCGTGCAGGTGAGGTTGGCTTGGGTTTATAGTATCGTGGTTAAACCCCTTACACCCCAAGCTAAAATCAATGCTTATAAGTAGTATCTAGAAAAATAGAGAACGCGCTGCTAAATTCACATCGGTATGTGCCCAATTTAATTTAATTTGGAATAAGTAATACCAGAGACAAGCCTTCTCTTTGATAATAGTCCGATCCTCTGTCCCGTTTTAATCCACACAAGGTGACTCTTTATTCGCTGATATGGATGTTATTCATGTCTTGATTATTCTATGTAATCTGAGCAAAGAATGTTAATTTTCCATATTAATTGGTAAAAATCAGTTAATTTAAAAAAACCTTGGTCTGATTGTATAGGTTTATAGTATCAGTTGCACAGTTGCATAAGTAGCATCTAACATTTGCCACTTGTCTTGTTAGAAAGAGATATAAAACCTTCACCGATTCACCTGAGCACTTTCCCCCAAAATACAAACTCCTTGGTGTTGATACAAACTCCTTGTTGTCAACGCGACGGCCTCTGACAACTAGACTAACACGCTCGATCTTTTTTTAAAGATTCGCGCCAACCCGTGCACCCGCACCTTGGGACGACATAAAAACAGTCGACACGATGGGTCCAGTCTGTCCTCAAAGGTTACCTGACATCTCCAATGAGACGCTGGCTCTAGAGAGAATGCCTAAAGGGAGACTGGAGTATTTGAGGCGGCTGCTACCTCGACTAAAGAATCAGAGCGAGGACTGCCTCTATATGAATATCTACACTCCTGTTCAAGGTAAGTTTGACATAAATAATTTATTTACCATTTAATATTATTTCGCAAAAATATATTTGTTTATGTATAAGTTTATTGCACATATACATATGTATAATACACAATACACACAATTACTTATTTTTTTCATTTTTATTGTCATTACCATTTAAAAAATGTACAAAAACTAAACATATTTATGTATTGTATTGTATTTTTGTATTTATTTACTATTTAGTGTCCTACTTACTTTTTTTTATTGGAGTACCTATAAATAGTATATAAGGTGCTACTTTATTAGTGCCCGATATTTTAGTCAGTGCTTCTACTCCTGATTCTGATCAACTTTCCCCAAGAAACCCATAGTCAAATCGCAAAAAAATTTTTGGTCTCTTCATACTAATTTGGCCGCTCGGCTGATCGATGTGTATGAAGAGCCCAAAAATTTTTTTGCGATTTGACTATGGGTTTCTTGGGGAAAGTTGATCAGAATCAGGAGTAGAAGCACTGACTAAAATATCGGGCACTAATAAAGTAGCACCTTATATACAGGGTGTTACATAAAACTGTGCAGCTAGAAATACTTTGAGATACGCGTCTACTCTTTCCTGCAGCTTTGCTGAAATCGTTTTCGTAAAAAATATTGGTAGGAGTTCAAAAAATAAATTGTGAAGAAGCAAAATAATAACTTTTTCAGTTTTATGAACGTACAAGACAGTCCTATAACGAAAGTTATTCAGTGGGACTACCTCCAATTTGCGCATCTTACCTTTTTTTCTTACACCCTAGGAAAATACGAATACCTATATGACTGAAAGAAAGAAAACGCGCTTATTGGTTATAGTAACATGATTCTCCTGCCCTTATCCCAATCATTTGGGGTCGGCGCAAAATGTTTTCTTCTTCCATACATCCCTTTCAGCTGTCATCTCCGTACTCACACCCTTTCGACACATATCATCCTTCACACAATCCATCCATCTCTTTTTTGGTCTCCCTCTCCCCTTATATCCATTGACACTCATCTGTAACACTCTCCTTGTAACATGTCTTTCATTCCTCCGCATTACATGCCCATACCACGACATGTCTATCACTCTATTCATTTGCTACAGATTTGGCACGAGTTTTACAGCCGGCCGCCTGCCTGACGCTAACCCTCCTTGGGAATGCTGTTGTGGTGGTCTGCCGTATATTTTGGGTTGGACCCTACTTTCGCCTAACGATGACCACCACACCGGGTTTGATTTCAGAGTTTCCCTTCTCCTAGACGGGCTGCAGACCAATGCTAAGGAGGCCCATCCCCCCCATTGAATATTGAATTGAACAAAAAATATTGAATTTGACTTACTAAAAATACAAAATTAACAAACTTTATGTGCAACCAACAACCACAAGGGCCCAACTCGGCATCATATCGTCCTTCGCACGACTAAAACTCCTATCTCATTTTTTTCAAGTTCTTAAAAACAACCGTATTTCAATGAGAAAAAGTCCAAACTCAAATCGTCAAAAATCTCACATAGGAGAGTTAGTCGTGCACGGGACGATATGCTAGGCTCGAAAGCGAAGCGCTGGTATTCTGTTGACTGCAATTCTTCATTGGTTTTGTTTCGTTTTCTGTGTATTATAAATTATATTTCTTACATTCATTTAGATATAATCTGGCTATACAAATTCAGTATATTTATTTATCCTCGTTACATATTTTATTTATTTATTGTCTGTGTTTATTCATCGTTATCTGTATTATCCAGATAAGGAAACAATTCTGTTTCCACATAAGTTCACCTTTGTTTCGTGGTTCAGTTAACAAGAAACGTATACTGAGATTTTCCTTTAACAATGCTAGGGGTATTGTTATATCAGCAAAAACATTATTCTATTTCAAGCCATAATGGGTAGGGGGAGGAAAGGAGCTTGAAATCCGCAATAACATTCTAAAAATACCTTCATATACAGGATGTAACAAAATTGCTGCAGGACCCGTTAACTTGGCATTCTACTCATCATACTGAACACCTTTTGTTCTACGACTTTGTTCAACACGCAAAAATATTTTGGACTCTCCATACAAATCGATCATCTGTTTTGCCATTTTTGTACGGAGAGTCTAAACATTTTTTTGCGATTTGAACAAAGTTGTAGAACAAAAGTTGTTCAGTACGATGAGTAGAATCCCCAGTTTACGGGTCCTACACCAATTTTGTTACGCCCTGTATAAGATCCTTATCGGCTTGAAACTGAATGTTGAAATTGAACGCACCCTCGACTAATAAATTACTTAGTGTTTTTTGAACGTACCTTATTATCAATTTTGTGGTCTAATATAGCAAGTCATACGTTTATATTTCTATGTGTCTTTATTGAGTTATTCCTGTAATTAATAACGAAATATAGGTTTCTAACAGGTTATGGGCCTTTTATGCTCTATAGGTGACAAAAAGTTTAAGAAAATATTCATAATTATTGCAGTTGCAAGTGGATTTATAACAGACTAGGCATAGTGTAACCTCATTTCACACTCCGGCCGGCATCTTGCAAACATTTTTCAGGAATATTTCAGCACTTTTTCAGATAATCATGGCCTCCAACTCAGCTATGGCTCAAATTGAGCGTCTATCAGGCCGGGAAAACTATTCTACATGGAGCTTTGCAGTCAAAACTTATCTGCAACATGAAGAATTGTGGAATTGTATTGAGGATGACGGCGAAGAAATAGACAGTAAGATGGACGTGAAGGCAAGATCAAAAATTATACTACTAATAGATCCTGTTATATACGTCCACGTACAGGAAGCTCTAACCGCTAAGGAGGTATGGACAAATTTAAAAAGGGCATTTGATGACTCTGGCTTAACTAGACGGGTAGGTCTTTTACGTGAGTTGATTACTACTGATATGGAAAGTTGTGGTAATGTAGAAAATTACGTGAATAAGGTAATTACATGCGCACATAAGCCCAGGAACATTGGTTTTACAGTCGACGATGAGTGGTTGGGTACACTGCTTCTCGCAGGACTGCCGGAATGTTATAAACCAATGATAATGGCTATGGAAAGCTCCGGTGTAAATATAAGTACAGACTTAGTTAAAACAAAAATACTTCAGGATGTCAAAAATGTGGATGACTCATCAGCTTTTTACTCCCATTATGGCAAAAGGAATACTGCTAATAAACAACCTCAAAAGAAAGGGCCCCGTTGTTTTAAATGTAACAAATATGGTCATATTTCTAAGAATTGTTTTTCTAATCGCGGCTCAAGTTACAGAAAGAATAAAACTAATGAAAGTGATGGTTTTACAGCTGCTTTCTGCGTATCACCGAGCACAGACAACTGCTATTGGTACGTTGACTCTGGAGCAGCGATGCATATGACTAGAAATAAACAATGGATGTATGACTATGGACCTTCTTCAGTTTCTTCAATTCGTGTGGCAGATAATAAGATATTGAAAGTTGAGGGATGCGGTAAGGTAAATATACAACTTCCCACAAATAATAATAATGGACAAAAAGATGAAATACAAGTAAAGAATGTGCTTTATGTCCCAGATTTGGCAGTTAACCTATTATCTGTGCAGCAAATGACCAAGAACGGTTGTGAAGTCAAATTTTTTAAAGATTGTTGCAAAATTTACCAAAATAACAAATTGATTCTCACAGCTAATGCAATGAATAATATGTACATTGTGAATAATTACACATATGCTTTACTTTCTTCAGCTCATCTTTGGCATCAGAGAATGGGTCATCTGAATTATAAGCATCTACAAAAAATCAATGAATCTACAAAAGGAGTGCAAATTGAAATGAACATGGAAAATAAAGGACAATGTACAACGTGTCTACAAGGCAAACAGACAAGACAGTCCTTCAAGCACACTGGCACTAGGGCTTCTGCTCTTCTTGAGGTAATACACTCTGATGTATGCGGCCCCATGGAAGAAAAGTCAATTGGAGGTGCCAGATATTATGTGTCATTTATTGATGATTATTCAAGAAAAGTATTTGTATACTTTATACACTCAAAGTCTCAAGTATTTGAGAAGTTTAAGGAATTCAAAAGTTTAGTTGAGAATCAATTGGATGCCAAGATAAAAATATTAAGATCAGATAATGGCAAAGAATATGCAAATGAAGCATTTGAAAAATTTTGTAAAAACTCGGGAATAAAAAGGCAATTTACAGTTCCATACACACCAGAACACAATGGTATGAGTGAACGAATGAACCGAACATTGGTAGAACGGGCCCGATGTATGCTCATAAATGCAAAGTTGCCAAAGAAATTTTGGGCTGAAGCAACTTCTACAGCTGCATATGTCATAAACCGCACACCCACAAAATCACTCGAATATAAAACACCTGAAGAGATATGGACTGGAATAAAACCAAATATAAGCAACATGAGAATTTTTGGATGTGATGTTATGATGCACATACCAAAAGAAAAGAGATTAAAATGGGATAGCAAATCAAAGAAGCTTATATTTGTTGGTTACTGCCTGGAGTCTAAAGGATACAGATTGTATGATAAAGAATCAGGAAAGATAGTAAGAAGCAGAGATGTTGTATTCTTTGAAGAAACTGTTCAGAATGATATTGTCTTAATGCCATTGAGTGAAACACATATAGAAAATGAACATGAACATGAAAAAATGAACACATCTATTCAAAGTGACTCAAGTACAAGTACAAACACAAGCGTAAGTACTGTGAAACATATTGACAGTATAATTTCTGAGGATGGGAGTGAAGAAGAATATGTTCCTGATGAATCTGTGTCTACAAATGAAACTATTCTACATAAAGAGTACAATCTCAGACCAAGAAAAAATAAAACAGAGTCTACCTATCTATGTCAAAGTGAAGACAGAGTTTCATCAAAAAATGAGCCCGATCCTGAAACTGTTGAACAAGCAATGGCCAGTAAAAACTCACAAGAATGGATAAAAGCCATGAATAGCGAATATAACTCATTGATTGAAAACAAGACATGGACTTTAGCTGACCTGCCTCCGAACAAAAAGGCAATTCCATGCAAATGGGTGTTTAAAACCAAAGAAGATACAGATGGAAATATAGTGAGATACAAAGCAAGACTTGTAATCAAAGGTTATGTTCAAAAACCTGGAATTGATTACACCGATGTGTATGCACCTGTAGCACGTTTAGCATCCATCAGATATTTACTTGGAGTGGCAGCTAAATATCATCTTAAAATTGAACAATTGGATGCTGTAACTGCTTTCTTGCAGGGAGACATTGATGTTGAGCTGTATATGTCACAACCTC
Source organism: Coleophora deauratella (assembly GCA_958295455.1). Classification (NCBI taxonomy): domain Eukaryota; kingdom Metazoa; phylum Arthropoda; class Insecta; order Lepidoptera; family Coleophoridae; genus Coleophora; species Coleophora deauratella. The sequence goes on along the minus strand of OY282390.1, from coordinate 2,947,494 downwards.
CATCATATGAAAATGGAACTCAAGTCTGTAGATTAAACAAATCTATATATGGCTTAAAACAAGCTAGCAGAACATGGAATATGAAACTGAATAATTTTCTGCTAAATATTGGATTCAAAAAGTCAAAAATGGACCCTTGTGTATACTTTAAATGTGATGATAAAAACATATTGTATTTGACAGTATTTGTTGATGATATACTAATATTTTACCACTGTCAATATCAAGCTAATCAAATCAAGAAGCAGATGATGGAAAATTTCAAAATGAAGGAATTGGGAAGAGCCAATCAATATATTGGTCTTCGCATCACATACAATGAAGAAGGAATTGGAATTGATCAAACAAAATATATTTCAGATACACTGAAACGTTTTGGGATGGAAAAATGCAAAGCTGTCAGCACTCCTATGGAGTCTAATTTGAAACTAACCAATGAGGAAACAAAAAATGTTCAAAACATACCATATCAAGAAGCTATAGGATGCCTGCTTTATATTTCACTTGGAACCCGACCTGATATCAGTTTTGCTGTCCATAAACTGAGTCGCTACAACCAATGTCCAACTGCTGAACACTGGAACTGTATTAAAAGAATTTTCAGATATTTGCAGGGGACAAAAGAATTGCAGCTGTTTTACTGTTCCAATGTCAATGAAGAAATCACAGGCTACAGTGATTCTGATTGGGCGTCGTGTCCTGAAGACAGAAAGTCATGTACTGGATACGTTTTTATGTACCAAGGTGGAGCTATATCATGGAATTCAAAGAGACAGCAAACAGTAGCGCTGTCCACTACGGAAGCGGAGTACATGGCAATTTCAGCTGCAACTCAAGAAGCTCTATGGTTACGACAGATGCATTTGGAGCTGTGGCCGTCTCTGAAGTCTAAACCCTTATTTCTGTATTGCGATAATCAAAGTGCTATTAAACTTGCAGGTACTGATAATTTTCATCCTCGCAGCAAACACATTGACATCCGTCATCACTACATAAGGGAGAAAATATTGTCTGGAGAGATATACATAGAGTATGTACCAAGTGACTCTATGATAGCAGACTGTCTGACGAAAGCACTGCCAAAGCCAAGCCATCATCGCTGCCTGCAGAGTATGGGTCTTCGCTTGCGTTCAAGGGAGGATGTTGAAATTGAACGCACCCTCGACTAATAAATTACTTAGTGTTTTTTGAACGTACCTTATTATCAATTTTGTGGTCTAATATAGCAAGTCATACGTTTATATTTCTATGTGTCTTTATTGAGTTATTCCTGTAATTAATAACGAAATATAGGTTTCTAACACTGAATAACATTCCCCAAGGAACTTATGCTCAGTTCGCAAAAAAAATGTGCCGAATGACGAGTCCAATTTTTCGAGTTTAGGTTAGTGTGTGTCGAGTATGGCCTAACCTTCCCTAGTTATGGGAAGAGAGCCTTGCCCCAGCATCTAGGACCATATGGATTGTTAACATAAAGATAGTAAAGCTAAACCATAATATTAGAGGTTAATAAATAAAAACGCTCACTATTAAACCGAATATTGTTTTAAAAGCTGTCCACTAGAAGATCACTATGAACCCACTTGAACTTCAGTCCGAATATAAAGCAATAATTCTCCAATGAACAGAATTATTGCTATATCATCGATAACATCAAGAAAAACGCTTCAAAAAATCATATTTCTCCGACCGAACGATTACAATGAAGCTCAAAGAAAACAAACTGCGAATTCTATTGTTGAAACACAAAGGGAGCAAACCTATAGCTAACTATCCAGGATTGAAAGGGGTGCCATTGTGAGCAATGATTAAAATTTTCGTTTGGCTAAAGGAAGCACCGGGGAGGTTTAGACATTTCATTACTAACGTAATCTATGTGCTATTGACAAAAAGTATTAAAACTTGGACAGACGAATGGGTAGGAAAGGAATTCTTTGTAAAACCCCGACGATATTAAATTCTGAAAATCAATTTGTGGAATTGATTTTGTTGCGCTGATTTATTCTTGGTTTGAGCTTGGTTCTACTTTTGAATGGAGCGTAGTAATTTCATACAGTTTTTTTAACTGATATGTTAAATCGATAGTTAAAATGTAGCTTATTTATACAAAAAAATGCCGCTTTCCGTAAACGAATGGACGTGAACATGTAACAAATAAAGTGTATTCAAGAAATCTCAATAAACAAAGAAAATGTAAAAAAAATGCTTGTAATAAAACGACCTTCCAAGCAAATCAATAAAAGATATCAATGTTGCAAAAGGTTCTAGAATCAGAAGAAAGAAATAATCACTCCAATGTCTATAATTTACAGTAAATATTGTATGTATATATTGTGACTTTCCTTTTGTAAAATATAGACATAATATATTGTTATCGTGACGTTCCTTTTCAGCCGTTCGATATATTTTCGTGAAACCTCGCTTGTATCGCTGAAAGCTCGTAAAGCTAGTCATTTGGATACGAAACTATTCTGCGAAGCGTATTGCATGAAATATTCCCATGAACTTTCCTCCTTTGAAACAAAATATAAACAGTGCCGGACTGAGGAGTGACAATCCACTTTGTATACAGTTTCATCTTCGATTTCAATATCTAGTGCGACATATAATTTTAAATACCTACTATACCTATAAAATTTTATTAAAATATTTATTTTATTTGTGAATTTTTAATATAACTTTAATGACATGCAAAATGTATGTATGCTAACTTATCATGTAACAAATAAATAAATATTTTAATAAAACGCACTAAAATTTTTAATAATAAAAAAAAAGTAACAACGTTACTTCATGGTCAATAAGCGGCCTGATTGTATATAATAAATTACCGGACAGTATTAAAAATGCAGCATCCACCGCCGGTTCAAGTGCAAAGTTAGAAAATGGCTGTTGGAAAATTTATTTTATAGTTTAGAGGAACTCACGAACCTGAAAAATTGATTTAATTTCTTTTAGTTATTTATATCGAGATTTTATTTTTTATTATTACTTCATTTTTATTTGTATTATTATTATAAAAGACATTACTATTGTCAATGTTCTACTTTGAATTTGACCTGCAAAATGTATGTTGCCAATAAATTTATTGTATTATATTGTAATAAATTAGAATAAAAAAAGTCTTACTTCAAGGAACTTAAACGATTGGAGAACAATTTTTATTTTTTTCTCACCGTAATTGTCAATACTTGGTTAGTCGATTTTAAACTGTAAATAGTAGATTTTTCTGTTAAAATTACTAAGTCAGACTAGTAATTACAGTATACCATTATTTATCTTTAATTATTTATAAAATTTGAAGCTGGACCTAGTATTTTAAATTTTTTTAAGTAAACATTTAATTGATGAGTCTTCTAAGGCTTTTAGACAATGATATTAAAGGGCCAGAAACTATGGTCTAGTTTATTTACATCCCCAAGTCCGCCCCTGGTAAAATTATTCCACGACAGACTGTTATTTCGTTTCGTTTGCGGTTTGATGAAGAAAAACCACTAACGAAAATAAAAATCTATTTCAAAGAAATGTCTTATCTGGATCTTTGTTGGTGCCATTTCAACTTGCTCAGTGGCGTGTCTCGTATCTTTCATCTGAAAGAATGTGTCTTTTCTACAATAGTCTGAGGTTTTGTTTCTTTCTATTCTAAGTAATGGATATTCCAACCGATCATGTAAAGTTCCAAAGTAACAAAATGGAGTAAACGTTCAAAGACAAAAGCTTGGCCGTTTTTACTGCGAACTTTTCTGTCAAAGGCTCATGAGCATTTGTAATAATTATGGCAATGCCGCAAAATGAATCCAAAATATGTTAGACCTGCATACATAGTTTATAATTTTACACTTTCATCATTATAGTTTATGTTTACCGACTTCAGCTTTGTATGTATTATAATTATAAAAGAAAATCTATTCGTAGGAAAAAAATTGAAACAGTCAAATAAATTACAATAAATTACCTGTGGCGAATGGTATAAATTTTTGAATTCTAAAATAAAATAATAAAAATTAATAAACAATAATTTTCCAAATGCAATAAAATAATTTAATGTAATAAATTAATCTCAATCGTTTCAAGCTCTGACTGAAATAATTTTCGATAAAAATCATTACTGAGTTTCCCATGAAAACGAAAGCGTTGAAAGCTTTTATAAATGCATTTACTTTTGTATACACATTTATTTACGCTACATAAAATACATACATACATTACATAATTTCTAAATGCCAAAAATTTTAAAAACAAAGCAACATTTTTCTTTACGTTCCCCCCACATGCAGAAAATACACGGTCTTTTCAATTATTTTTCTTCTTACCCGGGGAAAGTAACTCACACACACCTACGCATTTGGTAAAGTTTTTTCGATGTAATATATTTTATTCGTAAGTGTCTCACAAAGGTATCAAATTATACAATTATCAAATTATTGCATTGCCCCAACGGGGTGTCACATTGTACAATATTAGATATTTAAGACCCATAAAAACTGTGGCAAGCAATAAATAAATTGAAATTGAAATATACTTTTAGGGCTTCGTACCCAAAGGCCAACGGGACCCTATTAATAAGCCTCCGCTGTCCGTCCGTCTGTCTGTCAGCGGGCTGTATCTCATAAACCGTAATAGGTAGACAGTTAAAATTTTCACAGAGTGTGTATTTCTGCTGCCGCTATAACAACAAATAATAAAAAGAAATTAAAAATTAAAAGGTGCTCCCCCACTAGAAACGTGTTTCTTTTTGGCGTTTTTCGCTCGATCTTAATAATGACAACAGGTACGCGGTTGAAATGCTCACAGAGTTTGTATTGCTATAGTCGCAAAAAATAATAATTTAATAAAATTATATTCAAAAATTAAAGGGACTACACAACAGACGTGTTTTTTGGAGTTTCTTGTACGATGGTACGGAACCTTTTATTCGCGAGTCCGCTCGCACTTGGCCGGTTTTTTTCAGTCTGATGTGATACAGTAGAAACAAAAACCGGCCAAGTGCGAGTCGGACTCGTGCACCGAAGGTTCCGGATAAATTCATAATCACACATGTCTTGAACTCTATATTTTTTATATTTGAGTTGATTGAATGAAGGGTAATTCGCGGTTTACGATTTATGATGTAGTATTAAAAAAAACTACTTACTAGATCTCGTTCAAACCAATTTTCAGTAGAAGTTTGCATGGTAATGTACATCATATTTTTTTTCTAGTTTTATCATTCTCTTATTTTAGAAGTTACAGGGGGGGGGACCAACATTTTACCACTTTGGAAGTGTCTCTCGCGCAAACTATTCGGTTATAAAAATGATATTGGAAACCTCAATATCATTTTTGAAGACCTATCCATAGATACCCCATACGTATAGGTTTGATGAAAAAAAAAATTTTTGAGTTTCAGTTCTAAGTATGGGAACCCCCAAAATTTATTGTTTTTTTTTCTATTTTTGTGTGAAAATCTTAATGCGGTTCACAGAATACATCTACTTATCAAGTTTCAACAGTATAGTTCTTATAGTTTCGGAAAAAAGTGGCTGTGACATACGGACGGACAGACAGACAGACATGACGAATCCATAAGGGTTCCGTTTTTGCCATTTGGCTACGTAACCCTAAAATGATGGCTTCTCGAGCATGCTTTCTACAGTTATACTGAATTTATACATTTTAAGCAGACGTGATATATTGCGTTGCAATATTATTATTATTTTTTAAATGGACTAATCTCCGTTTTAACTTAGTCTTTATGTTTACATGTGACATTCTGCTTTTGTGTTTGGTTTTGTGTTGACATAAATTATATAATTTATCCAATTTTATTTCAATTTTCTATTATTATAATTTTATTATAATTAGGTTTACTTATTTATTTTAATGACATGTAATAATAACAATATTATGAGTAAAATTGAATATGATCTGTTGATTGGGACGGTTTTTGAAATTTAAGCAGTACAGCAAATGTTGTTCAGTTTAACGAGTTGAAGCCCTCATAAAAGAATATCATCTTTCGGTTCGAATACTGTCTATCAACTCTGGAAAGGGAATAATCGTCTAAACACAATACCCTATTTGTGAATTTTTAGAGCACTGATTACCTATAGGTTCCGACATTCTCCACAAATAACATAGAAAAAATCATTCTATCACATTACGCTGTCATAATTATTTTTTTTTAACCATTTAACAAAAGATACAAAAGTAAGCTTAAAATAAATCATATATTTACATTATGTATGTAGTATTATTCTTTGTTCTATAAAATGAGGTTTTATTTTCATGGTTTCAAAAACATTGCCATATTTGTTTTAGGGCGATGATGTTTTTAACTCATTGAGGTTTTGTTTTCATACTTCTGCACACCGCAATAAAATTTTAATTGTTTATGTCACAAAAAGTTTTTTTTATATTATAATATTGTGAACCTGTCGTTTTTCACTATATTCAAAAATCTGTAAAATTCTCTAATACCTACTCTTCATCATCAGGCCTTTTTAACCGACTTCAAAAAAAAGGAGGAGGTTCTCAATTCGTCGGAATCTTTTTTTTATATTTTAGGTATGTGCACCGATTACTCGAAGACACCTGAACCGATTTGCAAAATTCTTTTTTTGTTTAAAAGGGTATACTTCATAGGTAGTCCCATATAAATTTTATCGAAATCGATTCAGCAGTTTTTGAGAAAATCTATAAAAACATAGCATAATTGGAGTTGTTGCGATTGAAGTCGGTTGTTTTTAACGTATTCAGCGTGGTCAATTATATATATATATATCTTGACAGATGATTTAAGCAGCGTAAGTGTTAATGGAGCTTATGAATTCTTAAAGTTCTCGTGTGAGATTTTTATTTTTTAATAAATAGATGGATGGATTTTGGAGTATGAGTTGACGTGAGATTCACTTTAGTATCACTGTATACAGAATGATATACCAGATCCATTAAGTGTTTAAGAACTTTTTATTTTTTAACTAGTGACCCTTATTTCTATTTCTCTCTCTCCAGTTACTTACAGTAGAAAATTTAAAACAATAAAAAATAATGTTCTGCTAATTTATCTAAAAGCTCAAAAATACAATCACTCAAAAATTACTACATAAGTAATTCCAAGACAAGTACAGTCTCGTGCAATTAAAAGTATACAGCTAAGTAGTGCAAAAAGTACCAGATGGCACAGCTACCCTGTATGCTTTTACTTATAGGTACACATAATATAAGCCTTTAGAACTGTACATTATACATATTAGCCGAGGCGATTTCCAGTGTCTACTAGCCAAGGAGATTTCCAGTGACCACTAGCGTTCCACAGTGGCATAGTATTTCCTATTTGCCTTTCCGCAATTGTACACATTGATCCATATGAGCGAGTACGTATGTGTAACAGAAAACATTCTGGATTGTATCCAAAATCGGGCTGAGCCTCGCTCGTATTATACGTCATGTGTAACGTTGATAACGGAAACAAAAGGTACAGTGGGGTATATGGATATGTTATCATTGTTGTAGTCTGGATAATGAGGCTTACCAGTCGGGTCGGAGCTCTGTAGGTACTATTGTATTGCTAGAGGGATGTAAGCGACGATACCTCATTTACCTTTTACCGCATTAGATAGGGCAAAAGCGAATTTATGTTGCATAATTATAAAAGAAAATGAAAATATTTATAAAGAGAGTGTTGCGAAAACGGTGTAGGATTTGGTAACTGGAGCATCTTCACATCATACTCAACAAGTGTTGTCAAAGCTTGTTGAAATCGCGAAAAAAAACTGAAGACTCTTCATATAAATTGATCAGCTGTTTGGTCAACATTCTCTAGAGTGACCAATTTGTTTTTGCGATTTCAGTCGTTCAACAAAAGTTGTTCAGTGTGGTGAGTAGAAGCCCCAGTTATCGGGTTCTGTGCCTATTTTGTTACATCCTATATATTTCTTTTAATATTTTATGTTTCATTGAATTTTCTTAATTACTTTAATTGAAATATTTTATTAAATAATACAAACATTTTGTACATTTTTAAGCATAAAAGTAATGTTACATCGCAAGCAAATACCTCTTTTACAGAAGGTTTTACAGAAGTTATATTTTTTTTATATTAAATACTTATTTCCCTTAAGCATATTTTGCACAAAAATAACTTAAGACTATTATTTATTTTGTCATACACATAAATATGTTCATAATGCTAATGACTATTTATACATCTTGTTTGCTCACTTACTGCAGCCGACTGTACTAACGTTCCATTTTGCGCAGAAATTCTCGTACAACATTTGCATTTGTATCTAAACATTTATTAGGTTTAATAAAATGATTTATTGTTGCAAACCAAGCTTGCTTTAGCTTTGTTTGTTACGTTTTGTTTTGCTCGGAAAGTTGATGTATGTTTTCCTTGGAATTTTATTTTGAAATCTTTATGCTAAGGTTTTAAGAGTAGTGAAATGGTAGTTAATAACAAAGGATAGGGGGTACTTTGGAATTTACTTGGAATTTAATTGGCGGATATCCAGCTTAATCATTGGGTCAAATTTGACAAAGAGAGAAAATATATTAATAAAATGTTGCTCTACCTAAGCTCTAACAACATACAAGTGACAAATGTATACAGATTACCAGATTTACTATGCAAATAGATTTTTGAATGAAGATTTTTAAGTTTTCAAAACACTAGTAGGGCTTTAAGCACATCCCGGACACTTCATACAAATTTCGCGCCATTGTTTACTACATAGACATTCATGTTTGTACACATGTAAATGTGTACTAGGGTTGAATGGAGATTCAATAAGCCCTCAATGTCTTTATTGTTAACTAGACTTTTAGAAATAAAGTGAAGGCTGTATACACCAGACAAGGCTGTATAGCCTTAGAAGCCTTTAACTCTTTCCTTAAAAAAATAAAATTGTCTTTGGTTATTATACTGTGCTTTGGTTTGCTAACCCCTTGACAAATGGTCACACATCGGTCATACAGGGGGGTTAGCATTCGGCTGCACTGGCTTTTCCCTTTTTTCTTGTTTTTATGTTGTGATAACTTGTTGTTAATCAGTGTTCTGAGGCATTACGCTTACGGATATGGTTGACCATTGTGGTGTGAGTGCGTTTTTGGTTTTGGCTGAAAAACAGCGTTATGAGTACTTTGTGACTCATAACATCCATGCTGAGCCTGGACCATTTGCAATTTTTTGGTGGCACTGATATGTTCCATGTATTATTTTTGTTCTGTATTACCTTTAAGTTTTATGTTTGTATTCTTGTTTTTGTATTATTTTTTGTTCTGTATTGTTACCTTTAAGTTTTATGCTTGTATTTTTGCTTTTGCTATCAGTGATGCCCTGTAAGTTGCAATAAAGATTTTATCTATCTATCATTCAGAGAACGGCAGAGTGTCCATACTGTGTAATCTCCTTATACTGTGGTTTTAAGTTAAACATAAACATCCTTATAATAAATATTATATAATATTTGTCATGCTTTCATATTACCTTTTTGTTCACAGTTGGTCCAACACTGCAAGCGAAGTATCCCGTCATAATTTTCATACACGGGGAGTCTTTTGAATGGAACTCTGGAAACGTTTACGACGGTTCCGTGCTGGCCAGCTATGCTGGCATTGTGGTTATCACCATCAACTATAGATTAGGTATTTTAGGTAAGTCAAGTTTTCTTTCTTTTATTTTAGATACTTTATTGAAGTGGCAGTGGGCGGGGCACATAGCTCGTAGAACAGATGGCCGTTGGGGCATTAAAGTTCTCGAGTGGCGACCGCGCACCGGAAAACGCAGTGTAGGCAGGCCTCCCACTCGGTGGATCGATGACCTGGTAAAGGTTGCGGGAAGCCGCTGGATGCGGGCAGCGCAGGACCGGTCGACGTGGAAATCCTTGGGGGAGGCCTTTGTCCAGCAGTGGACGCCCTTCGGCTGACGATGATGATGATTTTACTTTATTCTAGAAAGTTAACTTTCTTCTAAGCAGAAGATATATAAGTAAAAAATTAAAAGTTCCTACTAAGTACAGAAGCGGTCGTAGCTTAGTGCGACTTGTATGGTCGCGTCGATCCACAGGTTAACTGACTACAGACACGGTCATAACCTTGATAGGTTTGACCGTTAGTGGAATTTATTACGACCGTTTCCATGCTTCGCAAGGCACGTTAAACCGTTGGTTCTGGTTGCTATCACTAGATGGCAGTCGTTAAGCCATGTCAGAGCCCTTGGGCGGCATTTAAACTTCCGACACTGGAGTTGGCTACTAGCCCCACAACCTCCACCAATCCGGACTTGGCCACTGTGTGTGAAGTAAGCCGCAAAGTATAAGAGTCATAAGAAAGAAGACAGCAAAGTATATGGAGTTTCCGTGTACTTTGCGGTCTTCTTGTTTATGAGGGCGGTAAGGCCTCATCTTTTCTAGGTTTTAGAATAGATCCATACCCCAGCAGTGAGGACAATGAGGGTTGATAATGACTAAGAAAACTAAAACGCTGAAATATAGTTTCCTAGCTTCCGCCCGCGACTTCGTCCGCGTGGACTTCAGATTTGAAAGAAAACGTTAAGATAGCGCCATCTAGGGACGAAGTGGAAATTTTGAGTTTTCAAGCATTCTTACGGGATCCCTTAAGTTTTCCAGGATATAAAGTATCCTATGTGTTAGCCGAGTGCTTCATCTATCTACCTACCAAATTTCATCCAAATCAGTGCAGTGATTTCGGCGTGAAAGCGGAACAAAGAAACAAACAAACAAACAAATAAACATCCATACTTTCGCATTTATAATGTTAGTGAGATTAGTGAGATAATATTAGTGAGATAGTGAGATGTTTGAAACCGTTTGCCTTGTAAAGTTTTGAAGCAAAACAGATGTGTTACACTTACCTGCTTAATACAAAAATGTAGATTTTACGAAATACTCATTAGTAGTACACAGCCAATAAAAATATACCAAAGTAATTTAGATTCCACCTCGATATGACAGTGAGAGCCGAATCGCTTTGAAACCAAATCAAATCAATTATTCTTAAACCAAACTAAATTTAAAATATTTTTGTTTTCAATTTGTAATTTGTAGATGGCAATAAATCATTAGTTTTTTTCTTCTTTCAAATCTTAGATGCTATTATATGAAAAGTATTTTCGTTCGTTTAGCTTACTTTCGTAGTGGTTATAACAACCACTACGTAGCGCACGCTGTTATGAGCTTTGCTCCTATGTATTTCGTTCGAGATTTGTAGCAACGCGCATCAAAAGACTGATTTGTTAATTAGTCCTTTCACGCGTAATCGCGTAAACAGTTCGTAGACCTTGTGTTTCATTTTGACGCGAAAAAATATAGTGACGTCATTGGAATGTTTTTTTATTATGGAGAATATTAGGCTCGTGCTCTGCTACTTGCTTTTCAAAGTGCAGTATCTAAGTAAATAATAGTGATAACCAAAAATGACTTTTACATGCGTTAAGGTTTTTTAATTTCCTTTTAAAATTAACTGAAAACCTTTTTTCCAGTATTGGGCTAATGTGAGCTGATTTGAAAGATACTTACGTATAGATTTTCAAATCCGTTTTTCTTACTAGAAGGTTTTCTAATCTTACAGTCCAAGAAAACAGATTTTTGTCTGTATTCGAATAATGACCTTATGTTTTTGTTTTTAATTTCAAAAGCATTTCTTTAAAACATGAATTACCCAATACTGTAGTAAACGTTTATATGGATATTTATTTATCAGTCTCTGGTTTCCATAATATAGAGAATCCTAGTTTGAGCCAGATGACCGTGTGTGATTTGTCCCGGATAATGTTAAGTATATTATTTATCTACACTGTAAGTATTGACTGACTCGGTGGCTAAGTGGTTAGCGATCCTGACCTCTGATCCGAGAGTCGTGGGTTCGATCCCCATACAAGGCAAACTTTTCTGTGATGAGCAGAATTTTTTGCTCTGAGTCTGGGTGTATTATATCTATATATGTCTCTGGTTCCCAAGATACAGGGAATCCTAGTTTGGGGCCAGATGACCGTGTGTGATTTGTCCCAATTATTATTATATTTATAATGAATATGAGAAAGAAATAAATTATTACTCACATACGTCTCATTATTACCCCTGAGTATCTTATTAATTAATATCTCAGTACGACTCATTTAGCCTTGTGATGACTTAAATTAATTGTAAGTACTATAGGTAAGTGAGTAATAATATTATGTTCCATAAATGTTTTTGGGGCAGAAAATATTATTTTTGCGAGTCTCACAGTGCCTTACGTTAATCAACCAACGTAATATTATCTTGACGTATCTAGATTACTTAGCTCCACCCCGTCGGGACCTGTTCTAGCAAAGCTAAGTCATTACAAAACGGGAGAGTGTATTTTGGTCATAGTGCAATTTTGACATTGCCCAAAGCCGTACACTGTTGGACAAAGGCCTCCCCCAAGGATTTACACACCGACCGGTCCTGTGCTGCTCGCATCCAGTGGCTCCCCGCAATCTTCACCATGTCGTCGGTCCACCAAGTTGAAGGCCTGCCTACACCGCGTATTCCAGTGCGCGGTCGCGACTCGAGAACTTTAGTGCCCCAACGGCCATCTGTTCTACGAGCTGTGTGCTCTGCCCACTGCCATTTAAATTTAGCGATTCTGTGAAGTTCTTTCTGTATAATCTATTGCAATAAAAAAATAGTGATATAACGAGCTATTTGCTTAAGAATGTATATGGTACTTAGAAGATTTGTTAACAACCCATATTGTTCCCACTGCAGGGGCACGGGTCTCTTTTCATAACTCGGGAAAATTAGGCCATACTCCAGATACGGAGGCCAAGTCCTCCTCCACCAGGTTGTGGGGCCAACCCCAGTGTCAGAAGTTATCAAGCCGCCTATAAGACCTCTGACATGGCTTAACGACTGCCATCTAGTGATAGCAGGCGGCACCAACGGTTTAAAGTGCCTTGCGAAGTAAGGAAACAGTCGAGATAATTATTGCCACTCACTGAAAAACTCATCCAGGTTGTGACCGTATCTGTAGTCAGTTAGCCGAACTGAGGCACGACCGCTTTCTTTGACCTAAAAGGTTATGACAATCTTAAGAATTGTCGCACATCAAAAACAATCATACCGCGAAGTCTAATTTTGTAAAAGAAACAGCTACATGTATATCAAACAGAAAAATGTAATCCTCAATGGTAAAATGATTTTCCATAAAATACATATTTATGTTTTTATTTATTTGATTTATTAATTATAGAAAACATAATAAATTAAATATATACTTAATTTTATCGAAAGCGATGTCAGTTTTAGTTCTTCGGTCACAGAAAAAAACTTCGTAAGCAAAACCTAAAACAAATACGTGATTTATTTTGATGAACTGGAATAATATATTACAGTAGAAAGTAACATTGCTTATTATGTATTTTGAATTGTGACCAAATTGCACGATGACCAGACTGGATTAGAAAGCGAGTGCCAAGTACTGTATATCCCTAGTGGCCTTGCCAAGCACTTTAGCACTTTTGCTCAGCTTGAACAAAACCGGACTGTACTTACGAATTACTTAGACTTATATTTTTGGCAAGCGATTTGATTGTTCTGTGACTTATGTGTAGAACAAGGATGTATTTAAGCGTCATTTAGAAGACGGAAAATGGCGTTTTAAAAGTCGTTTGCAAGCGTTATTAATTGTTTCAAAGTTAACGTTGAAAATATGTTCATAAGTTGAAATTTAGTTTCACCAGTTCTAGTTGGAAAATCTTGTTTACGTGAATTGTGGTTTTTCGTAATGGCTACTTTTAATGATGAACGACTTAACAATTATTATATATGGAAATATCCACAGGTGCTAGACGGAACTGAATTATGTTTTGGTTAATAAGCATAAGAAATTGCTTACCTATTTACACAAACTTGTTGCAGAATTCCAGCACTTATTCAGCATTTTGAGTAAACTTTATTCATTTGAAAATGCCCAAACATGTAAACAAATATTGTTAATCGATATTGCCACTCGATTATCTAATACTTGTAGTCTGGAAGTAAAAAAAATGCTAAAAAACACGTAAACAAGAAATATGGTTGGCTGATATTGTTACCTAATTTTCTATGAAATAGTGATTGGATCGTTATGGCTGTGCGTCTAAGTATCAAGTGATTGTTTTAGTAAGATCAAGCTCATTCTCCAAATAGAAGTGATTACGTAATAATAATGATAAAATGTTTTCTTTACATTTTTGGTTATTTTCCAAATAAACACATTTTAGAGATCAATGCAAAGGTTTTCTGGCGTTAACACGAAAGATCCTCTTAAGGCAACCCCTTAAGAGGGTACTAAAACCCACGCCTCGCCTTTTCTTGATATCATTATTGAAACTTTCACTAAAAGCGGTTTATCGGTACAAACAGAAAATTCAGAATTTATATTTTTATTTTCATGTTATTATGCTCTAAAGCTTACTATTTTTTAATATATAGAAAATTATAAAAGCATAAAGGGTTCCATTATAGACTCATTATAACAATGCTATAAAAAAAATGTTATTTTCAAACTGTTCTAAAAATGCTTGTTTATATTTCTAACTTTAATAATTTAATAATAATAATAATAATATTCGGGACAAATCACATATGGTCATCTGGTCCCAAACTAGGATCCCCTGTGCTTTGGGAACCAGAGACTGATATACATACACATATATATTTAAATACGTACATATATAATACACCCAGACTCAGAGCAAAAAATTCTGCTCATCACAGAAAAGTTTACCCTGTGTGGGGATCGACCCCAAGACGATCGGATCAGTGATCAGGATCGCTAACCACTTAGCCACCGAGTCAGTCGAATTTATCAAGAAACCTAACTGCATAAAAATCCTTGGCTAATATGGCGATCAAAATAAATCTAAACGAACATCAAAATCCATTATTCTATTCACACATTCAATACAAAAAACAAACCTTCGACTTCTGCTGACAATACAGACACATACATAAGCACTATATCTTTTCTAACCAATAATTTTCTTTGCAGGCTTCCTAAACGCAAACCCGATACCTCATCTCAAAGCCCGAGTAGCAAACTACGGCCTAATGGACCAAATAGCAGCACTGCATTGGGTGCAACAGAATATTGCTCTCTTTGGTGGCGATGCGAAGAACGTGACAATGCTAGGTCACGGGTCCGGTGCAGCTTGCATAAATTTTCTTATGATATCGCCTACTGTGATGCCAGGTATTGCTTATGAAGTTCTAGTAGTATCAACACACTCATCGGTGTTGATGTTCTTGTTTGATTTTATTTAGTTAAAGTTCAAATTATTTATTATTTATTATTCTGTTTTATTATGTTCTTATGTTTTATCATTAATATTTATTTAATAATGTTTTTTTTTTGGTTTTTTCTTTTTGCTTTTGTTTTTTTATTACTTATTTATAACTTAATTTTTGTTTATGCTTTTATTGTCGTTCTTTGTAATTTGAGTGTTTGTTGTGAATAAACATTTACTTACTTACTAGTAGTAAAAGCTGATGTCGCTCATCATGATGGTCTAGATTGGTCAGTAACATAGATTTATGTGTGGTTTGAATTCGATAGACCTGCTTATCGATAGTAAAAAGGCCATGGTATTGTTTGTGGTAACAGTAAATTAATTTTTACGGAACCATTCAAATTTAGATGTGAGTGGAATCTTAAGTAATTTGTACTAAACGGTTCTTAAAATAAAATTATTTATTTACATAAATAACGATAAGAATTGATGTAGATCTATAATGTAAGGCAGTGGAGGGACATTATTTGCCGTAGAAATTGCATGCAGATATTTTTATAAAGATAACAAACTTATTTGCAGCAAACAAAATATTGAAATATTAATTAATAATTAAATTAAGTCACATAGCTTACCAATCGTAAATCACATAATTACTAACGTTTTTGGAAAAAATATGAATTTCGTCTTTTTAATAATATAATTACAATTAAAGATCGATCAAGACAAATCAACTTAACAATTTAATAATTATAGTCTTTTTAACTATTGAGAAATTAATTAGCCGTAAGTACAAAAAAATATGCTTACCCAATTTTTATATTGAAAAGTTTACCTAATAATGCTTTAAATTCTACTGGAGGCTTATAGATTTTTCATTTTAATATTTCTATTTCAGGTCTGTTTCACCGAGCAATTCTTCTATCAGGGTCAGCTTTATCTTCCTGGGCACTGGTCGAAGACCCTGTCAATTACTCCGTCCAACTCGCAAGACAGTCCAACTGTACCCTTCCAGATGACATCATAAAGGACCACGAACTTATCGTTGATTGCCTCCGAGAAGTACCTCTAGGCGAGCTTATGGAAGCCGAAATAAGCACTCCCAGTTATCTAACCGCCTTCGGGCCATCGGTCGATGGAGTGGTAGTTAAGACGGATTATGCAAAAGAGCTGCTCACTTTCTTTATACCGAATGACCTCCAGGGTTTCACGAGTGTATCTGGAGTGAATAATTTGAAAGCGGATAAAAGAAGTGGTGACAGGATCTTCGGGATCAGAGGAGGGCAAAATAAATACGATCTCCTTTTCGGTGTTGTGACTAGTGAAGCGCTATGGAAATTCTCGGCGCAGGATATACAAAATGGATTCGAAGGCGAGAGAAGGGATAGAATAATAAGGTGAGGTCGGAGATGTTTATACAGCAAATTGGTGTGACCGCATGTTCAATAGAAACTTAGGGGTCAAAGTTGTAGAAAGTAGCGGAAAGATTTTTCATTACAAATTTTATTTGCAATTACTGCGACTTCAAAAGTTTTGCGAACATTATCACGATTCGAATAAAAAAGATAATTTTGTTTCCCATAACCATATTTTGTAAAGTTCCACCTTCTAATCTCAAAACTTTTGCTTGCTTTTATAAGTACTTTTGTTTTTTGTGTCATAATTTTTATTTCTAGGTTAAAAACAATTATACTGGCTGGAGTTTGCAACATTTCCCTGAACAATTCTTTTACACCCCATTACACCATTCGCTAAGACAAATCTCGAACTGGTTTCATACATCCATATATTGTATTTATTATACATGGATGATATATTCAGTTTCTCCACTCAAATAGCAGCGATGCCTTCGTATCGGGCCCCGCGACGTTTCCATAGAAATGAGCACCAATGAAAGTCAGATTTGTCGGTCTATACCGGTTCCCCTTGGTACAGGATGTATAAGTTAAGCCAAGGGTTATGCATCAGCTTTTAAACCTTGAATTAAAAAGTAGAAAATATTTTGATTAGCTTGCTAAATTCTTAAACTAAGCTTCTTAAAGTAAGCTTTAAACTTTCACTCGTAATTGTACTGCATTAATTTTATGTTACTTCGTTCATTTCGAATAAAAATATCTAGAAAGTAGCAAATATACAATACTAAGATTTCAGACAGACTTAAATTTTAAATACTTATGTAACTAAATATCGTAGTACCAACTAATTAATAGACCACACTGACTGTATGACTTCGTAAGAATATAATATTCTCTTCGTAGATATTATCTTCCTTGCAACCATCTTGGACCGATAAACAGGTCACCCCTGACATATCTACTTGACCCCGATAACGACTGTATTGACTATGTATTGACTACACCTCTGTTACAAGCCTTTATACACCTCTGAGATCCAATACCTTCTTTATTTTATCTCCTATTTTATATTGAATTGTGTGTGACATTTGTACGACTTTTTTTATCATATTTTTTTTTTATGGTGGAGGTGGCAAACGAGCAGACGGATCACCTGATGGTAAGCGATTACCGCCGCCCATAGACACCCGCAACACCAGAGGAGTCACAAGTGCGTTGCCGGCCTCTGATAATAGTATCAAAAATTTAGTTATTTAATACATTTAAAGGTTCTATTTGACAAGGATTATCTAAATGTGGAATGTAAGTCTCTTCCGTAGCATACAGGAAAATAGGACACAATCATAAACCGACAAAAAAGTTCCCAAATTATATTTACAAAAATATTGAATTCTTTATACATACAAGGGATGTCTCCAAACTGTGAGTGCGTGGATACAAAGGTTTGTGTGTGTTTGTGCGTATGTGAAGCAAACATGAGCTGTGTTTAAACAGTGTACGAACACATCTCTAGCATTAACAATATATTTTCCATAATTGATTCCACTCTTTATAGAAATGGCTAATACGGAAATCCACCTGAACTTACTCAAATTTTGTTACCCTATTGGTTTATTTGTTTCAGGACGTACGTGAGAAATGCCTATACATATCATTTGAGCGAAATTTTCTTTACAATAGTCAACGAATATACGGACTGGGAAAGAACTGTTCAAGTAAGTGCCCAAGCGTCAACATTGTTATTTTTTTGTCCAGTTTGTTAAATTTTTACTACTACGAGTATTACTGGACAAAGACACGATGGAAAGAAAAAATATATTTGTATTTCCATTTAAATAGGCTCTTCCGATTGTATTAGCAGTTTAAGAAAAAACATTTTTCTTCTTCTTTGTCCGTATCCTTATGTCTGAGGGAGGTGACCATCATGGGTCGCACGTGCCACCACAGATCTCCAGGCCACTCGGTCTTGAGCACTGTGAATGTTGGCCTGCAGCGTCATCCCGGTAACTTCTTTGATCGCGTCAACCCAACACATAGGCATGCGTTCTCTACTTCTCTTTCCTTCCATACGGCCAGTAATGATTAGTTTTCCAAGCTGTCTGATCTATTTCTGACCATTTGTCCGAAGAATTTGAGAACTCGTTGCATGCAGATGGTGGAGATCCTTGTTTAAATGTTGAGTGCCTTCAGGATAGATTCATTTGTACGACGCTCAGTCCATGATATTCGGAGCATTCTGCGCCAGCACCACATCTATCCTGCGACCGATTCGAGCTTTTATGGACCAGGTCTCCGAAGCATATAAGAATATTGAGAAGATAAGAGTCCGCATGAGTTTGATCTTGGTTTTTGCGGTTGATGCCTCTGTTTGAAAAATTAAATTGTAAAAAACATTAAGAATTTTAAATTGTTAAGAGCTCATTAATTAGGGAATTGGTATGAAACTGACGTTTCAAAATTGAATTTCTCTTTGCCATTACGAAGTAAAAGGGAAAAAAATAATAAAATGCCGAAATTCAAAGAAACAATCACAAAATTATAAGTATACAGCATCAAATAAAAAGCTGAAAATCTCTTTGTTACTGAAATATATAAATTGAATTAGACACTTTGCGATTTCTTTTTGATGTAACAAAAAGGGGTAGAAAATAAGTTAAGAAGATATGTCTTGTCAAGCTTGTCTTGACCCTCTTAATCTAATTAAAATTTAAAGAAAAAGCTCAGGGAAAAAGTAATGTTGTAACGCTGGCTTGATTAAAGCCAAAATCTAAGGTAAAAATATAAGAAAATGTTTTTGATTGTTTCATTTTTCTTTCTTATTTGCAATTTTAAAACAGTTCTTTGTTTTTAGAAAACTTGTTGCTTTTTATTTCTTTTGTTTTTTTTTTTTGGATAATACATTTATCGCAAGGCGTTATTTCATTTACTTAGGTATTCATAGGCTTATGTTTGAAAAAAGTCAACAATTTACATTATAATAATTATAATTGACTCATTCTTAGATACCCACAACAGCTCTCCAAGCTTTCTGTCAATTAAAATTACTTCAGGGCTAAGAACTTTATCTTGTTAACGTTAATTGAAAACTTCTTTACCTTACTTTTGAGCTCTGTAACATATTCTCTTGCGGTATCAAATTTAATGATGTTTCTTTGAACAAAGAGAATATAAAACCTTTTCAAAGGTTTATACCTAAGACATTCAGAAATTCGGACTAGGCATCAGCTTCCATTGCTAATATAAAATAATATTTGGATCCAACCATCCGCTTCAGCGTGAGTTTGGAGGAGGCTCTTGCCAAATGCCTTTTGTTTCGGACCCATACTAACTTCATTTATAGTTGGGAGTATGTACTATTATGCTCAGTGAATAAGTTTTTAGTACCATAACTTCAAAGTATACGCGACTACATTTGGTCTGCACGAAGTTTTCGAAGTGTTGTGGCAAATTCGAGAATTCAGAAAGATGGTGACTGTATAAAAGCAACGATGAAGTTATTGAATTCAAAAGTAGTCGACAGTTGCAAAAGTTTATCCTTACGGGGTTGTTTTGGGTAAAATTATGTAACTTCTTAAATTGTTATGCCTCCTTTTTGTATGGTTTTCCTTACAACTGAGGGTCGTGACTGAGGGTCGTGACGGAGAACCTTCTCTGTTAAGATTTTCCTTCATCTTTTCCTGTCTTTGGCTAACTTTGACTTCTACCTATATTTCTGTTTCGTATTCATGAAAGTGAACCATAATTGCTAGAGTAGTGCGGCTCGTTAGCTCAAAAAAGGTCAAATCCGATCCCATCCGGCAGAAATCATGAAAGGTATGCTTGTAGCTTTGTAGGTACAATAAAAAAAGAAGGGGAAATAAGTCTTATAGTGATTTTACCCCCTCTTCCCCCTCCTTTGTGTCCCAAATCACAGCCATCCCCCCTTCTATTTTTTCATTGTACTTGCAAAAGCTACATGCATGCCAAATTTCATGATTTCTGCCGGATGGGACCGGATTTTGAGCTAACGAGCCGTACTAAAGGTCGCACAATATAAACACAATTAATTTTAAAAACAAGTAGAGTGATATGTATATTGAGACAAAGTATATGTACACCTATATTATGTACCTCAAAATTTGGTTAGCCGAGATCGTGTTGAAGGTAATTTAAGGTACTTCAGTATGGCACTTCAATATTCATTACTGAATCTGGTTAATTTGCTGAAGGAACTTGGCTGGAAGTAATACCAGTAAGATCGACGCAAGAATTGCTTGTTTGCGGAAACAGTATGTCCCCAAATAAATCACACACACACTTAAAATAAGTCCACCTTGTAAGGGTTATCCTCTACTGCCTTTCTGTGAGATATGCAAGAACGTCAATTTGGTAATAATCCAAGGTTTGCCAGTCTATAATTATATCAACTGGCTAAACTAAAGCTAAATAAAGACACAGTACGTGATTTTAATCACACATCAACTAACATCATAATTCTCTTTCCAGCACCCTATAAACACAAGAGACGCAGCAGTCCTGGCGATATCAGACGCTCAGTATGTCGCACCTTTAGTCCAAACGGGAGATTTTCTCAGTGTTGCCAAAAGTTCACCTGATTCTGGGCCAAACACATTTTTCTACGTTTTCGATTATCAGACAAAAGATGGTGATTATCCTCAGGTAAGATGATACAAATAATTGTATGTTTAGGTCAACATTTTAATAATAATCCCAACTAGCAAAGTAGTGATAAAAAATAGTATTATAAGGGTGATATAAAAGCAACGCGGTGGCTGGCGTCACTAACTCTGAAATATTTATTTTATTT
Organism: Coleophora deauratella; assembly: GCA_958295455.1. Classification (NCBI taxonomy): domain Eukaryota; kingdom Metazoa; phylum Arthropoda; class Insecta; order Lepidoptera; family Coleophoridae; genus Coleophora; species Coleophora deauratella. The sequence continues at coordinate 2,926,094 of OY282390.1, read as the reverse complement.
ATTTTATTTTAGGAAAACTTACAGACAAACTTAAAACTATGAATTAGGATACAATAGAATATAACAATGCCAATGAGAAGTTTCCACCAATAGAATTTCGGAAGATAGGAATGGAATACAAATAATATATCATATACATTATTTGTGGAAAATACAGGCAAGTACAGAGCTATAGATAGGACTACAAATAATTCGATAATATTCATCATTTGAAAAACTCGTTAACTATACTTCATTCCAATCAAAAAAAAGCAAAAGGTAAACAAACATAGTATGCAGATGACATTGACATGTGTCAGATCCATAGTAAGTTTGTTTACGTTTTGCTTTTTTTTGATTGGAATGAACCATAGAATTCTTCGCGATGCTAAGGCACTGGAGCTGAAAAGGTCTAGATCGATAGGCAAATTATTATAGTTTCTGGAAACGCGAATAAGGAAAGAATTTTGTCGGTAGTTAGTTCGAACAGATGGTACATAAAGCAAAGGTCTTCTTCTGTAACCTAACAGGTCAGTACGTATATTAATTTTACTTAGTAGTTCGGAACAATCAGTGGTGCCGGTTAATAATTTACATAGGTAAGTAATATCACTGATGTTACGCCTTACATCAAGCGGTAGGAAATGATATCGTTGACATCGATGTTTATAATCAAGAGATATTTGGCCGGTCTTAAAGTCTAAGAAACGCAGGAATTTCTTTTGTACTCCTTCAATTCTAGATTTATAAACTTCATAACGGGGATTCCAGACTTGCGAGGCATATTCAAGATGGCTTCGCACATAGGCACAGTAAATAATTTTGATAGCCTTAATATTATCGAAATTAGCCGAGGTCCTCATGATAAATCCTAAGGCTTTGGTCGACTTTGAAATGATGCTATCTACATGTTTATCAAAGACAAGATGGTATCACCGGTATATTACCAAATAGTGATAATCGTTACTGAAAAACAACCCTTAAATCACCAAATGGTGTTAAAACTGGGGCCATTTTGCGGTGATATACACGTTTCTATCACTGATATATCACCACACTTTGCTAGTTGGGAATATCACATTTTATCACATGTGGCTCTGTGACTTAAAGAGCAACTACTGTTGCCCTTAGAATCTATGTTTCTACACCATTTTTGTATCAGCATAAACTTTATCATAGGTCGCCTACTGGTATTTAAGGCACGAAGAAAAAAATATAATTATCGCAATTCTTTTTTTTAAATTATAATCAAAATACTTAGAAACGAAGAATGTCAAGGTTCCTTTTTTTGTAAAAAGGTACTTTAGGTACCCACTTTATTACACTGTGCTAGGTTGAGTGAAATAAATATTTTATCTATCTATCTATTTTTATTTACTTGGTATTTTAATTGCTTAAGAAAATTTACTGAGGGTAAGTACGAGTCGAATAATGAAAATCAAGTATTTAAGTTGAAATGTTTGAAGAGTGTACCTAATTCATTTAATATCGTAATTTTACCGTACTCAAAACGTTTATATTAGATTATATTTTATGAAAAATAACAACGAGCTTATATACTCATACCCAGCGTAGTAGTGGCTTTCTTGTTTTCTTTGCCATAAAATTCACTATTAATACACCCATAGTTTTTATTATTATTATATGTGTGTATATATCTATTGATCACCTCCTAAAACTGGATTTGATATTGGCACAAATTTAATAAGAAACAGTAAAAGACAGACGTTTATATCTTTCAATAAAATTAATACCCGCCCCTAGTCAAAGAGATGAAGTTTAACGTAATTAAGAAAAAACGCGTTGAAAAATGTATGAGCACATTGGGAAATTCTCGAAAAAAATCATGAAAAATTATGAAATACCATCGCCGCGTTACTAAAAAGAACGAAAAGTAATAAGGAAATATTATTATTACTAGTGTGGGATATTTGTTAAATAATTTGCTTTTTTCATGTGTTTTGTTCATAAACTTTGACTGACTCGGTGGCTCAGTTGTTTGAGCTCCTGACTACTGATCCGAGAGTCGTGGGTTCGATCCCCACCTAGCACAAACAGTTCTGTGATGAGCAGATTTGTTTGCTCTGTGTCTGAGTGTATTATATCTATATAAGTATGTATTTAAACGTATATGTGTATGTATATCAGTCCCTGGTTCCCATAGTACAGGGACTTCTAGTTTGGGATCGATGACCGTGTGTGATTTGTCCCGGATATTTATGTAAAAAAAAAAACTTTTTTTATTATACGACATTTTTCGATTAAATACTACTTTACATTCTACGATCGGTCCCAATAACGTTTGTTATGGTTTTTAATCGAAACATTGAAAACAGTAATGCGAACCGACCTATAATAAATTCTATTGTATTTTCTGTTTGTAGAGAATGGGTTCAGTCCACGGAGAAGAACTACCTTACCTTTTTGGAGCACCTCTTGTAGAAGGATTGGGACACTTTCCGAAGAATTACACAAAGTCTGAGGTGGCCCTTTCCGAGTCCTTCATATTGTATATAGCTAATTTCGTCAGAACGGGGTAAGTGGAACAAAATGTAGAAAATTCATAATTGTTTTTAGCATTATTATAATATGCATTTTTAGATAATAATATATTCGCATGTTTTCAGTCAATACAGTAATGCAATTTTGAAGCCCTTTTAAAGGGTGTTAAGAAATAAGTGATCATTATTTAAACTGGGGCTTCTACTAGTGAAACTGAACAACTTTTCACAAAGAACCCATAGTCAATTCGCGAAAAAAATTTTGTATAATACTTTTCTATTAACAAGTTGGTCACCTGATCGGCCCACTTAGTATGGGAAGTAGAAGTAGAAGTTTAATAAGTTTTTTTTTTTATCATAACACTCAAAAAAAATATAAAACAATTGAAAACTGATTAGTCAAAAATACCGCCCCGAATCGTACCCGGAACAAAGGTGCCCATCACAGAAGCAGCGTTACCACGCTGAATTGCGATGGAAATTCGCTGAGTCAGGTACGCCCCGGAACGGGGATCATGGCCCCTTTGTCTTAATCGATAGGCCAAGTCAAACACAAAATCCCTGGCTTCTGATCCCCAAGTGCCTGATGTCTCCACCGCGAAGGGGATAAAACGGTGCGTGTTCTTTAGGACCGAATATCTGTCATGTTTTTGACGCGCAGCGTGTTCAGCCGCATACCCCGCCTCACGAGCAGTGCCACCAACATAAGTTATGACAACTAATTCGATAACACCTTCTATAATATATACACACTCACGGCGATCTTCATTGTGATATCATATAAACACAAGCACACGGTCGACGACGGTGCATTACGTATATTTCAGGAGTCACCCTGACATATGACTGCGTATGATACGTTATTATATTTTGGAACTTTACTAACCTTCTCTTTTCTTCAGATATGTCATTAAATATAACTCTAACTAGCATTCTTTGTCCGGTAGTTGCCTCAATCCGTCAGTAAACGTATCACGTTATTGACTATATTTTGTCTAGTAAGCTCACATTTTCCCCATTGTTGTGTATATTTGTTTATTCTTTGTCAAAATAGGAACATTACAGTATCAGTATACCAAATCGTTACACTATTCAAATTATGTCTATTAATTTATTATTTATATTATATCTAAATAACAATTAATAATAATTTATGATAAGTCAAAATTTATATAAGCCTCTTATCCTGGACGCCTTTTATCTGTCCTCCAGGTGTCATATGACATTTCATAATAATCTTAAAACAGAATCTTACATAATTTCTACAATTTCATCACTTATATTATTCCAGTTTCGTTAGATTTAACCTATTAACTTTAAAGTAACAAAAATCATTCGTTGCGTACAAGTGTAGCTTAATAATACTTATTTTAACAAATTCTTAAGTATACATTAGTATAATACCAACCGTTTCGAAATAGCTTCCCCAAGCTAGGTTATTACTTATTGGCTATTCTGTATTGAAAGCTAGCTCTAAAGCGAGCAGTGTAGCCGTTAAGAGAATTTCACGAGCAAATTTACGGATATAGTACGTTTAATATTTCTATTCAATGCTTCGGAAACGTGGATATAGTAACTATAAAGTTTTTAGGGATATTTAGAAATAAAACTTATATTTGTTACTTACTACTAGATATAAGGAGAATACAATATCGATACTTCTGGGTTCAAAGGGCGTAAACGCCTAAGGTCTATTTAGCGTTTATCCCCAGAAGTATCGATATGATATAAAAAAACGGTGGATATTTTCTACACGCGTTGAAGTCACTAGGTCAATATTTGGTGTGTTTATGTTAAATGGCACGGTATAAGGACATTATACAGTATGGACACTCCCTGCCGCTCTCTGAAGGCTACCTCACCCCCCCGTGTGACCGATCTATTATATTCTATTCTATTTTTCTATTTGGCATTCCACATCTCTTTAAAGGAGTGATTTTGCCAATGTCTAGTGAAAAATGGGAGAATCTTCAACAAAAAAAAATGGCGGAAACGCCAATATCAAGTGAAAGGCACGGCTCTAAGGTGATGGGCACTTAAAGACGCTCCACGTGGTGGTTTGTTGTTGGAACTCGAAAAACGGAGCTGTCTCCCGAGTTAATCCTCTTCTTATGACCGCTTATCTCTGAATCTGAATCACAGCTATTTCCCCATCACAAAAATAACGTTGAAACTACTGTAAAATGGAAATAATTGAAAAATTAACATAGCAGACGTGTGCTCGGTACAAGTCCCAGCAACTAACCCCGGTTATCTTTCCGTGTGACCGATCTGTGACCATTTGTCAAGAGGTTTGACAGTTCCAAAACGGTTCCAAAGCACAGTATTATATAACCAAAGACAATTTTATTTTTTTAAGGAAAGGGCTAAGCCTTCTAAGGCTATACAGCCTTGTCTGGTGTATACAGCTTTTACTTTATTTGTAAAAGTCTAGGTAGTAATGAAGAACAATGAGGGCTAATTTAATCTCGATTCAACCCTAGTACATCTCGCACACATTTACATGTGTACAAACATGAATGTGTTTGTAGTAGTGTCTGGGGTGTGGTTAAATGGGTTTGAGTTATGAAGGTGTCAAAATTGGCTCCAAATGGTTCGTGTGTGCTGCTCGCCAGTTCTTTTTTCTTGAACTGGGCTTGACACGCTCCCAGTCACGCTTCCAGATATACTTCCTCTTCTGTCTAACTTACATTACATGAGATCTGTTTCCAATTATTTCAGGGCCTTCCATGATAAGCTATTTGCTCTGTGGTTGTCGGCAAGCGGCACTTCAAAGGTTTCTTCACCGCCAAATCCTTGCCTTTTTACGTTATTTACCAAAATACTTCAGTCGACATTTTTCCACATCGCTTGATTTTTTCAATGATATTGGTTCTTTGAAAGCTGTTTTATGTTTGTACATTCGTTATGTATTTTTATACAGGGTGTACGGGACAGGTTTCCGAAAACTTTAAGAACTTGCTCAGTAGACGAAACTGAACAACTTTCCACAAGAATTTTTTTCAGGAAACGAAAAAAAAAATCGGCTTCTCCATACAAAATTATAAACTTGATTGGACAGTTTGTATGGAGAAGCCGATTTTTTTTTTCGTTTCCTGGAAAAAAATCTTATGGAAAGTTGTTCAGTTTCGTCTACTGAGCAAGCCCTTAAAGTTTTCGGAAACCTGTCCCTACACCCTGTATACTCGTACTTAAAACATATTTCAGAAAAGAATTATTATTTTGTAAAATTTGAAGGCGGCTTAAAAGTCGACTACCCAAGATTTATTGCATTAAACCAATTTGGGAATACGTACGTTATTTATGTAAATTAAACATGCCATGAAATCCATTTTGTTACAAAACCACGAATACCGTGGTCCATATTTGTCATCAGTATTGCACTTTACTCCCATTAAGGGATTAAAAGGGTATACCATTAAATAAATGGGAAGCTAAAATTGAACGAAGCCAATAAGGTATGAACTGCTACAAATAAAACGTTCTTACTCAATATCCGGTAAGAGTGCGACGAATTGAAGTTGCAAAAGATATGGTATAATTGACCACGCTGAATACGTCAAAAACAACCGACTTCAATCGCAACAACTCCAATTTTACTAGGTTTTTGTTGATTTTCTCAAAAACCGCTGAATCGATTTCGATAATATTTATATGGGATCATCTGTGAAGTATACTCTTTTAAACAAAAAAAGAATTTTTCAAATCGGTTTAGGTGTCTTCGAGTAATCGGTGAACATACATAAAAAAAAAGATTCCGAAGAATTGAGAACCTCCACCTTTTTTTGAAGTCGGTTAAAAACACTTTAACACACATGTCAAAGTCTTTTGTCGCTAGTCACCGACATGTTATGTCAGTTTTAAGAGATTGCGTCGTACAAAGATATACTATACACTTCTGGACACATCTATCGGCCCAATTTGAATTTAAATTTTTAATAGCCTATAGATAAAACCTAGCTATAGGCTTTCGTGAGTTTGAATTTGGAACTAATGGCATACAAAAAAGATTACTGATGTCCCGACTTCAAAGATGCATAAAAGCTTTCTGCTTAACTTAACATTTATTTTTAACCGACTTCAAAAAAAGGAGGAGGTTCTCAATTCGTCGGAATCTTTTTTTTTATGTACGAGTATGTTCACCGATTACTCGAAGACGCCTGAACCGATTTGGAAAATTGTTTTTTTATTTAAAAGGGTATAACTTCACAGGTGGTCCCTGTATATATAAATTTTATCGAAATCGATTCAGCGGTTTTTGAGAAAATCAATAAAAACATAGCAAAATTGGAGTTGTTGCGATTGAAGTCGGTTATTTTTAACGTATTCAGCGTGGTCAATTATATGCTATAGATAGTCCATTAAAACTTGACTTAATATTTAATGCTAGGTGGGCCAATAGATGTATCCAGAAATGTATTTATTCCTTGCCAGTTCGTCAAATAGATCGGCAGGTTAGGAATTTGTTAGGTTTAGCGTAGTACACTTTGTTTACAACTAATAAATTAAGCTTATTATAAATCACATCAGTGACGTTTAAGGTGGTACGGGGTAAAACCAGTCACATTATTTTTCTCGATCCGTTAAACGCGAAAATAACAAACAGCTAACTGCCTACATCCGGTTGCTGTGATGTTGTTAATGTCGAAAAAATATACGTTTAGTCGTAATTTCATTTGGTCACAAATAAGAATGCGATTTTATCTGGGTTAAAAAATAGTAGTAGTCGTTTTAATAGTTATATATGTATTATAATTTAAGAGTAATGCATTTTTTATAATGCTTTTTTCATATGATGCAATACGAGATAGTTGGTAGTTTATTTTAGTTATATGAAGTGTCCGAGATTTGATAGTATGACCATTGTTTTCATAGTCTTTTTACTCTTTTTAGTCTTTTGACTGATTCGATGGCTAAGTGGCTAGCGATCCTGACTACTGATCCGAGAGTCGTGGGTTCGATCCCCACCCAGGGCAATCATTTCTGTAATGAGCAGATTTGTTTGCTCTGTGTCTGGGTGTATTATATCTATATATGTTTGTATTTAAAATATGTATATGTGTATGTATATCTATGTATATCTCTGGTTCCCAAGATACACGGAATCCTAGTTTAGGGTCAGGTGACCATGTGTGATTTGTCCCGCAATATTATATTATCATTATTCTTACTCGGTAAACAAAAAACTGAACAAGTCCTTAAGGAATTTATAGAGTAAGACTGGAATAAAAAAAAACACAACTATTGATACAGGGAAGTTTTTTTTCTTGCTCAAATTATTTAGGTTTCTTGGGAGTGATTCTTTTGTTGTATGAGTAGCTTACACCATTCGCCTTTAATAAGAAAGTCAGCCTATAAATATTATTGTCTTTATTAAAAGTTCTTTCTTACCCATTTTTTTCAAAATTTACTAACCAACTCAACCCTTTTATAGTATAAATTTTGACTAGAGTCTACATACATACATACATTATACATACGCATTATACCCATGAGTGTAGCTAGAAACCATGTGTGGCCATTCGTTCCTGTTCTAACATACTTCCAATATCATCATTTCCAAGTACGTCTTATTGTTTTGGAAACTGCGCACTGTTGGCAAAAATACACTAAACAATTAATATACAGGGTGTAAGGGACAGATTTCCGAAAACTTTAAGGGCTTGCTAAGAAGACGAAACTAAACAACTTTCCATAAGAATTTTTTTCAGGAAACGAAAAAAAAAAACGGCTTCTCCATACAAACTGTCCAATCAAGTTTATAATTTTATATGGAGAAGCCGATTTTTTTTTTGTTTCCTGAAAAAAATTCTTGTGGAAATTAGTTCAATTTCGTCTACGGAGCAAGCCCTTAAAGTTTTCAGAAACCTGTCCTTTACATCCTCTATAAAAAAATGATCAAATGATACTATGACCAATAATGACTTACCTAGTGGTAGCTTTGTGCAGAGGCTTTGGACCGAACTCCGCTTTGTTGGCTTGCTCGTTGCATTACGGATACCATCCGAAATAATGCGAATTTCAGACTATAACAAAAGACAAAGATTTACTTTAAAATAGGTGAAATACTGAGTGAGCCAGATTTGAGAAATGGTATATAAAGCCCTAAAAACGCTAATAACACTCAAACTGTGCTCTTAGAGAAACTGTACAATGTTGATTAGAAACCACTACAGAATTCGCGATAGTAGAAATTGATTATAGAAGTTCAAATGAGCAGAGCTGGTTGAGTCGGGGACTGTATTACACTCATGCCTTTTATATAAACGAATAAAAGTTTTATATATTGTTTAAATTCCGATAAGGCCAGTCATGAAAGTATTTTTAGCATTAGCAGTAAGGAAATATTATAAAATAACATAAATAAAACAATATATTTACTCATTTACCAGCGAATATTCGATAAGATACTTATTACGCCTTAATTAAAGTGGTAATCTTTGTAAAGATGCAAGACATCTATGATATGATATTAAAAATTGAAAATTAGACAAGTGGCGTAACTTTTTATAACATAGACTTAAGAAGAATGTTCACTTTTTTACACCATAATTTCTTCTCTGTCTCTAGAAACCCGAACGAGGCTCAAAGACAAGACTCAGTTCTACCCATATCGAGGGAGAGGAATCGATACAAGAGCATAGTATGGGATGAATATGATACACTGCATCAGAAATACTTGGAAATTGGTAAGTACTTCACTCAAATTGTATTTTTGTCACAACTATTGCGTGGTTGATTAGGCCTTCCTCCTCAGAGAACAACTTACATATATTTTATTACATATCGATAAATTTAAAGATGGAGAAAAACATATCTAAATAATGGATATGTATGGCATTTGTCCTTAAGAGAAAATTTTAAATGCTTCACATTTAAATGCGGGTGATGCTAAATGCAATAATGGAAGCTCGAGTTATTGTGTCACAATATAAGAGAATATTGTATGTAAATAAACAGAGCGTTATAAATTTTGAAATTGTAAGTCTGCGAACATTAAGTATTCACTGAAGAACAAAAACTGTTTCTCTTTCAACATTGTACAGCCTAGTCTACCTTTGAATTTATCACAAAAGATTCCCGCGCTGACGACACAGTTTTGATAAAACAACAATAGTGGCTTACAATTTAAAACCCCAAACGGGAGCAAAACACGGAGAGTGAACACTCATTGTTACATCAGAAACCCCAAAAACAAAAGACCAAAAACCATTGCTGAAAACATAATAAAATTTTATCTTGCTTAGTCACGCCCGCGCAATATCAATTTCAAAGCTAATTACTCCGACCTTTCCACCCCGGACGATACCGGAAATTCTTCACCCTTTTAAAACGCTAAATTCCATTTCAGGCATGAAGCCGCGGATGAAAAACCATTACAGGGCTCATCAACTGTCGGTTTGGTTGCGGCTTATCCCGGAAATACATAGGGCGGGGATGAAGGACGTCGTCGCTAAACACAACCTTTTCAGAAACCACAACGATCCGGAACTGTACGATGGGTTGGTCAGGCCTGACCCGCTCACGCGAGTGAACTATTACGACCCAACGCTCGACCTCTACCGCAAAGCCTATAACCTCACTTTAGATAACCCCTCGACTACAATGGACACGTATGTTACAACATGTATCAGTGTTATATCCGCCAGGCCTGGCTCGGCTGTCACTCAGAATCAAATACCGAATAATACTCAAATAAATGATGCTGCTAATTTAGAAGTAGCAGGTTACACTGCATATTCGACCGCGTTGAGTGTCACAATTGCGATTGGATGTTCCTTACTCATTCTGAATGTCTTGATTTTTGCCGGCGTTTACTATCAACGAGATAAGACTAGATTACAAGTGAAGGCGTTGCAGCAGCAGCAAAAAAGAAATCACAATTCTACCTTCGACAGTGTCTCGTCCAAGCATCCACATTTCTTTGTTGGACATTCGCAGAGTTCAAGCACGATAGTCGACATCGATCACCAAGATAAGAACGCGATAATAGCAATGACAAATCGTGTCCCACATTTCACTAATGCGAATTGTCCAAACGTGTGCCACACTGGCATACAGATGACAAATCTATCGCAAAAAGCAAGTCCGCCGTCGAACAGAGGTCAATGCACGACACTACCAAGAAAAGTGGGGTTCGCATATCAGCAACAAAATCAGATTTGCAACGCGTCAAACTGCATGACGTTGCCGAAGAATGCTTCGTTCATGAGTACGAGTAATTTGCCGGATGTCCAAGCTCAAACAGGGCAGTCTCAAGGCCCGGGAAATGGGTCGGTATTACCTCCCCCCTCATCTCCTCCTCAGCACTATAAAAACTCAAGGGTCCCCCAAGCAGCAATGTCCGAGATGAACGTATGAGAAATGGAGGATATTTACAATTATGTGTAAAGTGATAAAGTGAAGTGACACTAGTGAAAATCACTGTACTAAAAGCATAGTTGTAAATATCGAAAGTGTAAATAAGCGCATTACCTAATCTGCAGGTTTAAACTTTATGAAATTGTATTTCAGAATGTAAATGTTATTCTTTATCGTGATTATCGAAAAAATACTGTAAAAAATCCCCCTTTTCCTAAACGAGAACATATTTAAACCATTGGAAATGGTAATTAGAATATAGTTACTCAAAAATGTTAACATAGATGTACCTGCAGAAGTATTTGTAAAAATATTTGAATACGTACTAAAATTTTGTTTTTAGATAAATACTTAACATAATAGTCATTGCAAATGACATGCTAACCTATAATGTAAATACAATTAGAATCGTAAAGACTGTTCAAATAAAATAAAATAAAAAACTATAATTTTCAATTATATTACTACCTTGACTTCGAATTTCGAATTTTGTATACATACGAGTACTTATAAATACATTTCAGTACATATTAGCATATTGTCATCTTAAGATCAAATTCTAAAGATGATGAAAATTTGATTGACCAGTTGATGAAAATTTGAAAAATTTTGTTTGTAAAGTAACTAACTACTTTTACCAAACCACTGGAATGTTTTTATGATGTACCATGTAAAATGTATCACCATTTCAGTAAAATACTGACAGTAATTAGAACGACGGATATTCATATACAAATACCTAAGAATCGACTATATTAAGATTTAACAGAAGGTTTTTATATCTCAAGACTTTTTGACACAGGATTCAATTCTAGTCATAATTTATTGCAATCAATTTCAATTTCAATTTCAATTCTTTATCATGTTAATCATATTAATCATATTCTTTCTGCCTCGCACAACCAAACTGTGGAATGAATTGTCGCCTGTGGTATTTCCAGACCGATACAACATTCAAACATTCAAGAAAAGAGCGTACTCCCATATCAAAGGCCGGCAACGCACTTGTTGACTAGACTCCTCTGGTGTTGCGGGTGTCTATGGGCGGAGGTAATCGCTTACCATCAGGTGATCCGTCTGCTCGTTTGCCACCTATCACATAAAAAAACCTTTCTATAAATAATGCGAAGTCAGAAAATTAGAAATAAATACCAAACTGTAAAGGATTATCAAAAACACAATTAACCTAAAAGTTATATGGAAGAGATCGCTCTTTAGTGATAAGACCGCCAACTGTAACTTTTCTTTGATGTATTTTCCTGTTTTATAAAGTGTTTTAATTCAATCATTCATTTAAAGTATAAGACTACAGATATAAACCTTTTGTCCAGCAGTGGACATCTTTTGGCTGATGATGGTGTGTATGTATTTTCATGAATTTACAAAAAAAAACAGAACTCGTTAATTCCTGTAACACCTAGGGGTGCATAGGGACGAGACTACATTTTTCGACTCGGATCTGTTCCCATCAGCAAACTTCACGTGCTCCCAGGATATGCCATTGAAACATGGAAATATCACATTAAATAAACAGAATACTTAGTAAAATAGCAAATAGTATTATTCAATTAACCAATAACAATGAGGTTTCTTGGTAAAATAGTATTTTGCTAATATCAGTGTATCAAATTATAATTTTATCCTTGGGAAAGGCCTTTGTCCAGCAGTGGACATCTTTCGGCTGATGATGATTTTAAGATTGCCTGTTGTGTATTTTCATGAATATACAGAAAAAAAAACACGAAAGACCAGAAATTTGCATAATCGGCGGTTTACCTATTTCGTGATTTTACGTACTGAAACCGTTTTTTCGTGAAAGCAAATTTATTTATGATAGCAAATTTATTTATAACTCATTTTGTGATTTTATAGACTGAGCAAAGACGAACACTAATCAAGTTAGTTGAACCTGTGTCAAAAATATGGTTAAATTCCAATTCACATTAATAATAATCTAAATTTATAGATTTTATGGCTACCTATTATACAGATACAGAACTTTGTTTCTTTCTTTGTTTTTTTTCCAGTAACATGTTTTGTTAATATATATTTTTCCTATATTAAAAATATAGGTCATAATATGTTAATTTATTATTATAAGTTATTAAAATGTCTAACCGTTAATACGAATTCTTATGACAAGTATCAGAATTAAAACATAAGGGAGAATAAATTCATGCTAAAACTAAATAATATTGTATTTTCTTCACACCATTTATTTCGAAGGAGCTGTCTGGAGAATTAAAATCTTAACAAAACAAATTTAAGGTAAATCAAACTTACAAATATAGACAATTCTAACTTCAAGTACAAATTTCTGTGACAACTCAATGATTGGCAACTAAACATCTCGTCCGTCTCGAAATTACTTGAAGATTTGAATCTATTTTCCAATGTTGAAAATTGTATAAAATCTATTAGTTGCCTAGACTAGACTTTGATCTAGTATAACAAATAGGCAGACACTCTCTCTCTTGTTTATCTTCCAAGTCAGTCATAGAACAGAGGTACCTATTCCGATATAATTTTGCGTAAATAATAATAATGTTTTAGACGAGTATTTTTTGGAAAAATATATACTATGCATAATCTGGTAAACGTTTTTATACATAGTAAAAGAATAAATGCTGACACACTAGATAACCGCCGTCTATAGCTTATGGATAGAACGATAAAAAGAAGATGGATGCTGACAACCTTTATCATGCCACCACTCTGGGGCAATACTTGATTCACTATTCAGATATCTCGACCACCGTTTTTTTTGTAAAAAATGCAAATATTTCTGAAACGGTAAGAGATATCGAAAATCTAACAGAAATTTTGAAAAGCTTAAGTAAAAGCATATAATACATGAGATGAGACGCATGTTGACTATGAGAAAAATGGTCTTACTCATTTTTATCAGATTTCCCATACTAAATGTGAAAAGTGAGTAAAGAATTTGTATTTACATCCCGATAAAGTCAGGCGAGCCAAGTCCAGATTAGTGCTAGCGACAAACATCAATGTCAGAAGTTTTAAGGCCTAAAGGCTTCCTACACAGTGGGCCATCATGGGCCAGCAAGAGAGACAGAGCTACAGGGTGAAATTGAAATCTCAGAACAAATTTTAACTGTGGCTTCTAGATAGGAAACTGAAAAAATTCAGAGGAAGCAATTCAGTCGGAGCAAAAAAATTTGGACTTTCTATACAAAGTTAGCTCATTGATTTGTATGAAGAGTCCAATTTTTTTTTTTGCTCCGATTAAATTGGTTCCTTAGAGAAAGTTGTTTAGTTTGATGGCAGAAGCCAAAGAGAAAATTTGTTCCGCGATTTCAATTTCAATTAATTAACTATTAATAAACAGAGCAAAGTTATTTCACCCTGTATATGAAAGTAGAGTGAAGATGTAAGTATGTCCTTGTCTGACCTATAGTTCTGTCCCTCTTGTTGGCCCGTGATGGCCCATTGTGTAGAGGGCCTTAAGGTACTGGACTGCCATCTAGTGATAGCAAATGATAATAACAACGGCACAGAGTGCCGTGTAAAGCACGGAATAGGACGAGATAAATGCCACAGATCAACCCCATCCTTAGTTAAACCGCCTGTTTTACACAATGTAAGCTAACTGGTACTAAGCTATGACTGCAGTAAACAAAAGAAAATGAAAATGAAAATATTTTATTCGAAGTAGGTAGCAATGAACACTTTTCGAACGTCATTCTTTTATCTACCTAATACGAGGTTCCTACCACTCGGCACTCGTATACCCACCGTTTCGGGAAGTGTTTGCGGAGTGAGAAGAAACGGCGGGCCCTAAAGAAACTCCCTCCAACACATTTAAAAAAAAATGTCTTATATTCTATTACATCTTAATGCTAGATCAATAAATGAATTATACAATGTCATGTCTGTAAATAAAATATACAAAAATAAGAAAGAAAGGATTCAAAAGAGATAAAAGTAAAAATTATTTATAGCTAATGACTAACAATTCCAAAAACCAATGACAAGAGCAGGCCAGTTCACACGGACAGCACCCGATCACGAGTATAACGCGAGAGTCAGCCATCGCTCCCCTCAACCATATTTGAGGGAAGGGAACGACCCGGCTCCCGATACGCCACCGATTCCAAAATAATATCAAATAAATACAGAGTACAATAAAGATTGATTTTATTTTATTATCTATCACAGTGTTTTTCAACCTTTTTTGATACCCGACCCCTCTACAAGTTAAAAAATTCTTGCGACCCCCCAAGGGCCGTAAACGTACAAAATTTAAGTAATTTGAAAGACTACGTTTATAATTTTCTTCAGTTGGAAAAATATTTAGTCATTAACGTCTCCAAAATAGAACCGCGTTTTGACAAATTGTAAAAAAATTAACAGGCCCAGCCTTCTCACTGAAATTCTATTTTCTTCATTGCAGTATAGGACCTACAAACGCTTACTTTTTCTTTAACTCGCGACCCCTTGAGAAAGGCTTCTTAACCCCCGGGGATCGCGACCCTCAGGTTGAAAAACACTGATCTATCAAATCTTTTAAATTAAAGGTTTCTAAAATTTAAATATAAGACGTCTCGCTTGTACGTTAGAAAAACTATTAGTGGCTGGTACCTTTAAACGAAAATTGCAGAATAAAAAAGATCACTTCAAATACAAAACGAAAGTACATATATTGGGTAAATAAAAACATTTCTCCGCATTTAAAATTTAGAGTCGGTATATTAAAGAAAAAATACTCTTTACTCTTGGAAAAGCAAAATTTCTGCAAGTTCGAATTTTGAATATGAAATTCGCATATTTGTAGCTCTTATTCAGGACAGCCTAAATTTATACACCCTAAAAATCTTTAAAAGCATGTCACGAACTTTAGGTAAGTACCATAAAACCTACAGATAAAAAAATCTTCTCCACTCGTAAACAGCCCCTTCATTATTAACTTGAGACTGATTTTAAAAGCTTTTAAAAGGTCTGCGACGACGGCCACGTCCTTTGACTCTAGTCTCTAGGGGCTGCATAAAGGCTTTTTACAGGTGACCTAAGTCTCTGTTTATAGTTATACGGGTAAAACACCTTTGATAGGGTTATCTTGCCATCTACTCATTTTGTGACACTACTGCAGAGTTTACGTTGGACGTGGTTCTTTGAGCTAAAATAGAATGCTTTTAGGTTAAAGGCTGGATTAATAATGAAAGTAGGATGGACAGTAAGTATAATATTATAGGGGTAAGTATGGCGTTGTGAGGGTGTATACGCATTTATTCAACTTGTAGAGATGCAAATATGTTTTTATTACCCGACTGCGCCAGAAGGATGGTTTTTTTTTTCAAATGTATGTATGTAGGTATGTATTTTGGGTATACCTGGATAGCCAGGTAAGATTAGATTTTTTCCTTTGTATAAAAGTAGTGTCGAATTTTTGAGGTTTAGTTCAGTTATATGTGAAACCAATAATAGCTAAGAATACCGCGATATAACCTGTTTTCAAATAAAACCATAGTCAATTCGGTGCATCCATTTGTGAGCTACGTTGTCTCACGCAGACCAAAAATAGGTTTCAAACTTTATTGCTTCCAAGTTTAAATACAGAAGAGATGATTATAAAAAGAGATGCACTTATGGTCGACCCCATCTATCTATCTATCAGCCGAAAGACGTCCACTGCTGGACAAAGGCCTCCCCCAAGGATTTCCACACTGATCGGTCCTGTGCTGCTCGCATCCAGCGGCTTCCTGCAACCTTTACCAGGTCGTCGGTCCACCGAGTCGGAGGCCTGCCCACACTGCGTCTTCTGGTGCGCGGTCCATTCGAGAACTTTACTACCCCAACGGCCATCTGTTCTATGAGCTATGTGCCCTGCCCACTGCCACTTAAGTCTAGCAATTCTGAGAGCTATGTCGGTAACTTTAGTTCTCCTACGTATCTCCTCATTTCTGATTCGATCACGTAGGGAAACACCAAGCATAGCACGCTCCATCGCCCTTTGGGTGACTTTGAGCCTTCTTATGAGGTCCATAGTAAGCGACCCCATAGAGTGAAGGAAATCTCACAGGCTAATCATCGCAAAAAGTGTGAATACCTACCCTCTTTTATGAAATAAAAGTTGCGCTAGGCTAGATACGATTGCTTCTGAATACTTCTGACCTGATTCACCTACATACGTTCTCGCTGGCGAGTGGGTAGCCTGGAGACTGGAGGGCTCTTATATCGCCACGGACGGCAACTTGCAGGGTTGGCATAAAGGTAATTGAAAATAAACTGTGAAAGAGGAAAAAATGTTATTTCACTGGATTCGATAAAAATATTCCAACTTAATTAAGACCTTTGGTCGGATATTTGTTTTTTATTATAAATATTGCCAAGTGTTACAAGTGTAAACATACATATAAAATATATGTAAATAAATAGTAAACTCTTTAAAATGTTTAATATTTTTTAAACTAAATTTTCTCTTCTTTTAAGATTTTTTAATGTAAAATTACATGACATTGAAATTAATTCTTGAAATTCCATTAATTTTCAAAATATTTTAATTTCTTACACGCAAAAAATCTCTTTTTATTCTGTTAAATCTGTTAGAGACCGTGTATTTAAAACCATTCGATTGCTTGATTCCCATGGTACTTAAAATATAAACTCCTGTAAGGACGAATATGATTTTAACAACAAGTCACATTCCATAATATTAACAGGTAATCGAAAACATAACCCTTCCTCTAGATCTATCGGGTGAAAATTGTTTAATTATTGAAATGAAATGAAATGAAATAATATTTATCCGAAGTAGGTATCTCTGTACACTTTTCGAACGTCATATTTTTCTACCTAATACGAAGTTTCTAACACTCGGAACTCGTATACCCAACGTTTCGGGAAGTGTTTGCGGAGAGAGAAGAAACGTCGGACCCTAAAGAAACTCCCTCCAACACATTTTTTAAAATAAAATTCTTATATTATTACATTAATTATTACATAATTCAGGTAAACAACAAAGATATAGTTAGCTTAGTTGCATACTATTACAAACGAATGTGAAAGGATCAACAAAAACATACAAGTACAATGTGCAAACAGGTAATTATTGTGACCAAACACCAATGACAAGATTATTACCCTACCTAACCGTTTATGTGAAGTTTAAGTAGGCAATTATTTATTTCCCTGGTAGGGATTTTGTGCTAAAATAATAATGCAAATTCTTACATAAAATAAAACTTTTCCCATTACAATGTCATTTAGAAGTAACAAGTATTTAACTATTTTAAATGTCAGGCTTGCGTAATTTGGTTCGTTGAACCAAGCCAAGTAAGTGATATTGATCACAAGTCGTCGTAGTTAACAAAAAATACAGTAGTGCAACTACGATAAAACGTTGATAACGTCACTGATGTTGCGTATTTTAGGCAGCAAAAGCAGCGTCTTGTCTCTATAATATACCTTAGGTACTGAGTAGCAATGATCTATCCGTTTCGGCCCGTAAGATCCGTTTCCCAAATCATCCAGTATGTTCAAAACCTCCATTTCCCAAAACATCCAATTCCTATCTATTCTATACGTTTCTTTCTGACATGTCGGAGTGAGCGATTGTATGGTAAAATATTTTTATTACTTCCCTGAGATGGAAGTGGATTTAGCATGTTTGTTTATGACTGTGAGAAAATAGGTGTAGTACACCCTAAATTGGGGCTTCAACTCATCATATTGAACAATTTTGTTCTACAAAATCAAAAAAGATAGTAAGAGGTTTGAAGGAGCCTTAAACATCTTCAGAAAAAGAGTCTTTCATATTTTGTAAGTTACTTTTAATGAAATAGATTAAATTAAATTTAATGTTCTCGTGTTATTTGCTGGTTTATTTACTCAAAGATACTGGGAAATATTTAATCGCCCATCAAAAAATACTGAATTGCACAGCAAAATATTCGTGTTTCGCCACCTGTAGGTAAGGTTAGGTTTGCAATTTAGTTAATTTGATGTGCAGTATATATTTTCTGATGCGCGATTAAATACTATCCATTATTATTTAGCCTGACTTGGCCTGGGGACACTCTCATGTCTTGAGTTGTAGTTGAACTACTGTTATTATTTTTGTATTGTGCTTGTAGCGTGCCGCAAATAAAATTAGCCAATTTTCTTCTCAAAATAGAAGTGATTGGAACTACGTCATGTTAGACTAGAGTCTTTAAAATAAATGGTTTTTAAATAAATCGAATGTTTTTATTAAAGAACCATAAAAGTGGCTTATATTTATATATGCTCATTTCATAACCTAACCAATTTAAATTAATATTAAAAACCAGACTGCGTAAAAAAAAGAAAAAAGTAACATAACTTAAAAAATCATCAAGCCGAGCCGTCTTGAATATAGGCGTTAGTAATAAAAGGGACATACGTACACACGGCAGCACATCAAGTTTAACATTATACATACCTATAACTACGACGAGGTATGGAGTGTTAGAAAGAAAGTGACCTTGTTGTTATTGGTGGAATTCTGTAGTTCACCAAAGTGAGCCAATGACTGATCGGACACAAAATGAACAGCCAATCATTTACATCCGAAAGCAATCAAGCCTCCCAACGTCCACCATGCGGCGCCACCGCCGGCGTCACAACTCAGCAGCGTTACCACAATGTTACTTTTGTTACATTTTACCTTTCTTTTGACCCTTTCATGTTATTTTTAAGTTACACGACCCAAGATGTTACTTTTTCGTAACTTTTACATTAACTGTATTTTTAATATTAAAATAATTAAAATAGGTATTTATTTAAATAATTAAAAATGTTATTTTTGTGGTTAATATTTTACTTTTCGTGTCATCTTATGTAACTTTATACAATAGAGTACTGGCAACACTGCAACTCAATCGCATGCAAGAAGCTTACAGTCTGTCTACGATCTTTTGGCAGATGAATGACATTGACAGGGCGGCGCTTTAGTCGCAAATCTGACATTTTTTTCATACAAAATAGTGTCATTTTTCAATATGGTAACGTTCGTAGATCGTAGAGAGACTGTATATGTCCGGCGGCAGTGCAACATGACAAACTTAAGGTGGAATGTCTATACGCCATTTGTCTCTTTCGCATAATTCTCGCTGTTCAGCTGTCGAAGCGTTCAAGGCCAAAGTGGCGTAACTTGATGTGCGGCTCTGTGGACATACTAATATTTTACACCAAACACAATATTATCCATCTATTTGCCAAAAATGTATTAAATGTAGGTTATGTCTTATCTCTTCCTCTTTTCTATTTAGCATTCCGCATCCAGCTTCAAAATTACAACTACCCTTGAGTTTTTGTGTTGAGGGTTAAAAATAAGACCTAGGTAGTTCAAACAAAACAATTCAGGTTTTCTTTTACATTTGCGTAGAAATTTTTTTATCGAGTCTTACTTGGCAACCCTGCAATGCAAGGCTTTTGCAGAATTTATCGTGTGTCTAAACTACACAGTGCATTCGTTCGAAACGAGCGAATGCCTAATAAATATTTTTAATGAGATTATTACTATTATTTATATCCACAATCCTTAACAACATCTCACTTGATGGTGATGATGATGCTGAAGATGGAAGCGGGCTAACCAAAGATTCCTCTGTGAGGACGTGTGTTGGGAGATGAATGATAGATCTGACTGCGTGATTAATACTGACTTTTATTGGTAGAGTCACAAGATAATATAGACTTAAAACTAGGCTAAGTACATACGTCACACTTCCCATGGAGGTGGAAAAAAAATTTACATGTAAATGTATATTTTTTTTTTGTAAAGGTTAAACCGTAAAAGTAATAAACAAGTAATCAAGTAAAAATAGTATAAAATTGTATATACGGTAAATAATATAAAAAAAATTGTATATAGTGTAAAACAATAAGAGTACATTTTTAAAACTACATATTTGAAACAATAAACATTTTGGTTGTTACATTAACCAATAAACTTAGTAAAATATATATTTTTTTTTTTTTATATCTACTCATACGTATTTATGAGCATTACTCATTATTTCTGTACAACTTAGTCCTATTTTTATGGATTAAATCTACTTTTCCATTAATTTCTACTTCTACATTAGGTGCTAAATCTCTTATTACCCTATATGGACCACTAAAAATACTATCTAGTTTGGTACCTGTTTCCTTCTTTACAAGAATTAAGTCGTCCGACTTATAAGTTATTGGATTTAAGTACCTATCGTATCTTTCTTTGCGCATCTGTTTTCTACGAATTAAGTTCTCACGCGCTTCCTTTTGTGAAGTCTGTAACCTGAACCTTAGCTCCGCTGGATAGCTGTCATAATTATATAATGGATCGACAGTTTGTTTATTTAAGTTGCTAGGCAAATTACACCTTTTTCCGAAAACGAGTTCAAACGGGGTATACTTCGTACCTGAATGTACTGACGTATTGTATGAGAAGCACCAAAAAGGTAGCCACGAGCTCCAAGTCTCGGGGTGATTGTCAGTCTGGATGCGTAAGTATGACCCTAAATGTTTATGTGAATTCTCCAACGCACCGATGCTCTCATGATGATACGCTGTAGAATTCAATTTGCTTATATTTAGGAGCTTACATACCTCTCCAAATATGGCAGATGTAAACTCGGCGCCTCTGTCCGTCGCGATCTCCTTCGGTACACCGTATCTCAGAATGAAGTTGTTTACTAATGACCTCGCTATTTCGACTGAAGTTTTAGAAACTAAGGGATAGGCTTCGACATATTTAGTTAATTCGCATTGAATAGTGAGAATATACGAATGATTTTGGTCGTCCCTATCTAGCGGTCCGACTATATCTAAAAATAACTTCTCAAGCGCTGCAGTCGCTGTAGTAGTTATGCTCATTGGCTCTTTGATGGGTATACTATGCTTTTGAAGCTGACACTTTTTACATTTTAACACAAATTCCTTAACATCATGCTCTAACCCTGGCCAAAAATAGTATTTTTTTATGTTATTATACATCCGTCTGATGCCCGCGTGGCCACTAGTGGGCAAAAGATGGAAGTCGTTTAAAATAACGGTTTTGTCATCTTTTTCATCAATTCTTATCACATTTTTTAGTATACATAATCGAGGAGGCTGGGGACATTGGAAGCCTCTCGAATTTTGGGAATTTAAACTTTCATTTTTAATAGCATTCGTTAATTTTTCAACAAATATATTATTATGCCCATTTTTCATGAAATATATTTCTTCTATATTTATTTTCTTACTAAACTTTGCCAACTCTCTCACAAATTCACTTGGTGATAGTTGCGATTGAGATATTGGATTAATATAAATTATCTTTCTTTTGGGCGCATAACAAAAAACTGAATTTTCATCTTTTATTTCATTCATGCTACGTAGCTTATCTAATTCATTTTTATTTATAAATCTCATTTCCACACATTCCTTCGGTTTGATATAGGTATCCACAACTCTTGGTTGATCAGGCCAATTGCTGGTGGATGCCATACCAGACGAATTACTTTCATTTTCCTCTAATTTTCTTCTCTGAGCACGAGTCATTACATTTACAATCCTTTCATTCATTTCCTTTAATTCTTGTGACGTCACAACCACTCTCGATAATGCATCAGCTGGCGCATTCTGACTTCCTTTTACGTATTCTACTGTGTAGTCATATTCGTCCAACGCTAAGCGAAACTTTATTTGTCTTGTAGAAGGGTCTTTTAAATTATACAGGTGAACTAAAGGCTTATGGTCAGTTCGAATGGTAAATTTTCTACAATATAGATAGGGCCTAAAATGCTTTACTGCCCAAACTATGGCCAGTAATTCTTTATCTATTGTTGAATACCTACTTTCTGCCTTATTTAACGTCCTACTGGCATAGGCCACTGGTTTATTATTTTTATTTGCCAGTACTGCTCCAAGTGCTAATCCTGAAGCGTCAGTTTGTAAAATGAACTGATTTCCTTCGGATAAATCCGGATATTGAAGGACTGGGGGTGTCATGAGACATTTTTTCAATATTTGAAAGGCACTTTCACATTCTCTGTCCCACACAAACTTTACGTCTTTCTTTCCTAAATAATTTAATGGCCTTGCTATTTCCGCAAAATTTTTGATGAATTTTCGATAATAATTAGCAAAAGCTACGAATCGTTTTACATCGTCCGCGTTTTTCGGAGTCGGGTAATCTTTTAATACGCGTAATTTTTCAGGATCCGGAGCGATACCATCACCGGAAACGACATGGCCTAAATATAAAATTTCTTTTTTCAAGAAATCACACTTCGCGGGATTGAGTTTTAAATTGCAACTTCGTAACCTGTTAAAAACATCCAGTAAATTCCTGTTATGGTCATCTAAATTTTTACCAAAAACAATCAAATCATCAAGATAGATTAGTAATTTTTCGTAAGTTAAGCCGGACATCGCGATATTCATCATTCTACTGAATGAACTAGGGCTGGTTTTGAGTCCCATAGGCATTCTAGTCATTTGATACTGTCCAGAATGGAATGCCGTGTATTTTCGACTTTTAGGGTCTAGCTGTACGTTATAGTAACCTTGATGCAAATCTAAATGACTAAAATACACACTTCCGGATAAGGAATCCAGAATCTCTGTAATATTCGGCAGTGGGTATTTGTCATCTTGAATGCAGTTATTAAGTTTTCTATAATCTACAACTAAACGCCATTTTTTCTCTCCAGTAGAATCGACTTTCTTTGGGACTAATAAAACAGGACTAGACCATTCACTATTAGACGGCTCAATTATCTTTTCTTGTAGCATCTTATCTATCTGTCTCCTAACTTCATCTTTCTACGCGTGGGGCAACCTGTATGGTTTTACATAGATAGGTTGAGTATCGGGTTTCAATGTAATCGAATGTTCGTAAATGTTTGTAGTTGATAATTTATCCCCAGAAATATAAAAAATATCACAAAATTTTGCACACAAGTTTTCTATAGATACACGTTCTTCTTTTGACAAATGTTTTAATTGCAAAACTGAAAATAATTTCTTTACTCGCTCTGCATCTTTACTGTTACCATCGAAAGTACATAAGTCATAGTCTGATACACTGTGTAGAGTCGGTTTCACGTTTGTTAAGGTCAAGTCATTTTCAGTCACATTCAAAACACGAATAGGTATTTTTCCGTTAACTGGTCTAACTATCGAACTTGCCACATAAATACCTTCCTGAAGTTGTTGGGTACACACAACGCAATCCTCTTTCATATCCGTCCATATATAGTGCATAGACTCAGACCTAGATGGAATAAACAAACACTCACTAATGTCATCACCACTCTTTCCTAATATAGACATACACACTCGCTCTTTATTTTCGCTCATTATGGACAAAGTGTTTGAATCATAATTAATTTGACCTGAGTACCTTCTTAAAAAGTCATCACCAATTATTCCACTTGCCTTACAAGGTAGCGATTGAAAGACAAAGAATTTATGGACAAAGTGCTGATCTTTTGCAACCAAATCTAAATAACAGTATCCAAATGATTGAATGCTGCCACCAATTCCATTTATGACGGTTCGCGCCTTATACACTGGAATGTTATGATGTGTCACAAAGTCTTCACCTACAGCTGAAATTGATGCCCCTGTATCTATGAGTAATGACACACTTGAATTATCGTAACTAAAGTTAACTATTAATGAGTTACTACAGGTGAATATATGGTGTTCTTGATTATTGGGCACGAAAAAACTGATTTTCAGTGACGTTGTTAGCTGAAATCTGATCTTGATTTGGAGATAAATGTTCTTCCGTCATAGTTCTTACATGGCCTTCGCGTATCCCTTTGTTTCCACGTACATAGTTCTTATTGTAATATGACTTACCCCTTGACGAGGTGTTGTGGGTTGCGGCTACAGCTGCTCTCGGCCTATAGTTGTAGCCGCCTCTCCAACCCTGGTAGTAACTGGCACCTCGGTACGCACCACGACCTCGGAAACCATTTCCACGAAAACCACCACGACCTCGGTAGTTTGAACCACTTCTGTAATACATATTATTAGGGTTATTTATTGTCAATACCTGGTTTGAAGTTGATTGACCTGTCTCTTCGTCTATCGCTGCTTGAATGGCGTCCTTGAGGAAATCAAAATTACGGGCAGCTATTATTGTGCTGAGCCTTCTATTACGCAACCCATCGGCGAACCTTTTGATCGCCAATTTTTCATTTATGGGTTTCAGTACATTGTAATTAGCTGAATTTCCGTCTGCTTGTGCAATTGTCAGATTAACAAAGAGTTCTGACAGTTGCTGACCATAATCATTAATTGACATGTCTTTTTGAGATATATTATGCAATTTATTTTGTATTGCAGTCGAGGAAATTTTGGGCAGCAAATGACGTCTCATATCATGAACCAATTCATTAACTGTACTGTAACTTGAGCTTAACCTCAGCTTAGCAGACTGAGAGAGCCTACTTTTCAAAACAAACGCGATTAAATTATCTTTCGCTTCCTTTTTTAAGACAGAGTCGTAATACTCAATGCCATCAATGAGCTGCTTAACTGTTATCTCCCTATCGTCCAAAACAGGTAACATACTAAGCGCTATTTTTAAGTCGAACTCCATTTTGCTGTCTACTTTTGTTATTTCTACTTGTGTACAAAGCTTTTCTATCTCCTCATATAACTTAATAAAATCTTGACAATACTTATTTATTAATACAATTTCCTCCTCTTTAATTGCACCACACTCTATTCCAACAGTTATAGTAGCTACGTTATTTTCATATGTCTTATATAAATCGTTTGCTTCATTTAATTTTTGTATAATAATATTACCTGTCCTACGAGATGAACCTATTTTGATTAAATAAGTTCTTATAGTTAATAATTCATCATACAATTTTTTAATAATCTGTGCCATAAATAATTACAAAAGTGCTTCCCCTTAACAAAATCTAAAGTAAAACAATAGCTAATTAATAAATGTAGAGTACATTACCACTTTGTTTACATTACTGTCCTTACGAATGTTCCATATTTGTCATCAGGCGCACACACGTATCATGATTACGATTTCACTAATAACTTTTATTTTATATTTTTATCACCAAACACTTTAAATAAAATATAACACTTTTTTACACCATAAACGTTGCGTCGGCGCTGGTAGTAGACCCGTGTCTCCGACAGGGCCTGCTCTCGTCATGCCTCAAACAGTCGAGGGTCCCTGGATGCTCTTCATCTGCAGACTGCTCGCCAATGCTCGCCTCTCGATCTTCTTGTTAAAACATTTATTGAGGTGTCTTGCCGCCAAAACCAATGCCACCAAAATCAGAAGGGCTACCAGTAAACAAATGTACTAACTCAAGTTTCCCATGTGGACCATTATGGTTTCTGTATGTTGCTGCACGGTGTTAGAATACCCAATTTGATTGATTTCATCCTGATTTGATTTGTTCTGGTCTGAATTCTTTGAATAAGGTTTACCCATTTTCACAAAATTTTCACCAACGATTTGCCGAAATTGTTTGAGTATTATTTATTTTGCACAAAAAATTTGAGTTCAGAAATCATTTTGTAATCGTTCATTATTTAATTTATTTAATTTTTATTACAAACCGGCGCGCGCTCTACGAATTTGACTCCAGCAACACCAAACATGGCAAGGGTCGCCATGTGAGGACGTGTGTTGGGAGATGAATGATAGATCTGACTGCGTGATTAATACTGACTTTTATTGGTAGAGTCACAAGATAATATAGACTTAAAACTAGGCTAAGTACATACGTCACACCTCAATGCAATGAGGCTATTTTATGTTCATGTTGGAACATTTTATTTTATTTTATTTTATTTTTATTACATGGGAGAACATAAACGGCGATGCACAAAATCATTGACATTTACACTGTCACATTAACTCACCTGATAATAAATGATAATGAAACGAATGATAGAAGACAGCTTACGAAGGTTTCCCAACGAAATAGGTAACTGACTGTCTTACCTTCACGTCGGAATACATCAATGCTGTTAATACTGATATTTGTTTGTACTATGATGTAGTTTACGACAGTTGACTTTCAAGGCAAGACTTATACAATCTCCCCCCCCAATTCCCCCCATCCCCCCATCCATTTCAAAGGTCGGCAACCGGTGGGTGGCGGTAATCGCTTACCATCAGGTGATCCGTCTGCTCGTTTATCACCTATCACATAAAAAAGAAAAAATACAAGATCGTGGAAGCTAGTTAGGCGAAACGAGAAAAGAAAATGCGCCTTCGCCAACCAAACCTAGACCTACAAATTGGACCCCGCCGAAAATTGAACCCTTGACCGCTTTGATGTTGGAGTAGCCACTACGTTACAAAGGTGCTTGTAATTTCATTGTATTATATCACAGTCACAAATTAAATAAAACTTATTTTTTACAAATATAGAGGGTATAAGGGGTTTTCTTACTTGTCTTATTTTTGAAAATATTATAACTACTCATCTCTATTGATATTACGCTATAATATTTTCGAAAATAAGAAAGTAAGAAAAAAAATAAGTATCTATAGATGATTCATTGACTGAGCTAGGGATACTTCTGTGCCCTCAGATTATGCGTTGATTTAGAAAATTTGCTATAATGTACATAAAACAAAATAAAATGCGGATGGATAAAAACTCAAATCCTATATCCTATCCTATTCCTATTTATTTAACTATTAAACGAGTTAAGTGTCCCGACGATTTCGAAAACGGCTTGAAACCTTTTGACGAAAATCTAGGATTAGGGGTTAAAAATCACCAGAAATCGATCTATGGGGGAATTATCTTCGAAAAATTTCATTTAAGGGAATTTGAGCGAAATTACATAAAAGCAGAACGCATATGATGCTTATTTTTAACACTAAATTCAACCGCGATCTGGCGTAACGGTTCCGTGCTGCCTTTCTTTTATGTAGGTCTGGGTTCGAATCCCACGAGACTTCATTGATTTTTTGTCTTTTTTTTGGGTAATTTTTATTTTTTTATTGTCATATAAAAGATTTCAACGCGAGCTGCATTAACAAGTTTTCATATAAAAGACATCAACGAGTGTTACAATGTTTATGTTTCGAATTTACTGTGAATTACATTTGTTTTTATATATCTTTGTCGAAAACGATTCTAACAATAATAATTCTATCGATCTATGGTTAGTTGTTTTAGATCTACAATAAATCTGTGAGAATCTAAACCTAAACGTATTCTAGAAATAAGATAAGCTAGACTAGCTAATTCGTTAGCATATAGTATTTTACATCGTACCGACTGTATTCAGTCGGTAATTACTTGCGTAACGACGGAGGAACCCGCCGCCGGTGGCGGTGCCACGGGTATGGCGCAGCCCATAAACGTACTAAATAGTACAGCCTGTGATGCCGTCATCTGCAGTGGGGCTCGAACTCCAGATTTAAACTAGATTTAAAGACAACGAAGAAGCCTACCTGTTTTAATTTAGTTCAACAAAATATACAAGGCTTCATCGGCAAAGAATTTGAAGTAGAATTATTTTTGGAAAAATATAATATTAACATATTTTGTATTACGGAACACTGGCTTAAAGAACATGAAATGCTTTTTAATTTTGAAAATTATAGAATGGGAAGTGCTTTCAATCGAAAGACTACACAGCGTGGTGGTTCCGCAATATTAGTTGAAAATACCATAAAAATTAAAGAACGGAAGGATGTCGTCAGTCTTTCGATTGAAAAAACTATTGAACTATCTTGCGTGGAGCTGAAGAACCACATAATTATTTGCGTGTATAGACCCCCATATGACGATAACTTTGTTCGTTTCGAATCGGCAATGGAGGATGCATTAGATTTAGTTAGTAAAAGTAGTAAATCGGTAATCGTTTGTGGAGACTTTAATGTAGATTTGTTAGAAAAGAAGTCTCTAACAACTAGAATCACTTGTCTTTTTAAGTCGTTTGATTTAGATTACATTTTTTTGGAACCAACAAGAAAAACCGAGACTTCTGCAACTTGCATAGATAACATATTTTGTAACTGTAAATTTGTAGAAAAAAAGTTATAAATTGCTTAAGATCTGATCACAGCGGATTGCTGGCTAGCTTCCCTGTGAGATTTATTAAAGAACAAATAAAAGTTCAAACAAGACCTGTCACTGTTAACCGAATAGAAAATTTTAAAACAACACTAATTGAAAAGCTGCCCATACCAAATTTTGATAAACACGTAGACGCGAATAGTTTTTATAATCATTTTTTCACAGTGCTTGACAGAGAATTTCAAGATATATTTAAAACAAAATCCAGAAATATTAATCATCAATTCAAATTTTGTTAGTGGGCTACTGTAGGTATTTATAAAAGCCGACAAACTTTGTTTGATCTCTATGACAGAAAAACCTATATTTTTGATAATAACTTTAAATAGTACGTAAAAAAGTATTCGAAATTTTTTAGACAGGTATGCCGTGCAGCAAAATCGAATTACTTAGCCAGAAAAATAAAATCATCAGATGATAAAATTAAAACCGTTTGGAATATTATAAACAAAGAAACCGGCAAGGTCAAACCCCGCGATAATGAATATGTTTTGCAAACAGATCAAGGTAAAATTACAACAAATGCCGATGTAGCCAAAGAATTCGAAACTTTTTTCACAAATATTCCACTTAAGACCACTGAGGCCTTGAATTCGTCACCTGTGCATGCTAAACAATTGTTAGAAGATAATGTCAGTATTTGAATTGCAAAATTCTCCTTCAGAGAAATTGAACCAGACACTATTGTCAAAACTTTTAAATCTCTTAAAATGAAAAGAACTGAAGACCTTTGGGGACTATCAGTAAGTTTAATTAGTAATGTAATTATGACTTTAGCGCCATATTTAGCTTGTCTTTTTAATATCAGTATTGATAGTGGCGTATTTCCGGACCTAATGAAATGTAGTAAAGTGATACCCCTATATAAGTCTGGTAACAAAAGTGATCCGGGAAATTACAGACCAGTTTCTGTACTACCAGTTCTCAGTAAAATTTTTGAAAAAATTATGCTCAACCAATTACTACAACATTTTAATGAAAATAATCTTCTGCATAAACAACAGTTTGGTTTCACAAAAGGTCGATCTACAACCGATGCAGGAGTATCTCTTATTCGTAACATCTATGATGCTTTTGAAGAATCACAGAATGCAATAGGAGTGTTCTGTGATTTATCTAAAGCATTTGATTGCGTTGAACATCATACATTGCTTATAAAGTTAAAGCATTACGGTGTCGAGGACGGGGCCCTCAGTCTTCTTAATTCGTACTTAAGCAACAGAACGCAAAAAGTCCAAGTAAATGGCACAAATTCATCCGGCTCTAAGTTTAAAATGGGTGTACCCCAGGGATCTATATTAGGCCCTTTTCTTTTTCTTACATATATAAATGACTTGCCATATATGGTGCAAAATTTGTCAAACATTGTGTTGTTTGCTGATGATACTTCTCTTATTTTTAAGATTGACAGGAAATATAGCAAAATTGACGAAGTAAACAACACTCTTTCAGAGATTCTAAAGTGGTTCACTGTTAACAATCTACTCTTAAATGCAAAAAAAAACAAAATGCATAAAATTCTCATTACCAAATGTAAATAAAATTGAAAACAGTGTAATTGTAGATAATAATATATTGGACTTTGTAAATAAGACCGTTTTTTTAGATGCTACACTGCAATGGGGCCCACACATAGAAACCTTAGCGGGACGTCTTAGTTCAGCTGCATATGCTGTTAAGAAAATAAGACAGTTGACAGATGTAGGTACTGCGAAACTAGTGTATTTTAGTTATTTTCACAGTATAATGTCTTACGGAATCTTACTCTGGGGACATGCCGCTGATATTGAAACGATTTTCATTTTGCAAAAAAGGGCAATTCGCGCAATCTACCAGATGCGATCCCGCGAGTCGTTGAGGAATATGTTTAAAGAAATTAATATTCTTACTGTTGCTAGTCAATTCATATACGAAAATATCATGTATGTACGTAAAAATTTGCACTTGTTTCATAAAAACAGTGACAGACACAATTTTAATCTAAGAAATATTAATAACATAGATGTTGCCTATTCGAGACTGAGTAAAGTTAAGAAGTCATTTATGGGGCAGTGTGTAAAATTTTATAACAAAATACCCGAAAATGTGACTAGTTTGCCAGAAAACAAATTCAAATTGCATGTGAAAAATTGTTTATGCTCTAGAGGGTATTACAAAATACTAGATTATGTAAATGACAATGATATATGGACATGAATAGATCCTCCAGCTCACAATTTTATTGTTGACATGAATTGTAATAGAATTTAAGATTTTATTTAAAAAATGTGTTGAAGCATCGATATGGGAAACATTAGATAAGGTTACTCGCTCTGTTTGTTTCTGAACCAGCGTGTTCGTCTTGCGGGGGCTGAAGCGGGGTGAAGAGGGAGGCATGTATTTAAACAAATATCGCCGTTGTGTGATAAGCTTAAGGTTTATGTATTTAATGTTATCTACTAGCGACATCTAGCGACGAGTAGGGAGGCATGTATTTAATTAATGTTATCTACTAGCGACATCTAGCGACGAGTAGCGTAGCATCACTATAAAATGACAAAATATTTATAAAATAACAAGAAAAAAGTGATAAGAAATGTTGCTGTTAGTTTTGTTCTTTATTTTTTTATTGTTTTAGCACATTTCACTGCACTGTAAGACATATTTTCATTCAAATACGGGATGTTTACTCTTCGCTTGTCAGATTGCGAATGGTGCGCGAAAAGGCGGCGCTACTCAACATAGGGGAGCAAACCACTATTAGCGACTACGCAGTTGGGCAGTATTAACCTCATCTAATGTCTCTCATATCGATGGTTGAAGCGAGTTTCTTTTGGGCTTGACGTTTCTTCTCGCTTCGCAAACACTTCCCGAAACGTTGAGTGTACAAGTCCCGCGTGGTAGGGACTTTGTACTAGGTAGAAAAAAATATTGACGATTTAAAAGCATGTGTAAAGCATCTACTTAAATAAGTAGATGCTTTATTGACTTTGAGTTTTGAGTTTGAGTTTGATGAATTTATTTTGATAGTACCTACGTAATTTTTGTACATACATACTAATGTAATGCTAACGTATTTCACTAATGGCGCTATCTTTTGTCGAGTAGGTGAATTACCAGTGAATTACATTACTTGGAGCCCTTTGTTGCTAACATTGACTTTTAAAGCACCTTCCGCGCTACTCGACAACAGATGGCGTGCAGTTCTTGAAAGAATGAGCTCAGGAATAACAACATGCACTGATATTTTCGAGTATTTTTCTGCCATTTTTCATGTCTCCAGTTTTTTAAGTGAATTAGTTATCCATTAAGTGAATTAGTTTATAAACGCTCCGATTGAACGTGCGAAGCTCGGGCAACCAGCTAGTGAAAAATAATTGACCTTGTAAATAGGTTTATTATTATTTAAAATCCACAATGAAAACCAGGACAGGTTCAAAATGAATATTGAATGAGCAGCTAAAGCTTAACACCCTGAAAAATAAAAAAGCGGCGCAAATTTTATCACAGAATATTTTTAAAAAATATGCCGATGTCAAGGGGTCACTTACTGTGTTGTATATCGATAGAAAAAAACTTTTTTGATCTCAAAAAGCTTTACTTTACAGTACTGTTACTATTAATTAAAATTTATCTTTATCTTTATTTGTCATATATCTGTCGGCAAAACTTCTACTGTTTTTGGAAATATCAATTCCTAAAAACGTTAACATAACAAAAAGAAGTGTAACCTACGACAAGGCGGTATGACTAAGAAGCCTTATCCTAAGCAGCCGTAGATACTCACACACACTAACACGTGTACAGACATGAAGAAGTGTCAAATTTCTATGTAGTAAAGAAAAACACTGTTAACACCAAAATGTACCGAATTTTTGAACAAATCAACGCATTGAATTGAATTGAATTGAATAACGCGATATTTGTATGAAATGTCCGGGGTGACGTTTCTACTAATCACAGTAAACAACTGTATTTCGGTATTTATTGTATTTCTGTACTATTTATAATGCGGTGTTTATAAAAAAATCTATCTATGTATACAGGGTGTAATACAAAGCTGTGATAATATTTTAAATTAGTATGGAAAGTACAATATTTTTCACGTTCGCTTTTCATAGTTAATATTATACAGGGTGTAACAGAAAGGTGTGATAATACTTCAAGGTTGGCTTTTACCCATCAAACTGAACAACTTTTGTTCTACAACTTTGTTGAAATCGCAAAGAAATTTTCGGACTTTTCATACAAACTTGGTTCGCCAGCTGATCGATTTGTATGAAAAGTCTAAAAAAAATTTGCGATTTGAACAAAGTTGTAGAACAAAAGTTGTTCAGTTTGATGGGTAAAAGCCAACCTTGAAGTATTATCACACCTTTCTGTTACACCCTGTATAATATTAACTATGAAAAGCGAACTTGAAAAATATTGTACTTTCCATACTAATTTGCTAGATCAGGCTTTGTAGGTAAGAGTTTTTTTTTTGTAGTTGGAGCAAAGTTATAGAAAGAAATTTCTTCAGTATTATGAACTCCGGTTTGCTTAATTAGTCCATAAAGTTCCTTCTTGATCTTTCTTTACTTCTTTGTGGTGTTGGTTTTTAAGAAAATATATATTGTGCCCAGCAATATTTATGGCTCGGGGGGGGAGGGGTGCTAGCATGCCTCCAGTATTAATCTTATATTTAAATTTTTAGCATAGCAAAAGTTTTGTGTTGTCTGCTAGTTATCTGAATTACCTACCTACTTTTATCAAAATGTCTCAGTTATGCAATTTGGTTCTAAAAATGTTTGGAATTTTGAATGATGACGTCGTTGTTATAAACTTTCGAGCTTGAATTTATATAAGTTTATAAAAATCTCATTATTAGTTAAACTAATATATAGGGTGTAACAAAAAGGTGTAGTAATACTTCAAGGTGGGCTTCGACTCATCAAACTGAACAACTTTTGTTCTACAACTTTGTTGAAATCACAAAAAAATTTTTGGACTTTTCATACAAACTTGGCTCGTCCCTGCGCGCGTTCATAATGGACTACGTGCGCTCGGGCGAGAGCGAGCGCACGTAGTCCATTATGAACGCGCGCAGGGAGCTGACCGATTTGTATGAAAAGTCCAAAAATTTGTTTGCGATTTCAACAAAGTTGTAGAACAAAAGTTGTTCA
The DNA here is from genome assembly GCA_958295455.1 of Coleophora deauratella. NCBI lineage: Eukaryota > Metazoa > Arthropoda > Insecta > Lepidoptera > Coleophoridae > Coleophora > Coleophora deauratella. The sequence goes on along the minus strand of OY282390.1, from coordinate 2,892,068 downwards.
GTTTGATGAGTATAAAACACATTGAAGTATTACTGCACCTTTTTGTTACACCCTATATATTAGTTTAACTAATAACGAAATTTTTATAAACTTATATAAATTCAAGCTCGAAAGTTTTTTTATGTAATTTAAAAAATCAGCTATTTAGTGAACAAAATTTGGTGAAATATTGATAACCGGGAGTAGTCCCGGATTAAATATAGAACGCTACCTTCCAAGATACCTAATACAGAGGATGAGATGGAGCAATGTTCATCAAAATTTAATGTCTAATCAACCGGTTAATTGGTTAACTACATTATTAAGTGTATACTGTCTTAGATCGGTATTTATTCAGGATTCCGCTCTGTTAATATATAAACTGAGGTATGTACACTTCCGCCCTTTGCCTGAATACACACAGTCCATAGTGAATATACAGGGTATGAAAACTGATTTTTTATTACATCCTATATAGAGATTTTTTAAACTTAAAGTTCTACTTATGAAACTGAAAAACTTTTTACTACGGCGCTCTTATACCAAAATGACGTTTTTTTGGAACAGTAATGAAATAACCTAAAACTATAGAAATTTGAAGTCTGAAAATAAAAATAATTATTTTTGACTAAATTTTCTACAATCGTACTTAAAACTTAAAACAGTTCCCAGTATATCAAATGGAAAAAAATAAAAATGATATAACAAATTTGTTTTTTGCGATATGAAGGAAACTATGCCATTAGTTTTTATTCTTTAATTCAGAAAAAATCTAAAACGTAAATAGTTCGCGTGGCGCGTGAGTGTGGGAATTGCGTTTAGTTTAGCTTTGTGCTACCTCGCCTTAACTCAAAAAAAAATTCCATACAAAGTTTTCCAATAAAAGCTAATTGATATCTAAGTATAAAAAGTACAATTTTTACCACAAAGTTTGCCAATAAGCTAAGTGATGTCTTTAAAAATTACCATTTTACCACAATTTATTCAGAGTTGTTCATTTGCGTGAGTAGAAGCCCCTCTTAAAGTACTGCTACTACTTTTTGTTACTGCACCTGCATAATTCCAAATTTCATTATGAAATTTCTAAAAACTTTGCGTAAATTGCTAACCTTTTATAAAAACTCTTCATTTTGAATGCGATCCTAAGAGAATTACTTACTGAGTTACATTTCAAAGTCTGATTAACCCTGTAGGGACGATGAATAATATTTCGGACTAAATTTCTAGGCAGGATAACACTTGTAACCAAATTTGCTGTTAAAATTCACAGCTTGATAAATAAATTTACGATAGCTATATACTTATTAACGCTTAATATTTTTTAAAAGCGTTTGTGGTTCCGTGGTTATTGACACCGTCCTCCTAACCAGAGGTCTCGGGTTCAAATCCTGGCCAGTGCACCAATGAGTTTTTCGAAACTTACGTGCATTTTCATACCGACTGCTTTAACGGTGAAGGAAAACATCGTGAGGAAACCTGCACATCTGATTTCTAGATGTGTATGATGGTCACGTTGCACACGCCCATAGCTGTAAATCTAAATGCTCTGCAAGTGAATGAGGGTGATGCTAAGTGCAACACCAGGCCACCGCTGCCTATACCTTGTGGATAGGACGGTTAAATTGTGCCACACGATAAGAAAGAACTTAATATTTTTGTAATAAGAAAATACAACCTCAATTGTAAAATTAAAATTACATTAGCAAATAAACCAGTGTATACAGGTAAATAGTACATATCTTCAAGCCTCTAAACTAGTGATTTTTTATATTGTAAAACTAAACAAATTTAGTTGTATAAATTGTTGATATCGCAAAAAAAATTTGGACTTTTCAGACACATTACATCCAACTTGTTGGGCTACATTATCAAATATGTATAGCAAAACATTTTCAATTTCAATAGGTTATGAGGTTTACGGATATGTACCAGGTATCCTGAATATTCTGTTAAATATAACCAATTTAGGTTTATATCGGATCATGGAAACGGTCCCAAGCTAATACAATGCAAGTACTCAGTTTTTATTCAGCACACGTTCATTTCGATTATACCTTTGGGAGGGTCAGATGGAAAACCGTGTAACCTATAAAATTACAAAACTTACCAAATTTTAATGTTTTGTTACTTTGTAGTATTCTTTGAAAAGTTATAACTGTGCGAGTTCTACCATTGTAGGTTCGTTTCGTAGTAGAAATTATCTGTAGATAGCTTTGAACGATAATTTTTACAGAATAGGAAAATACTTGTTTTTTGGTTCCGACGGGCATTCACCGCACTTCAATTATTATTTAACGACTTTGGTTCTAATATTAGGGTTCACTTCCTCAAAAGGAAAAAAGGAACTCTTATAAGATCACTTTGTTGCCCTTCTTGTCTGTCTGTCTGTCAAGACCATTTTTCTCCAGAATGCGCGAAGGTATTAAGTTCAAATTGATGTCAAATACTAAGGTCTGTAATCCCTTGGAGATATGAAAAAATCTAAATTCTAAGTTAACGCAATCAAAAGATACGGCCGTTTATGCCGCATGTTTTGACACTCGCAGGGGAATTAGTACCTATAGAGTAGAGATGGGACGGATAGTGGTTTGGCCGGATAACCGGATACCGAATATTCGGCCAAATTATCCGGCCGTCTAAAATGCCTGCGAACGGACGGCATTCTTGAATGCTAGGACGCGACTGAGTGCAACGGCGGGCCGCGGCGCTCGCGTTTTGCGTTAGGGTACTTTAGGATTGATTCGGGCTTGCTTCGCGCTGACACATAGCGAGTGTGGACAGTTTCTGTACTCGCTTGTTTTGTTTGATTTATGTGTTTAAATAATCAAAACGTTTTTAATTATTGATACAAATGAAATCGTGATACTGGTCCTATTTTGAATTGTGTTTGTAAAAATGTATACAGTGTTTCGTCGAAGAGCAACAATTCGCTAATTATAATTTCATTTATATGAGGTGAAAATTTCTCGAGGTGGCACTGGGAAGAAGATAGGAACCTCGGCGCTCAAAAACTATAATTACTACGTTATTAAAAAGTGACATAGGGCTACATTAAAACTGGTTTTATTTTGTGTGTTATCGATAATTATTGACAACATTCGAATATAACATAATAAACTGTTGAATGATAAAACTATCTGTAAGACTTCTTTTTATGTGTGATAAATGATTATTCTAACTATCCGGTGGGGGCCGGATAATTGAACTACAATCCGGTATCCGGCTGGATACTAAAAATTTGGCCGGATAGGCCGGATACCGGAAAGTAACCGGATATTCGTCCCATCTCTACTATAGAGTACATCCCGTTGACCCAGAATCATAAAAATTGGCAATGTCTTACAGCACAAATAAAGGAAAAAATTAGAAAACCGTCTTGTAATAACATATATTTTTTTTTGCGATTAGAAGCTTTTTCGGAACCATTGGTGTGCAAAAACCGTCTCGCTCTTGGCCGTTTTTTGAAATTTTTTTGTCTCTTTATGTAAGACTGGTAAATCTAACTGATAAATTTGTATGAAGAATCGACTTTTTTTAAGTTAAACAGTGGTAGAACCAAAGTTATCGCATTTCACTTGATTCAGATTAAAAATGCTCTATTTTATTGAACGTTTAATGAAACTAGGGCTATGTAGTTATTGTTATATCTTTATAAAGAAGCTACAAAGAGAATTCATTTTAACTAAACTTTGCATAATAAATAAGGTACAATATTTTGGTATTGTTAAAAAAACACGACACAAAATGATCAATCAAAAGCTTATGTCAGAATTAAATTTTCCGCAAAATTACATGGGTAAAATGCCACGAAAATCCACCCCACACTTTACGTAATTATTCATCACGCAAACACATTGTGCGGTTATTTTAATGAAATGGTAAATAAATATTCTAAACAAAGTCTTGATTGATTACGAAATTCCGAAAAAACGGCCAAGCGCTTGTCAAATTCAAGCATTGAGTGTTCCGCGCTACGCCTTTTAGTATGTTTTTGACTTAACCATGAACATTGTTTACTATAAGTTGATTTTCTTCTTCTTCTTTATCCAACCCCAGTTCAGCTAGGGTCGGGTGTCATTGTAGTTGATTTTATCATTAAGTTACAAATAACGTTTATCTCTTTGAATCCTTTTTTTTCTTACTATCTTCATTTACAGACATGACATTATATAAATCATCTCTTGACCTAGCATTAACATTTAATAGAATTTAAGAAGTTTTCAAAAAATGTGTAGGAGGGAGTTTCTTCAGGGCCCGTCATTTCTTCTCACTCAGCAAATATTTTCCGAAACGGCGGGTATACGAGTTCCGAGTGGTAGGAACCTCGTATTAGGTAGATAAAAGAATGACGTTCGAAAAGTGTACACTGCTACCTACTTAGAATAACATATTTTCATTTTCAATTTGAAGATCTCATCAAGTTTGAAGTTTGTATGTTGTTACGATAAAGCAAAAAACACACTGGAAAAATATCACGTATCTTATATAAGGTACCTTCTAGTTTGTATTTATTTTGGCTGGCTCAACCCGCCATAACGTTATCGGTAGAAGAAGGATATTAAACTAACCATAATAACACAAATTTTGTGGAAATTTCAACTTACCGAAAATTGCTACATTTTAAAAGATAAGTACAGCTATTTATCTCAGTGTTCACTGATATCGTCGTATTCTATGAATAAAGCCACAATGGCTGTTGTGGCTTTTTATTTTTATAGCATAATTAAAATCTGATACTCATTTTACATCATATTCAATCAGAAAATCACAGAAAATCGATCTCTATCAACTAGAAAATAAGCGGTAAAAAAGGCCACTATTGCTTTCTCCTGAAATACCCGGCGAAAACAGCCACAAAAGCTATAGTGGCTACTTTCTTCCGAGTAGTGCGGGGGCAAGGCGGGCACAAGCGCCAGTTAGCCCTTTTTCCGCAGACAGTTTTTAAAGTTTTAGTTTACATCTTCTTAGTAAAAAGACACTTTTGCATTTGTGGCTTTATTCCACAAAATTTCTCATGGTATCGGTATGAATAATTGCTGGCCTAAAAGCCATTGTGTCTTTATTCTACGAACGAATTTTATTTTCTAAGTTTTTTGTGTGTTTTACAGTTTGTATCAATGAAATTGTCAGTTTTATTGTTTTTCATTTCATTAAAGATTCATAAAAATTAATAAACTACAGAGTTATACACATTTTACGGCTTTTTCATCAGAGTTGTAAAATGCCCTTGTGACTGTTGTGGCTTTTTTGATGTTATTTTAGAAGGCACAGAAATAATTAACTCTATGCATTAAATATGAATTTTCCTTTTTATATGAAGTGCTGTTAAGCACTTGTTAATGCTTTTGTTTATTTTACAATTGTATATAAGCACGCAAAATTTTATATAACAACTGAAGACTGACCAGTAAGTTGAATAGTTGAATGACTTCATGTTATTCAATTCAATTTATTTATTTGTGAAAAACAGGTTACATAACAATATTGAACTTTTTTAACGAAGCAGTTTATAACGTAATTTGTAAGTACTTTATTGTGTTTTTTTAGTATTACACTCCTTTAAAAAGTCTCTTGTAAGGTCATTAATTATTTGGGGTATAATATATTAATAGGTATCCTGCAAAAGGTAATGAAGGTATTCGTTTGTGTTAGAAAAGGGAGATTTTGCATTCTCCGTTTTTGATGTATTTGAGATATAATATTTTTCTTTCAAATTGGTAGCTTTGCCATATTTTTGCTGAACAGACATTGCGTAGATATAATTTTGAGTAGTCTTTATAATACTGTCAATCTTCAAGCTCTTGAGAAGCTGTTTAATTCTGTCATGCTCGAGGGACAAACGTCTCAAGCATGGCACAGGAGTCTAGTGATGCTCTTCTTCATAAAGAGCGATAAAACCCTACTGAAGAACTATAGACCCATCTCACTTCTGAGTCATGTCTACAAGCTGTTGTCGAGAATCATTATGTATCGTCTCGCACGCAGGTTTGACGATTTCCAGCCTCCCGAACAAGCTGGCTTCCGAAAAGGCTTCAGTACCGTAGACCACACACATACGCTGCGGCAGATCATACAGAGAGGACTCGTATAATTGGCTACTATGCTTAGCGTTTGTCGACTATGATAAAGCCTTCAATTCCAACGGTGCCAAATCGATTATCGATATATCGAAGTATTGAAGTGTTTGTATGAAAACGCCACCATGTCGGTCCGCCTCCAGGATTAGAATTTCAACTGCAGCGACGGGTGAAACAGGGAGAACTCTCCGAAACTGTTCACCGCTCCCATGGACGACATTTTTAAATTAGTTCTTGATACGAAAGGCTATATGGCTCATGATAACAAACAAATATCCCTAAGGAACCCATAATCAGATCGAAAAAAAAACAATTTGGACAATCCATACAAATCAATCAACTGACCGGCCAAATAAGTATGAAGAGTCCAAACTTTTATTTGCGATTTGACTATGAGTTAAAGTTTTTTGTTATCATGAGCACATAGACATCCTCTGGTGTCAAGAACTAATTTAAATTCACCCTATATAGTACAAATACAGTAGGTTCTATTGGTACGGAACCTTAATAGTTAAAAGAGAATTTTGCAAATATGCTCTTTCTACACAAACACGGCATATTGTAGAAAGCTTTTAGAGATATGCCTGTCCATTAGCCCGTGAGTACGGAAACACTAAAAAGGAAATAGAAAAAAAAAAGATTCTAAAGCGCTTTTACGCTCGACTTGAGTGGGCCGATCGATTGTGCGCAAAAATGGCTTTTGGCAGCGCGTTAGTGTGGATTATAGCAAGTCAGCGCTCCAGCGCTAAAAGTTTGGCAACATTTTTAAGGCAATAAACTTAATACAGATTTGTTTTTCCGTTACCAGTTCACAATTTTCGGAAAGATTTGTTTTTCCGTTACCAATTCGCAATCTTCGGAAAGTTCTTAAGAGGTTTGCACTCTTTCCATTCAGTAGTAAGTACTTCGTAAAGTTGTGTAACAAGTAGCCGGTGCTGTTGCCAGGATTACGTAATATTTATGCATTTTAAGCAAGATTGCATTTCCAAATATTTGTTACGAAGCACATCGAAGGAACCCGTTCGAAATTCAATTTTCCATACAAACTTTAACGCTCCATTTTACCCTAGTGATCGATAGGTAACTGTTTGAAAAAAGTGCAGACGAAAAATAACGTTGGTGCAGACGTACTAGGTTGCAATTTTCATATTTCGGTCTTTACATTTAATCTGTACATGTTAATCACTGTACTGTTTAAAATGAATTGATAAAACCAAAATATAAAACAGAAAGCTGCGTCAAAATGCTAGGTATCTAGATTTCTTACTTAGGCTAAAAAAAAATAAGACCAGCGTCAATTTGTAGAAAGTATGAATCAATGTGTACCTACTATACAAATATGTATGTAGACCCGAATACTAAACAAACATCACCCTATGCCTCCGATGTTTTAACAGAAACTTATCCACCAATTCAATAAAAAACTAACACACTACAACATACATACAATAAAATCCATCCTATCCCAGTTTGGGGATCAAAAATATTCTAACACGACCTCGCACATCAAAATGACTAAAATCCATCAAGCCATTTTGGCTGCAAGCGGTAACAATAATGCAAACATTTGCACACCTCATCATTGGCTTTTCATGTCTATAGCAGACATGTCAGTCAGTGTTGGGATACAATGTTCTGGGTATGTAGGTACGCCATCCTCTTAGACCGATTTGCTGAATTTACATGAACGACGCGTCGAGTCGATACGTACGGAGCCAGGTTGGCTGTAGGAGACTGCTGCATTTTTAGGTAGCACTTGCACCTTATGGGACTTCATCCATTTTGGTGTTTTCCTTTTCCTAGACGAGTTTTCGGAGGATCTCTCTATTTACATACAATACGAAAAAAAAACAGGAAAAAAAATACCAGCCGCTAAGGCCGTTGGAGAAAATGACAACTGTGCTGTCAATCTGAAATTTTTAGAAAGGAACGCTTTTCTTTTATTTTCGTGACAGTAATTTGTAATTTTTATTTTCTACTATAATTTTTTGAAGTGTGAAAGGGACAAATTTGTCAGGTAATTCTTACTTTGGTTATGGAACGACTTCTTAACTACTTCTAGTTTTTTCTCATTTCTAGCAAGCCGTTGTTCTATAATTTAAACACAAAGCACATATTTGATTAATCTTTGATTCATCATTAGCATTTTACTTTGTTTCGTGATCTTTTGAATCTTTTGATGTGATTTCAAAGTAAATCTCAACACCTCAAGTACTTAATATTCCGCTTATACAGGCTGCAGGCTGGGTTTAAACAAGAAGAGTGGTAAACCGAAAAAAATCTTAATCGTATTTCAAAATCGTATTTCAAAACTATACTTACGCCCTAGTCCTCGGAGCGACGCAATAAAACTACTTTGGTCTCGCCATAATATAACTTGATCTGAAAATTGTCTGATTCAAAAGCTAACCTTTGGATAGAAAAACAGGTATTATAGATATTTCCCATAAAAGTAAAAAAACCGGCCAAGTGCAAGTCGGACTCGCTCACCGAGGGTTCCGTATAAATTCATAATCACACATGTCTTGAACTCTATATTTTTTATATTTGAGTTGATTGTATGAAAGGTAATTTGCGGTTTACGATTTATGACGTATTAAAAAAAACTACTTACTAGATCTCGTTCAAACCAATTTTCGGTGGAAGTTCTCTCATTTTAGAAGTTACAGGGGGGACACACATTTTACCACTTTAGAAGTGTCTCTCGCACAAACTATTCGGTTTAGAAAAAAATTATATTAGAAACCTCAATATCATTTTTGAAGAACTATCCATAGATACCCCACACGTATAGGTTTAATGAAAAGAAATTTTTGAGTTTCTGTTCTAAGTATGGGCAACCCCCAAAATTTATTGTTTTTTTTTTCTATTTTTGTGTAAAAATCTTAATGCGGTTCACAGAGTACATCTACTCACCCAATTTCAACAGTATAGTTCTTATAGTTTCGGAAAAAAGTGGCTGTGACATACGGACGGACAGATAGACAGACAGAAAGACAGACAGACAGACATGACGAATCCATAAGGGTTCCGTTTTTTGCCATTTGGGTACGGAACCCTAAAAACGATCTCCAATTACAGATATGACTGATTTTCTTTCAATTAAAAATGTTGTAAAAACATTGGGGTTTGGGAAAACCACGGGAAATAAGACGAAGTTTCGTAGCTACCATTTGCCATTGCATGGAGTAAAACATCAGCCTGTACAGGTGCTTATTATTCAATGCTAGCGGCGGCGTATTTGCCTAATCAAAACTTCTGTTTTGCAAATCGGAACGCCACTAATCTTAATGGAAAAGTTTTCTATTTTAGTCAAGGTTGTTTGGACTTCTGAATACACAGAAAAAGTATAGTGAGAAGCAGAGTTATCTTTATTTTTTTATACATTTTTTTATGGCAGAGGTGGCAAACGAGCAGAGCGATCACCTGATGGTAAGTGATTACCGCCGCCCATAGACACCCGCAACACCAGAGGAGTCACAAGTGCGTTGCCGGCCTTTGATATGGGAGTACGCTCTTTTCTTGAAGGTTTGAATGTCGTATCGGTCCGGAAATACCGCAGGCAACAATTCATTCCACAGTTTGGTTGTGCGAGGTAGAATGTTTCTAGTGAAACGCACAGTTGTGGACTGCCAACCATCTAAGTGATAGGGATGTATAGTCGCGTAGAACGATGGCGAAAAGAGGCGGGTTATAGCAAGGGTGGCCTTCCGATGGAATATAAAAATGATATAATTTACCTACCATGTACATAATAATATAATAATAGTCTGTAGTGTAGTAGTGCTTATCACTACTTTACTAGAGACTACTACGGAAGATAAGTGCTTCTGATGTATCGTACAAGTCTGAGACTTCTACTTGTTGAACTCAGTTTTCTCTTATAATTGCAATATTAACTTTTTTTTTCAATAATTTCTATTCAAAATACGAATGCAGTAACGGTACCTTGGGAAAAGATGTTCAGTTCCATTATTACAAGAATAAGTTGTACCTATATTTTTAGAAGGAAACTGTTCAGTACTATGTTGTTAAGTTTTCCTAAAATAAACCATTTTTTAGTGATAATAACTTAGGTATACTAGGTATGTTATGTTCCACAAAAAAGCGTTTTTATTCTTCCTTTACACCAAATACACACTTAAATTTATGGTTTAGTGTACCAGAGTTAATGCATATTTGAAAGGTGGCCTAAACGAGTTTGCGGTAAATTAGGTTTTATTAAATTTTCGATAACAACCCATATCGTCCCCAGTGCTAGGGCACGGGTCTCTCCCCATACCTTAGGGAAGGTAAGGGAGCCAAGTCCGGATTTGTGTAGGTTGTAGGTGTTGTTGCCAACCCCAGTGTCAAAAGCTTTGCAGCTACATAAAAGGCCTTTGCCATAGCTTAAAGTCAACCACTTATCTTCATACTAATTTGACCGGTCAGTTTATCGATTTGTATGGAGAGTACAAACTTTTTTGTTGCTATTTGCAAGAATTTCCAGTTGGGCAGAAGACAATTCATTGGTATTAAATCCCGAAAAATCTAAATTCATAGTAATGGGAACAAAGAAACAAATTAAAACCATAAACAACAACAACCCTTTAATTTCTATTAATAGTAGACAAATAGAAACTGCACCAGTAGCTAAAAATCTAGGTTTGTGGATGGATGGTGAGCTTAAATTTGAAACACATATACAACAAAAAGCTAGACTCGCTTTCTATAGACTTAAAACTCTATATGTAATCAGAAACTTTCTCTCTAAAGAAATTCGTATAACACTTTGCGATACCCTAGTCCTCTCTGTCTTCGACTATTGCGACATTGTTTATGGCCCGCGTCTATATAAGAAAACAGAAAATGTCATTCAAAGGGTACAAAATGCTTGCGCTAGATTTATTTTTAATGTCCCCAAAAGAGAACACGTTAGTCCTTATCTTGTACACGAAAATATCTTGAAAATGGCACCTCGACGCAAATCACACTATGCGGGGTTAATTTTCAGGATAATTAAGTTAAAGCTTCCTAACTATCTCTATGATACCTATACACGAGATACGCGATCGACGCAACGCGACCAACTTTGTGTCCCTACACACAGAAATGAGGGTTTCAAGGGAAGCTTTAAATACACATCTACAAAAATATGGAATAACATACCTCCTCCTCTTAGACTATATAATAGCTATATCACTTTTAAAAAAAATTACAAAGAAATACTCATTGAAACACAAATTCAAGAGTTCCACGATAATTTTAAAAATAGTGAACGTATCCTTGAAACCCTTCAGTACAGAACAGAACAGAACAGAACCAACCATCTTAAACAACACAATAATAATACACAACGGCGACCTAACACACAATCCAATGCAACCTTGCGTGGTATCAGTGTGTACCGTAGCGTACACACTTGAGTTTGCAATTTCCTGACTGTCTTTTGTTTTATATTATTATTATATTAATTATTGTTATACACTTGTGAACACATAACCTTTAATTATTATTTTTTATTGTTTAACTTGTATTATTTTCTGTTAGGCTATCAATGTTGCTTATGTATTTCTTTTCTCTTCTTTGGGCCTGGTTGAAAACCAGCGCTGTGCAATTTTTTTTTTCTCAAATTGCCAGCACCAGCTGAACCTGGTCCATTTGTCGCCAAATTATTAAAATAACGTATCTTTAATTTTTATTGTTAGTGATAAGTTCATTTGTAATATTATGTTTAAGTTATTTTTTGCGACAATAAACTTGCTTTCATTTCATTTCATTCATTTCATTTCATTTGACTATGGGTTCCTTAGGAAAAGTTGTTTGTTGTCATGAGCACATGTATCTGCACCTTTCGTATCAAGAACTACTTTAAAGTCATCCTATATGTATACAGGTTCTAACAAAATTGGTGTAGGACCTGTTAACTGGGGATTCTACTTATCATACTGAACGACTTTTGTTTGCCGACTTTGGTCTAATCGCTAAAATATTTTGGGACTCTCCATACAAAAATGGCAAAACAGATGATCAATTTGTATAAAAAGCTCAATTTTTTTTTGTGATTTGAGCAAAGTCGTAGAACAAAAGTTGTTCAGTACGATGAGTAGAATCTCCAGTTAACGGGTCCTACATCAATTTTGTTACATCCTGTATACAATATAAACAAACAATTATTTAAATCATTAAATCTTCCTGTCAATAGTTGTATGGGCTTGACAGCTGTCATTTAACTCATCGTCAAATTCACTCGGAGTCAAAAGTACCCATTACATATTAATAATTATTTTAGACCAACAGAACTCAAAACTTTCCGCCAGCATTGACGAGGGCAAACAGAACAAACAAATTATAGAACATTTTGGTAACTTTGATTGATAAAATATTGGTTTTTGGGTGAAAGTTAAAGGTTTTCAAATAAAATTTTCCTCAAATCCTTAGATACATAGAGACGGTGGCGTTATATCGAGGTTGATTTGGTTGATAGGGCTGACAATAATATATATTTTTAAAATAATTTTGATTAGCTCTTAAAATAACAAAAGTAGGGTAACTTTAATCAGATTGATCAAGAGTTAAGTTGTTATGTCTGATATGAGCTTTTTTAAATATTTTATAACTATCTATCTACTAAAAGCTTATTAGAAGAAATCGCTGTTAACGATAAGGCCGGCTTCACACATTTTGTATATAACTAGTCTATAAGAATAAACTGTATTTAGATGTTGGTATATTATACATATATGGAAAGCATATTATACAAGTATCGATCATTATAAACAAAAACAAAAAAAAACGATTTACCGTTTTTTTATTACCTCTGATTGGAAATCTTAGCCACGATATCGTAACCACCACGCCACTGGGTTATTGGATTTTTCATTTGATTAACTTTTAATAACTGTCAGAGCGACGTTTTGTCAAAATTAATAACTTTTTCTACAGTTTGGTAAGCCCTCGCACCTGATGGTAAGTGATGAAGGCGCTGAAAGATATAAGAGGGCTTACCGAGATTACCCAATGCAATAGGGAACTGGCTATCTTATCTCCATGACAGAATACATCAGTGCATTTAACATTGATGTTTGGCAGCAAGATTAAGATACGATGGTGGAAGCTAGCCAGGTGGGCTCAGAAAAAAATGCTAGGCCACAAAGGCGGTTAAACACAAAGTGACCAAATTAAAATTTCTATCATTCATATAAGTAAACATCTAGATCAGTGGTTTTCAATCTCAATTTCAATTTCAATTTTTTTTTTACTCTCGGTTAGTAATCCCTATTTGTAGGTTATGGTGGTTCGAGATGGCTAAACAACTGCCATCTAGTGATAGCAGCCGGCACGAACGTCTTAACGTGCCTTGTAAAGCACGGAAACGGTCGAGATAAATGCCACTAGCAGTCAAACACATCCAGGCTATTACCGTATCTGTAGACAGTTAACCAACGTGATCCACGCGACCATGTAAGCCGCTGAGCCACGACCACTTCTGTCCGTCCGGCCGACTTGGTTTTATTTGTAATTTTTTGCACTGTATTATTTTTAAGTTTAAAAATATCGTAACTAAACAACGAAGTAGAAGAGTTTATAAACTTAAACATTCCAGTAATGTGTTTTTTAATACTTCGAGCGAAGCCAGCAGCCCATATTGTGCTCTATCAAAAAGCCACGTCTAAGTTTCACATAACACTTTGTTCGTTATAACTTCAAACATTGTTGAACTTCGGCGTAACTTCAGCGTTTGAGAAAATAAAACTCTTGGGAATTGTGTATTACGTACTTTTTCGTTTAACAAGTAAAGTGAGGCCTAGTTAAAGTTTTCATAATAAGTTTAGAACACTAATTTTTGAATTAAAATATTCTACCAGGAAGTGAATGTATCTTATTATGCAAGGTCCGATCGGTGGGTATCACTCTCTTTACTTTACCTGCCTTCAAGCAGCTTACAGTACTCTGGCGCAGCGGATGGGATGTGATAGGCGGCGTAATTACTGGCATAAGAGGTATTCCATCTCAGCCTTCTAGGAACGGTAAAGCACAAAATAATACAATACTTTGCGATTACAGGTGCCATAGGCAGCCGTTGCTACTTTCCATTAGAAAGGCTGTTAGTTTTATGTCTCGTTGTATATTGAAAATAGTTTTTGAAAATTGTTAAGGTTTACAGTTTCATTAAAATCGGGTTGTTGATTTCAGTTACACTGAAAATAATATAATTATAAAATTCATTTTCGCAAATAAATAACAGATTTTGGAGCGCTTCGGTTTACGGATTAGTGTTGGCCTGAGTAACAAAATTCACTATGTGTTCATTTTGGGCAGCACTTGGTCCAACTTCCATACATAGAAAGTTTTTATTGAAGATATTTTCTTCCAGGCAAGATTGCGATGATTTCATGAGGTAAAAACATATTCTCCTTATTATGTAAGTGGCAATAATTTTATATTAGTACTATCACAGGAGGTAGATGGCAGTTGCCTAGTGTTGCACTTAGCATGACCCGCGCTCCCATATACGAGTAAAGCGTTTTAGATTTACTTCTTCAACGTGTACAACGCAATCTTTTTTTTTTACCATCAATTGGTAAGCCCTTGGCATCATCTCACCTGATAGTAAGTGATGATGATGCCGAAGATACAAGCGGGCATACCAAGATTCCCCAACGCAATGGGGAACTGGCTATCTTATCTTCGTGCCAGAACACATCAGTGCTGGTAACATTGATGTTTGGCGGAAAGACTTAGATAAGATGGTAGTAGCTAGCCAGACGGGCTCAGAAAATGCCCTACCACCAAGCAAGCAAAGTCCTACAAAGTAGGACCCCGCCAGGAATCGAATCCGCGACCTGAAAATGAAGCGAGTGGACTAGCTACTAGGCTACGGAGGCGGTCAAAATATTTATAATTGTACAATTTAGTTATCAGATGTGCAGTTTTAGTTGCGATGTTTTTCTTGAACGTTACAGCAATCGGTATGAAAATATACTTTTCAGAAAACTCATTTTGACAAGGATTTGAAGCCGAAAGCTCTGGTTAGAAGGTCCAAGTCATAAGCGTGGAGCTACCGACGACGATAAGATTCATAAGCATTTCCCTTAGCTAAGGCATAGCTAGGGATAATACTTGTATAATAACAACACGTATGGTTCCCACTGCAAGGGCAAAGTCTTTTCCCAACAGGCGCGGATCCAGGGGGGGGGGGCAATGGATGCAATTACCCCCCCCCCCTGAAGCCTGACCGAAGTAATTCTATAAAATGCAAATAAATAGAGGCAATTCTTAACTATTCAAAAAATTTCGCGCTCGCTACGCTCGCGACTTTTTATATTAATAGTATAAACCCATCGACAGCTTCAGAAATATGGGTACACTAAAAATTTGCCCCCCCCCTGAACGAAATCCTGGATCCGCGCCTGCTTCCCAAACCTCAGGACGGTAAGGCCAAATGCGAGCGTTACGTCCGGATTGGTGGAGGTTAGGAAAATAGTAACTACACGTATATTTAAAATATGATCAATGCGAGGAATTTTCTATATTGTGAAAAGCCCATTAACACATCGTATAGGCTCACAAATCGGACGGTAAAAACTCTTTGAAATGTATCCCAAACGCTACTAGTCACTGTATTTGCATATGAAACGCCGCTCTTCAAAAATGATATTAAGGTTTTTAATATAATTGTTTTCTAAACTGAATAGTTTGCGCAAGAGACACTTCCAAAGTGGTAAAATGGTAAAGTGGTAAAATCACTTTTAAATAATATTAATAAATGTACTCACAAAAAGTAATGATATCGCATCAAAAACATAAATGTGAAAATGGGAGCCAAGTTCAATATTATGATATGGTGTGGTTGTCAACTTTACTGAGAAAAGAATTGAGATCTAAATGGATGCCAAATTCTGTAGATAATCCTGAAATTTATTTATAAGAACGTATAACATTCTTAAGTAAATTTAAAACACAATTTCTTGTTTTTTACTGCTACAACAATGTTTGCTATTTAAAAATATGACTTTCTAAATTTAAATAGTAGAATTATTTACACAAAGCAAATAACTTATGATCTGTTTAACCTCAACTTTGACTTGGCTAGTTTTCACATACTAGTCATCTTAAATTTGGTTTATCAACGTATCATCTTTATGTTATACGCAAGTTCTTATTTTTATACTATAAGGTTCTATTCTTCTGAATATTTCATGTGCTGGTAAAAACTAGCCAAGTCAATGATGAGGTTAAACAGATCATAAGTTATTTGCTTTGTGTAAATAATTTTACTATTTACATATAGAAAGTCATATTTTTAAATAGCAAACATTGTTGTAGCAGTAAAAAACAAGAAATTGTGTTTTAAATTTACTTAAGAATGTTATACGTTCTTATAAATAAATTTCAGGATTATCTACAGAACTTGGCATCCATTTAGATCTCAATTCTTTTCTCAGTAAAGTTGACAACCACACCATATCATAATATTGAACTTGGCTCCCATTTTCACATTTATGTTTTTGATGCGATATCATTACTTTTTGTGAGTACATTTATTAATATTATTTAAAAGTGATTTACTAATAATAAAAAAAACCTGCGCTTACGCTGTCACACCTCAGACACTTCATACCAATTTCGCGCCATTGTTTACTACATAGACATTCATGTTTGTACACATGTAAATGTGTAAAACTTTTAGTGCTTGATCTGATAAGTGTACTTAGTAGGACAATTTCCATGTTCTACCGGCAGCTGTAGGAGCCTATGTATTGTGAGTCAGTTTATACTTAAAGCGGCAATGCCAGTGGATGCAGCTACTTCAAGTAATTTGTTCATTCGCTTCGTAACCCAACTTTTAATGGTATTGATATAACTTTTTCCTGTGCCGCCTGTCCTACTAGCAAATTCTCCAAAACTGCAGTTTTGTCTAACAAAGTCTTACAAATTGTATCGAAAATACGTTTCTGGTCTAACATTTAGACCTTTTATCATTTGTTCGAGCTCATTTTCTGATATGAAATCTTTGGCATTTCTGAAATCTTCCATTGCATTTACAGCTTCAACAGGTCAGAAGTCCAACGGGTTCTCTAGACCGTCATCTTCGTGATCATGTTCCTGTCGATTTCTTTCAATTTCTCCTACTTTTTCTGCAATCATTTCGAATGCTCTCTCTGTATTGTCTAATGTCACTGACATAAGTACATTATCCCTTACTTACTAAATCAACACAAGATATCTCTTCTACTTTGGGCATGGCAGCACCCACCGAATCTTATAATTATCAGTTACAACTTACAACAGTACACCTACTGGCTACTGTGTGTAACTGTGCTCTGTTTGAAAGATATAATTTTTCTTAAGTTATGTACCTACTGCAGAAGATGTGTTTCACCCCGTAAGGAATCGACCAACCGGTAGGCCGGTATAGAGGGCGACTTCAGTGAGAAAACTCTTGGTTCAAATCCAACATGGGCAACTTTATATTTATTATATTTTCAGCTTATTGTTAGTAATAATGAAATGCTAATATATATTGTTATTCTGTTTATATTAAATGAATTAAGTTTATATGTAATAGTTTTTATTTAAATATTTAGTAGCTAGTGCTTTTATTACACAGGTTTTTTATACAATTCGAAGAATCTTTTATTTTTGTTTCGTCTTGCTATTTTCCTGTTTTCCATTTACTAAATTGTATAATATTATCTTTATTTCACCATTGCCATAACAACCTCGATAGCTCACTTAATATCCCAAGTAACATTTAGGCTGAAAAAAAATCCAATATACAGTTCTTTAACAGCTGACGACTGTATAGTCGATGGACAAGAGAGTACAAAAATGTCTCCAGCTGTATTAGAGCAAGATTTGGTAGTCTTATACATTCCAGCTGGTTAAGGGCTGTATACTGGCGAAATTATTACTTTTTGCTTTTAAAGAGCATTGGAAATTGCTTATAGACAGCATCTAGTCTGAAAATATACCATAAGCAGAATTTGACGACTAAAGCTGCCTAACGACTGGATAGAGCTCTTAGTTTACACTCTTTCACAGCTCCATTCTGTTTAACAGCATTGATTTTTTCTGTTTGCTGCATATTGGTGTAAACTTACTCTGTTGTAAAGCCATCATATATGGCTTGATAACAGCTGATTAATGGTCATTTCAGAAACCCCTATACAGCCAGGTTCTTTACTACGGTGTAGAAACACTCCTTCGGCTGCGTAAGAGTTTAATCGTATTCTTTTTTTTTAAATCCAACACTATGAGTGTAGGTTTAACCTATAGTTCAGCCGTTAGTGCTCTTATGGCATCACAGGAGAAGATAATTCTTCCGAAAGTGTTTCCAAAGGGTTAAACAGGTTGCTCATTTATCCGCCATATTGTGAACGGTGTACACGGGTTATATGGACTTGGTTTTCGCTTCTAAGCAGCCGCTGGAATAATTAAATTCCGATATACAGAAACGACTACTCTTTACGCTGTCATGCATTCTAAAATTTTGCCATAATTCAGCAAATAACTTCCTATTAGAATTTTTGAAGAGCCACGGCTGTTTAAATTAGGATGCCATTAAAAAGTAACCTATGAATTTATACACCAAATATTTTTATCGTTAACTTAGTAAATTTCGAAGACATATGCAACAGAATTAGTAAATTGTCAATAGAAAAGCATATTTAAATGTCAGAATCGATTTTAGGTTGATTTGTAACGACTGGTAGTACTCTGAATTTTCCAACATTATTTAATTTTTGACCATTATGTATTTATTTCAAGGGCGCGTGAGTTTTTTGTTAATAATACATATACATTTTCACGGAGAAGTAGAAGCCGCAAGCAAAATAACAACAGATAAATTGAAAATGAATACTTACCGATATGTACCTACCACAAAATTCACTTCACAAACTTCTGGTGCGCTGCAGAGTTCACACAAAACTATCATTATGGAGTAACAAAAAGTTTGAACGATAATTTAAAGTCCTTTAGTCAACCTTAGGCTCCGTGTAAGAATAAAAATTTCTTATTTGGAGAACTATCGCTGTATAATGGTGTCTAATTACGCCTTAAGCCAGCCTTATTACTGCGATAGTACAGCCGTTAACCAGCTGTTTGTACACCCACGGCTGTCTAATTTGGGGACCCTTTTGGAATTAGAAGGTCTGTGTAGCCCGCTACACAGCCTTTATACAGCAGCGATCTAATACAGCGTTAAGTGTAAAATTATTTTATACTACAACCTTTATACAGTTCGAAATGCTACTTGGGATAGGAGTCGCACATGTAACGCGCAGGTGCGAGTTCGAGCCCCGCGTTACTTTTTGAGCCTTTTTTAATTTCTTTTTCTAATGGTTTTTTTAATTTTTCCGTTATCAGTACATGAAATACTAGCCGCACACCAAATTTAAAGCTCTTAGCCTTGCTAGAAGTACCTTAGGTTTTTGATGACGGTGAGTGTGTCTTTAAATCATAAAAATATTGCATTAAAAAAAAAATCTTAGAAATTCAATGTTTTCTGATTTTTTCCTTTACATACACACAATTACCTAGCTTGATGCAAAATTTGAACTTTCTAGGTCATCTGGAAGTGGGTAAGCTTTTTCATCTATATGTCAGTGAGTCAGTCATAAAAATGTCGATTTTCGGACGTTAAAATCAATACCAACCGTTTGAGCTGTGTTTATAAAATTTTGAGTGCTCGTTTATCTAGGAAGTCTTTATACATAAACCAAATTTGGTGTGTTTATGTTAAATAGATTTTGAGTTATGAAGGTGACAACAGTGGCTCCAAATGGTTCGTGTAATATTACACACGGAGCTACTCGCCAGCTCGTTTTTGACGTGAACTTGGCTGGACACGCTCCGCGTGTCTAGATTTTAAATGGTAAGAACTAGTGGATTCTAAATGTACAACCCCTTTCTAATAAGTACAAATTATGTAAGGGGGGATCGACGGGAATCAAGAGAGGGATCAAGGTGAGATCAAGGGAGGAATCAAGTGGAGAATTAAAGGAGGGGTCAAAAGGGGACCAAGGTATATCAAAGGAGGGATCAAAAGGGGATTAAAGGGATGTCGAAGGAGGAACCAAGAGGGGAACCAAGGGAGGATCAAGGGAGGGATTAAAAGGGATCAAGCGAAGGATCAAGGAAGGAATTAAGGCAGGGATCAAGGGTTGTCCAGGGAGGGATCAATGGGGGTCAAAGGATGGATAAAGGTCAAGGGGGCGCCCAAAGGCATAGATGTGGTACCAAGGGGATGTTAAGGGAACGCCAAAGCGGAGTTAAGGGGGTGCCAAGGCGGTGCCAAGGGGAGTTAAGGGAGCACCAAGGTGAGGGGGAGGGGAGGGGAAGGGGGGCGCTGTATGGAAGGGGGCAGGAAGGGCAATGGGTGCAGGAGGGGCAAGGGGGCAGCAGGGGCAAGGGGCAGGAGGGGCAAGGGGGACAATAGTGGCAAGGGGGTCAATAAAGCCCTCCCATCGCCTCCCCCTGTTGCCCCCTTCCCCCTACCCCCTTCCTGCCCCTCCCCGCCTTCCCCCTCCTGCCCCCTCTTGCGCCTCCTGTAATCCTTGCCCCTTCTGTATACCCTGCTCCTCCTGTCCCTTTGACCCTCCTGCCCCCTTGCCCCTTCTGCCCCCCATTGCCCCTTGCCCCTCCTGCACCCTTGCCCCTCCTGCCCCCTTGCCCCTCCTGCTCCCCCATTGTGGTTCCTGCCTCCCGTCCACACTGCGCCCCACCTTCACCCTTATGTCCCCCCTTGGCGCCCCCCCTCCATGCCACGACGATTCTGTTTTTTTTTTAATTTCGATTTAATGTCGGAAAAAAATATATATTAATAAAAAATGGATTTTTATTACTCTGCCCAAGAGGTGATAGACATTATGTATAATGACCAGGCAATTTAATCATTTCATCTTTAGTATCACGTTCATAAACTAAAATACAATATGATACACGAATATAATATTGTTAACAAAAAAAATAAACAGTTAAAATGTAAATAAGTAATAGAAAAAGCAAACCAATAGGTGATTTGATGTTTTTTTATTAAATTAAATCCCTAAGTTAACAGACAAGCTACAAAAAAATATACACGGTTTTAAAAAATGCATTTGAAATTTTAAGGGGTTACTCAGAATCAAGTATAGAATACAAGTTTTTTTCACCCTCAAATGGGAAGCCCTTGGCATCATCTCACTTTACGAAGATTCACTATTCAGACTTCGTATGGGAAACTTAAAAAAATTATTGTAGATTGGATTTTTCAATGTTTTTCCTGTATTCTATACTTGATTCTGAGTAACCCTTATAATTTCAAACGCACCTTTCTAACATCCTGTATACCGGGATCCGATTAAAAACTTTATTGAAAGAAAAGTAACCATCAAAAGTTAAAATGGATAAAAACCAAGCTTGTTACCATGCGATCCACTTACGCGTTCTAGCAAAAGTTTTCTGTTCACTTAAAGGATATTGTCCTTACATTTTGTTTATATCATATTTTTGTTTAGAAGCGAGAAAACTGTCATAATTTTGCCATTTAATTTTATTTTTATCTTCTAAACCAGTCTCCAAGTAAAGTTTAAAAGTATATGTGTATGTATATCAGTCTCTGGTTCCCAAGACACAGGGAATCCTAGTTTGGGGTCAGATGACCGTGTGTGATTTGTCCCAGATATTATTATTATTTTGAAATATGAATACATATCATTTGCCTGAGAGTAAAAACCTCGTATATGCGGAAAGGGTAATTTTTCAGGAGGAAGGAAAAACCTCATCGTAAAAATTTTGTAACTTCTACAATTTGTACCCTTAAGTGTGTATTCATTAGCTTTATTGAGGTTTCAGATGCTTCTACAATTAATTTCGAATTGTTGACTTAAATTCGTTAAAAGTTACAAATATAATTTTAAGGGATAAATTAGCAATTTTGCATTCCCGAGGTTTTCACTCTCTGACGAAGATATGTAAAAGTTCTTTGGCACGTGAAAAGATAGAATTTGACGCTATGTCAGAAAGGTCTGAAAATTAAGGACAGTGCTGTAGACTTGAAAATAATGGTAACATTTGGGCGTATTCAATGAACGAGGATTTAAAATTTTGGGATCGCTGCGCTGTATTGAAGGTTTTGGTATTTGGTTTCAAGACCTTTTGGTAGACTGTAATAAACGTTCTGTTATTATGAAAGACGTTCAGAAATGCAAAATATTTAATTTAAATAGATGCTAAAAGCATTTTAAAATATTTTTTCTACCTAGTAAAAAGTTCTTATCGCGCGGAATTTGTACACTCATCGAAATATTACCTTTTTTAATACACAAAGACATTTTTAAAACAAATACTATGGCTAAAATTGTAAACACCCATCCTAGCAAGAAGATAACATTACATCCCACTCGTGGGTCACTTCCGTATTGACTACCTAAAGATTTGGTATGATAGAGCCTGTGCCGAGCATTGGCTTGGCAGTTCTCCAGCCACCAATACTCTAGGTCAACAGTTTTAGTGGGATTTGCCTCCGAACGAGTTGTTTGGACAACCTTGATAGGCGGTTACATATTGCTAGACATTAATGTAGCTCAATGTTTAGTATCAACGACTATTGGACTTATTTTTACGACGTTTATAGATTACGAGTACCGGCTGTTCACTCCGTAAACATGCAACTCAACAGTGCAATGACCAGACCGAAATTGTTACAATAAAGTGCTGTGTAGTCTATCAGGTAAAACCCACAAAAATGAATGTATCTTTATTAACGCACGCAAAATAAGATTTGTATAAATCGTTTGTAAGATGTAAATAAAGTCTCTTGGTATCCAGACTCAACGCTGTTTCACTATCGACGTGACGACGCATCACCGACCCTTTCCACTATCCTCTCACTGTGCCAAGAAGCCTTTAGCCGTCAGCTTAGGCAGCTGATCAGTCGTCGTTGGTGAGTCTGCCCGACTGACAGTGAGAAAACCCCCGACCTCAATCCCATTTCCTTCCCAACTCCGCCTGTCATCATCGGTCTCGTGGTGCAGGCATCCCGTACCTATATATATGTGTATATATTTTTATGGTTAGGGCTAGGGCTGTTAGGGCACTAGGGTTGTTAGGACGCTAGGGCTAGTAGGGTTGTGTAGGTCTTAGCTCGCCCTCTCCATTCTCATGTACAGTCAGCTAGCTTATACATACATACGACACTACTTACAGTAACTCTGACACATTACCAGACACATAACTATACTATACAAACACTTCCCGAAACGTTGAGTGTACAAGTCCCGCGTGGTAGGGACTTTGTACTAGGTAGAAAAAAATATTGACGATTTAAAAGCATGTGTAAAGCATCTACTTAAATAAAAAACATTTTGAGTTTGAGTTTGAGTTTGAGTCTAAGTAAAGCGGTCGTGGCTCAGTGTGGTTTACATGGTCGCGTGAATCACTCAGGTTAACTGACTACAGACATGGTCGTAACCTGGATGGGTTGACTGTTCGTTCTCCACTTTATTTATCTCGACTGCTTCCGTGCTTCGCAAGGCACGTTAAGTCGTTGGTGCCGGCTGCTATCGGTAGATAGAGCCATGTCAGAGGCCTTATAGGCGGCTTGAATACTTGTCACACTGGGGTTAGCTACTAGCGCCAAAACCTCCACCAATCCGGACTTGGCCCCCGTGTGTGGAGTATGGCCTAACCTTCTCGAGGTATGAGGAAGAGACCCGTGCCCCTGCAGTGGGGACGATATGGTTTGTTAACGATTCCAAGTGAGCGATATGAGGAATCAGTGTAATGTCCTATGTCCTTCTCCATATCAGAGGCTGTGTACCTATGTCAGTGACTTTTTTTCATCAGTTTCACGTATATTTATAAAAGAACCGATAACGGTACCTAGAGAAACATACACATAAGCTAAGTACTGTTAATCATTGCTTCAAAACTTTTAGTATTTGTATTATGTGAAATAATTTTCGATTTCCTAAAGTAAATCGCACTTTGCTTGTATCTTAGTAAAATAATGAATTTCATTTACCAGATTTACCTCAAAATATAGGCAGCGTTCAGCTTACCTCATTTCACTTGATAAGGTTAAAAAAAATACCAACTATTTCTCCTCGCCACCACTGCCGCGCCATTTTTAACCGACTTAAAAAAAAGGAGGAGATTCTCAATGCGTCGAAATCTTTTTTTTTAATGTATGTTCACCGATTACTTGAAGACGCCTGAACCGATTTGAAAAATTCTTTTTTTGTTTAAAAGGGTATACTTCACAGGTGGTCCCATATAAAATTTATCGAAATCGATTCAGCAGTTTTTGAGAAATTCAACAAAAACATAGCAAAATTGGAGTTGTTGCGATTGAAGTCGGTTGTTTTTAACTTATTCAGCGTGTTCAATTATTCGAAATTAAATTTTAGGTGCAACATTGACACTATAAAAACATGGGTCGTAAATAGGTATACGTATGGATAATTGATCATTCCCCGCTATGAACGTAATTGGGTCTTCCAATCAATCAGTTATGTGCTATCGGGCGTAACAACACTGTTTATTTAGGTCCAAACTCGTTTATATTCTGAAGCTTGATAATGTTTCTCGTTGTTTTTCCTAGGTTCGTTCGTTTCGTTCGATAAGGCAGAGGTTGAATGACCGTACAATATTTCTACGTAATCGACTTCTTTCAAAGGGTTGCGTTCAGGGTTGATGCCTAAACAGAAAAAAAAAGAAATTGTACTGTTAGCAAAAATATAGCTTTGCTCCAGCTCCATAAATACATTAAATAGTTAATGGAAAATCTGCCAAAGTAGAAAAAAAGATAACTCTTTAAAGAAAGAAAACTCGTCATAGAAAATTGACCAGTCAGTTTATGAAATTCCTTTTTTTTTCGCAGTACAATATACGTGCCAGTGAGGTGCTATAAGAAAAGTGGTTAAGATTTAAGGGCGTCACACACTAGCGCTATACTGTGCTATAAAATCCGCCACACTCATGGACGGATATTCTAGCGCATGAGGAATCTAACTTCACGGTCAACCCACTCGACCCGCCATCCGTCCATGAATGTGGCGGATTTTATAGCACAGTATAGCGCTAGTGTGTGACGCCCTTTATGAAGGGAATACCCTGTTAAAGTTTCCGGGTCTTTTTATACCTTTTTTTCGGCCTAACCTTCCCAAGGTAGACAAGAGGAAGAGACGCTTGCCCCTGCAGTGGGGACGATATGGGTTGTTAATGATATTTTAAGCAGTGAACTTATTTCGACTGACGATTACATTTATTTTAAGGGGAGCAGGAACTCAAATCAAAATAATCAACAAAAACCGTGGACTGCCATGTTTTCAATGTCGTGAACAGTACTCCAGCGAACCATAATATCTTAATATAATAGATAAGCATGATAACTGTCAAATACATAGAACTGACGAAATGGAAGTTAAATACCTATCCATTGCGATTTAGTAATTTACATCGACGTAGAAACAAATAGACGACGGGTCTAGTACGTAATTCACGAAAAACGCGTCCGAATTTAACCTATACACACGTAGTTATATGCATAGAAACAACACATTTGAATTTAGATCGTGTGTCATTGCATTACAGTTGATTTTTGTTTGCAACAATTTATCACCATACGAAGCTACGACTGGAACGTACTTCACCTTACGCAACTTCGAGTGAAGACAGAGAAGTAACTACTAAGTAAATGCGTAATTCAAATTTAAATAAACTACTGTTTTTCATAGCAAAACAATACTTTAAGTAAGTGTAAGAGTTTACTTACCGGAAATATGATACTCCATCCTGTTTTTTCACTTTACTTGAATAGTTTTTACAACTTTTCACGACGCAGTACGCCATTTTCGACGCGCAGTCAGCCAGCCGACCAAATGAAGACTGGCGCGAAATTACAACTCTTTTTGCGTTTTACTACTCTTTTGGTTCGGACACTTTTGGGCGCTGACCCGAAGTCCATTTGTTTCTACGTCGATGGTAATTTATCAATTATTTTGACTGTCTGTTTATAACGACCAAAACAAACAATAATTCATAACTATTATTATTATATTTTATGTTTGTTTATGGTTGGTCATTTGGATCGATATCCATCCCCAAGTTTTCTAAAATATAAGATTCTCTACAGTAATGTAAAAATATGAAAACAAAGATGATCTTAAATTAGATCTTAGATTAAGCAGAAACATTTACGTAAAAAAAAACTTCAAGAGCCGAAAGTCACAATTATACCTTATATTTATTACTCACAGATAGGACTGATATTATTATTATAATCTCGGCTTGAAATGTTTCACTTTCTATGAATCGCCATCGCATAATATTAAATTCAGATTCGGATATTGAGCTCCAGGCTTGTTGATTGAAAGCTCCTTGATTCCACTAGAATCTAGACTGCTTGCTTGTCTTGAGGGCCGTAGTCAACAAATTCCACAAACCAAGTGCCAATACCGTACACCAATAGGTCAGTTTAAGTAGGTTTTAACAAAGGAAACTTTAGCAAAGTAAATTAATAAATAGTATGCAACTAAACTAACTATAACTTTGTTGTTTACCCGAATTATGTAATAGCATGTAAGAATTTTATTTTAAAAAATGTGTTGAAGGGAGTTTCTTTAGGGCTCGACGTTTCTTTTCTCTCCGCAAATACTTCCCGAAACGTTGGGTATACGAGTTCCGAGTGGAAGGAACTTCGTATTAGGTAGAAAAAATATGACGTTCGAAAAGTGTATAGAGATACCTACTTCGAATAAATATTATTTCATTAGTCTGCTAGTAATTTTGTAGCGAAAGAGTAAGTATTAGATGGGGAGTAAAAAAGTGTATATGTACTCCATAAGGAGGCACGTAAGTAAGCTATAGAGTCGCGCGTATTCGAGTTTAAAAAGTAAGCACGCAATAGAAACATACATTCCATACAAAGTTTGCCCATAAGCTGACCAATTTGTATGAAAAGCTCACATTTTTAACATATCCTGTTAAGTATGAAGAGTAGAATAAAAGGCGAACAAATTCCATCAGGTAGGCCGTCGCCCTTTTAACACGTCACAAAATAAGAAACTTAGAGACCACTGACAATTCTCAAAAAAAAAACTAGCCTTAATATTTAAAATACATTAATAAAAACTCCCCAATATAAAAAAGCCCGTCGCAAACATTGGACAACTAACAACGTCCAATTATAAACACACGTCTAACCGCAAAACTTTCAACCTTATTATGTTAATGCGAAACTTTTGGACGGAGCCTCCCTTTACACCCGTCCTCACCCATCCACACCCATCCTCGCCCAGTTTTCTGAACAGAACGGCCGAGCTTTGTTAAAACTTCACAATTGTGGAGCGTAACTTCGCCACAACTATAAGACTTCGGGTGTAAGGATATGCCCGCGATTCCGAGTCCGTTTGTCTGCGGTTTGCGAAACACTGGGGAAGTTTCGTTCGGCGCGAACTATTTCTGGACAAAAAGGTGAAGTAAGGGAGCATTTATTCAAAAAGTTTCACAATGCTGTCTACCGAAACAAAACTTGGGCCACGAGTAAGATCTGATCTGCATTTAAGAGTCGAACAAGATACCTGTGTAACACGTAAAAAAATAAAGTACCTTACATAATTCATTTGTTTATACACCAGGGTTTCCACTGCATGAGTGTTTTCCATAATATGTAAAATTATACAACCACAATAATTAAACGCAGGTGTCCACTGCATAGAATGCAACTTTTTGGCATCTACTATTTGAAGCTTTTCAGAGAAAAAAGTCACCCTTAATAGATACTAGTACTAACTGCACTCACCGATTAACTCAGTAATATATATATATATATATATATATATATATATATATATATAATCATATATATATCATATTTTTTCTTTATACAAGGCATAATACAAAGAATAGGTAGATCTGCGACTCCAAATGTCAATTCACTTTCTTCTTTCCTATATCATGATTTAAAGATAAGATTAAAACAAAATTTAATCAACCTTTCGGACGGATGACCTCGGCCCACAACTTTACAACGGCTGCGAATATGTTAAGGTCCCTTAAAGACAACCTCTGTCAATCTAATCCTGGCTAGGTCTGGAGGCGGGATTAACATAATAACTTCTAAGATAGCCCCAATTTGCAGTATTCTCATTAATCAAACCGACCCAACGGGGGCTAAGGGTTTAGATTTAGGAATCATGGTATTCTAGTTAGACGACAAATTGATGGACGTTGTAATGAAATACATGGGTAAAAGTGTGTGTTTCGTGATTTTTGCTATACAAATTTAACTGTATGTAAAGGGGTTGAAATGGGGTTGAGAACGTCTTTGAAGGGAGGTAATAGGGAGTGGTCATAATGGACGACAGTACTAATGGGGTTGGTTGCCGGGACTTGTACCGTTTTAGAGTAGTCTCAACCTTATTTTTTTTATGGGAAAATAGCTGTGATTCCAATTCAGTGATAAGTGGTCATAAGAAGAGGATTAACTCGGGAGACAGCTCCGTTTTCCGAGTTCCAGCAGCAAACCACCACGTGGAGCGTCTTTAAGTGCCCATCACCCTTAGGGCCGCGTCTTTCACTTGACATTGGCGTTTCGCCATTTTTTTTATTGAAGATTCTCCTATTTTCACTTGACATTGGCAAAATCACGCTTGTTATGAAATGTGGAACGCCAAATAGAATAGACAGTACTAATGTATAATTATATTTATAATTATAATGTATTGTAGCAGTTCTCTACATAAACAAGACGACGGTTAGACGTACCTTATACAGGTGTAAATCTAGTCGTGCGTCATATTTTAATCAGTGCTTCTACTCCTGATTCTAATCAATTACCCCAAGGAACCCACAGTCAAATCGCAAAAAAATGTTTTGGTATCTATTTTCATACAAATCGATTTGGTCAGCTGTTCGATTTATGTGAAGATACCAAAAATTTAATAATTAATTAGCAAATCTAAGCTATGCAATATAACCTATTACGAACTTGTTCTAAACATGGCGAGAAATAACAGGGCTACGAAAATTTCAAACAAAATAATAATTGGGTGTGCCTACAAAGTTAGTTTTAGACCAATGTATATGAGAATTTAAATATTAATAATACTGCAAAGTTGTTAGTAAAACAAAATAATTTGTTCAGTTTCCCGAGATAAAACGCACCTCTCCAATCACCTTTCTTTTGCAGTCCCGTTTCAGAACGCGCGTAAGTTTTATGTGACAAGAGTCCCTTGTCATCGACATACTACCTTACAGGCCAATCGTCCCTTATAAACGAATACAATAAGCTATGCTGCTGTCAGAGTAATAATTATTTACCTAATAAGTTCATTGACCTAATCTAACAGAGGTAACTTGGTACGCAACTTATGTATATAATATAATGTGTTTTTAGGGTTCCGTAGCCAAATGGCAAAAAACGGAACCCTTATGGATTCGTCATGTCTGTCTGTCTGTCTCTCTGTCTGTCCATCCGTATGTCACAGCCACTTTTTTCCGAAACTATAAGAACTGTTGAAATACTGTTGTTTGGTAAGTAGATGTATTCTGTGAACCGCATTAAGATTTTCACACAAAAATAGAAAAAAACAATAAATTTTGGGGGTTCCCCATACTTAGAACTTAGAATTTTTTTTTCATCAAACCCATGCTTGTGGGGTATCTATGGATAGGTCTTCAAAAATGAAATTTTTTTTTTTTTTTTTTTTTTTTTTTTTGGGACAATAAACAACTAAGCATAGTATATTACAAAATGGTCTTAGATACATGATACTTATGTTTATGCACAGTCAACGACATTATCCACAGATTACTAAGGTAAGTTGCCGTGACGAACTTATATGAAAAATACGTAATTTTTTAAAATACATTATAAAATATATAAAGAAGTGAAAACATAAATGAATAAATCTAAGTGCGCTAATGGATGTTAAATAAATAATAGTTTATTTATTACATTCTTTTTATATTTAGATTCGTTTAAAGCAAATATGTCGATATCCAAAAACTGTGTATTATAAGATGTAAGCAGTCGGCGCATAGGTACGCGCTGTCCGGCGTTCGTGCGATTAGTTTGCGTAGCGAAAAGAGGATACGTGCGTGTCTTACGCCTTTTTATGCTTCTTGGCACAGAGTAACATATTTGATTTGTTAATTCAATGCAGTCAATTTTGCTATGGCACAATCCATGTAGCATCATAGTTTGTAGAAGTAGGCGTCTTGATTTTAGGGTCATCATTTTGTATTTATTTAATAATATATCATATGGCACATGGCTGCGTTTTTCTAGTTTATAATGAGTACCGCGCAAGAATTTGCGTTGAATTTTTTCAATAGCGTTATCATATTTGCTGTAAATGGGATCCCAAACGACACAAGCATATTCTAGCTGAGTTCGAACCAAGGTAGTATAGAGATAAAGATGGGTGGACGCCCGACTAAAATCAGTTGCTGATCTGAGAACAAATCTGTACATCCTAAACGCTTTATTGATAATATTGTCAATGTGCATATCCAGATGTAGTTTACAGTCTAGCGTAACTCCAAGGTCACGTACGTGTGTTACTCTGTTTAGAGTTTCGTTACACAAAATATAATTAAAGGACTGTATTAATCTTTTTTTTTGTAAAACTGATAATATTACATTTTTAAATGCTTAACTGAAGTTTGTTAATGTCACAATATGTGCTTAAACGGTTTAGATCGTCTTGTAACAAAACACAGTCAGTCAAATTATGTATATCTTTGTAAACTTTTAAGTCATCAGCGTACAATAGAAATTTGGTATTAAGGAAGCAGTTTTTAATGTCATTAATGAATAAAACAAACAGCAAAGGGCCTAATATTGATCCTTGCGGGACACTGGATGTGACTTGGAATTCGCATGAATGAAAACCGCTTACAATAACTCGTTGACTGCGTTTGCAAATATAGGAAGCAAACCAACGAAGTAAGTTTCCTCGAATGCCGTTGAATGCTAATTTTTTGAGTAGAATTTTGTGGTCTACTCTGTCAAAGGCCTTTCGAAAGTCTGTGTAAACAGCGTCTACCTGTACACATCTATCCATGTTTTCAAACAGGAATCCTGTAAAAAGCATTAAGTTAGTAATTGTTGATCTACGTTTAACGAAACCGTGTTGTTCAGGTATAATAATATTTTTTAGTACAGGGTAGATTTCATTGTGTACTAATTTCTCGAAGACCTTCGACAGAGCACACAGTATCGAGATCGGGCGATAGTTTTCAACGTCCTGCCTTGATCCACCCTTATGGATAGGTATTATGTTCGCACATTTCCAGGAAGTAGGAAATGTACCTTCACTTATACATTTGTTATAAATTATATACAGAGGTTTACATATATATTCAGCAGTGTATTTCAAAAACACAGAAGGTATACCATCGCTACCAGGTCCTTTGGTAGGATCTATAAGTTTTAATTGTCTCTCTATTTTACCAATGCTAAAATGCAAGTTATTTATCAGCTCACTGTTTTCAGAAATATCTTCAGGTGGGGACCAAGTATTTATATCTAGTGTGGACGGTTCGTATACGGATTTAAAGAAGGCTGAGAACAAACTACATATACCCTCAGGATTTTTTGAATATTCACTATTATAATGCATACCAGCGGGTATACCAGATTTATTTCTTCTATTTTTAATGTACGACCAAAAATATTTAATATTTTTATGAATGCTGTCTTCTACAGATGCTTTATATTTAATATAACAATTATCACATTCAGTCTTAAAACGTGATCTGTAAAGCGAGAATATTTCATAATCAGACTTATTTTGATATTTTTTCCATTTGATCCATGATTTTTGTTTATTCTTGAAAATATGGACAAGTGATGGAGAGAACCAATTAGGGAAATGTATATTCCTAGGGCGGGACTTAGGGATGTGAATCCTGATAAGGCCATATATCTTCTCGTAAAAAGTGTTGAGTGCTTGCTCCGCATTAAGTTGTGACAAAACTGATGTCCAGTCGGTTTCGTCAATTTCTTTACATATGTCCTCGTAGTTAGCCTTATGAAAGTTGTATTATTGAATATTATTACGTTTTATGAGTTTTAATTTAACATTAATGTCGAGGGGTACTAAGGCGTAGAAAGGAGGATGATGATCATCGATTTGTAATAAAGGGCTGCTCGGCTGAAAGACATTACACTTTGCGTTAGATAAAAGAAGGTCTAAAATGCGGTCATGTGAGTTTTTAAAGTTATTAAATTGAGCTGCCTTTATAAAGGACATAAAGTTATTTAGAAGAGTACAAGTAGACGAGCTCCCGGTGCACACGAGGTTATCACATTTATTAATTGAGCTCCATTTTGCGTCAGGGATGTTATAATCCCCTAGTAGACAATAATTATCAACATCAGGATCATTGAGTACTTCCAAAAGAGTTGAAAAGAGTAATTCATACACTGCAATGGGCGACCTATCACGAATATAAAGACCACTAATAACATGGCGTTTGTTTTTAATAGCGCTTGGAAGTGAGATAAGTACAATTTCAGAATATTTAAGTAAATCTGGCGATATATTTATGGTAATGGCTTCAGGTTTCAGGCTTCGTAGTATGGCGATCAGTACCCCCCCTCCATCCTGCTTTTTCGTTAGCGTTCTATCTCTGTCACATCTGAAAATTACGTATCTTTGATCAATAAATTCATTATCGCATATGTCTGGAACCAGCCATGTCTCTGAAAATACAATTATATCATAGCAATTAGATACTATATTCATATAAAGTGTGTGTAGTTTCGTATATTGAGATTATTAATATAATTTTTTTGTATATTGAGATTATTAATATAATTTTTTTCTAAACTAAATAGTTTGCGCGAGAGACACTTCCAAAGTGGTAAAATGTGTGTCCCCCCTGTAACTTCTAAAATAAGAGAATGATAAAACTAGAAAAAATATATGATGTACATTACCATGCAAACTGCCACTGAAAATTGGTTTGAACGAGATCTAGTAAAGTTTTTTTTTAATACGTCAAAAATCGTAAACCGCAATTTACCTACAACGAACTACAAGAACTTTTATACTATGTTACTTGTTGCTACGGCACCCTTCATGAGCGAGTCCGACTCGCACTTGGCAGCTTTTTTTTATTCACAATTGGTAAGCCCTATGTATCATCACACCTAGTGGTAAGTGATGATGATGCCGAAGATGGAAGCGGGCTTACCAAGATTTCCCAAAAAAATAGAGGAACTTGCTATTTTATCTTCATGCCGTAACACATTTAACATTGATGTTTGGCGACAAGACTTAAATACCATTAAGATGGGGTAGCCAGAGGCGGGCTCCTAAAATTTCCTTGCATCAACCAAACCGAGTTCCACAAAGTTAGAACCCATCGGAAATCGAACCCGCGGCCTCCTTATGTGAAGCAAGCAGAATAGCCACTAGACCACGGAGGTGGTTGAATAAAACTTACATACATTTTGAAACTGTATAACGCGCGAGTAAACCGAAACGCTGCGCTTCCCGTCACATCTACACACTGAAATAGTAAAATGGAACGTATGCTAATGAACGTCAACTGCAGTGTCGACGTCACATCGCTCCCCTGTCACGAAAGTCAAATCACGCGGATAATGCCACTTCAGCCAGGAAATCAGTTGAGGATGTGCTCTGAATCGAATTTTCGCTACAATTGTTTTTCTATTTCGTCTGTTCTAGTGAAAGGCTAAAGGAATATGCGAATTCGATTTCGCATTTGTTTTTTTACATCGGTAGAAGAGCCTTGAGTGTTTTTGTGGAGTGTGTTTGGTTTCGTAATGCGTACGATGCGTACTCGTAAAGCTTAAAGGGAAAAACGATTGAAAAAATCTCTCGAGTGACAGCTGGGCTGAAAGATGCAGTGCCACCCGGTGACCGGTCAGGTGGCCTGATAACATCGTTGATATGAAAAAAAATATAGATATCCTATGTCAAAAGCGCGTCCCTGCCAAACGGAATGTGACCACCGTTTGACAACAACGATGGACAAAGAACCATTAGCCGGCTCAAATATTACAAAGGCCATTCTAGTGATCCTCTCATACGATATAATCTTCATAATATGAGATTTGTGTTGACCCCCTGAGTATCGTCTATTATGATAGTGTATAGATATTTACATACAGTGGTAAATTACTTCAGTTCTCTAAACTAGTAACACTACTTGTGCAGCTGAATCACGTTTGTTCTACAACTTTGCTTCTTTTCCTTTTTCTTCTTATAGTGTGGCAAAATGTCACAAAGTATAGGCAGAAGTAGCCTGTTGTTGGACTTAGCATCATTTGCGGTCACGTGAAGGACGTTTAGATATACAAATTATCTGAAATCATAAAAGAAATACTTGACTT
Source organism: Coleophora deauratella (assembly GCA_958295455.1). Lineage (NCBI taxonomy): Eukaryota > Metazoa > Arthropoda > Insecta > Lepidoptera > Coleophoridae > Coleophora > Coleophora deauratella. The sequence goes on along the minus strand of OY282390.1, from coordinate 2,857,670 downwards.
TCATGCAAATTTCACGTTCCATATAAATGAAAACCGTGGCAAAAATAACTTATTTCCATTCATCGGTAAGTTTATTGATGTTTACAAATCTCGATACTACATTTACATACATAATGTACCTATCGCCCTCTTACTTCCACCTGCAAAAATATATTCCACACCTTCCAACGTACTCTTAAGCCGCTAAGTCCTATAAATACCGATATGAATTTTGTAAGTAAAATCGATGCTTTTGGTAACATTTATTCAGTATTCAGTGTAGCGCAGAGCGGCGTTTCATATGCAAATACAGTGACTAGTAGCGTTTGGGATACATTTCAAAGAGTTTTTACCGTCCGATTTGTGAGCCTATACGATGTGTTAATGGGCTTTTCACAATATAGAAAATTCCTCGCATTGATCATATTTTAAATACGTGTAGTTATTATGTTCTTAACCTCCACCAATCCGGACATAACGCTCGCATTTGGCCTTACCGTCCCGAGGTTTGGGAAGCAGGCGCGGATCCAGGATTTCGTTCAGGGGGGGGGCAAATTTTCAGTGTACCCATATTTCTGAAGTTGTCGATGGGTTTAGACTATTAATATAAAAAGTCGCGAGCGTAGCGAGCGTGAAATTTTTTGAATAGTTAAGAATTGCCTCTATTTATTTGCATTTTATAGAAGTTTTAGTACTTCGGTCAGGCTTCAGGGGGGGCAATTGCACCCATTGCCCCCCCCCCCCCTGGATCCGCGCCTGTTGGGAAGAGACCTTGCCCTTGCAGTGGGAGCCATACGTGTTGTTATTATACAAGTATTATCCCTAGCTATGCCTTAGCTAAGGGAAATGCTTATGAATCTTATCGTCGTCGGTAGCTCCACGCCGGACTTGGACCTTCTAACCATAGCTTTCGGCTTCAAATCCTTGTCAAAATGAGTTTTCTGAAAAGTATATTTTCATACCGATTGCTGTAACGTTCAAGAAAAACATCGCGACGAAAACTGCACAGTTGATAACTAAATTGTACAATTATAAACATTTTGACCGCTTCCGTAGCCTAGTGGCTTCATAGTCAGGTCGCTTTGCTTTGTAGGACTTGGCTTGGTTGGTGGTAGGGCATTTTCTGAGCCCGTCTGGCTAGCTACTACCATCTTATCTAAGCCTTTCCGCCAAACATCAATGTTACCAGCACTGATGTATTCTGGCACGAAGATAAGATAGCCAGTTCCCCATTGCGTTGGGGAATCTTGGTATGCCCGCTTGCATCTTCGGCATCATCATCACTTACCATCAGGTGAGATGATGCCAAGGGCTTACCAATTGATGGTAAAAAAAAAGATTGCGTTGTACACGTTGAAGAAGTAAATCTAAAACGCTTTACTCGTATATGTGAGCGCGGGTCATGCTAAGTGCAACACGAGGCAACTGCCATCTATCTCCTATGATAGTACGAATATAATATTATTGCCACATACATAATAAGGACAATGTTTTTTAACTCATTAAATCACCGTAATGTTGCCTAGAAGAAAATATCTTCAGTAAAAACTTTCTATGTATGGAAGTTGGACCAAGTGCTGCCCAGAATGAACACCATAGTACATTTTATTTTATCAGGCTAACACTAATCCGTAAACCGAAGCGAAACTCCAAAATCTGTCCGTAGAGTCAAGAGAAAAAAGTGTTTAGTTGTGAATTATTTATTTGCGAAAATAAATTTAATAATTATTTTCAGTGTAACTAAAATCAGCAAGCCGATTTTAATGAAACTTTACACCTAAACAAAATCTGAAAACTATCTATCTATCTATCTATCAGCCGAAAGACGTCCACTGCTGGACAAAGGCCTCCCCCAAGGATTTCTACACCGACCGGTCCTGTGCGGCTCGCATCCAGCGGCTTCCTGCAACCTTTACCAGGTCGTCGGTCCACCGAGTCGGGGGCCTGCCCACACTGCGCCTTCCGGTGCGCGGTCGCCATTCGAGAACTTTACTGCCCCAACGGCCATCTGAAATCTGAATCTGAAAACTATTTTTAATGTATTATTCAACGGGCCATAAAGCCTTTTTAATGGAAAGTAGCAACGGCTGCCTATAGGCACCTGTAATCGCAAAGTATTGTATTATTTGTGCTTTACCGTTCCTAGAAGGCTGAGATAGAATACCTCTTATGCCAGTAATTACGCTGGCTATCTCATCCTATCCGCCGCGCCAGAGTACTGTAAGCTGCTTGGAGGCAGGTAAAGTAAAGAGAGTGATACCCACCGATCGGACCTTGCATAATAAGATACATTCACTTACAGGTAGAATATTTTAATTCAAAAATGAGTGTTCTAAACTTATTATGAAAACTTTAACTAGGCCGCACTTTACTTGTTAAACGAAAAAGTACGTAATACACAATTTCCAAGAGTTTTATTTTCTCAAACGCTGAAGTTACGCCGAAGTTCAACAATGTTCGAAGTTATAACGAACAAAGTGTTATGTGAAACTTAGACGTGGCTTTTTGATAGAGCACAATATGGGCTACTGGCTTCGCTCGAAGTATTAAAAAACACATTACTGGAATGTTTAAGTTCATAAACTCTTCTACTTCGTACGATATTTTAAAACTTAAAAATAATACTGTGCAAAAAACTACAAATAAAACCAAGTCGGTCGGACCACAAAATAGACACAGAAGGTCCGCTCATTACAAACCACTAAAATCGTTAGCATATACATGCTTATAGAAATATACGGTCGTTCGAGGCAAGGTCACGATCGCACAGTACGTGATCTTGCCTACAACGACCATACACGTCTATAAGCATGTATATGCTTAGGATTTTAGTGAGCGTATTGAGCGGACCTTCTGTATCTATGTCTATTGTGGTCGGACGGACAGAAGAGGTCGTGGCTCAGCGGCTTGCATGGTCGCGTGGATCACGTTGGTTAACTGTCTACAGATACGGTAATAGCCTGGATGTGTTTGACTGTTAGTGGCATTTATCTCGACCGTTTCCGTGCTTCACACGGCACGTTAAGACGTTCGTGCCGGCTGCTATCACTAGATGGCAGACGTAATGCCATCTCGAAGGCCTTACAGGCGGCTTGAAAAGTTCTGACACTGGGGTTGGCTATTAGCCCCACAACCTTCACCAATCCGGACTTGGCCCCCGTGTGTGGAGTATGACCTAACCTTCCCGAGTTATGGGAAGAGACCCGTGTTCCTGCAGTGGGGACGATACGGGTTGTTAATTAGCTAGGTTACGTTAGGTTACAATGGCATTTCTGTTGTCACCGTACAAAGCTTCTTCAACACAAAAAGAAAAACAAATTAGAAGAATTTATAACCTTTAGAAATTCCAATAACGTGTTTTTCAAACACTTTGTACAAGGCACCCAGTAGCTGCTCTATTACAAAATCACGTCAAAATTGAGAAAACTCTAACCCATTTTAAATTTGGCCACGAAAAATACCTATAGATGATATTGAATAAACTGTGAAAGTTCCATAAAGGTTCTCTCATCTGAGAAAAACCATAAAGGTCCTACCATCTAATTCAACTTACCTTCGACGAAGAGAAGGCTTTTGCACAGCTAATAGCTAATTGAATATGGTATTACAACCTCGTATAAGATCCCATCGGCCGTGACTAGGGTCTCTAATGCTCGTATCATAAACGATACGCCTGATTGGGATTATTTGAGCAAATAACGGCTGCATCGATTCGATTCGATTCATAATCGATTTAAGTTCCACAGCCACAAAGGAATTGTACTGATAGTATGCTATATACCTACGTTTTACCTTCAAAGGAATATCATTATAATAAGTGACTGGTCTTTACTGGACCTGGAAACCTCTTAACTAGTGATTCTAATAATTAAATTAAAATACATTATGTAAATCGAAAAAAAAATATGGAACAATGATTGTATGAAAAGTAAAAAAAAAGTCTTAAGCATTTTACGTTCATCTGGGTTTTTAAATCATTAAACGATTATAAGATATCAAATACACTATTAATGAAATTTGAATCTTGTTTTCATCTTAATTCATATGAAATAAACTAATCCAAAATAAGTCGTACAGAAAAAAGTACCTACGCATATTTTGTAATAAGGATGAATGGAAAATCCCCGTTTGGAATTTGAAATTTCGCTTTAATCCAATATTAATCAGATTACAGGAAGATATCGTGAACATTGAGGGTACCTATCAGAATAAAAGCCTTTCTGTCGAAAAACGAAAATTAACAGTTTTCTTTTCCCCTTATTTATTTACTAGTTTCCGCCCGCAACTTCGTCTTCGTGGACTTCAGAATTGGGTCCAGGGAGATACTGGATTTCAGAATTGGGTCCAGGATAAAATATTTGGAATATTCCTCCAGAAAAATGATATTGATGTTTATAAGAGTGCTTAATGTACCTACGTAAAGAAATAAATGATTTTGAATTTTGAAATGTTTAAGCAGCGCCATCTAGTAACAAAGTAAAAAAATCAGTTTCAAACAAACAAATAAACATCCATACGTTCGCATTTATATAATATTAGTGAGACGAGATGACATAGTGAGATTTATCTTTTTAGGCACAAGGCCTATAGAAATATATAAAATACAGTACATTTACTAATATACAAATACTATACAACATAACAATATAAAATTAATATTAAGAACTAAGAAGGGAGAGTTTTCTTCAGTTTCGCTTCCCTGAGCGCCGGAATACAACTCCCTCTGGCTCAGTCGGGGCTCAGGAATACTTTCTGGCCGGAATTTTAAGTAGTTTTAATTAAGGTCCATCGGAAAAAAATACCAATTATGGCTTCTGATATTAAAAATGAATATTTTTATCTAAAGACTTCCCGTCTGTGTTTGCGAATTGGCTGATTTAATTAGTTTAAGAAAATCGATTTCTTTTTCTGAAATAACTAAAGGTTTTTAGGCAAAGTTGATTTCATATGAAGATATCACAGTAAACATTTCAAGTACTGAGCATATACTTTAAAATTTATCTGATACCGAACAATTATAAACGTAGCTTGATGTTACAAAGAGGTAACTGCTTATAACTCTGACATTCCTAAAAATCACTCGTCCATGTACAAATTTTGGAACGACAAATAGAAAGGAAGAAAAAGTTTGATGGCGGTACAATATTTTATAGAGAATAGTTTAAAGTTTAATATAAAGGTGGTAGAGTTTGGCCAACGAAAGCTGACCACGATTTATGGTGGATAATAAATTTCTAATATCAACTGCGTTTATTCAGTGTATAGTCGGTCTTAACAGCTGAAGATTTTTTAAGATTGCGCCCATTTTTGTGGACAGCTTTTGTTAGCCAGACTCTTATCTCTGTATGGTCCGACAAAAAAGTCTTTATTATCTTTGTCCGTATCTTTCATTGATACTTGAAAGCTACCAATAAATCTGACAGCATTAGTTAAACAATTTTTTTGTTCTCTTGCTAAATAACATACTACTTAAAAAAATATGCTCCAGTATTGTAGTTAAAATAATAGTAATTTAATTATTTAATCCAGTATGGTTATGCATCTACCAATTGAATATTGGTTTGTACATTTTCTGTTATGCAAATACAAATAATTGTAATTAATCACTGAAACGGATAAAATATTTAGATTTGAATTATTGATATTCATACATAGTAAATACATATCAGTAGTGGGACGTTATTATGCAAGGTCCGACTCGGTGCTCGCTCTATACCTGAAGCCAAGAAGCGTGCTAAGTGCCGGCGGGTGGCGCGATATAGCCAGCGCAATTACCAGCATAAAGCGGACCAGACACTATCAGTAATAATGACAGTATTTTTACATCAGTACGTCAGACCATCATTCCAACCACTACACTGTCAGTATATTGTCATTACTTGGAAATACTGTCATTATTACTGATAGTGTCTGGTCCGCTTAAGAGGCATTCCACCTTAGCCCTCAAGATTGGTAAGGCACTGATAACCATTCTGGGGTTATCGATGCTCATAGGCGGCGGATGTTGCTTTCCATCAGGTAGCCTCAGCTTTTTTCCATCTCGTACAATAAAAAAAATACATACCTGCTATACTTCTCACTGGTGATTCTACTCATGAAACTGAACTAGCTAGTACAACATAGGAGTCATAATTTTTATGCAGCAGTAGTGGAGTAGTAGGTTGTAACTAGGATTACAACGAATTTCAGACTGTTGCACGCTCCTTTTATTTCAATCTGTAACAACTCAACGGGTCGGTAACTCAACTTCTACTGGCTACCACGACACAGGCATTGCCTAGTGTGGAGTCACAAGATATGTTCATTTTCTGTATACTGAGTTGGAAAATAAATGTTTCTTTTTTATATTTGTAAATGTTCATTCTTTATACCCATATTGAGTTTGAAAATACATGTTTTATTTTTATTTTTCAAAAGGTTATAATAACGTGACAATTGTATGAACAATCTGGAATGTTCTAGAAGTCTGACCCTACGAATCGGACACAAACGGCTTCAAACACGTCCACAACCGCATGCCAAAGGATCACCAATTGAGGTTGGTGCACAGCATTGCATTGAGCCTAGAATCAGACAACGAGCGGGCATAATGCATGCGGAATTACAAACAGCAGTGGAGCCAGTAGGGTTAAGATAGAAAGTGAAAATGTGGCAGGAATTTATTTATACTGATGATTGTTAGTCTCAGTGGTATACCTGTGTCAGAAACACTAGTGACAGTGACTTTTACAGTAATAGTATAACAATAATAATATACAATACAATAATACCTGTACAGTATTATAATTATGTAATTGACGTATACGTATTTTGGCAACGCACTTGACTCCTTTGGTGTTGCAGGTGTCTAAGGGCGGCAGTAATCGCTTACCATCAGGTGATCCGTCTGCTCGGTTACCTTCTGTCCCATGAAAAAAAAATACATGTAAAGAAATGGAGAAAGGAAAAGTAGGTTAGCGAAGCAGGTAGTTATACTTTTAAATGGTGACTTTTTGTCTAGCTAACACAGATTTTCTACGTAGCTCGTAGGTATAGAACTCGTTCGCGGCGTTTCGCGATATGTTTTGTGAGAAGAAACGTCTGACCTAAAAAATGTATTATATCTTTATTTAGGTCGGGAATGCTGATTTTACATATGTAATATTACTATATAACGTATAAATGTGTATATATATCAGTCGCAGGTTCCCATAATACAGGGAATCCTAGTTTAGGGCCAGATGACCGTGTGTGATTTGTAACTGATATTTTTATTATTATTATAATTGCAATATAAATTTGGGCTACTCTGTTCACTTGGCGCTAGGCTAGATTATTTTTATTATTATAATAAAAGTAAAATTAAAATTTTAAAAACCCCCCGACACAAAAAATAAACTCTAAAAACTAACAAATAATATTTTAAACCTATTATAATTATTATCGTCACATATATTATGTAAGTTCAAATATTTTTATTTTCCAAGCGTCGTCGCGTCGGGGGACCGCTAAAGTTTATAAAGTATTTTTTCAACAACAGCTAATTAATTATTAAGAATTACATTTAGGTACGAGCGGAGTAAATTATTTTGTTGCAATCTACGACTACACCTGTTTTTCTCACTTAGCGGTCCCCCGACGCGACGACGCTTGGAAAATAAAAATATTTGAACTTACATAATATATGTGACGATAATAATTATAATAGGTTTAAAATATTATTTGTTAGTTTTTAGAGTTTATTTTTTGTGTCGGGCGGTTTTTAAAATTTTAATTTTACTTTTATTTTGTCCTTTTTAAAGTAGGTATAAATATTAGGAAGGTATTTATAATGATTAGTTAGTTGAGTTAGTAACGATAGGACATATGGAAGGTAGTCAGATCCCCTCACCAACTATTAAAGAGCTGATGATCTTCAAACGGCTGATCAGGTCATGGTTATCTTACCATATACTTTCAATATCATTGAAGTAACATGGTACCAAATTTCGAATCGATAGGACATATGGAAGGTAGTCAGATCCCCTCATCAACTATTAAAGAGCTGATGATCTTCAAACGGCTGATCAGGTCATGGTTACCTTACCATATACTTTCAATATCATTGAAGTAACACGGTACCAAATTTCGAATCGATAGGACATATGGAAGGTAGTCAGATCCCCTCATCAACTATTAAAGAACTGATGATCTTCAAACGGCTGACCAGCTCACGCTTGCCTTACCATGTTCTTTAAATATCGTTGAAGTAACACGGTACCAAATTTTGAATCGATCGGACATAAGGAAGTTAGTCAGATCCCCTCATCAACTAGAAAAGAGCTGATGATCTTCAAACGGCTGAACAGATTTTCATGAAACATGGCTAAGAACACTCGGGATAAAATTATCTATGATACAAAAAAAACAAAACGAAAATCGGTTCATCCGTTTGGGAGCTACGATACCACAGACAGATACACAGATACACAGATACACAGATACACAGACACGTTAAACTTATAACACCCCTCTTTTTGCGTCGGGGGTTAATAAAAAAAATGGGAAATGATCTAAAACTGAACAAAATTACAGCGTAGTAAATATTATATTGTATTATTTTCAATTTATTTATTGCTTTCTCGTGCATGCACAATTGCACATAAAGTCACAGCCCTAATCCGAAATTTGCACCCCATTGCACTAAGCTCATCTGAAACCCAGCGGACAGGATAAGAATTTACATATCACTGCGAGATGTTTGTTTTGTACTGCGTCCGAAATGTTCAGTGAATCGGACTGTGCTTACTACGTATTGTAATTTGATTATTGCAAACCTTAGTATTGTTTAAAGAGAAGTGGGTCCTACATCTATTTTGTTACACCTTGTACCTGTATCAATAAATGTACAATGCTACCTATACAACGAATAAACATATTTTGATCAGGGTTCATAATTATCCGATATTTATGATATTTATGAAAATTACATACTAGGTAAATTGTCTACTCTGATATTTTTTTTCAAAAGAGCCAAAATCCAAATATTACATGTTTCATAGTTTGAAGATATTAAACTGGTTTATTTATTTATTTTTGGTTTGGGCAAATCGCGTCCCCACCGCCAACGTCATCTCCAGCCGACAAAAATGTATGAAAATCTCAAATCCTGGCGCCTGTGGCACGGAAATCAAATTTTTTTGTGATGGAAGTAACTAAATGTTTATGGTTTTCTGACTTTTTCCTTTACTTATGCTATAAGCATTGCTCTTTGCTAAACATGATTTCAGGTCAATGGGAAGTGCCCTGTAGTTTTTTATTCCCATACGAGTGTCCAAATATGCGACATAAACGGCTGTATCTCTTGATTGCGTTAGCATAAAGTTTGATTTTTCACAGCTTCAAGGAATTGCAGGCCTGAGAATTTGATATAAAGTTCAAGACCTGTGTGATTATGAATTTATACGGAACCCTCGGTGCGCGAGTCCGACTCGCACTTGGCCGGTTTTTTACATGTAATACATAGATATCAATTTGGATATATATAAAGGAAAATATAAATTGATATATATCAATATCCGATATACAGGGTGTAAGGGACAGGTTTCCGAAAACTTTAAGGGCTTGCTTAGTAGACGAAACTGAACAACTTTCCATAACAATTTTTTTAGGAAACGAAAAAAAATCGGCTTCTCCATACAAACTGTCCAATCAAGTTTATAATTTTGTATGGAGAAGCCGATTTTTTTTGTTTCCTGAAAAAAAATCTTGTGGAAAGTTGTTCAGTTTCGTCTACTGAGCAAGCCCTTAAAGTTTTCGGAAACCTGTCCCTTACACCCTGTATATACCAATTGATATATATCATGCGAACCCCGATTTGGTTTAATTGAGTACCTATCATTTGCCTCTTTCAAGCGAATAAAAAGTATACGAGTAAGATATTTATTTTATAATTACAGTAGGATGGAATTTATCTTTTTTGTTCACTTTTATCCAAACTGGATGCCGGAAATCGGAATAAGCTTATCTTATTTGTAGGAAAAAGATAAGCAAAGATACGAACATCAATCATGAACTTGTAAAGCTTTTGACTTGTAAATAAAAAGGTATTTTTACCTTTTCATGTTCAAATTCAAGTAGAGGGCACTAGGACCTATAATAATAAAGCCAGACGAACTCTAAGATCAAAGCGCATAGATAAAGAAATGAAAGTGAAAAGGTGAAAATTGGTAAAACTAAAATGGTGTTAAAGCAGGTTAAAAAAAACTGTTTGAGTGGGAGTGAATTTTTAACAGACTTCAAAAAAGCAGGAGGTTCTCAATTCGACTGTATGTTGTTATTTTTTTTGTATGTATGTTACGCGATTACTCACACGAATTGCTTTTCATGATTCTTTTTTTGTTTGGTAGGTAATACTTCAGAGGTTGTCTCCTATAAATTTTATCATAACCGATTCAGCGCTTTTTGAAAAAATCGACAAAAACAAAAAAAAATTAGCAAAATTGTAGTTGTTACGATTGAAGTCGGTTTTTAACGTGTTCAGCGTCGTTGATTATTGCCTTTCTAGTTTAATTAAACTTTTTAGTTGGACAGAACTTCTGTAACTTCTTCTAAAAGAAGACTTAGGCATTGTATGAAAACCGCGCTAGCCCGTGTGCAAGGCTAGCGCGGTTGGCGGGCAACCGCGTACCAGGCGGTAGCCGCCGCGGCTACATACATTTCTAGTACATTTTCCAACCGCGGCGGCTACCGCCGCGGTTGGAAACCGCCTCCCGTGTGATAATCGCCTTAGGTTTTCTAGGTCTTCAAATAATTTATATAAAACCATTGCAACGAGATTCATTTGACGTTTTTCATAACAAAGTTAGGGTCCTTTTAAAAATTAATTGAAAAAATTCTTAAACAAAACGATTCCCATGAATAAACTAGACAATAATCCTAGACACCCCCACTATACGAGTATTATAAGTGGTTGCGACAGAATTAACAGTGTAGTGGAGACAGCATAATTCTCCTCTACATATGCTGAGCCGAGACCTTTTAAGCTGATGTGGCTTACTAAAATTATTTATTTTTAATTACATTTTAAGTAGTTTTGTTTTTTTTAATACTACCTAAGTTTTCTATATCGTTTTTATAGTTTTGTAGCCCGTTGGCGTAATAAAGGAAATATTTTTCTTTCTTTGTTCTATAAGTAAACAGAATTTGCGCAGTAAACCGATATCGTCCCCACTGCTGGGGCAAAAAGGTGGATAACGTGTATGGTTCCAGTTCTACGAATTGTTTTTTACAAAAGAGTTTCAAATGTCCAAATAAATTTATATTTTTTTGGTACGAAATTCTATACATATTGACCAGAATAAGTCCAGAAATTTTTTTCATAAAAATTGTGCTAGTGCGTGCTTGGTATGGTCTTAGACTATTGAAAAAAAAGCGGCCAAGTGCGACTCGGACTCGCCCATGAAGGGTTCCGTAGCAGCAAGTAACATAATATAAAAGTTCTTGTAGTTCGTTGTGTTTATGAAATAACATGTTTTTTATTTTTATATTTGAGTTGACTGAATGAAAGGTAAATTGCGGTTTACGATTTATGACGTAATAAAAAAACTACTTACTAGATCTCGTTCAAATCAATTTTCGGTCGAAGTTTGCATGGTAATATACATCATATATTTTTTTTAGTTTTATCATTCTCTTATTTTAGAAGTTACAGGGGGGGGGGGACACATTTTACCACTTTGGAAGTGTCTCTCGCACAGTGGATTTTGGAAGCCGAAAAAGTTACATTGTTGAGTTTTTTCCAAAATCTGGTAGAAATATTCATATCTGAGCCACGACGAGAACTCCCGCGTGTCAAATATGTGTAGTTTTTATTTTACAGCAATTTTTAAAATAATTTCCCAAATGGGAAACAAAAGAGGAAAATCTTAATAGAAACTTAATGGTACTAGCAATTAGGCATTCAACACCATGTAGTTGAAGATATAAGAAAAGCCTATATTTGAAGCCTTGTTTGGTAATTCTATTCAAAGTATTTTAAGACTTATTCAACTTTTTTAAATTTTTCTTCATCAATTTTTTTCTCCGGTGTTCTACCGTTTTGGGATAATTTAAATAAATAGAAATGTAGGCACAATTACGTCCTACATGTACAATTTTTTTTGTTTCCCAAACGGGCGGGACAGCCGAGAAAAATAGAATTTCCCATCTCTTAAAATAGTTTCCCAAATTTTCCACTACTAGGGTTGTCACTTTTGAAAACTGAAAATGTATTATTGGTTCCTAAAATTGTTAAGAATCATGAGTAGAAGCTCCAGTTAATGTTTCCGCTGACTTTGTTAAAACCTTAAATTAAAATTTTAAAAAGCTCCAAAAATGTTAAATCCTCCATAAATTGTCGGATTGAGCATTGTTGTATGAAGAGTCCAATTTTTTTGTAATTGATTTACATCGATATAGGATATAGAAGAACATTAGTTGAGGTTACTCGCTCTGTTTGTTTCTGAACCAGCCTGTTTGTCTTGCGGGGGTTGAAGCGGGGTAAAGAGGAAAGCGCGTATTTAAACAAATATCACCTTTGTGTGATAAGCGTAAGGTTGATGTATTTAATATTATCTATAAGCAAAATCTAGCAACGAGTAGCATCACTAAAGTTTCACCCAAGAAATTCGTGTTGAGATAGGGATGTTATCGTTTTAAAAAAATATATTTATCGATATATTTGGTTCAATAAAGATTGACTAAGTACTACATAATAAAGCTTGTTCCAATAAAGAAAAAGTAAAAAGTAAACAAACTTAACTATGTAATTGTCACATGTCAACGTCACGCTCCCACAAAAATACATTATCTGACACCGATTCATTAAATACTACATTATGTATTAAACGCTTAAATGCTTCCCCGAAAATCTATTTAGGCCGCAAAATAAATTTTTAAAGAACTAAATAAATTGTACCTGTGTTTCTTTGACCTTTTGGCGAATTAGAGTTAGAATTGAAGGAGTTCGCTTTTCATTAGTTTGAATATGGCCGATTAGTCAAATGTGTGTTAACAAAGAGCTTTAGTAATGTATTTCTAATTCTATGTTTCTTTGAAACGCCCACCACGAAACTTAATTAGTTGTATGATGTTTTTAAGAAATAATCATTAATTAGGGGTAACTTTACGAGTACTTAATGATGGTCATAATTCACACTGTTTCAGCAAAAGTTTTGATTGTAATGAAATATTTTCCCTAAAATACAAATAGACTGATTGGCAAATACTTTTCAAGTTTTGTTCGTAATATGAACCGATATTAGGTATTCGGATAGGACAAATTTACGTACATAATAGACTTTTTAATCAGCGTTAATGTTCGATGTTAAATATAATATCCTCACGAAAAACCTCTTTGGCAGTGAACGACGAAATTTAAGTTCGATGAAATCAAAGAGCGAAAACAATTCGAGACTCAAGTAAATAACAAAAGGATACTGAAATTTCCACATGTAGGAATAAATACAGAATAATATTAAATATGCATCTGAATCTGCAATCGGTAATTCCATTTACCTTGCATTTACCCAATAACGTAATCGTCAAAAAAAATACAATATTGTATATTCAATTCATAATCTACTCTCTGGTTAAAGAATAAACAATGTAGAATGGTTGATTTGGATGGATCTACTATCAGGTAGATGATGCCAAGGGATTACAAATTGTAAGTGAGAAATAAAAATATCTCATTACTAATAATAAATAACAATATCTCGGTTGGATACAGATAAACGTAAATATATAAAAAAATACAAATAAAATATTCTTTAAGGGTAATTTTAACAGGGATACATCGATACGCCTTTTTGCCGATACGATAACGATACTGATATTCTTATAAAAATATCGGCGATACCGATACCGATGCCGATACGATTGTTGAATTTAAATGAAGGTTAAATATTATAAATAAAATACAAGTTGGGTTGTTTTTTAATAAACGTAAAAAAATACAGATTTAGAATGAGATTATTAGTTACTGAAATTAATAATAATTAAAATAAACACGAATAAGATTTTTGTTTAAAAAACAAAGTGTTCTCAAGTCAATACTTGAATAGACCTGCGAAATCACCTGTCTCCACAATTGGAGACAGGTGATTTCGCAGGTCTATTTGAATAAGGCCCACTGGCGCCGACTCCACAGGGTACCCGAGAACGCCCTCCCTAATGACATTATCAGCGGGGCTAACCCCCCCCCCAATATTTTATAACTGGTGTTTGCTTTTTCTCGGGATATTTTTATTTCAAAAAACTCATTTCCATGCACGCTCAACGATAATCTCAAAAACTGTACCCACGCGGTGAAGCTGTGAGAAAAGCTAGTTAGAAAATATTAAAATAAACAACAGGAAATTTCACTGCTAGGGTTGTCACTTTTGAAAACTAAAAATAAAATTGAAATATTTCATTTTGCCAGAACATAGTGTTAATTTAGGGTTTGCAAAAAATATCCTTATGTTTTACCACATAATGAGGTGTACAAAATGCTTATATCATATTGCTTATAGACTATTAATATTCGTTTTGTAGAAACTCGTTCGTCCAATAAAACATTCCTGTAATATCCATATTGATATGTTAACAACCCATTACGTTCCCACTACAGGGGCACGGGTCTCTTCCCATAACTCAGGAAGGTTTAGACCATACTCCACACACGGGGGCCAAGTCCGGATTGGTGGAGGTTGTGGGGCTAGTGGCCAACCCCAGTGTCAGAAGTTTTCAAGCCGCCTATACGGCCTCTGACATGGCTTAACGACTGCTAGCGATAGCAGCCGGCACCAACGGCTTAACGTGCCTTGCGAAGCACGGAAACGGTCGAGATAAAATGCCACTAACAGTCAAACCCATCCAGGTTATGACCGTGTCTGTAGTCAGTTAACCTGCGTGATCGATGCGACCACGCAAGCCGCACTGAGCCACGACCACGACGACTCAGAGTTAAGTATAGAGTATAAAAAAAAGAAAAAGTCGGATGTACAAATATTCTTTTTCAGTTTCCTATACTAACCCTGAATAGCGAATCACGAATTTGTATGGAAAAACGAAAAAATTTCGACATTCGCCATTTTCTTCATACTCAATATTCGTCTCATGTATTATATGCCTTTAGTTAAGCTTTTCAAAATTTCTGTCAGATTTTTGATATCTTTTACCGTTTTCGAGATATTTGCAATTTTTGTTAATAAAATATTCGGAGGTCGAGATTTAACATAAAATTTTAAAAGCTTTGAAATTACTCCACATCGTCCGTGTTGACATTGTTTATGGTGCTTGGCACATGACATACCCATCCGGTTATGACCGTGTCTGTAGTTAGTTAACCTGCATGATCGACTTGACCACGCAAGCTGCACTGAGCCGTGACTGTTATTTCATTTATAGTATAGATATGAAATATGATGATATTTATATCCCTAACTTCAGAAATGAGTGGTTCCTTATACAAAATTTCATCCCCTATTTCACCTCCTTCAAGTTTTATTATCACGACAAAAAGTAGCCTGTCCAATACCAAAATTCATCAAAATTGGTTCAGCAGTTTATGCGTGAAAACGTAACAGACAGTTACTTTCACATTTAAAATATTGTAAGTAGGGATATCGATATCATAAATATTATCGTTAAACAAATCGTAAAAAAATAAATATCAATCGGTATGTCACATTGATTGTTACATCACATTCGCCATCTATCAATGAATAGCTAAACTAAAATCATGTGTTATAATATTTTCTTGTATTGCAGTTCTAACAGCAAGTAACAGATGGCGTGAATTATTTTTTAGTTTTTAAGGTTCCCTACTTCAAAAGCAATAAAGGAACCCTTATAAGATCACTTCGTTGACCGTCCGTCTGTCCGTTTGTCCGTCTATCTGTCTATCAAGACCCTTTTTCTTAGGAACGCGTGGAGGTAGAAAGTTAAAATTTATATCAAATACTCAGGCATGCAATCCCCTGAAGGTATGAAAAAATCAAACTTCTGTGCCAACGTAAACAAGATATACGGCCGTTTATGCCACATATTTGGACACTCGCATGGGAATCAAAACGTATAGGGTACTAAAGTCCCTTTCAATAGAATGCCGCAATCATGTAAATATTTTTTTTTTGACATTGACACCTTGTTATCTGTGTTGATAGTGATCTAATAGTGATGTAATACTAATATGAGTGAAAAATCCCTGACCTTGATGTACCTTGGGTTGCGGTTCACTCATTATAACCTAAAAATACCACGAATCATTTTACACATTTTTTATAATTATTCTCGGATTTATCCATCGCATCTCTAAGAGATTCTTTGTATCTATTTATTACATTTTTAATAGAATAATAAAAATATTGTTACCTCCTGATTGTTTCTTGAGAAGAAATCCAATCGTAAGCAAAACCAAAGTCCGTGATTTCACGTAGTAGTTGGCAAATGTCATGTCAAATGTCATATTAAATTTAAAACCTACGTTTCTTTTTTAGAACTGACTCATGATTCAAATGAGTGAGTGAGAAATGAGTGAGTAATAAAAACGATAAACAACACTAACTTTCCGAAGACTAACAGATTTTGATGAGCAAAAAATTATTATGACAGTTTGACAAATTATTGAAGTTTTCGTCGTCCAAGTATTTTTATTAAAATAACTATCCTAAAGAAGTTATTTCATGTCAAAATTATTGTAAGAACAATGCATGGTTCATTGAAATGTGAATATGATTAGGATTGATATGCAAATGTATGTAACAACGGAGTAATCGTGTTTAATTAGTGTGTTTACATTATTACGGGTTTCTATTAAAAGATACTTTACCTAAAACAAACGTATTAGGCAACTGACGTTGACATGCGGCAATTCTATAGTTAAGGGTGTTTACTTTTTCTTTATTGGAACCAGCTTTATTATGTAGTTGACAATCTTTATTGAATCAAATATATCGATAAATAAAACTTTAAAACGATAACATCCCTATTCCAACACGAATTTTTTCGGTGCAACTTTAGTGATGCTACTCGTTGCTAGATTTTGCTAATAAATAATATAAATACATCAACCTTACGCTTATCTATCACACAAAGGTGATATTTGTTTAAATACATGCTTCCCTCTTTACCCCGCTTCAGCCCCCGCAAGACATACAGGCTGGTTCAGACACAAACAAAACGAGTAACCTCACCTAATGTTCAATACAAAAATGCTCAATCCGACAATTTATGGAGGTTTCAACATTTTTGGAGTTTTTTTAATTTTAAAAAGTTTTAGAATATTAAGATCTAACAAAGTCAGCGGAAACTTTATTAACTAGAGCTTCTACTCATGATTCTTAACAACTTTCCCAAAGGAATCAATAATCATTTCTAGTTTTCAAAAGTGACAACCCTAGTAATTCTATTTTTCTCGGCTGTCCCGCCCGTTTGCGAAACAAAAAAAAATGTACATGTAGGACGTAATTGTGCCTACATTTCCATTTATTTAAATTATCCCAAAACGGTAGAACAGCGGAGAAAAAAATTGATGAAGAAAAATTGAAAAAAGTTAAATAAGTCTTAAAATACTTTGAATAGAATTACCAAACAAGGCTTCAAATATAGGTTTTTCTTGTATCTTCAACTACATGGTGTTGAATGCCTAATTGCTAGTACCATTAAGTTTCTATTAAGATTTTCCTCTTTTGTTTCCCATATGGGAAATTATTTTGAAAATTGCTGTAAAATAAAAACTACACATATTTGACACGCGGGAGTTCTCGTCGTGGCTTAGATATGAATACTGCTACCAGATTTTAGAAAAAACTCAACGATGTCACTTTTTCGGCTTCCAAAATCCACTGTGTCTCGCGCAAACTATTTAGTTTAGAAAAAAATAATATGAGAAACCTCAATATTGAAGACCTATCCATAGATACCCCACACGTATGGGTTTGATGAAAAAAATTTTTGAGTTTTACCACTTTGGAAGTGTCTCTCGCGCAAACTATTTAGTTTAGAAAAAAATAATATTAGAAACCTCAATATTGAAGACCTATCCATAGATACCCCACACGTATGGGTTTGATGAAAAAAAATTTTGTGTTCTAAGAATGGGGAACCCCCAAAATTTATTGTTTTTTTTCTATTTTTGTGTGAAAATCTTAATGCGGTTCACAGAATACATCTACTTACCAAGTTTCAACAGTATAGTTCTTATAGTTTCGAAAAAAAGTGGTAACAGACAGACACGACGAATCCATAAGGGTTGCGTTTTTGCCATTTGGCTACGGAACCCTAAAAACGCCTATTTAAATGTAAAATTTAACAAATATGGTAATTTTTATAAAAATGTCATGTTCAGTTCATTGCCACTTCTAGACATTTAATTGAGTAGGCTTAAAATATTTTTTCTGATATTTTTCTTCTGTCTACAACTTTTTGACTGATTCCTCTACGTAGGGATAAAGTTAAGTTTTATATAATTATATAATATGCCTCGTTTTCCTTAATCCACCCTATCTTTAATCTTTAATACACCTCCACTCCACTGGGGCGCAACATTTTAAGAAGGACATTAAAGCCGTAAAAAAGTTAACAAAAATATACTCACAGACGTTGTAATAAGTAATAACAATAATCAGAGCTCTAAAAATTTGTACAGTACATTTGTAAACTTCGGCTAACAAAATAAAAGTTGTATCCCACGAGAAATAAAAGGGCTCACCGGTTATTCAACTTTTGCACTCGCGTTCCTGTTCTCATTTTAATAAATTTGTGTCTCAAAGGAAATGTAGCCAGCATAGAATCAAGGTCATAACGGAACGAAAAAGACTTGTTCTTATTTTAAAACACTATGTGAACTGGCTAGAAACTGAAACTGTATAAAGAAGAAATATCCCGTTTAAATAAATTAATGATAATTGTGAAAAAAATACAAGTTGAATTTTTATTCGCCAAAAATAATAAAAAAAATTGGTAACTGTGCACGAAACTAAACAGTTTTTCTAAGGTATACAAATTGTAGGGAAAAATAATAGACATTACACTCTTTATGTTAATTGGAAATAATTATTGATCAGTCAAATTGTGATTTTTTTATGAAAAGTCTTTTTGCTTAGTTGTATAGGTTCCTTTGCCAAAGTTGTATAGTTTCAAGAGGAATATTAGTTGGTTTTTGACGGCGAATAAACTATCTTACTCTATACCTAAAGAAAATAAGGGTCGGCAGTTTTTTTTGGTATAATTGAATTAAATTTTGTTTAAAACTATGGCCAGCGTTTGGTCTTATGAATAACAGCAAAGAGTTTAGATATCAAAAAGTTCGTAACATTAATATTTAGTTATTACGTAATTAACTATCCCATATTAAAACAATTAAACGAATCTTGAAGAAACTAATTGGTCCTTTTCTTTTGAGCGGTAACAGATATCAGTTTTAGTTAGAGAAAAATCATTAGATTACCTTAGTTGACTGAAAAAAATACTCACCAATTTAATTAAATACTATATTAAATCAATGATTATTAAATCAATTTTTATTGCTTGCTTTTTAAAATATTTTAGACTGAAGTTTAAAGGAAGATAAAATTCGTATAACTATCAACATAAAATTTTGGTTTAAATGAATTTACTTCATGAAATCAGCAAGCAAGATATTCTTAATGAGATTAATGCAAAAGGGTTAAATTAATTATTCCGAGATTTTCTCTCATATCCGGGATGGAATAAGTAAACATCTCTTTAATTTGTCAATACTTTGATTAAGTTATATAGAATTTATTTGGCAATATACGTTAAAATGAAATTATGAAATATTAAAGACGGCAGAAATGCTAACTACCTACTAAGAAATAAAAATGTATCAAACATTCTGACAAAATACGTTTTTTTTGTATCCGCTATTTTGATGTGTATTTTATTGACTATAGTACAGTCTCGTGCAACTAAAAGTATACAGCCAAGTAGTGAAAGTAGTGCTAGATGGCACGGCTACCCTGTATACTTGTATGTACACGGGACTGTACAATAGGCGAAAATATTAAATGTGTTTGCCTAGATAATTAATTTTCTCCGTAAGTATTTTAAAGGCTCCTAATGGCTCTCTGGTTCCCAAAACACGATAAAACCTAGTTATGGGCCATGTGTCTTTGTCTTTCATATTTTACTATTTATTTGATTTCCATCTAAAGTGTATTCCATCTATTCCATCTAAATTCCATGTAAACCCGAATTATGTAATAGCATGTAAGAATTTTATTGAAAAAATGTGTTGGAGGGAGTTTCTTTAGGGCCCGACGTTTCTTCTCTCTTCCCGAAACGTTGGGTATACGAGTTCCGAGTGGTAGGAACTTCGTATTAGGTAGATTAAAAAAGACCTGCGAAAAGTGTACAATGTTACCTTCTTCGAATAAACATATTTTGAGTTTGAGTTTATTGAAATAAGCATTTGTTTAGTAAATTACGCTTTGAAAATCAAATTCTGTCCGAATGCAAGTTAGTAAACCATTATAAATATCTACACAAATGCAAATATGGAGACTTTAAACTATCGATGCTTTAAACTGATAAGTTCTAACAAACTCCATACGACATCTGATAAAACCATTACACGCACATTACGCGACTATTACGCAGCTAAAACGATGCAATTACGTATTTTCCTCTAACTTATAACTAGTAGCTGGTTTGCGAGTAACGAACTAGGAAGTTATCTGAAAGTTGTTGCGTCGATTTAACTCCCTGTGCAGTTGGTAGCGCCTGAGTTCGTAAAGTTGAAGGAAATTCTTTAAATATTCTCGAAATTTCTCGCTGGTGTATTGGAATAATTAGTTATGAGGCGTGTACTAGGTGAGCTTTATGGCATTTTGCTTTCAAAGCCAAGGTTTTACTTCCCAGCGTGTCCTTTTCTCAAAAAGTCTTTTTATTTTATAAATTCAAAATGTCTTTTATGTCCATATTTAAACGAATATTTTCTGAGGATACTGTTACTGTTTGCTTTTGAAATATTATAAAAAATATAGTAATATAAAAGAAATGCCGTTTCTCTACGTTAATATATCCATGTGACACAAAATGCAAAATATTATCTAAAAAAAGCATGCTATTAAGTCCCTTGATAAGTATTATAATTGATTCGCTTTGTGCACAAAGTCAAAATGTTGATTTGTACAAGTTTCTAAAGAAAAGAACTTTCGTAAGCGATATCTACCAGATTTTTCTTTTTTGTATTCAGAGTTTCCCTATATGATTTAATCAGAAATGAGGAGATATGTAGGATAACTAAAGTGACCTTACCTATCTTACAGAATCGCTATACTGAAGTGGCAATGGGTGGGTCACATACATCTTGGAACAAAACGGTAAGTTTCCTTAGAGACGATCGCGTATCGAAAGAAATAGCGTCGACAAGCCTCCCACTCGGTAGATCAACGACCAGATGAAGGTCGCAGAAGGCCGCTGGATGCAGGCAACGCAAGACCAGACGTTGTCGAAAACCTTGAGGAGCATTTGTTCAGCAGTGGACGTCTTTCGGCTGTTATGATGATTTTCTTTTGACAACACATTTACTGCAAATTCTCTGTCTCTCAGAATAAAACACACCATCTATAACCTGCATTTCCTTATTGTATGAACGAGGAGGTAGATATATTTTGACGGACAATTTTAACAAAGATAATTGCTATAAAACAAAAACACGATAGATAAACTTTAAATTGGTAGAAATTCCTCTTTTTAGAATAGATACAATCATTTAAAAGAAGTGTATGGTACACTGAACGTTAATTAATTTCGAATTCGGCACTTGGCACAAGCGGATCTTAAATCCTGACTCAGTTCAGGACTGGTAAGCAATTTTATTGAGTTCAACAATGAAGGAGAACAATCTGTTTCAAAGCAAACCTGACGTCAAATCAAGGGCGCGTTTCCATTGAATTTGCGACTGCTTTTCTCCGCTCCTATCTACTTCAGTGCACTTTAATTCTTATCTGGCACGTTTCACTTTGTTATTTGAAACAATTGTCGTTAAAATCATCTGAACGTTATCTTACTTAAGTCAATAACTTAAGTTAACAGTCTTATAGACTATCTAATCTTGGCTGTGGGCTTCAATGAGTTCTTGTTTATGAAATAAATTTTAACCTGAGAAGAAATTTTAAACTTTGAAAATGTTATGTAAATATTTAATTTATAAAAGCGCTATTGCAAGATTTTTTCTCTAGTAAAACTTTAAAGAGATATACCTAACTAATAATTTCAAAGAAAATACGAAATACAAATTTATTGATGCAAAAAACCATTCATCTTTCCTGTAATAGTGTGTCCATAATTCAGTTTCGGCTGCGGACTGCATCGGGACTGCTGCCATTTACAAGGACTGTCCCGAATTTATGGGAAAGCGTGGGCAATCGAGCGCGAATAGGAATACCTACATAGCGAACTAGGTGCCATGTATTGTCATTAGTTCGCGTGATTTAGACATTTTATATGACTGATGCGCCATCATGTAATAAGTCTTCTTTTGCTTTAGAATAGAATTGTAATTTGATCTATTGAATTTCATCTTTAGCTTGACACACTGTCGTTATAAAAATAAGGAATTTATATCCATGTCTGATTAGTAAATAATGCCAAGTAAAATAAGTAAGTAATTTATAACATTGTCGACACTGCCTTTCCCTTGTTCCTATAGCTGCTGTCTGGTTCCACGTTTGTGTTACTGAAGGTTTGTCGAGGTGAGTTTCCAGGTGAGATAATTCCAAGGGTATTTTACTCTATACAAGAAAAAATCTAAAACTGCTTATTTACTGTGGTATTTGTAATAAGTAATCGAATTAATATGATTTCTTTATAATAAAATGAGAAAAAATATTTTATTTTTGATTTACAAAAATCTAGTTTTTTAATCTGATATTCAATATCTGAAACGACAGCCGCCATGCTGGTTGTCATGTGACGTCACAATAGTGGTAAACAATGACATTTTGTTCGCAATATGTGTCAAAATTTTAGTACAGAGCTGTTTTGTTTACTCCTGAAATGACGTCACGACCTAAACATCATGGCGGCTAGCGTTTTCGCGCGCTAATTGGGAATGGTAATTTAAAATGTGTTTTTGGAGTACATAAAGGTTTCAAAAAAAAAAATTAAGAAATCCTCCGACATTGTGTGGGCGTAACGCGGGATACGGGCGATAGTAAAATAACGAACACAGACTTTCCAATCAACGTTCACAGTTTAATTACACAGTAATGCTATTTACAAGGCACTTATACCATCTAGGTTACGCAATTACATTTTAATTAGCACACACGAATGATTAACAGATCACTATTCTCAAACGTATGAGGGTAAGCCGAGACATCCGAAGAGCAACTGACTCGTCAACCTATGCAAGCTATAGATGGGCAATCTACCCAATCTACCGGGTAGATTGGGAATATTCCCAATATCTACCCATAAATACCTTCCCAGTGGGTATTTATCAGGGTATATAAACTTATGAACATTATAATTTTTTGTTTTAAATTTCACTTCAGAACTGTCAAATCTGTCAAATAATTAACTTGTTACAATAAATAACAGCCTAAAAAATATATGTATATTTTTAAGTTCCCCATACTAAAACTAAATCGTTTTTTTACAACTATATAACAAGTCTTGAGTATAATATTTAGAATTTCCGAATTACGTTATTTTATAGTTGAGAAAATGACATCTATTATGAAATCCAACATGGCGGCCATGCATTTTCGAAAAATATCGATATGAGTGTCTTTTTGTGGTGTGATAATTACAAAAAAACGGGGAGGGGGGTAAAGGCGTTCTAGGGGGTGAGGTGCGGTGTGCGGGGTGGTGTAGTGCGGGTTGCGGGTGGGTGAGACGCCCGATGCGGGGGTGAGGAGCGGGGTCCAGGGGGAGCAGTGTGGGAGGGGGTGAGGCGCGGGGTGTCGGGTGCGGGGGGGGGGGGCTAGGCACGGGGTGCGGGGGGTGAGGCACGGGGTGCGGGGCTGAGGCGCGGGGTGCCTCGTGGGGGGGGGGCACGGGGTGCGGAGGGGTGAGCCACGGCGTGCGGAGGGCTGGCGCGGGGTTCGGCGGGCTGAGGACCGGGGTGCGGGGATGAGGCGTGGGTGGGAGTGCGGGGAGCCTCCTGTTTTTCTCATGGTCATGTATACAGAGTGGAATTTTGTAACTTCACCTGGAGAGAAAGTACTTAAAATATTGGAGATAGCAAATTTTACTCAAAGGAAACAATCCTTTATTTTTAAAAAGAAGCAAAACTATATTCAAAGATTTTTGAAAATATGCTTCACACGCAGTAATCGAACCGGCTAAAATCCGAAAACATAACATCATGTACTTTTATGGAACGACATTTTTTTATAAATGTATGGCCGCTATCTTGGATATAGTGAAACAGATATTATAATTGTAGGATCAGCTATTACGGTCATTAGTACGGGAGGTGTGCTGACGAGACGCAGGCGCCACCTGGTGACGTCTTAGCGGAGTCTGAGTGATGGCGTAAGGGCTTGCATTAGAGATTGGGTATATAACTGGGTATATTCCCATAAATACCCAATCTACCCTATAAATACCCTCCCGGGTAGATAGGGTATGGGAAGATTGCCCATCTCTAATGCAAGCCCTTACGCCATCACTCAGACTCCGCTAAGACGTCACCAGGTGGCGCCTGCGTCTCGTCAGCACACCTCCCGTACTAATGACCGTAATAGCTGATCCTACAATTATAATATCTGTTTCACTATAAAGAAATCGTTGCACTAATAAATTTTTCACATTGTCCTTCGAGCCGAATATGAACCAGTGATCTTTGCACAGACTTTCTAAGCCGTGTCAGTTGTTTTAAAATTCATTAATAACAGTCAACTTGAGTGAGTCAACAGTATTTGACTCGCATAGCTCAACATTGTTAAACTAATAAATTATCTGTATAATAGTTTTATTACATAATTAAATCACTGTTATGTTAATGTGATATCCCTTGTAGTATTTTCCGTTAACATTTTGTTTACAACACTTCACTTAATTGAACTGTGAAATAAAACTTCCACAAATAAAATTGTTTTGCCTCATTCATTAGTAGTATTTTGGAGTCCTATTACGCGATCAACAGAATCGAAACTCCATGTACTTAGTAATACCACAAAATACACAGATACAGAAGGTCCGCTCAATACGCTCACTAAAATCCTAAGCATATACATGCTTATAGACGTATACGGTCGTTGTAGGCAAGGTCACGATACTGTTGTGATACTTTGCCGCGTGACCTTGCCTCGTACGACCGTATATTTCTATAAGCATGTATATGCTTATGATTTTAGTGGTTTGTATTGAGCTGAGCTTCTGTGTCTATTTTGTGGTAATACTGCGAAACATACTCATATGTAACAGTACCGGTAAAAGTCACACACGGTCATCTGGCCCCAAACTAGGATTCCCTGTATTATACTGATATACATACACGTATACATCTAAATACATACACACACTCAGCCACAGAGCAAAAAAATTTGCTCATCAGTCATCACAGAAGTTTTTGCCCTGGGTGGGATCGAACCCATGACTCTCGGATCAGTAGTCAGGTGCACTAACCACTAAGCCACAGATTGAGTATATAAAAAATACATATAAAACGCAACAACGTAGGCCGGCAACGCACTTGTGACTCCTCTGGTGTTGCGGGTGTCTATGGGCGGCGGTAATCGCTTACCATCAGGTGATCCGTCTGCTCGTTTGCCACCTCTGCCATAAAAAAAAAAAGACTTCCTTTAAACGTTTTACCATTAAAGTACCGATGAAGATAGGTAGTACCTAGTTTAAAGGTACTGGCAAAGTAGGCATTTTCAAACCTTCAAGAAAAGAGCGTACTCCCATATCAAAGGCCGGCAACGCACTTGTGACTCCTCTGGTGTTGCGGATGTCTATGCGCGGCGGTAATCGCTTACCATCAGGTGATCCGTCTGCTCGTTTGCCACCTCTGCCATAAAAAAAAAACAGTAATTAAGGTGCCATCTTCTATTTTATGTATTTCTGCGAGTTCTTATTAGTTTTGTTTAAGGTATAAAGGGCACTGAAGCGTAATAATATGCAGGAAAGTTCCCGAATGGCGGCCGAGCATCGGAAAACATAGCATCGGCGAGCCTTACATTCCGTGGAGCGAAGATCTGGATGTTGGCAGCGCTAAAATGGTCGTTGTGAAAACTTTAGATATCTCATCTCACTAATTTTATAAATACGAATGTATAGATGTTTGTTTGTTTCTCTGTTCCACTTTCACGCCGAAACTACTAAACGGATTTGATTGAAATTTGGTAGGCAGATATGCTAAATAAAGCACTCGGCTAACACATAGCATAAGTACCTTTTATCCCGGAAAATTTGAGAAATCCCGGAGGCGTGGCTAAAAACTGAAATGTTTACTTTGTCACTAGATGGCGCTGTCTTAACATTTATCTCTCTTTGGACCCAATTCTGAAGTCCACGCAGACGAACTGGCGGGCGGAAGCTAGTATGATAATAATATGTACTTAATGCTATTTTACCGACAATTACCTGAAAACCTGAAAATCACTTTCAATAAATATAGCTAAGATCTACCACAAATGAAACCTACTTTTCAACCGACTTCAAAAAAAGGAGGAGGTTCTCAATTCGTCGGAATCTTTTTTTTTTATTATTTTTTTATGTATGTTCACCGATTACTCGAAGACGCCTAAACCGATTTCGAAAATTCTTTTTTTGTTTGAAAGGGTATACTTCACAGGTAGTCCCATATAAATTTTATCGAAATCGATTCAGCGGTTTTTGAGAAAATCAACAAAAACATAGCAAAATTGGAGTTGTTGCGATTGAAGTCGGTTGTTTTTAACGTATTCAGCGTGGTCATATTTGTTTTAAACGCATTAAAATCAGTCCATCGCTGAGTTTGAGCGCTACGATGTCACGATAGCTGCAAATACGAAGTCACACATATTATAACAGGCTATGGCGTCAAGAGAGATCCATAGATACAGCCTCCTCAAACGAGGCATTTCTTTAAGGCTTTCAGCTCATAAAACTTGAATCGTAAACCCGCGACGGACATGCAATTATCTCTCTTTGTTTATTGCGATGTTCTTTCGTTTTGCTGAAGTTATAGGCTCATAAATTTTGAAATTGCCAATTTTTTTACTTACGTAGGTAAGGCCTGATAACTTAAGAAATTGACGAATTTTGCCTAGTAAATCTTTTAACGTTTTTACACTTTGTATTACCAAGCAATTTGTATTACCATCCCCCATCCCATTTCAAAGGTCGACAACGCAATTGTGACTCCTCTGGTGTTGCGGGTGTCTATGGGCGGCGGTAATCGCTTACCATCAGGTGATCCGTCTTCTCGTTTGCCCCCCCCCCCCATCACACATAAAAAAGGTGGTCAAAAATGGCTCAAAGGCCGCAGTTTAATGATTGCCATTTCCCGGTTGTCAGCGAATAAAAAGTAAGTCTGTTTAGGCAAGTAGCTTCCGCTCGCAACTTCGTCTACATCGACTTCAGAATTGGGTCCAGGGAGAAATAAAATGTAAAGGCAGCACCATCTAGTGACAAAGTAAAAATTTCAATGTTTTCAGATAAAAAGTATTATGATCCGAGTGCTTTATCTATCTACCTATCAAATTTCATCTAAATCCGTCCAGAAGTTTCGGCGTGGAAGCGTAACAAACAAATATCCATACTTTCGCATTTATATTATTAGTGAGATGACATACTGTGAAGGAACTTTAATTTTCTTTTCCAAACCTTTTATATCTATTGTTAACTCCAAAAATAGAGGTATTTTAAATTTTAAGTCTACATGTGGCTGTATGAGACATTAAATCTCTTAAACGGGGCGGGTGGAACGTTTCAATGCGGTTTTCCTTTAATTTTAAAGCATTTCTCATGTGTTAAAAAAGAGCGTTTGAAATTTTAAGGAGTTATACAGAATCAAATATGGAATACAGGAAAACTATTGAAATATCCGAACTGCATTTTTTTTTGTTTCCCATATAAATTGAATATTCAGATTTAGTATGGGAAGCTAAAAAAATATTTGAAGAGTGAATTTTTCAAATATTTTTCCTGCATTCTATACTTAATTCTGAGTAACCCCTAAAAATTTCAAACGCCCTTTTTTAACACCCTACATGGGGTGCTACTTTATTAATGCCCGATATTTTAGTCAGTGCTTCTACTCCTGAATCTGATCAACTTTCCCCAAGGAACCCGTAGTCAAATAGCAGAACAATTTTTGGACTCTTCATACTATGTATATACTATTTGGCCGCTCGGCTGATCAATTTGTATGAAGAGTTCAAAAATTATTTCGGCTGATCGATTTGTATGAAGAGTTTAAACATATTTTTTTAAAATCATATAACATAGGTTAATTGTTGTTTGTTAGTAACGTGCTAAAAACTTATGCTACCTTTTATGGAAATCGGTTTCAGTGGTTTTTGATTAATATGTATTAATTTAAGATCAGGGGTGGTACAATTTTCAATTTTGTTTGTTATTTTTATCCCTTTTCTAGTTGCAGTTTCCCAGAATCAAAACTTTATCCCCATATATGCAATATCTGCTATTGCTACATCTGACCTATTCTCATGCAAATTCATACGGGGGTCCGTCGCACTACGGCTTAACTAATCTGTGGTACTAGAACAAACAAAAATGCGGAGTTTTGCGTCCATAGTGGTTTTACTAATTTTAACCCACTTAGCTATATGATATGGTATATAGAGTTGTGGAGTTAGCAAACTATTAATTACTGCTTTCAAGTGAATAATGAGCAGATTTAAATTTCGCTAATTACTCTTTAATAAAACCTCGACTTGAAAGAGAGGTATTATAAAATTGAAGCTTACATGTACCTGTATGTTTCTCTATCTCTATTTTGTCAGGATTTAAGTACGGTTTTCCCACATAAATCAGGTTTCAACGCAATATTCTAAGCCATTTTTGGTAAAAATCAGTCCAGTGGATTTCGAGTTATTCATATTTTAATGTCTTCTTCTTTCTCGTCTCTTTCAAACTTCAACTATTACTTACGTAATTTAACCTTTACTTAACTAATGTAATATTAAAAGTTAAAGCTTTAAATAAGGTCGAGTTAATAACTTCCGTTAGCAAAATTAGGTTCCCGGCGCCCATAGTTAGGGAGGTTTTAATACACTGATGTCACTTTGTTTTACATCATTATACCGGAGCTGAGCTAAGCCACATTTTACTAAACTAGTGGCCCAATTGGAAACAGCTAGTTTAAAATTTGTCGGTGCCTGTAAAGAGTTCAAAGATTACCTGTAAAAGGGGTTGTTTTGACCAAGTGTCACCTTTTTATTAAGTATACTTGATAGTTGTGTCCAAAAAACGAAATTGTACTTAGCAAAGACTTCAAACGTAAATTGTACATACAGTTGTGTCTCGCGGATCATTTTAGCATCTGGTCTGGTATACACAGGTTGCCTTTTCTTAACAATTTCAGTAATAAAGTAGCAAAGAATAGGGGTGGAAATCCTCAAAAGCTTTTAAAATTAATAAAAAAAAAACAAATCGCTCGGCAATAATCAGCCAACTTTGTATGAAAATGCCAAAATATGTTTTTTTAGGGTTCCGTTGCCAAATGGCAAAAAACGGAACCCTTATGGATTCATCATGTATGTCTGTCTGTCTGTCTGTCTGTCTGTCCGTATGTCACAGCCACTTTTTTTCCGAAACTATAAGAACTATACTGTTGAAACTTGGTAAGTAGATGTATTTTGTGAACCGCATTAAGATTTTCACACAAAAATTGAAAAAAAATACAATAAATTTTGGGGGCTCCCCATACTTAGAACTGAAACTCAAAAAAAATTTTTTCATCAAACCCATACGTACGGGGTATCTAGGGATACGGGATAGTTCTTCAAAAATGATATTGAGGTTTCTAATATCATTTTCTTCTAAACTGAATAGTTTGCGCGAGAGACACTTCCAAAGTTGTAAAATGTGTGTCCCCCCCCCCCCCGTAACTTCTAAAATAAGAGAATGATAAAACTAAAAAAAAATATATGATGTACATTACCATGCAAACTTCCACCGAAAATTGGTTTGAACGATATCTAGTTATAGTAGTTTTTTTTAATACGTCATAAATCGTAAACCGCAATTTACCTTTCATTCAAGTTACAACGAACTACAAAAACTTTTATATTATGTTACTTGCTGCTACGGAACCCTTCATGGGCGAGTCCGACTCGCACTTGGCCGCTTTTTTTTTAAATATATTTTTTAATTGCTTCAGTAGATTATTTTCTTTCTCAAACTCAAAATGTTTTTTTTATTTAAGTAGTTGCTTTTACACATGATTTTAAATCGTCAATATTTTTTTCTACCTAGTAAAAAATCCCTACCACGCGGGACTTGTACACTCAACGTTTCGGGAAGTGTTTGCGAAGCGAGAAGAAACGTTCTCGTTCTCCTTTATCGGTAATACTGGAAACCATAACTTCGATATAACATATCAGTTAATTTTATATCTAAAATATATCATAATAATACATATAAATTTAAATTTTTCAGAACAAAATTAATCCATTTTATACTTATAACCACAAATAAATGATTTATGATTATGATTATGATTATGATCCAAGTTATCACCATGCTTATACTTAGTTTTGTATTTTGACATTTAAATATTTCATTAATAACTAAAGACGTAAAAAGGTAAAACCACTATCGTAGAAATCACTCGCAGTTCCACCGAACAAACAGAACAGGCGACTCAGTTTAAAGATAATGTGACAATATTTGTCTCCATCAACTGGATTAAGTTAACGGGATCGCCGTTAACGAGATTAGGAGAATTTTGTTAGGAGTTTGTTATTAACGTTCCTAATAGTTGCTTAGTGAGTAATAATGAAATGAAAGTTGATTTGGGAATAAAACTTTCTTGTTTTCCTCACTGACTTTCTTTCTTCTCATCGGACTGACTAAGTGGTTGTTAATGTGCCATGTAAATGAGTAAATAATATTAATTTAATAATTTTTATTAAAATTTGACGCTGTGCAGTGTTCAGAAAATATATACAGTTTTCGGGTGTTAATTACAAATAAATAAAATAATGAAATATTTGTCACTACAGGGTGTTAAAAAGTGCATTTGAAATTTTAAGGGGTTACTCAGAATCAAGTATAGAATCCAGGAAAAATATTGAAAAAATTCGCTCTACAATTTTTTTTTTGCAGTTTTTCATACAAATTCTCGATTCACTATTTAGATTTAGCATGAGAATCTGAAAAAAATAATTGAAGAGCGGATTTTTTCAATATTTTTCCTGGGTTCTGTACTTGATTCTGAGTAACCCCTTAAAATTTCAAACGCACTTTTTTTAACAACCTGTATAAACAGCATTTTTATTGAAATTGTAGAACTTTACTTACAATATTTGGATTTTCATTAATTGCAAAATTTTCGCTACACGAAGAAGTACAATATGAAGAAGAAGAATACACAAAGTGTGTATATAAGGTGCAACTTTATTAGTGCCCGATATTTCAGTCAGTGCTTCTACTCCTGATTCTGATCAACTTTCCCCAAGGAACTCATAGTCAAATGGCAAAAAATTTTTTGGAGTCTTCATACTAATCGATTAGCCGAGCGGCTAAATTAGTATGAAGAGTCAAAATTTTTTTTTGCGATTTGACTATGAGTTCCTTGGAGAAAGTTGATCAGAATCAGGAGTAGAAGCAGTGAGTAAAATATCGGGCACTAATAAAGATGCGCCTTATATACACACTTTGTGTATTCTTATCCGAACATATCCGATGTTCCTAGACAGCGTAGTAGATTTACGCGATCTAACGAATTTTAACCGATATTTTGTATAAAACGGATTGAATTCCTAAACATCACATTGTAAATGTAAAACGTCACGTTTTTAAACCACAGTGGGTAAACCTATTGAATTAATTCACCCGAAGGTAAGCGATAACGATAACGAAAAATAGAAGTCGGCTTAGCAGTCAAGATTTGTTTTTTTTTCCGGGACAAATTCCCCATTCCCCAAACGCAATGAGAGACTATCTTATTTTTTGTCGGAACAACTAAATGCTGTAACATTACAACCCTAATAATATTTAAACATGAAATATTGTACACTAGTGTACACTAGACTTCCGCTCGCGACTTCGTCGAAAAAGAAAAATTTTAAGGTGGCGACATCCTTGATTCACTAGTGACGAAGTGTAAATTTTACCTCCGAGAACTCTTAAGTTTTCCGGGATAAAAAAAGTATCCTACGTTATTAGCCGTGTGCTTTATTTATCTGCCAATCTTTCATCCAAATCCGTGCAGTAGATTTGGCGTGAAAGTGGAACACAGAAATAAACAAACATCCATGCTTTCGCATTTATAATATTAGTGAGATGAGACAAAGATACTCGGATTTTCATGAAAAACAGATTATACACAATCCTACTGTGACACATACATTCCTATCCACATTCCTGTCTTTACACGTACCTACCAAGAAATTCTTATCGCGACTGTTTGGAATGGAAACTGAATACGAAATTCAGTTTATCTGCGCTGTAAAGAAAATTCCGAGATTTCCTTTTAAGTAAGGTAACCATGAAAATTGTCATTTAATAGAGAACGGCTATCAGTATTTTAGTAGGTACAATAATTAAAATTGTTTCTTCATTTTAGTACTTAAAATAAATAAATTCGTTTCGTCAAAATTAATCATTTTATCAATTAAAATAAATACAAAAAATTAATACCAAGCATTTTTCCTGCTAAGAAACATATGTAGTTTTTTTATGGCATAGGTGGCAAACGAGCAGACGGATCACCTGATGGTAAGCGATTACCACCGCCCATAGACACCCGCAACACCAGAGGAGTCACAAGTGCGTTGCCGGCCTTTGATATGAGAGTACGCTCTTTTCTTGAAGGTTTGAATGTCGTATCGGTCCGGAAATACCGCAGGCGACAATTAATTCCTCAGTTTGGTTCAATAAGACCATTCCACCATTATATTTAGCAATTTCTGTCGTTCGACTAAAAATTGTCATCAGAAGTAGCTGGCTTGATCTAAACATCTCATCTAAATATCGAGTCGCTGAAGAGTAAGTTTATAAAGCAGTAGACAGTTTCCACCAGGAAACAGTGCGCACAGCTGTTGGCTCAACCGTTTGCGAGCGTGTATCAAACTCAAGAAAATTAAAAAAAAAATTTTTTAGACCTTATTTAATTACCTACTTTCTGTATAGATTGTATTAAGATCAAGTAAATAACTTCGAAAATATCACATTATTTGATCGTAATAGAACTTTTAGCTAGACTATGCATCTTTTTCATAGGTTTTTACAATACAAATATTGTCTCTTGTATCAGTTTTTCATAATGATAAGAACCTTCTACGCCATAAAAGTAGGAAGAATTTAAATATTTTTTCTATTATGCCTGAAACTATTGTATAAATTTAAAAGTCTCGGTATGAAATAAAAATTCGGGCATAATAAAGAAAGCCGCAAAGTGCCTATACGAAAATTCCATATTCTTTGCGGCCTTATGAAGGCAGACTTAGTCACCCTACTCGTAGAACAGTTTATTTCACAAAGCTGTCTGTTTCGGGTCTAAACAGGTATTCCAATAAAGCTTGGAGCGTTATACCTTACCATACCCTAGAGTGTGAACTACCTGACAGGACTATTACAACAGTGAAAATTAAATGTGTCTAGACCTTGTGATAGGAAACAACATGAAAATTTGATTCTTTCTTTGTTTCCTCTTTATGCCGTAACTTACCTTAGGAAACTCTTGTGACATGGAGAAGGCCTTAGGCTTTATTATATCAGTCATGGCTCAGTGCGGCTTGCGTGGGCGCCTCGATCACGCAGGTTAACTGACTACAGACACGGTCATAACCTAGATGGGTTTGGGTATTGGTGGTATTTGTCTCGACCGTTTCCGTGCTGTGCAGGGCACGTTAAGATGCTGGTGCCGGCTGCTATCATTAGATCGCAGGCCAAGCGACCCGCGTGCGTTTGCCCCGTATGACAATAAAAGGACCCTAAAAACATGTAATGTAACGATAGGTTGCGGGCGGCACGCATGCGGGCATGGCTCGCGTGCGTGCACAAATACGCATGACAATAAAAGCGCCCTAAAAAGCACTGAAACGATTTTAATAAAATTTATATGACCACTTCAAATTAAAATAATATTTCTTTTTTTTATTTGATATGTGGCAAACAAACAGACGGATCACCTGATGGTAAGCGATTACCGCTACCCATAGACACCCGCAACTCCAGAGGAGTCAAATCGAAACAATAATACTGAAATCGATCACAATGGCTAAAGTATTACATAATATCCACACAAAAACATACAGTTTAAATTCGTTTTTTTTTTGAGTTGATTAAAAATTGTTTTTGTGAATTTGAGTTGTAAGATTTTTACATGTTTTATTATTATCAATATTAAAACCACCAGTTTATATTATTTTCATGGCATTTAAACATACATACTTATATATATATATATAATACTTTGGTTATAGCAAACTTACCTTACTCTCAGCTGTTGAGATGTGACCAAAGAGACTCCATTTAAGACTCTCCTAAAGCCTTTTGAGGCGAAACTTAGGGGAACTTCCGTGGAGTTACCAAAATGGATTATGCGAGTTCGCCAGATTTTTATCTGGTGAGATCTTTTGGCCTTACTCTTAAGTGAGATTTGTGAGAAGCAAAAAGAAAACTCGTACAGTTTCCGTTTATAGTTCTTTGGTTCTATTTTAACAACGACAAAAGTTTATCGAATTTATTGTTGGCAAAATGCGGTTAAAGTAATTCGGGATTGGGGTCGTGAATTCGTAATTTAGCTAAATTGTGATATTTACTTCTACTTGGTAATATTAACTTATGGGAAAGAGTTCCTCGAAAACTTTTTGAGTACTTAATATATGAGGTGGCTCTTCAACCCGAAGAGGATCTTGGTCTTTGATATTTTGGCGCCATGCGTAAAGAGGATCAGGATCCATCGCCGCTTCTTGCCAGTTGGCTATTTGGGGGGCGTTTAGATCTTTTAGGACTTGGTCTTTTCAGCGGTATCTAGGTTCTTCAAACGGGCATTTACGTTCCCGTTGCTCCCCATCTTTTTTCTACCACTGGCGGACATCAAGAAAAAAGGTGCTTATCCACCAGTGGAGGAAAACGCTACAAGAATTCTCCTGTTGTCCCGTACTGGTGGATATCGCAACTGTAAGTAATATAATAATAATATCTGGGACAAATCACACACGGTCACCTGGCCCCAAACTAGGATTCCCTGTATCTTGGAAACCAGAGACTGATATACATACACATATACTTTTTAAATACATACATATATAGATATAATACATCCAGACTCAGAGCAAACAATTCTGCTCATCACAGAAAGTTTGCCCTGTGTGGGGATCGAACCCACGACTCTCGGATCAGAGGTCAGAATCGCTAACCACTTAGCCACCGAGTTAGCCTATAAGTAAGTATGTATGTGTCACTGTACTCCAACTTGGTTGTCCCTCATGTACTCTTTTGACGGCGCTATCCTTTCCAATTAGGGTTGCCAGGTGTCCGGCTCATCTCGTGTCCGGCCAAATATAAGCAAGTCCGGCCTGTTCGGCTTTTGTTAGGCTTTTCGTCGCTAGGCTTTCCGTCAACCCTCCGCCAAAATATGTCAAAAATATGTGAGAAATAAAATAAAATATTTTAACAACCAGTGCGTCAGGCTTTCAGGGCAAAATGTCCTGCTAAATATGGATCTGTGTCCAGCTTTTTTATTTTTGGGCCTAGCAACCCTATTTCCAATCCACTCCACGTGGTCGAGCCAACGCAGTCTGGTAGCCTTGGTTACGCTCAGTGATGATGTTTGTTTTGGAGATCATGTTTTCAATCTTTTTTAGAGTGCCTGGTTATACGTATATCGCATATTTCCATCTTTGACTGATCAGCTGTATCCTGTATAGTATCAGATAGAGCTCCT
The DNA here is from genome assembly GCA_958295455.1 of Coleophora deauratella. Lineage (NCBI taxonomy): Eukaryota > Metazoa > Arthropoda > Insecta > Lepidoptera > Coleophoridae > Coleophora > Coleophora deauratella. The sequence goes on along the minus strand of OY282390.1, from coordinate 2,821,663 downwards.
ATTTCTAGGTCGAGGGTCGCGGGTTCGATACAGAGAACAAACATTTGAGAAGCGAGCTGACGTGTAAGCTTTGTATTATGTAAGTAAGTACTTATACAAATAGAAGTGTGTTTATTGACACTGCACACTGGTTCTTATAAGATACTACAGGAATCTCAAGGGGTTTCGTAACTGATTTGTCCCTGAGAATTATTTTTTATTCAATTTCTAACTCGGGCAGAATAAGTAGTTATGGGTTGTAAAATCCAGATTAGTTAAATTTTGCGAACACTTTTTTTAAAATGCAAATGGCAGGCAAATGAGCAGACGGATCACCTGATGGTAAGCGTTTACCACCGCCCATAGACACCCGCAACACCAGAGGAGTCACAAGTGCGTTGCCGACCTTTGAAATGGGATGGGTGGGATGATCACTACTGCATTACTAATGATAGAACCAGTTCACCTCATAATATTCCTAGTATTGTTATTTATTATGCAGTTACATGAAGATTTCTGGAGTAAAAAGTGTATACAAAGAAACTCAATCAAAAGATATTTTTCATTTTCCTAGAAAAACTCTGTTTCTTTTAAATGTTTACAAACGTAATCTGTTCAAAGTCTAAGCCCTAGAGAAAAACCCATTTTGCAAAACTCAGGTTTTATTCAAACCTTACCTCAAAAGAAACGTAAAAAAACTGTAACCGTATTTAAACATCCTCTGTCTGTAAGCACTGTGAGGAAACACTCCAACAGAAAACTAGCATTTATTGCAACAACATTACGTGACTTCAGAACCAGAACTGTTACTTCGCGGAAAGTAGTACAGAGTTCACTAAAACTAGACTTATAGCTAAAGGATCCAAAAAGCCTTTGTCATCTTTTTTATAAAGATGTAGAATCCTTTTGAAATACCTGCAAATATTAACCGTGACTTTTACTCGTGAAGTTAAACATGTTTATATTAAATACAAAAAAATGAGGAATTCCAATACAAGAGTCCCAAAAATATTATCAGTAAGTGCTACGGCAAAAATTTTCAATGAATCGAGTTCTAGTCGAAGTTCCTTGGTGAAAATTATTCAGATATTTTTCAAGAAAAATCACCAAATAAAGATAAAATCTTTTATTAAGCCTTGTGAAAAATCAAAAGATATCTGGGCCATTAGAAAAAAATACAATATCTTGTGAACACACAAATAATAGAACTGATACCCTTGTGCATATTCTATTTTGAAGCTATCCTTCTTGAAAGGTTTGATGTCTGAATGTCTGCCTCTGAGAGACATGTGCCAGCCCGTTTCAAGTTCCAAGATATTAAAACGACTTATTCCACTACTCCCCAAAAATATGACGATGATACCAGAGGATGATAACAGCATTTCTGCACGGCACCATTTCTTTGCATTCACTAACAAGTACGTTACGTTTTGGCCGATTTGTATATTTGCTTGTTTAACGTTCGGTTTTGGACAATAACCACACAAAGTTTAAAGCTTGTGTGTATTATCATTTTACGGTAGTTACAATAAAAAAAACTTTAAAAATACACGTTTGTTGTATTAGAAGGTTTTTCTTCACCTAACTTCACAGTGGCTTATACATATGAAACTGAAAAAAATCTCCAAGAAAATTTTAAAACTCGAGAGTTTTGTCAGAGCAGAGTCCAAAAATGATATCTTACTTACCTATTTTTGGACTTTCAACATTAAAAAAAAAATAATCATATACACCATTTAATTATAAACTACTGTGCCAATGAAAGTATTTCGTGCGTGACATCTCGGTTGGTACAGCGACTCTAGTTAATTATTTATTGGTTCCGTACTAAAACTTCACGATGACTGGAACGCAGTGGCATAAAGAAACTGGAATAGAAAATCGATTTACATGCTTGGACTGCTGTGTCTATTGGTTTCTTATGACGATTCTTCTACTTCTATACTATATTTAGTCAGTGTATATTATAGTCAGTTAAAAAAAAATATGGAGGGAGTTTCTTTGGAGACGTCGTTTCTTCTCACTCCGCAAACACTTTCCAAAACGGCAGGTATACGTGTTCCGAGTGGTAGGAACCTCGTATTAGGTAGATAAAATACTAACGTTCGAAAAGTGTACACTGCTACCTACTTCGAATAAAATATTTTCAATTCATTTCAGTTTCATCTTTCAGTTCGTATACCGTTGTCAATTGACATAAAGTTAGGAGAAAGTTAAATGTATCGACCTGTTTTACATTATTGTCACGAGATCACTTTGTCAATATTTGATAGGGTTGTGATAGCACTATAAAATTTCTTATTGAAAAACTACTGTCTTACATAATATACCTAAAAAATAACTGAAAACTTTGCCATAGCTGTATAATATACAGTGAAAACCGAGACATGGTTGGCACTTGTTCGGCTCGCAATTTGGATTTTATCAAGTGTAGTCGCATCCTTAATATCCTTTAAATAAGGATGATTATGAAATGGAAAAATAAAATAAACACAAAAACTTTTATAGACCTTTTTCTATAGACAATAAAAATATAATATATAAAAAAAACAAGTAAAAAGTGAGAGTCAGGTAACTTTACTAAACAATAACAAAGTTATTATAGTAAGTAAATAAGTAAGTAAATCTTTATTTGCTTAGAATGTGGTGCAAATTAGATAACAAGATAAAATTTTAAAATAACATAAATGTTCACACACATTCAGTCTTATTTGAAGACATGCAAATAAGTAGTCGTCAAATGAAGAATAATAATTAAAAAAATGCAAAACTAAGACTTAGAAATTACCTCGAGTTGTTATCCAACAACTCTTTTTAACCGACTTCAAAAAAAAGGAGGAGGTTCTCAATTCGTCGGAATCTTTTTTTTTATGTATGTTCACCGATTACTCGAATACGCCTGAACCGATTTGGAAAATTATTTTTTTGTTTAAACGGGTAAACTTCACAGGTGGTCCCATATAAATTTTATCGAAATCGATTCAGCGGTTTTTGAGAAAATTAACAAAAACATAGCAAAATTGGAGTTGTTGCGATTGAAGTCGGTTGTTTTTAACGTATTCAGCGTGGTCAATTATGTACAATAAAAACACTTTTCTAGCAACCATATCCTAAGTTTCTTTATAAAACGTCGCCAGGCAGTCTTAGACTACTTTCCTGATTATCCTTCAGGCTTCCTCCTGATACTTCAGAGACCAAGTAAAATTGGAAAGCGTGAATAAAATTGGGATGGAGACCTTTTCTTAGGGACGGAAATAGGCAAGATTAAGTTGGTAGGTATTCAGATGATGCGTTGAATCAACTTTGTATTGTAGCTGCGTATGACAAGTCACGCGCTACTCTGGTATTGACTTCAGCGATATTGTTTTTGTTCTGTCTCTGTGAGTGTCATATTGGAAATTTGTTATTTGTTTACTTTGATAAACGGAAAAATACACTGTTAGTTTATCACTTCCGTTGCGTAGTAGCTAGTCTTCTCACTTTACCTCATGAGGTCGCAGGTTCGATTCCTGACGGGTTTTGTTGGTGAGAGGACATCTGAGCCTATTTTGCTAGCTACTACTACTTTATCTAAATCTTGGCACAAATAAATATCTATGTAAACAGCATTGGTATATTTTGGCATGAAGATAACATAGCCAATTCTTCGTTGCGTTCTGGAATCTTGGTAAGCCAGCTACCATCTTTAGGCATCAACATCACTTAGAGTCAAGTGAGATGATGCTAAAAGGGCTTATCAACTGTTGTTAAAACGTAACATGTGAGTATAGTCCACAGATTCCTGAGGAGGGGCATCTATCTATCTATCAGCCGAAAGACGTCTACTGCTGGACAAAGGCCTCCCCCTAGGATTTCCACACCGACCGGTCCAGTGCGGCTCGCATCCAGCGGCTTCCCGCAACCTTCACCAAGGGCATGTGCCATTCGAATAGCTACTTTTCTGGTGTCCATTGCCAAGCCGTACTACTGTAAATACAGAAATTAGCGTAAATAAGAGAGTTATGTTTTAACTCAGGAAATAAGGAACTGGAGTTGGCTATGATCTTGAAATAAAATAAAATTTCTAATAATTTAGAAAAAGCAAAGTCTTACTGACTTTCACTTTACTAAAATTACACGTTCAATGCTTTTCTTTTACTCCAATTATTCTGACGGAGATAATATACCTAATACATGCTCTTCAAGCTATTTCTAGGGCGCAAATACATTAAAACCTTCTTCGAATGTGATTAAACAGATCTATACCTACATTAGATAAGCTCTTTATTAACATTTTAAGAAAGTATCAGTTAATTAAGCTAATGATTTTGTATTTTGTAAGTGTAAAGATTCAAAATCCAAAAAAAATAACAAAATTCGAAATATGTTTTTCCGAAGTAGGTAGCACTTTTAGAATATCATCTTTCAATTTACCTAATCTTCCTACCACTTGGAACTCGACAACGTTTTGGGAAGTGTTTGCGGAGAGAGAAGAAACGTCGTCGGATCCAAAAGAAACTGCCTCCAACACATTTTTTCAAATATGCCTTACATGATTGCATTCCTTGGAAAAAGTCACTCAGTTTTATGACAATATCCAGATTCTGAGGACGCGATTCAATTTCAATGTATACGCCGAAAAAAAAAGCATGTCCATTTTATTATATGAAATCTTTAGAAATCAAGTAACAACACGAAAAGATTCGCTATATCATCAAGGATTCAATGCACGGATTTGAAACAGTTCGCTGGCTAATTCCGCCCGGCTCACCCGGGTATGAACCGGTTGAACTGACATAAGCCAAACGTGTTCCGGTTACGAACGTACCCGGTACCGTGTGTCTCTTGACTGATTTTGAAATGGCTAATCAGGACTTCTGTTTAATGGTATAAAGACGTCACTGTAGAATCGCGTACATTTCACGTACATGACACGTACATGTCACGTACATGACACGAACATGTCGCGTAAATGTCACGTACAAAGTTTTTTTTTAATACAAAAGAAATATTTTTTTTACTCTAAATCAAAACAAAAAATGACACTTTACAAGCCGTAAAATATACGTGTCATTTCACGATTTATAATTTATGCTGATGGCGTTAACTATTATTATTATTTACTAATCAGAGCCTTTTGTAGCAGGCACTTGTTGTTATCCTTGGAGTTGGAGTTGTTATCCTAGAGTTTTTGAAGTTATTTAGCTTCAAGAATGGTTTGATGAGCAATTAAAAATGTTTATAAATAAATAAATATTTATAGTAAAAATATATTTGCGTCCCATGCAAATAGAAAAAAGAAATCGAAATTACCGAGAACTATATTACAAATCAAATAATAAAAAAACCGGCCAAGTTCGAGTCAGACTCGCACACCGAGGGTTCCGTAAAATATAAGTATTATAAGGTACACGGGAAGTACCCTATAGGTTTTGATTCCCATGTGAGTGTCCAAATATGTGGCATAAACGGCTGTATCTCTTAATTGCGTTGTCATAGAAGATTGATTTTTTCACAGCTTCAAGGGATTGTAGGCCTAAGAATTTGATATGAATTTCCAAGTTCGAGTCAGACTCGCACACCAAGGGTTCCGTAAAATATAAGTATTATAAGGTACACGGGAAGTACCCTATAGGTTTTGATTCCCATGTGAGTGTCCAAATATGTGGCATAAACGGCTGTATCTCTTAATTGCGTTGTCATAGAAGATTGATTTTTTCACAGCTTCAAGGGATTGTAGGCCTAAGAATTTGATATGAATTTCAACTTGAAACGTCTACGCGTTCCTAAGAAAAATAAATAATAATAAAAATAAAAAGGGTCTTGAAAGACAGACAGACGAACGGACAACAAAGTGATCCTATAAGGGTTCCTTTTTTCCTTTTGACGTACGGAACCCGAAACAAGGAAATAAATTAATAACAAATATAATTAAAGTGTAAATATTACGTCACCTGATAATAAGGTAATTCCTTATACCAGGCAACCGCCGTCTTTACCTTGAGGTAGGCAGTTATTTGTACAACAGGATAAGAAGAAAAATAAGATCAAATAAATTCTGCACAAAAGCTAAATGATTGTCAAGGAGCACAAAGCAATCAGAAATCACAGAGAACGCGAACAATTGATACTAAATTTTGCATTTCCCTCAAAAGATTAACGACAGTGGACTACGGTTCATTTGAAAATGACAGTCAATAAGTGAATTTCAATCGAGGGGAATAAATTTAAATGTAATTTGGAGTTGAAGATGGAAATTTTAAATATCGATCACATCGCCCCAGTTTCGAGCTGCGTATTTTGTCGTGGTATTGAAAGACACTCAAGGAAAGTTTCTCATCATGCTGTATACATTTTGTTCTACGACTTGGCCGAATTCGCAAAAAATACTTAGTATACAAATACAAAGTCTCTCCATATAAAATGAACAAGACCAAAGAGCTGATCGATTTATACTATACAGGGTGTTGTTTTGGTCGACAACGAGCTTTTAAGGGGTGATAGTATACATGATACTGATGCCAAAAAAAAATATAAAAATGGTACCTTAAATTTTCGAAAATCTTAGAAAATAATTTATTATGGTATCCTTGTTTCCGTGCGTAACCTATTTTAACAATGAATGGTTGTAGCAACGAGGCGAGGTGTGCGGGGGTGCGCGAGGGGTCCCCGACTGCGATTGCGCCGCGCGGCGCGAGCAGTGTGCCACATGCCACAAAAAATATTATAGGTATTTTTAGAACAAGTACCATGTATGTATGAAGATTAAAAAAAACTTTCAAATTCAGCAAAGTCGTAAAAGATAAGATATTGCCAAGGGATTACCAACTGTGGATAAAAAAAAAACAGAAAATGTTCAGAACGATTTGTAGAAACCCCGTTAAAGGGTGCTATATACGTTTTTGAACACCTATATACCAATATCAAGGTTTTCTTATGTGAATATACTTTGTAGGTGAATTTTCAGTACAGTTTCGAAATTCTATTAGAATAATTAATAGCATTACATTTTGTAATATAGCCTGTTAACATTTTTAATTTCGTACCTTACAATTAAATTTTAATTGCAATTAAAATTGTTTGCTAAGCTGAGTTTGTTAATGAATGCGGTAACAATCAACTTGCTTGATTGTTTAGATACACAATACTCAGTTAATTTTGTGAAAAAATGTCAAAAAAAAGTTTTCAACAAAAAATAATAGAAATGATGATCAGAAAAACAACTCCTACAAATGGCACAAGTAAACCCTGACATCGAAATAATTGCCAATTTATATCAACTAATATAAAAATAAAACAATGCAAGAACTAATTAACAAAATAATCGAAAACTATTGCTTGAGCTGACAAAGAAGCAAGTAGATGAAACACTTTACAGCAGAAATAATCCACCTTACAGAAAAGATGAAAAATACATTATTTTATACATGGTGTCCCTTTAGTAAGTATTACACAAAAATGTCCATTAAATTCAAAGGTTCATTTCAAAGTAGCCGAAGGGGACAGTTCGTCCTGACAAATTCAGGGATAACTTTGACAGTTTGCAAAAAAAGAAGAAAACCATAACGAAAAGGAAAAATGGAATATGACATGAATAAGAAATCGATAATAATGAAAAGGGTATCGATGTGACAGGAGAGGATACCTAAATTCCTTGTAAATAATATTGTATTTTGTCAAACGATTAATGTTTATAACGAAAGAGTTTTTACATTATTCTTATAAAATATTTAAATCTCGAATAAATCGAACCAAAGAGTATGTAATCATTACGTTTTAACAGTCAAAAAGTTTTAGAAGTTTTATTTCATCGCATTCAACTCTGTGCTGCTTATGTAGTCACAGTGCAAGGTAAGATAAAATTAGCAATATTAAAAGCAGAACACGTAAATCTGGAAATCTGCAAGGAGGTTTTATATTAAGTCTTACACTACTTACTCAAACAAAAATGCCATGCTATTTTTCCTCTGTCGGTACAACATTACACGCTCGATACGACAGAGTTTGTGATAGACGAAATACTTTCACGATCCGCGAATTGGACTACTATGACCCAAAATAATGGTTACGCGGTAAGTACACTGGCGTACAGAGATACCTGAACCCCTAAAGCTATTCGTGATACATGATGTATTATAGTGTCACCAACTTACCTGTAAAATGAAGGATGGTGCCACTATCGAAAATTCAATACAAACTGACAACAACAAAATTATGTTTTCATACTGGCATCAGTAGATCCGCTTTTTTCCTTTCTACAGATGAGTTGGTGGCACTATACGGAGAGGTCAGATATTTTTGTGGCAGTCTGTACTATTTATCGTGTTACTTAGCGCCACTCAGTACGTTTTTGTCTTTTGAGATGATACAGCCTAGTTTGATCTTGTGATCAGGGAATATGGAATGCAATAAAGCTATTGAATATTGAGTAACATCCAGAAAAAAATATACCATTACTGTGAGAAAAGTATGCAAATCTTTTTAGCATTATATTAGACCTAAAATATTTATTTTTTAAATCCAGCTACCTATCATGTAATTTATATTTTTCTCTTGAATATTCAATCTCAACACCTACAAGATGCGATACTCCAAAACTATTTTCAGTCTAGTAAACTCAATAAACAAATAAGATATACTCAATCTCAATATAAATATAAACAGCTTTTTTTCACCATCTATTTGTATTATCTCTATCTAATCCACCTTATGCATCTAATATCATTAAAGTTCAGATATTTTTAAACTTGGAGACTCAGATTTTCAGGATTCGTCGCAACTGGGTTCTGACTTTAGCTCTCTATGTGTGTTTTATTGTCTATACAAAGGCGTAAGTTATAAGTAAGATGATGCCTAAAACACAGTTCTATTACTCCACCCTTCGCCATCGGAGCAGAGTTCATCCCCTTCAGCTAAAGTCAAAATATCAAATCTTAAGATTTCAGAGGTGTTTCTTTCTTAGAACACTGAAGCTGTGAAATGAGCTTCCAGCCTAGGTTTTCTCTGAGGGCTACATTATACGACCTCTCAAGAAGGGATGGAAAAGGTTTTCGAAAGATTGGCAAAACATTGATAACACCCCAGGTACGTCTTTTTCCTACAATTGACATTTAAATACTCCTTTGCTTGATGTATAATAATATAATAATATCTGGGACAAATCACACACGATCATCTGGCCCCAAACTAGGATTCTCTGTATCTTGGGAACCAGAGACTGATATACATACACATATACATTTAAATACATACATATATAGATATAATACATCCAGACTCAGAGCAAACAATTCTGCTCATCACAGAAAAGTTTGCCCTGTGTGGGGATCGAACCCATGACTCTCAGATCAGAGGTCAGGATCGCTAACCACTTAGCCACCGAGTCAGTCAAATAGGTTCCTCAGGAATAGTTGTTCAGTTTCATGAATTGCAACTACTATTTGCGGATTGTCTGCAAATAAGAAGTAATTCATACTTCAGTACTGTAAAAATTTAAGGTAAAAATAATTAAGCATGGCGCTCCTGAAATATCTGTAAAGGCTCAAACTGGAGTCTGAATACTGAATCTGAACTTTCCCGAGTGGTAAATATAGCCCTTTTGCAAAAATAAACTTTTTATAAAAATATATCGGCTGATATTTGGAAAAAATGTTCTAATGTGTTAAAGCCCCAGGTCTATGGCAGATTTTTTAAGAGACCTCCCAGACGTATCCGTCGATGGTGACACACTTAGCTAGCCTGGGGACTGGGGACTTGCAAAACCAAATTTGTTTTTGAAAGTCCTATTGCAGTAAGCAATCGTATGTGTAATGAACGTACACGTAACATTTAAACAAATTGTTCATGCTAAGATTAAAAGCCAACCAAATAAAGCCAATACATGAGACCCACCTGACCTACTTAAAGTCTCCAATATGAAGGTTTCGTTAAATAAACCGAACCAATCTTGGAACTAGGTGGGCTTGGGCTTCGGGTAGCGCAATAATGTACGAGAGTGAAGTAAACAGCATTTTACGCGGTCGCTGTCGTCGACTGGTGTTATTATTTTTATTATTTCACTTCAATTTTTTTTAACTGTTTTTAAGTAAAGTTATGGAATATTTATAAAAAGGATGATGGTGAAGGATTATTTTGAGGGTTCCATTTATAGAACTAGATGAATTTTAACATTTAACTAATTTTAGTTTCCCAAAAAACTGAGTATATAAGAAATATTAAAGTTGTTTTACTAATTAGGTGTTTTTTTTTTATAATTACGAAATGGGAGGACTTTGCCTTATAGTCAGACAGAACAGGCTAGCGACAAAAAATGCGGTATAATAACTGATCTAGCCAATACAAAAAACAGGTAACAAACCTAACAAATTAACAAGGACAAAATCAAACAGATGACGGAAATGTTTCGTTGGTACCCTTTGGTTGAGGAAATCAAAAAACGTGAACCTTTTTCTGCATAAAATTCTATTTTTCTATTTGACATTCCACATCTCATTAAAGGAGTGATTTTCAACCGACTTAAAAAAAAGGAGGAGGTTCTCAATTCGTCGGAATTTTTTTTTTTTTTTTTATGTATGTTCACCGATTACTCGAAGACGCCTGAACCGATTTCGAAAATTCTTTTTTTGTTTGAAAGGGTATACTTCACAAGTGGTTCCATATAAATTTTATCGAAATCGATTCAGCGGTTTTTGAGAAAATCAACAAAACATAGCAAAATTGGAGTTGTTGCGATTGAAGTCGGTTGTTTTTAACGTATTCATGCCAATGTCTAGTGAAAAATGGGAGAATCTTCAATTAAAAAAAAATGGCGGAAACGCCAATGTCAAGTGAAAGGCACGGCTCTAAGGGTGATGGGCACTTAAAGACGCTCCACGAGGTGGTTTGTTGTTGGAACTCAAAAAACGGAGCTGTCTCCCGAGTTAATTCTCTTTCTATGACCGCTTATCTCTGAATCTGAATCACAGCTATTTCCCCATCACAAAAATAACGTTCAAACTACTCTGAAACGGAAATAATTGAAAAAATAACTTAGCAGACGTGTGCTCGGTACAAGTCCCGGCAACCAACCTACGTAAAATTAAAAAAAATTGGACAACAAAACAAAGAGTCACACCAGGTCGACCACGAGTGAATTAAAAGTTAGGGGTTGAGTCAGATCATCCAATCCTGCAACGTAACCTTTGTTGAAAGAGGATTCATAAATTTATGTACTGGTGTTCATTTGCAGACTTTTTTAAATTTTCGTCCATTTTATTTGTTGAACATGGCAAAGATTGGCACTGAAGATGACATTAGAATTAAAGATGACAGTCGTTACGCCACGTCGGAGGCCTTTTAGGCGGTTTGAAAACTTCTGACACTGAGGTTGGCCACTAGCCCCAAAATATCCACCAATCCGGATTGGCCCCCGTGTGTGGAGTATGGCCTAACCTTCCCGAGTTATGGGAAGAGACCCGTGCCCCTGCAGTGGGGACGATATGGGTTGTTAACACAATTTGTTGAACGTCTGATTACCCTGTACTAGTTCGTCTGTCTGTTAAACCTTAAAATGACTATGGTCAATATCGATGTTTAGTCACTATTCAGGTGGGCTTAGCTAGCGAGTTCTATAAAGTTGATCCCCGATGGGAACTGGACCCGTGACATGCTTTTGTGTAATGAATGGAAATACTACTACTATACGGTGGTTTTCAAAATGCCTATTCACAATTCAAACAAAAAAAATATACTTCCTACTGATTACATTTATTTATTGAGGTATATTCGGAATAACTTAATTACTGCTACCAAAACAAAATCAATTATATCCCAATGACTTTCCGTCTTAGTGACTGCGTGTGACCCAAATGTACATTAGATTATCGGAAATGTCAGTTACATTACTATCTCTAATATTCGACAGTATTATACAATATTTCCCAAATTAATAGTGCGAAGAGGAATTGATAGAAATGTACGTCCATTTCAAATAGAAAATAACTACATTGCTAGTAGTTGAGGCAAGTACGTACTAGTACGTGAGGTCATTGAAGATTTAGCCCCTAGAATTATCTAATCTGTACCTTAGGAGATAAAGAATTCTCATTAACTAGAATTTGGAGATATACCAGTATATTTAGGATCCAAAATACCTTATTATGGTAAGAGATACCCTAATATTTGGACAATATTTGCTTGATATGTTTTCTATCAGAGTTAGATACTTTAAATCACCAAACTTTTAAATATGGCTTAAATTGAACTGATTTATATTTTGTGAGAGCAAAATGAAGTTGTGAAATGAAAATTGTAGGAAAATATCGACATAATGGTAATTAATAGCATATTTATCGGTTTTCCCCATTAGGATAAGATACATATGCGACCGTATGCTGCTTTGGTCAGAAATGATATAAAACTGGCACTACCTATTATATGGCTGTTTGATTGTGATTGTTTTTTGTTTGCCACAAATAGTTTATTCATCTTCTATTCTATTTTTCTATTTGGCATCCCACATTTCATACCGAGCGTGATTTTGCCAATGTCTAGTGAAAAATGGGAAAATCTTCAATAAAAAAAATTATGGCTAAACGCCAATGTCAAGTGAAAGTGACGGCTCTAAGGGTGATGGGCACTTAAAGACGCTCCACGTGGTTTGCTGCTGGAACTCGGAAAACGGAGCTGCCTCCCGAGTTAATCCTCTTCTTATTATCGCTTATCTCGAATCAGCATCACAGCTATTTCTCCATCACAAAGATAGCGTTGAAACTATTCTAAAACGGTAATAATTGTAAAATTAGCTCAACAGACGTGTGCTCGATACAAGTCCCGGCAACCAACTCTCTTATTAATCTTCACTTGTTTGATAATTGCATAGACACAATACTTCTAAACAGATATCGTTTTAAGGGTTAAAAATACTTTTTAATTGGATTTTAATAATTAGTAAAGGGTTCTTATATAGGGTACTTTGTAAAATACCTGATTAACCATTGACCTCTACTAACGAATCTGAATAATACACAAAACATAATTCGATAAACATATAGTTTTAGCTCTAAAAAGCGTTGATAACATAATCCCATTAATATGAAAGGATCTTACAAAAATACAGGGGTACGAAAGTTATTTTAGAAAATATTATCTTCTGGCAGCTAATCCAAGAAAAATACGTGTAGTGCTAAAGTCGGAGTGAATTTTACTGCTCTGCTTGTGCTTTTAGAATCTTCGATTGGATTATCACATGTAAACATCATGTTCTTGGGTTTTTTGTTAAAATATAAGTATGTATTTAATTTACGAAATTATTAGTTAGTTTGCTTGCTAATGTAGGTAGGTATTTAATATACGAAATGGTTTAATCACTTAAGTGTATTATAATATATTTTTAACACAAAATCTCTTCATATTTATATGTATAGCTACCCATTATATTCATTTTGATATCTTCTTTAGATTTTGGAATGTGAAATGTTGTTAGATTCATTTTAGTTTCTAGATTGACAAAGAAAAAGTATTTTTTTGCCAGGTTTTAATTTGTATGGTGTGTTTGTTAAAATTTGACTCAATTTTTTAACTTTTAAAATGTACATAAATTTAGTTGCAAAAAATATATCTTAAACTTTAAAGGGACGTAGTAGCACATTAAATATTATTTTAAGTGACTATCCTCAAATGCCTATCTACAAACTTTAACGTGAAATCACTAAAATCACACGCTACCCCGTACCTACTACTTATCACAAAAACAATATTATTGTTATTTCGGAGACAGGAATCCAAATAGCGGTTGCTATCGCAGACCTAAGTAAACATAACGTGTTTGCGAGTCCTCCTTGCTTCGCGAGAAATGACATATCTTCAGTGAAGGTGGTGGATCGCTGGGACGGAATTTCGTACTAGTCCATTATATTGTACATCGGTATTTTAAGTTAACACGTGAACCTGTATAAAGTAATTGAATTTGATTAAATATTTCAGTAAAATAAGTTATATTTCCATGACCAAGTGGTCGGAGACTTTTTTGATAAGATTTCTTTTCTTTTAATAGCCGAGGTGGCAAACAAGTAGACGGATCACCTGATGGTAAGCGATTTTTGCCGCCCATGGACACCCGCAACACCAGAGGAGTAGAAATATAGTTTATTGTAAAAACTGAGTAAAATAAAACTGTTACAGATATAACAATATGCGGCTTGAAAATTTCTGACACTGGGGTTGGCCACTAGCGCCACAAACTCCAACAATCCGGACTTGACCCTCGTGTGTGGAGTATGACCTAACCTTCCCGAGGTATGGGAAAAGACCCGAGCCCCTGCAGTGGGGACGTTATGGGTTGTTAACTCACAGATTATAAGTTTCATCAGTTTACCCATTTCCGGCATACAGTAGTGTTTACAGAGGTATAATGTAAATAATTTATTACAAAAATACTTTTCTAGGGTTTAAAAAACTTTTATCAATTATCCATTCCTTCAATTACCCTTGAAATAAGCACCATTTATTGAATTCCGTCAATCGGGCAAGTGATAAAAAAATTGGCTCCCACTACAATATCGCTTTTACTAAATATATACTTAACATTTTGCTAAGACAAAACACATATTATATTGAATGTATGTACAGATACATATGTACGGAATGTACAGACAGATGCAACAAATTCTTAGTTCCATGGTAAGTATGGGTAAAGTAATGGCATAGCTAAGTTATAATTTAAAAAAACAACATTCTTAGGCATTCAAGTTCCTCGTGGTAGGTAGGTAGAAATTACAATAGAATTTAAAAAAGGCCTTTAATCATTTACTTTAAATATATTTTTTTGAGTGCTACAGTGGAGACCGCGTTTGGGCAAACGTAGCGTGGGACGCCCCCCGACTAGGTGGAGCGATGATTTGCGCAAGGTAGCTGGCAACAGCTGGATGCGCGTGGCCGAAGATAGGTATAAGTGGCGTGCCTTGGGGGAGGCCTATGTCCAACAGTGGACTAATGCAGGCTGATGATGATGATATTTTTTTATTTTTTATAAAGCTACAATGTTGCACACTGGGACCCGCTCATATAAGGTAACGCTCAAAACTCAATTACCAAAATGAAGGCATTTAAAAAAAAATACATGAGGGTAGTCTTAGGTATATGATATTAATTAAAAAATGTGTCACTTTTTTCTAAATAACCAGAAAGTGATATGAAATTAAATTACATACAAACATTTTATAATTTTTATCTTTGTATTTCGTATTTACTATACGTCTGATTACGTAAAGTAAATGCAATCCCCTTTAACTCATATTTAAATTTAAAAATCCCACTCGCAATTCTGATCTCCTTTCTCAAATGATGCCCTTTTTAAGTAAGCTACTTTATTTGTATAATGGGGACATACCGGACAATAGAACCAAATATTTTCAAGGTATTACAAAAGTATCTGAAGGCCTTATTTTGAAACATAAAGGAGAACGAAAGCAATAAAACTCCTTGGGTGAAATTACGGTTTCATTTGACCACTGATTCGGATATATACAGGAGTTGGAAAAAATATGAAAATATTATGAAAAATGAGGTAAGAAAAGATATTTACGGTTTTAAATATAACTGATTTAGGCTTGGTTTGTGATCTGGCCTTTTTAGTAGGCATTATATAGATTTTATAATTAAAGTTATCACAAAATTGGTATAGAACCTGAAAACTGAGGCTTTTACTCATCGTAATAAACACCTTTTTTAACCGACTTCAAAAAGGACGAGGTTCTCAATTCGACTTTGTTTTTTTGTATCTATGTTACACGATTACTCTGCCAATTGTGAACTGATTTTGATGATTTTTTTTGTTTAGTAGGCCATACTTTAGAGGTGGTGTCCAAAATTTTTTATCGAATTTAATTTAGTGCTTTTTGAAAAAATCAACAAATACAAAAAAATCATAGCAAAATCATAGTTGTTACGGATTGAAGATGGTTGTTTTTAACGTGTTTAGGGTTGTGAAATCGCAAAAAAATTATCCTAGATGGGTGTTTTGTATAGATTCCATAAATGTTTTGTTTTTTAGTTTTAGCTAAGTTTTTAAACAAAAGTTGTTCCGTTTTATAGGTATAAGCCCTAGTTGGCAGGTCATGTTTAAAAAAAGTCTGTTTAAAATTTTAAGGGGTTACTCAGAATGAAATATAGTAATATTTTTCCTGTAGTCCCTCTTTGAGTCTGATTAACCCCTTAAAATTTCAAACGCACTTTTTTAACACCCTGCATTCTACCCCGTACAGATGAAAATTCTGATCCAAACGATTATTTTTAAGAAAGGACAAAATCCCTAGAAAATGATTACTTAAAAACATTGAAAACAACCCATATCGTCCCCACTGCAGGGGCACTTATAAAACCTTACCCAAACCATACTGAACGAAAACAGAACGGATTTTCCCGGAAAACGTTGGACACTAAAACACGGGTAAATCTCCGAAATATTATAATATAAGCACGATACCCGGATACATTTCAGATATAAGCCACAAATATTAGAATAATGAATAATGCATGAAAGACAGGCGGGTCAAGGACCGATGCTGAACTTGTGAAGAAAGTTTGGGTCTTTTTTTTTCAGGTAAAGGTCTGGACACAATGTCGAATAAGGTTGATTTTAATATTAGTGATATACAGTTTATCGCTAGCATATTGTAGGTTGCGCTCCGGGTACAGTATTTTCTAATATACTTCACCTGGAATTCACGAAGTACAGAAAAAAGCCCATAAACAGAACGAACCAGCCTTTTTTGAAAAGTTGATAGGAGCAGTCCTACCATGAATATTTTTTATAAGTTTTTGATTTATCGAATCCCGATAGAGTTCCTAAGGAATTATTAACTCAGTATACTTTGATAAGCTTTTTTGTTCCTGTTGATTTTTGAAAAAGCGCTGAATCAATATTTTTTATGGAACCACCTCTGAAGTATAACCTACCACTACCAAACAAAATAATTGACCACGCTGAATACGTTAAAAACAACCGACTTCAATCGCAACAACTCCAATTTTGCTATGTTTTTGTTGATTTTCTCAAAAACCGCTTAATCGATTTCGATAAAATTTATATGGGACCACCTGTAAAGTATACCCTTTCAGAAAAAAAAGATTCCGACGAATTGAGAACCTCCTCCTTTTTTTGAAGTCGGTTGAAAATAATCATCAAAATCATTTCATAATTGGCGGAGTAATCAGTCGAATTGAGAACCTTCTTCTTTTTGAAGTCGGTTAAAAAGTAGCCTATATTTCATAATTTCTTCTTCATTAAATATCTCTATTGTAAAAAAAAACATTGGTCCTTCACGAAAGAGAAACAAAAAAAACATAAACTCAACGCGCTGCGGTGTAGTCATAAATCCAGTGACGTAAGTGTTAACCCCGACTATGTCAGTTATACCAGTACGTCCACACGAGTGGGCTTCGAGAAAATTCTTATTTACGCTCGCTGTATTGTTGGTAAATCTTATTATCCTTTATAAAGTGACACTTGCGAGCAATATTTGTGGGTGTGAGCACTTTCTTAGTACGTGAGGGGACTGCTATCTGGTTAGAACCAGTTTTGACTTAAATCGGAAGCTTCCTTTTTTAGGTACCTAGTAGATTATTTCATTTTCGTTTCAAATATTTTTAGATCATTAAGATTTTTTTGTTAGACTTAGTTTCTGACTGATAATTGTTTGTTAATATTGAAAACAAGGAATCCGGTAACAAACTGGTAGTAATGCGAGTTACTTTGTATCAAAAATTTTGGAAATTTTGAACAATGACGTCATTGTTCAATATACTTAGTTTGAATACTTTAATAAAACACATGCACCTAAGTAATACAAAATATAGCGAGTAAGTTTTTCTGCCATTAATGAAAAATTGTTATTTATTTGTAGTGAAAAATATTTCATAATTTATTTTTTGATGCAGTTATCTAGCCTATTAGTTTGGAAACGATTCCCTGGCCAGACGAGGTTTAACTAATTTCTCTACCACCGTAAAGTGGATAACTATCTTATTATTAATTGTATGTTTTTAAGAAAAAATAGTTTCAAACCATAAGATCGTGTAAAAATAGGATTCTCCGAAAACATCGCCCACAATCAAGTAAACTTGTTTTACGATTGCTATTTCGTAAGAATAAATATATACAATCGTTTTCGAGAAAATACTTGATATTAAGGAATAAAATAAAAACCAAACTTATTGTAAATAATATTCTTCAAACATTTTCTATAACTGAAAGCTATTTCTAAAATTTCATCAGATCAGGATTTTATCTTATCTTATAATAAATTCCCAATAAATAAGCGCAATAAATGCTCTCTGATGATCTTTATTTATTAACCGTGTTAATACCGAGTGAATATTATTGAGAAAAGTGATTTTAAGTGTGTATCGCTTAAAATTAGATTCACTTTTAAATATATCTATGGGCGGCGGTAATCGCTTACCATCAGGTGATCCGTCTACTCGTTTGCCACCTATCACATAAAAAAAATACCTTTTTATTTCAATAAAGTAAATAAACAAACAAAATAAATATTGATAAGTACTTGTTCATTTATTCAAAAAAACTTTTGATTCGTGGTATATCGTTTTGCAAAGATGACTCAATATTGGGTACCTAGTTAATAAAATAAAACTAAAGCTCTTAGCAGATATGGAGGCAATTGTAAAGGTTAGATCTTTTTTATTTTTTTATTCCAGATTTAGGAGCGTTTGACTCCAATCTCACATGATGGTAAGTGATGATGGAGTCGATGGTGGAACACGTAATCCCAAATAAAACCTATTCACTCTCGCCTTGAAGACCCCCAGGTTATAAGACTCGGGAAACATCGACGCCGGCAAGGAATTCCACTCCTTTGCAGTACGCATAATAAAAGAAGATATTATTTTCTCAAAGAAGAAACTACGAAACTACTGCTATTTTGCTTGCTAAACTACACGAATACGGAGCTGGATACAGACAATAAATCTTTGAAGCAATAAAATGTTATCTTGAGCAGAGTTCAGCATCGTAAGAGGTTAGTATCTATGTCCTAGGATATAGGATAGGTACAAATATTTCCGTGATAGCAGAGGGTTTGAAAATCTCAAATACTTTTGTTTCTTGGTAGATAATAGCCTCAAACGTGGATTTCCTGTTTTATGGGAATAATAAAATTACTTTTTAACAATCGCATATTTAGATATAATACACCCAGACACAAAGCAAATATTTATTTAATTAGCAGTAAGTTCATTAAATAAATATTTGCTCTGAACGGAAATTGAACCTATGACTGTCGGATGTCAAGTCATGAATGCTTACTACTAAACCTCTGGAATAGTCGTCAGATAGTCAGATGAATAAATAACATCAAATGAAATGAAGGAAGAAGGTAAATTTTTCGAAAATTTTCTTCAGAGGTAGTTTAGTGGATTTCGGAAATAACATAAAGGTAACCAGAAGGCAGTATTTTCAAGTTAATAGTTAAGAAAGTCAACGTAAGCCGTAAACCGGGTATGTGTCGATAACACATATCTGTTATCGACATATACCCAGTTTATACCTTGACCTAATCTTTGAAGATTCTGGATCTCGCTTTATACCTAGGAAGCGTTAGCTTGAGGTTTATAAAGCGGACATGAGAGCGAATGGGCTCACTAAGGAGAGTGCAGAGGATCGGGCAAAATCTCATCTAAGTTTTGCCGCCAAACACCAATGTTAACAGAATTGATGTTTTTCGGCATGCACATAAGATAGCCAGTTCCCCACTGCGTTGGGGAATTTGGTAAGCCCGCTTCCATCTTCGGCATCGTCATCACTTACCACCGGGTGAGATGATGCCAAGGGCTTACCAATTAAGGATAAATAAATTAATTAAATTAAAAATAAAAGACAGATGTAGATGAAAGACCCCCGAACTGGAGCTTCTACTTATAAAACTGACAGTATCCTCTAAAATCCAATACTTAATTTGCAAAAGCGTTTTCGGCTTCCAAAAATGAGTAATATCGAAAATTTTGGATAGTTTTTTTTTCAGGAAAAGTTATGCAGTATTATGGTATATTTATTTTGTAGATAGAAAAAAACCTGTATCTCATCAGCCACTCGAGACAATGCTGGATATCCCACCACTTCATCTTTCATCCAGTAGGAAGCAGCCAGCGCTTCCTTCAAACTGCTGCACCTGTGGAGTAAGGATAGGATCCCTCATGTCGAGCTTCTAGACGACATTGTCGCAGATGAGCCGCTGCTTGCGGCCGTCAACGACAGGATCCCAAAACAATACATCTTTCATAAGAAATACAAAATACAACTCTACGAAGACCCTCACGAAGGCCAGAACCTGAAGGACCTTCGGATTTTCACTGATGGCTCCAAAACAGGTCCAGGCACCGGCTGTGGCGTCTTCTCCGAGGACCTAAACATACAAATAGCAACACCACTCGGTGCCTATAACACGGTCTTTCAGGCAGAATGTATGGGCATCATTTTGGCAAATGCAATCACCGCCAGAGGAATACGGGATTACCCAATCCGTATTCTATCTGATAGTCGGTCGGTCCTACAGGCCCTTAAAAGTAATGTTATGACTTCAGGGCTACTTTACGAGTGTCACCAAAGACTGACAGAGGTATGTTACCACAGCAACGTAACTCTACAATGAATCAAGGGACACAGCAACTCTCGTGGCAACGACGCGGCAGATGAACTGGCTAGGAAAGGGTTGGACATGATCGTTGTGGGACCAGAACCTTTTTACCCCTACCCATAGGGTGGCTAAAACCACTCTGCGTCAACGCACAAGGTCAGCACAGAATCGGTATTGGACAGAGCTGGAGATCTGTAGACAGGCTAGACAAACACTACCGATGACCAACCCTAGCTTGTCCAGAAAACTCCTGACCTTGGGGAGGCTCCAGCTCCGGAAGGTGACAGCGGTCATCACTGACCACGGTTGCTTAAACAAACACCTGTTTACTCTAGGTATCACCGACAGTCCCCTATGCCGAGCGTGTATGGAGACCGAAGAGACAGCTGCTCACATTCTTCTGGAATGCAAAGAGGTAGCAGAATACAGGGTTAAACACCTCAAGGACCTGAGGACACTCCCGGAAGTCGTCGGCAACCTGCGGGGGCTACTGGGCTTTCTGGAGGAGCTGGGCTGGTGGTGGCAGTGAGGCCAGCCGTATCACGCAAAATGAGCGCACCTGTCACCTGGTTGCGGAAACCAGCCTGTCCTTACAAATACAAATCCCATCAGCCGAATCGGTAAATCTATGTCAGTAAAAACCAGGTATAAGATAAGCAAAATTTTACTGACATTATGTTCTGTGCGACGCAGCTATTTCACGGATTTGTACAGAACTCATGTTGTTTAGCAATGATTTGCAGAATGTACCCGTACTCTGTGGTATCTATCTATATCTTGTAGTGTGTGGTGTCTCTTATAAGAATTCTGCCAACATCATGTCATTCTGTGAAGTGATACTCTGTTATCGATTGCACTCGTTTATAAATTAATAGTAGATTGTTAACAGTGAACCACTTTATAATCTCTGAAAGAGTGTTGTTTAATTCGTCAATTTTGCTATCTTACCTGTCAACCTTAAAAATAAGAGAATGTTCATGTTTGGCACTAAGTTTTAACTTAATCGGTCCAGTAGATTCGGAGAAAACTGGCTGTGACAGACAGACATACAGACTTGACTTGATAAGTGATATTATAATAGTTATATGGTTCTTTATTTTTCCTTTTTTTGGTACGGAACCCAAAAAACTTAAAAGAATCAACTTGACGATGCACTCTACTATTTTAAAAGCAAAGCACAAGTAATTAAGAAGGTTTTTGAAAGCGGTAAAATTTTAACGAACAGATGAAAAAATCATCCAAATCCATTTTGCGTGCTTGCATAGGCGGCGTTGGTCTCAGTCAATTTTAGGACAAATTTGGGCTGAATATTTCAGGTAAAAGGCCCAGAGGGGTTTGGTTTTTTATTGGAATATGCAGGATGAAAACTGTAGCGTTTTGGATTTTAAAAAAAGACAAATAGTATATAAACGTAAAGTTTTTGAGATGGCCAAAGGTTGACCTAGATACAACCGTTAATTCTCTATCTTCAGCTCCAAAAGTGTTAAAGGATTCTTAAATTTTGTTAGTGCAGTCCCATGCATCTAAAAGTATATAGAGGGTAGCCGTGCAATCTAGTACTACTAGCACTACTTGGCTGTATACTTATAGTTGCACGAGGCTGTAATCATAACTGAAATTCAGTTTATTCGTAACTGTAAATCTATGGCCACTCCCAATCTGTTTCAGTTTTTTCCTTCACCAACAAAATACCTTTAATTACCTTTTTAGCTTCCAACCACCGTAACATAGACAATTTCCCGATTGTTGTTATTAGCTAATTCTTTTAGAAACACGGGGACAAAATTAAATGATCTTATTACTGTCTTTTCCTCCCCTGGTCGTTAGAGCGCGAAATCACGTTAAATACGAGTAAAATGCTGGTCGGAAATTAAACGGATACGTCTTGGGCAAAGACGTGACCTCACTGTGACGTCAGCGAAAAAAACGGCCTGTATTATGTGATATATATTATTATTTATTTATTATTTATATATTTTATTTTATTTTTATATTATTAGGTAGGAGCCACTCCAGTAGAAGCACAGTCGGCTTGATGTCAGTATATTATTGTGGTATTTTGGTAGGTTGCTGGGACTTGCACCGAGCACACGTCTGCTGAGTTAATTTTTTAATTATTTCCATTTTAGAGTAGTCTCAACGTTATTTTTGTGATGGGAAAATGGCTGTGATTCCAATTCAGTGATAAGCGGTCATAAGAAGAGGATTAACTCGGGAGACAGCTCCGTTTTCCGAGTTCCAGCAGCAAACCACCACGTGGAGCGTCTTTAAGTGCCCATCACCCTTAGAGCCGTGCCTTTCACTTGACATTGGCGTTTCGCCATTTTTTTTATTGAAGATTCTCCCATTTTTCACTAGACATTGGCAAAATCACTCCTTTAATGAGATGTGGAATGCCAAATAGAAAAATAGAATAGAATTGTGGTATTTTGATGTCTGTGTGCAATAAAGTATATTTACTTACTTACTTATTAAAAATAAGGCTCTCTTAAAATATCTGAAAAGGTTTAAACTAAAGTTTTTACTCATAAATCTAAACAAGTTTAAGCAGTTGTGAGCAATATCTATTGGGGAGATTACATTTGCTAAGAATTAACTATAGTTTATCTGGAGTAGAATCTTCAGTGTAATGAGTAAAATATCTGTTTAACAAACCTAAGTCAATTTTAATGTATACTATTTATACATAAAAACCTGCGCTAGCGAGCGCCTGGGTTAAAAATTTGCCTGTTTTCCGTAGAAATGGTTGTAGTGTTCAGTCTTTCTCCTTACCTTCCATAATTTTTTCATAACAGGTTTATGTAACTGACAGACAGAGTTGCTTTGGCATACATTTTTTAATATTATAGAGTAAGAGTAGTGTTCAGTCTTTCTCCTTACCTTCCATAATTTTTTCATAACAGGTTTATGTAACTGACAGACAGAGTTGCTTTGGCATACATTTTTTAATATTATAGAGTAAGAAAAGTATACATAATACTGTGTCACCAAAATTTGCGCAAGGATGACGTCATCTAAGAGTGAAGCATTTAACTTTTTACGGTCTAATAACTTTGCACAAAGTGCATTTTACTATCTTTCTGTCATCAGGGGACTTTAAGATCATTCTCCAAATAATGCCCTACTTTCAACACATTCTTGTTACATCGAGGAAATGGAGCATTTTTCAAACTCACAGGCGAAGCGAAGTGAAATTTAAATAAGGCAAATACATTTTGCGCAGCGTGTGTAGATTTTAGAGCAGCATGTCGGATTCTTTAGAATGTAGATTAGTTTTCTTGGGGAGAAAAATGTGTGGGGATCCCGCGAGGTTCGGATGTGGAGTTGAAATTAGTTAAAGGACAGAGCATATAGCTATCGTATTTCGAGGGCTTCAATATTAACTCGAAATACTTTTAATTGCCAAAACAATATGTAATAGTTCTAAAACTGAACAATTAAGAAACTCATCGAGTCAAATCTCAAATTTGTTTCATAATTATCAGTTTCAAACACCCCTGTTTTTTTACTACGTCTAGTGTCACGGATTTGATTACCTGAGAGGTCCATATTTGTAGGGCTCAAATTAGTTGATGGATTACATACTTTAGTAATCTTGACAACAAAATTCAATTTAAGCACCTTATGTTAGAAGCGGTCGTGGCTCAGTGCGACTTGCGTGGTCGCGTCGATCACGCAGGTTAACTGACTACAGACACGGTCATAACCTGGATGGGTTTGACTGTTAGTGGTATTTATCTCGACCGTTTCCGTGCTTCGCAAGGCACGTTAAGCCGTTGGTGCCGGCTGCTATCGCTAGATGGCAGTCGTTAAGCCATGTCGGAGGCCTTATAGGCGGCTTGAAAACTTCTGACACTGGGGTTGGCCACTAGCCCCACAACCTCCACCAATCCGGACTTGGCCCCCGTGTGTGGAGTATGGCCTAACCTTCCCCATGTATGGGAAGAGACCCGTGCCCCTGCAGTGGGGACGTAATGGGTTGTTAACACCTTATGTTCGGGCGTGGAGATAAAATAGCCAGTTTCCCGTAGCGTACTAAAGCCGCTTTTAATTTCAGCATCATAACAGCTTACTATTTGGTCAGATATTTTATGAACAGAGTAAAACAGTCATCATCAACATTAACTTTCCACCTATAACAGGTGATTAAGTAAAAAGTAACTGATAATAAAAATATTCTAGTTTAGTTATAATGGCTGACTCTCGCGTTATACTTCTGATCGGGTGCTGTCCGTGTGGATAGGCCTGCTCTTGTCATTGGTGTTTAGTCATAATAATTTATTATTAAAAAAATATATATATTACCTGTTTGCACATTGTGTCTGTACGTTTTTCTTGATCCTTTCACATTCTTTTATAATAGTATGCAACTAAATTAACTACGACTTGGGTTGTTTACCCTAATTATGTAATAGCATGTACGAATTATATTTGAAAAAACCGGCCAAGTGCGAGTCGGACTCGCGCACCGAGGGTTCCGTATAAATTCATAATCACACATGTCTTGAACTCTATATTTTTTATAATTGAGTTGAATGAAAGGTAATTTGCGGTTTACGATTTGTGACATATTAAAAAAACTACTTACTAGATCTCGTTCAAACCAATTTTCAGTGGAAGTTTGCATGGTAATGTACATCATATATTTTTTCTAGTTTTATCATTCTCTTATTTTAGAAGTTACAGGGGGGGGGACACACATTTTACCATTTTGGAAGTGTCTCTCGCGCAAACTATTCGGTTTAGAAAAAAATGATATTAGAAACCTCAATATCATTTTTGAAGACCTATCCATAGATACCCCACACGTATAGCTTTGATGAAAAAAAATTTTTGAGTTTCAGTTCTAAGTATGGGGAACCCCCAAAATTTACTATTTTTTTTCTATTTTTGTGTGAAAATCTTAATGCGGTTCACAGAATACATCTACTTACCAAGTTTCAAGAGTATAGTTCTTATAGTTTCTGAAAAAAGTGGCTGTGACATACGGACGGACAGACAGACATGACGAATCCATAAGGGTTCCGTTTTTTGCCATTTGGCTACGGAACCCTAAAAAGACGTGCGAAAATTGTACAATGCTACCTACTTCGAATAATAGTTATTTGTTCAACAAGTGAGCAAAGTTATTTTTTGCTACGAGTGCTGACTTTAAATCACGAACCAGCGAAGCAGTCTAGAATTGAATCACAAGCATAGCGAGCGATTCTAATATGGACTACTGAGCACAGTGAGTGATTTAAAAGCACGAGACATAAAAATAATTTGCTCTCGCGTGAAACATACAACTTTTCACCTCGACCAGCGAGAAAAGTAAAAACGTAGTTTATTAAATTCTCTTTGTAGACAATATAGTTTTTTATTAGAATGTTTTTAATTTAGAGGTTGCGTTCAGAAACTGCGTTATGAAAACCTTAGATGAAAACCAAACATGATATTTTTAAGTAAGCGATATTTAATGTTTACTGGTACGTATTTATTTAAAATATTACGTCTTTAAAAATGCATTAGCACATTTTCTAAACTTAAATTTCATTAAATAACATACAACATTTTATGCCTATTAGTTAAATCGCTAGATCAAAATGAGTTTCTGAACGAAACATCACCCATAGTTTTTTCAGCGCCACGCAAAAGGTGGTGTTCGAAATTCAAATCACTTTTTCTCACGCTCGCAGCAAAAAGCGTTTTTCCTGTGAGTTTTTAGGGACCAAAGGCACCCTTTTCCTGCTGGAGAGGTGAAAACATATTTTGACTTTTGAATTTTTGAGTTTACTTTATTCATGACATCTTTAGATGTTTCCTCCACTAACTATCACTTCGTCCACATTTTCATAGATGAGAAATGAAGATTCCTTTATGCAATAGGAGTTTAAGCGCTTTACATCGTTTGTATTACCTGCTGCTTAGCTAAGAGGTAGCTCAGGGAAGTACTGTTTTATATTTGAAACCCAGGGGATCGTTTTGCAGAAATAATAGAACTTTCTTAGAGAATAAAGCGTATTATTTCTGTATAACATTAACTTGGTATAAAATATAATAATGTAATATAAGGATATTTATTTTTTATATATGGGTGGGCAGTATTATTGTTATATGCAATATCTCCCAGACAACTCTTTTATCCAGTTGGGATAATTCACTGCAGCATATAATTTTTAAAATCATGATGAAATAAAAACTTCAACATAAATACGCATGTATATTTGTATGTATACTAACATAGTTGTTTTAGGTTTACTTACATTTATGAGTCAATTTGCTCGAAATAAATGAATAAAGGAAAATTAAACAAATAAATAAATAAAATATACAATTAATTACACTAATTCAAAATGACCTTTGGCCTGTTAACGATGATTACCACAGCGATACAAATTATGGTTGGACTAATGATTATACTATTAAGCAAAACTAGCAAACAGGATCTATCCGGGGCAGTAATTGCATTTAATAATTAACAGTAGTGAGTGTATCAGGCGATCGCGTCGCGGGCGTTCCACAAATCACTGACTGAGTTATGGCCCAAGTCATAAGAAATTTTCTTCTCATCTCATCTCACCTGACTAATAATAAATGCAAAAGAATGGATGTCGGTTTATTTGTTTGTTTGTTTATTTGTTTGTTCGTTCCACTTTCATACCAAAACTACTGAACGGATTGGGATGAAATTTGGTAGGTAGACAGTTTAGTGGAGGTATTGGAGCTAGTGGCGAACCTCAGAGTCTGAAGTTTACAAGTCAATTTAAAGGCTTCGGACATGAATAATGAATAGTATCTGATAAATATTTATGAATCGGTACCAATGGCTTAACGTATCTTGAAGCACGGAAACAGTTGACATAAATGCCAGTTACAGATCTGAAGCCCTGTTTAGGGTGACTTTAAATTAGTTCTTGATACGAAAGACTATGAATGTGCTCATTATAACAAACCACTTTCCCTAAACCATAGTCAAATCGCAAAAAAAATTTGGACTCTTCATACTAATTTGGCCAGTCAGTTCATCGATTTGTATGGAGAGTCAACATTTTTTTTGCGATTTCACAATGGGTTTCTTAGGAAAAGTTGTTTATTATCATGAGCACATTCATAGCCTTTCGTATCAAGAACTATTTTAAAGTAACCTAAGATATCCTTAACGTCGTCCCAACCGCAACAGAGTTATCTGTGGAGAGGTCAGTTTACCTACGCCAGACATCATCATCATCATCAAAATCAGACGAAAGACGTCCACTGCTAAACAAAGGCCTGCCCCAAGTATTTCCAAGTATTTCACACCAACCGCTCCTGCGCTGCCCGCATCCAGCAGCTTCCCACTCGCCACTCGAGAACTTTAATACCCCAACGGCCATCTATTCTATGAGCTATGTATGTCAGACAAAAATGCGGAAATTGGGTTACTCGAAAAAGTTGTATTTAAGCTAAAGGCCTGCCCCAAGTATTTCCAAGTATTTCACACCAACCGCTCCTGCGCTGCCCGCATCCAACAGCTTCCCACTCGCCACTCGAGAACTTTAATGCCCCAACGGCCATCTATTCTATGAGCTATGTCAGACAAAAATACGGAAATTGGGTTACTCGAAAAAGTTGTATTTAAGCTAAAGGCCTGCCCCAAGTATTTCCAAGTATTTCACACCAACCGCTCCTGCGCTGCCCGCATCCAGCAGCTTCCCACTCGCCACTCGAGAACTTTAATGCCCCAACGGCCATCTATTCTATGAGCTATGTCAGACAAATACGGAAATTGGGTAACTCAAAAAAGTTGTATTTAAGCTACTATATTAAATCTTCTGCAGCAAACGTGAAGGCGAATGGTTATGAGAAGTTACATGCATTATTTAGATAAATATCTCATTGTTATATGTATTGTATTGTATTGTATTAATGCTTTATTGCACACAAGGAATTCACATAACATAAAAAATATTGGATTACGTGTACAAATACAAAGGCGGTCTTATCGCTAGAAGCGATCTCTTCCAGAGAACAAAAGATATGTAGTGTAGTGTAGAGCATAAAAAAAGAGAAAATTTGCGTTCATGTTTTTATTGAAATAGATACTAGAGTTAAGGATAGACTATTAGGAGACGACAAGTCGAAGTGATATGATCATGATCAAGGCCGACATTGGTCGGATAGTTCACGTATGACAATCACTAAAAGCGTTGGTGGCGCAGCGGGTAGTTACTCCGTCCTTCTAACCAGATCGTGGGTTCAAATCCTGGCCAGTGCACCAATGAGTTTGTTTGTTTGTTTGTAATCTCTTTATTGCACAAAACATACATTTTACAAAACAATATTGTGTAAATAAAATAAACAACAGTTTTCCTAAACTTACGTGCATTTTCATACCGATTGCTTTGATGGCGACACATAGTGAGGAAACTTGCACATCTGATTTCTAGATGTGTATGATGGACGCATTACACACATCCGTACGTGTCATCTTAATGCCCTACACATGACCGCAGGGATGCTAACTGCAACACTAGGCAACCGCCGCCTATACCTTGTGGGGATAGAACGTTTAAAATGTGCCACACGATAAGAAGAAGATCGCTGATCGCTTATAACTCATTCAGCTGTCCGTAACAAACCTTTGGCCATATATCACGCACATCCAGACACATTGGCCGGGCTAATGAATTGCCACCGACTTGTCCGGAAATCTGTTGTGATTTAAACATCGCGCCGTTTAATGTGCATCTGATTTGTATACTCTGTGGAATTAATTAAATTACGTAGCCACTTTGCTCGGGTGGATATTTCGCTTCGTTCCATTCGTTTCCACTAGATTTTAACCAAACTTGCATAATTACAAATTACTTTTTGGTTTCGTTGGAAGATTTTATTTTAATTTTTAAGCATCGCTAATTTGATTATACGTTCGGTAGTTTTTTTACTTTTTGTACTAAGTTGGCTGATCAGCTGTTCGGTTTGATAGGAAGCATACGTAGGTATCTTATAAGTAAAACTTCAAATTTTGAGTGTTATTAGTGGAAATTCTTAAGTCATACATATTATATTATGTAAATGTATAAATTAGACTTGTGTTAATAATCCCGAACTAAATGAGATTTTTTTAATAAATTACAAAATATACAATTCTTATAGTACATAAAAAGCGTCGGTGGTTTCGCGGTTAGTTACTCCGTCCTCCTAACTAGAGGTCTCGTGTTCAAATCCTGGCCAATGCACCAATGAGTTTTTCTAAACTTACGTGCATTTTAATACCGACTGCTTTAACGGTGAAGCAAAACATCGCGAGTAAACCTGCACATCTGATTTCTAGTTGTGTATGATGGTCGCGTTGCATACGTCCGTAGGTTTAAATCTAAAATGCCCTACACGTGACCGAGGGTGATGCTAAGTGCAACACCAGGCAACCGCCCCCTATACCTTATGGATAGGATGGTTTAATTGTGCCACACGATAAGAGAGACGAGAGTCTTCTTCTTCTACTTAGCGCTATCCCGGCTGGAGCCAGGGTCCGCTTTCTTACTCAATCTACTCCACTTTGTCCGATCTTCAACATCCTCTTCAATGAGGTCATTTTCTCTCATGTCCGCTCTCACAACGTCAAGCCAGCGCTTCCTGGGCCTTCCACGGGATCTAGGGAGAGTACACAAAACAAAAATGAAATCTTTATTCTTCAGGTGTCAAGGCTTGTTTGACTTACTAAATTATGTATAAGTTCTCTCAGCTGTATTGATCAAACACTGACCCAACTTTGATTAAACCCTCAACTACGATATAATGGAGTCTCAGGCGTCAAGTTTCAACTACCCTTTGTTGTAATTAACCCCTCAAATTGACTGAGTCAGCCATTCCAGTTCAGTGTGCTGTAATGATACTATATTAATTGGGACCAAAGTCCCATCTATCTTTATATTAGGTGCTTATTCTATGAAACTGATGATGAGTGACTGACTCAGTGGCTAAGTGGTTAGCGATCCTGACCTCTGATCCGAGAGTCGTGGGTTCAATCCCCACACGGGGCAAAGTTTTCTGTGATGAGCAGAATTGTTTGCTCTGAGTCTGGGTGTATTATATCTATATATGTTTGTATTTAAAAGTATATGTGTATGTATATCAGTCTCTGGTTCCCAAGATACAGGGAATCCTAGTTTGGGGCCAGATGACCATGTGTGATTTGTCCCAGATATTATTATTATTATTATTTAGTTTAAAAAGTTTAAAGAAAAAAGTAATAATGCCATGGTCCCACAACCCACAACCTCCAGACGGACTTGGCCCCTGTGTATGGAGTATGACCTAAACTTCCCGGGCTATGGGAAGAGACCAGTGCCACTGCATTGAGGAAAATAACGTTAACAGATATAGTAAATACTTTTGCTAACGTAGGCAAGCACGAATTTTTGAAAATTCATCCCTTAACGAGTTGAAATATGGGATAAAAATTATATGAAAGTTAAAATAGTAAAAAAATATCGAGTAATCGATGAACATACATAAAAAACAAGATTCCGACAAATTGAGAACCACCTCCTTTTTTTGAAATCGGTTAGTAAAAAAAAAACAGTAAAGGGGATCCGAAAGTTTCACGAAACAAATTGTAGTCCATGTCATTGCCCATCCCGTTACTATATCTGTGAAAAAAATCGTGTCGAGCCTCGAACCGTCGTCATCTTTGCTCTGTTGCGACACAAAAAAGGAAGAAATAATCGACAACGCTGAAAGTGTTAAAAACCGATTTCAATCGCGTAACATACGGGTCAAACTGAGAACCTCCTTTTTTTGAAGTCGGTTAAAATACTAAAACCTTCTCCTAAATGTAACAAACAGTTTTCTGAAAACCGCATTAAAATCAGTTCAGAAAACGCGAGATAATCGCGGACAAACATATATACAAATATACATACATACAGGTCAAACTGAGAACCTCCTTTTTTTTAAGTTAAAAATTAACAAACTTACTTTCTCATTTAAAATGTTATACTGGAGCAAGGATATTTTTATCAACCGACTTCAAAAAAAGGAGGAGGTTCTCAATTCGTCGGAATCTTTTTTTTTTTTTTTTTTTTATGTATGTTCACCGATTACTCGAAGACGCCTGAACCGATTTCGAAAATTCATTTTTTTTTTTTTTTTTTTTTTTTATGGCAGAGGTGGCAAACGAGCAGACGGATCACCTGATGGTAAGCGATTACCGCCGCCCATAGACACCCGCAACACCAGAGGAGTCACAAGTGCGTTGCCGGCCTTTGATTTGGGAGTACGCTCTTTTCTTGAAGGTTTGAATGTCGTATCGATCCGGAAATACCGCAGGCGACAATTCATTCCACAGTTTGGTTGTGCGAGGCAGAAAGTTTCTAGTGAAACGCACAGTTGTGGACTGCCAACCATCTATGTGATGGGGATGAATATGTTGTCGCGTAGAACGATGGCGGAAAGAGGCGTCAGGGATCAATCCGAACAATTCCTCGGAGCACTCCCCATTGTACATGCGATAGAGAATGCAGAGCGAGGCTACATCTCTACGCAGCGCCAGGGAGTCAAGCCGATCTGAAATATCCTGGCAGTCGACGATTCGAGTTGCCCTTCGTTGAATGCGGTCCAGAGGGAGAAGCTGGTACTGGGGTGCCCCTGCCCAGAGATGAGAACAGTATTCCATATGAGGCCGAACCTGCGCCTTATAAAGTTGCAGGCGATGCGCCGCAGTGAAATA
Organism: Coleophora deauratella; assembly: GCA_958295455.1. Lineage (NCBI taxonomy): Eukaryota > Metazoa > Arthropoda > Insecta > Lepidoptera > Coleophoridae > Coleophora > Coleophora deauratella. The sequence goes on along the minus strand of OY282390.1, from coordinate 2,789,383 downwards.
CCGTCTCGATCTATTGAGCACACCAAGATTCTTCGAGGCTAATTTTGCCTTACCCTCTAGATGGCCACGGAACTGGACTTCACTCGATATGTCGACACCAAGAATTCCGATACTAGCTGAGGCATTTAGGGGAGTGTCCTCAAAACGAGGTGATACGACAAATGGCATTTTCTTGGCAGTGAACGCGCAAACTTGTGTCTTAGTGGGGTTAAATTGGACCAAATTAAGTCGACCCCATTCTGAGACTTTCTTTAAAGAGGCCTCAATTTCCGACACAAATTTGTTTCGGCTCTCGATGACGTTTTCCCGAGAAATGTTGGCACGGCCGGTATAGAAGGCATCACCTGTGCTGTCATCCGCATAACAATGAGTGCTGCTGATTTGCAGCATATCATTGATATGCAGAAGGAACAGTGTAGGCGAAAGCACACAGCCTTGAGGGACACCAGCATTCACAGACATAGAATCTGAGCATGCACCGTCGACTACGACCTTTATGCTTCTGTCTGCAAGAAAACTAGTGACCCATTTACATAATTCCTCGGGAAGCCCATAAGAAGGAAGCTTCGCAAGAAGTGCTTTGTGCCAGACCCGATCGAAGGCCTTCGCTATGTCCAAACTAACGGCCAAAGCTTCCCCCTTAGTCTCGATCGCCTGTGCTCAACGATGTGTCAGGTAGACAAGAAGATCACCAGCGGACCGGCCCTTACGGAAACCGTACTGTTGGTCACTAAGCAGCTGGCGGTCCTCTAGGTACCGAAGGAGCTGGCTGTTGATAATGGACTCCATTATCTTTGAGAATAAGGAGGTTATGGCTATCGGCCGGTAGTTGGACGGATTCGAGCGGTCACCTTTTTTAGGGATCGGGTGCATCAAAGCTGTCTTCCATGACTTCGGGACTACGCCAGTGGAGTATGAGAGCCGAAAAAGGCGCGTTAAAACTGGAGCCAACTCTGGAGCACACACCTTCAACACGATAGGAGGGATTCCGTCGGGTCCACTCGACTTATGAATGTCGAGGGAAAAAAGTGCTTTACGCACTGAGCGTTGGTGGAACCGGATATCCGGCATACAGCTCGTGCACCGCGGTATGGTCGGCGGCTCGTTTCCCCCGTCATCCAACGTTGAGTTGGACGCAAAGAGTTTGCCTAGAAGATCGGCTTTCTCCTTTGCGTCGTGGGCCAATGAATCATTTCCCATGTGCAGTGGTGGAAATGATGGCGTGCAGGAATTCCCCTGGACAGCTTTGGCTAGAGACCAGAACGCACGAGTTCCCGAAGGAAGATGCTCTAGTCTCTCACCAATTCTGCCTATGTGCGCTGACTTTGCCCTGGCAATGTCTCTTTTGAAGGACCTGGAGGCAAAGTTAAACTCCTTTTTTAATACGCTGGTCTTTTCATCCCGTACCTTCGCCGCATTTGCCCAGGCTTGGTAACATTCCTGCTTTCGGCGAGACGCCTTTCTGCAGGACCGACCAAACCAAGGCTGGGATTTGCCGCCAATGGGGACCACTGAGGATGGGATAAAAAGCTCCATACCCTGCAGCACCACATCAGCGACAGAATCGGCAGCGAAGTTGGGATTATCCGGCGTGAAGCAAACGCAAAGAAAGACCGTATCCCATCCCAATCTGCTGACTTGTAATGCCACACACGACGGCAACAGGCGACTCGCCGTCGCGGCGGGCACGTGAGTGGCACCGTACTCCGGATAAGGCAGTGATCCGAAGAGCCGAGTGAGGCGTCAACGGATACTTGGTAGCCGTCCGGATGAGAAGTCAGCAGAAGGTCCAACAGTGAAGGTTCATGGTTCTCCACATCTGGGATTCGCGTGGGCGTAGTAACCAGTTGTGTCAAACCATATGTTTTTTATTAATTCAATACACGTTTCCAAATAACTTAGGTGAGATAGGTATATAGGGTGTACATACTTAGGTATATACAGAGTGTACATCGTTATATACAGAGTGTTAAAAAAGTGCGTTTGAAATATGGCGTTACTCAGGATCAAGTAGTTTACAACTTTTTTCAGTTTCCCATACAATTTCTGGGTTAAATATTTAGATTTAGTTTGGGAAACAAAAAAAAAATTTGACAATCTGATTTTTTTAATATTTTTCCTGTATTGTATACTAGATTATGAGATTTACCTTAAAATTTTCAACGCACTTTTTAAGACTTTGTATATAAACCAGTTAATTAATAAGTTGCCACTTTCAAGCTACCAAAATGGTTTGAAAGTTAATTAAATAGTAATCTACAGGAATTATATTTATTACGTTCCCGTTAACTGTAGCTTCTTCTTATGAAACTAAACCACTTTTCAGGAAACAATTAAATCATAAAAAATGGCTCTCCATACAAAGTCTCTCTCTCTTATCTTATCGTGTGGCACAATTTAATCGTGCTATCTACAAAGTATAGATATACACAAAGTTGTGAACATATTATCATATTATCGGGAAATGGAGTAACAAAATTTCATCCTGTATTTACCTTACACAAATACAATGTCAACTTTACTAGCAACATCGATATTATGTATACTTACTCTCTATAGTGCAACCAACTATTATACTTGTATGTGTGCTTAATTTGCATCAAAACGTAGTCCGAAACGTTTAATTATACGCATCGAACGGTTGACGGAACGCGTTATGACACAGTAATTGGGCGATTTTCCATTGGTCGGCACGGCACATAACCGGCAAGGCGTTGGAATCGGCAGAGGTCATTGCCTACCATCGCCTTTCCGGTTAGTGGAAATCCTATTCATTAAACTCGTATTTTTTTGAAAGAAAGAAGGTAAGAAAAAATAAGTACATTGTTCATCAAAGCGAGAAAGTGACCGATTACCAACTAGAGATGTAGTTTGATACACTCGAATACACTCGAGTTGGGAATCGCACTTTCTTCCGAGTGATACATAATGCTTTATACTACACCTACGAGGAAAATAAAAAACACATGTTCTTTTTTCTAAATAATGTTTGGAAAAATCTAGGGGCCAGTATCATTTTGCGAACTTGGAAATAAAAACTTTTGGCAGTTTACATTTAGTTTACCGACATAGTCTTACCCAAAACTTAAAAAATGCATGTTGGTAATGGAATTTTATGCACTTTTCCCTGCCACTCAGCGCGTTTGCTTCCCGCATATTTGTACAATAGTAATGACGTTCGTTCTGCCTCAAATTCGATAAAGTGTTAAGGTACTTTGTAAGTAGGTGTAGTATAAAAATGTTTATTAGTAGCAAACACTATATCAAAAGTTTACATAACAAGATTTAAACATTTTAGCGAACCTGACCTCTGATCCCAGAGTCGTGGGTTCGATCCCCACACAGGGCAAACTTTTCTGTGATGAGCAGAATTGTTTGCTCTGAGTCTGGGTGTATTATATCTATATATGTATGTATTTACAAGTATATGTGTACAAGTATATCAGTCTCTGGTTCCCAAGATACAGGGAATCCTAGTTTGGGGCCAGAAGACCGTGTGTGATTTGTCCCAGATATTATTATTATTATTATTTATTATTATTATTATTACATAAAGTACGTAGTTGGTAGTGCTACTAAAAGGCCTCCACTTAGCATAATGTCGGGTCACTCTGAGTGACGCGACGCTGGTCTTCCGTGGATACCTTACAGAGGAAAGCCCACACTTACTTATGCTACCCAGATGGCCGGGCCGTGCCGGACAATGGAAAAACGCTTATTGGCAAAGTAACACTCCACGTCAATGAAGGGGCTTTTGGTGGCCCGTGTAAACAGGTACTGAGGTGCTAGTGGAGTGGAGTGGAGTGGAAAAAAAAAAAAAAATGATTATTCTAATGGTAGGATTTATAATAATATTCAAGGTTCGGCCGGATGGGTACTATAACACGACTTGCTCCATGTTAGTAGTATGCTGTTGGAAGATGGGGCGAGGTAGCTGTAATTACTGGCATAAGAGGCATTTAATCTTGGACTTTTAGGATCGCCAAGGCACTGAACAACCTAATGGGGTTACTGATATATATAAAATTTGTAAAATCAGTTTAATTTTTGGATGACTTGTGTGACCAATAATATCTTTAAAAATGTTCTAGAAAATACTTTTTTTTTATTATTTATTTAAATTATTTATTCGGACTACAGGGTCAAGTACCTTTTTAACTTCCTAGAAAGGAGGAGATCCTCAATTCAACTTTATAATTTTCTGTGTAAGTCACGTGATATATTCGCCAATGGTGAACTGATTTTAATGATTATTTTTTGTTCGATAGATAATAAGGTAATGTATCTAAATTGTATTAAAATCGGTTCAATACTTTTTTAGCAAATAAAAAATGTTATAGAGTTAGTTGTTACAATTGAATCGGTTGCTTTTAACGTGTTGCTGTCAATTATGATAGGGACCAAAGGCCACCAAAATATTCCACGAGGCCTTTGAGACCTTTATAAACTGTCCACCGATAGTTTGCACAACAAGTAACGAGCAGTTTGCGAATTTAATAGATACCTATAATGGTAAGTGAACTTATAGTTCTGGTTTTGTGTCACCTTACTTGAATTAGTTATTTTTAGTTTTAGCTAGGAACCACCTAGATAATACTCGTATGCTGGTAATACTGAGTTATACAGGGTTATTTTTGGACCCAAAACTTCACAGTGGCTTCTACTCATGGAACTGAGCAACTTTCTCCAAATAACCAATGATGGTGAATTCGCAAAAAAAAATTGGACATCTCCATACAAAATATGCCGATCACGTGATCAAATTAGTATGAAAGGTTCAAATATTTTTTTGCGAATTGACAATTGGTTACTTGGGAAAAGTTGCTCAGTTTCATGAGTAGAAGCCACTGTGAACTTTTGGTGGTGGGTCCAAAAATAATTCTGTATTGTGGCATTCTGCATTTTTCCGGAACAAAAATTAGCCTATGTGTTAATCCAGTATTTGATCTATCTACCTACCAAATTTCACCGAAATCCGTTCAGTAGTTTTAACGTGAAAGCGGGACAAACAAAAATCCATACTTTCGCATTTATAAAATTAGTAAGATAATATTTCCTCTTTTTTTCTTTCATTACCTTTTTAGATTTCCGTACGTATAACTTTTTATATTTATATTAATACAGTAACAATCAACCCTGTTGTGTAACTTTGTAACTCTGTGTTTCAATATAGCTAATTATGTTTATCTAGCTAACTTTGCTTGAGAAAATTTGAAACAGAATAATAATAAACCTGCCTATGTTAATTTTAGGATGGTACCCCGGGGGCATTTTATCAACAACCTTTTTGTGAAACGCCTTGGAAATATGAAAATTTCGTTTGAAATACCCGATATTTCAGAAACATTCCGCCGCCTATCTCTTTGACCCGAAAATATTTTTGTATTTGAATAAAAATAAGGCTTTCGATAATTTTAAGACCCTTCTTAAAAGGAGAGATAGGAGCAAACCTATCACGCAATGTAGGGTGTAAAAAAATGTTCATTGAAAATACTCGTTTAGTGAAGTCTTTTGATGTGAAGCTTTTTCACTTTGGCTTAAGTATAACGGAAGCTGTTCGCGCTAAAATTGTTTTTCCAAGTTCAAGAGTTTTTTTCGTGGTCTGTAGCGAGTAAAGAATTATAATGTAAATAATGTAATGTATTATAAACACATATGTATAGATAAAACAACTGAATGATAGTATTAAGGTATTTACCTGATAGGCTTGGGAACTCTGAAACAGGCAATAAAATTACTTTTTTTTTCATGAAAAATGAACATAATAACAAAAAAAATTATTGAAATATACCTATACAACGTTAGTATCTAGACAAGCACGATATCAATAAATAAATGTTTAATGTAAATAAATATAAATACATCCTGTTCTATTGTAATATATGACTTAGATAGAATCTATAAATTGATTCTATGAAATTGATTCGTTTTGAAAAAAAAAACGGTTTTCGTGTATCTCACTATCTTCTCATCTCATCTCATCTCACTAATTATAAATGCGAAAGTATGGATGTTTGTTTGTTTGTTTATTTATTTGTTTGTTTGTTCTGCTTTCACGCCGAAAGTCCTGAACGGATTTGTATGAAATTTGGTAGGTAGATGGATAAACTACTTGGCTAACACATATGATACTTTTTATCCCATAAACCTTAAGGATTCCCGAAGAAATGCTTAAAAACTAAAATTATCCACTTCGTCACAAGATGGCGCCACCTTAACATTTTCTTTCTGTCTGGATCCAATTCTAAAGGCCACGCAGATGAAGTCGCGGGCGGAAGCTAGTTAGGATAAATAGAAACGTCTTTAAAATTCAAATATTTAACCCAAGTTTGTTTCATAACCTGCGCTAAGCAATCATTTTAGTTTTAGGCGGATGAGCCCGAAGTTTCACACAACAGCGACTTCGCCGTATCTGCTTTTGAAGTTCCTCTTTATACTATCCGACACAGTGTAATTTTGAAACTGATATCTATGAACAAATAACATACAAAGTGAAAATATCTTCCAGTGTGCTAAAAATGACGTTTATTTAAATATCTTAAAATATATAGGTATAAAGAATGGTTATACCTATAAAGAACAATTTGTCCCTAAAAATACACAGTCAATTTGCAAAAATCTGATGATGAATTTGTGTGATATGATCTAACTCATTTTTGCGAATTGAATATGTGTTGCTCTGAAAACAATGTTCAAATTCATTTGTATAAACTCAGTTTGAGCCCTTGCAGATATTTTAAAAGAACCTATATTGTATATAGGGTGTTGTTTTGGTCGACAACGAGCTTTTCAGGGGTGATTAGTATACATGATACTGATGCCGAAAAAAATATAAAAATGGTACCTTACATTTTCTTAAGAAAATCTTAAAAAATAATTATTTATGGTATCCTTGTTTCCTTGCGTAACGTATTTTAACAATGAACGGTTGCGTAGCAACGAGGTGAGTTGTGCGGGGGTGCGCGAGGGGCCCCGGCTGCGGCAGAGGCCGCGGCGGCGGCGCGAGCAGTCTGCCGCGTGCCTCCGCGCCGAAACTGCGTCTCATTTTCTCAGCGAGAGCAAGCGCCTCTGCGCGTAAACTTACGCTATTATATGGCCTACGGCTATGATCAGGAACAAGTCTTTATTCAATAGTCAATAGTCGTGAACTGAGCGATGTAGATTTACATTTCGTGTGGTGTAAATCAAGTGGAGTGTGAGAGATTTGGTACTATAATGGACTATAATGGATTTGGATTGACGTCGCGCCGCCGTAACGTGTTACGCAATAAAAACATTGTTATTTAAAAACTCCGCAAATCGTGTTCTTCCAAAAAACATCCCATGCTGAATGTAGAGCCTAAAGTAGACAAGAGTTCAAGGAAGAAGCTATCTTGGAATACTTCTCCCGACAGCCACGTTTATGTAAGTGTCATTGACCATTTTGTAGGAAAATACGTGAATGAGCCGGCCGTCATTGACTGACTGCTCGAACATGCGTTTTGAGATAATTTTGGGAAAATTTGTATGTAATTTTTTCAGTAGAATCAATTTATTAAAAAAAATATTATAGGTATATTCAGAAAAAGTATTTTTTGTACTTTCATCCCTTAGAAGGCCGTTGTCGACCAAAACAACACCCTGTATTTACGATGACATCAAAGAAAAAGTGGTTTTAGAGCGCAGGCTTGCGCGGTGGCGTGAGACCACCGACCCTATCAGTTTCCAGAGGGGTTTCACTGTTGTTGAAGTTAAATTATTTAACTAAAAATAAAACAATAAAAGGCTCTAGATTATTATTTTATTCAAAATCTTTGTTGATTTTGTCTCTTTACATTTTTTACAAACATTATCTACGTGACTGATATGATCCAAAATCGTTGTTACGACATTGACGTAGTCGAATGGTCTAAATAAAAGTGTCGCAGACCAAGATCTGCGACGTTATAGTACCGCAGTTACTTTATTCCTGTGTTTATGTTGTGTCTGCACTTTTCCTTACAGATGCTCTCTTATATTTCAAACGGTAGCGAAGTAATTTTCTTCACCGCATTGCATTTCAACGTGACTTAATATCTGTTTTAGGACTCTTGGGACTTCTACGAGCTCTGCTGGAGCGTTAGTCGCTAGATAAATAAGATAAAACGATATTACGATACAATGTCACTAACAGGCATGCTACGACTACTGGTCAAGGGTGAATCGGTGTGACTACCAGAAAACAACAAATTACTCATCGACCCACTAGTGGGTCATTTCGGTGGGACTACGAATCTTGGGTGACTATAAATATGAAAATTGCTGATTATAGTTAGCCATACCGCGCCACGCAAACTAGTTATGTAAAAACTACCACTCAGCAGCTTCAGTGCAGACGGAATGGAGTCAGCCGTTCAGCAAAAGCTGCATAAAATTCATAGTTTTTGAAAATATCAGGAGATATTTGAACACTAGGTTATTTAGAAAGTTTCTACGCAATTTAATTGTGCAGTTTTATAGTAAAAAAGAAGAAAGAAAGAAAATATATTTATTCGACATCACAAACAGCACCTTAAAAGTAAAACAAAGAAAACAAAAAATAAACATAGTACAGCCTTAATTATGTTTTACTATACAATTAAGGTTTTTTGATTGTTTAAGTGTTTTTCTGAGCCCACCTGGGTAGTTACCATCATGTTATCTGTCTTGCCACCAAACATCAATGGTAATAGCATTGTTATTGTAATCCGGTATGGAGATAAGTTATACAGTTCTCTCTTGCGTTGAGGAATCTTGGTAAGCCAGTTCTTTCGGCTTCATCGGCACTTACCATAAGATGAGATGACATAATGTCTAGGGCTTACCAATTTTGGATAAAAAAAGTTTATAAAAGGCTGACTGTTAACCTAATGGAAAGTGGCTACCCCAGCCTACAGGCATTTCCAACCCTAAAAGGGTTATAAGTAATAAGTCGATCCCAGAATCTTAAGTTAAATGTCACGTATAGAGAAAGCAGTGGCACAAAATAGACACAGAAGGTCCGCTCAATATAAACCACTAAAATCGTAAGCATATACATGCTTATAGAAATATACGGTTGTTCGAGGTAAGGTCTCGATCGCACAGTATTGTGACCTTGCCTACAACGACCGTATACATCTATAAACATGTATATGCTTAGGATTTTAGTGAGTGTATTGAGCGGACCTTCTGTATCTATGTGTTTTGTGGCAGTGGTCCCACCCACTCGGACCTTGAATAATAAGGACTAACCACTAGCTGTAACTTCTACCCTTTTCTACTCTATTAGTTATACAGGTGTAACAAAATTGGTGTAGGACCCGTAAACTGGGAATTCTACTCATCGTACTGAGCAACTTTTGTTCTACGACTTCGCAATCGCAAAAAAAAATTTGGACTCTCCATAAAAATTGATCATCTGTTTTGCCATTTTTGTATGGAGAGTCAAAATTTTTTTTTGCAATTTGAGCCAAGTTCTAGAACAAAACTTGCTCAGTACGATGAGTAGAATTCCCAGTTAACGAGTCCTACACCAATTTTGTTACACCCTGTATACTACTTGGTATTTTAAATACATCGATAGGACCTTTGTACTTTTTAAAACAATGTGTACTTAAAATTAAATAACCAAAGTTCTAACCGTGGGAGAGCCATGCTTCGGCACGAATGGGCCGGCTCGACCGGAGTGATACCACGGCCCCACAGAAAACCGGTGTGAAGCAACGCTTGCGTTGTGTTTCGCCGAGTGAGTGAGGGTACCGGAGGCCCAACCCTCTCCCCATTTCCCCCATCCCATTTCAAAGGTCGGCAATGCACTTGTGACACCTCTGGTGTTGCGGGTGTCTATGGGCGGCGGTAAACGCTTACCATCAGGTGATCCGTCTGCTCGTTTACCACCTATCACATAAAAAAAGAAGAATATTATTTAAAAAGTTAAAACCCGTCTGTAATAAGATGTATACTATGTCATTCTCGGGATCAAGACAGATCTAACGACACCTCTCAAGCTAAAATCTATCAAGCCGTTTAGTCTACAGAGCGTGCCAAAGAAATAAACATACATATACTCGAAAAACATAACTCTCCTTCTGTCGCAGTCTGGTAAAAACAGTTTGATTAATTTGCAGTGAGCCCTACCCGGAAACTTCTAGAAATGTAAGACTTGTTACTTGCGCTAAGTAGGTAACCTTCACCGGATCTAACCCGCAGAAGAGGTGAGGTCTAAGAGAGATACAGGGAGTGTCTGATAGAGGAATGATGTGAATAGCTGTAGTTCAGACTCAATATAGTTCCAACAAAGCAAATGGCACTACTTGTCCAATTGTTATAAGAACTTTTTATTATAATGAAATCTCCTTGCATACCTACTTACCTAGTTCAGTGACATATTCTTTTTATAAAGAAGTAGAAACAAATGACTAGCGTTTTTTCAGAAGATGAACTTTTTTTTGCTGTGAAAATGAACGTGCTATGTGTGTTTGTGTTATTAACTTATTAAATAATAAATCTGTTTCTGTTAATTTCAAACTAAGTGGTTTAATTTACTCTCTCGCCGTCTTGGAAGACACCGATTTTTGTTCACTAGGTAGTTGTCTTCAGAATTCCGTTATTCAAATACATAATGCTTTAGAAACAATTCCAGGCGACATTCTGACTATCTTACTTCCTTATTACTATTCACAGGTGGCATCTTGGTGGTACCATCTTCAGTCTGCTATTGTGCATCGAGATTATCGCCGAGGCGTCTGAATCTGTATGTACGGTACGTATCGATGAATTGACTGACTTTGTTTAGGGGTAAGCGCTTCTGTTTCTTTGCCGAGAGTCATGGATTCGATTTCTACATAGGGCAAACATTTGTTCAATGAGAAGATTTTTAAGCATTGCATGTCGGATTATTTGATATTCTTTATCTAAATATTTTTTTATATATTTTATACAAGGGTGTATACTTGTCTGTTTCTGGTTCATAGTGTAAAGAAACTCTGATTTCTCCGACATGAAACTGAAAATCTTTTTAAAAAAATGTTTAGACTCTCCATACAAAACTGTAGGTAATACTAACGTGACATTTGTATTGAGTGTACGAGGTATGATGTAGTATGAAAAGTCATGTAAAGGTTTCCCGTTTTAGAGCTGCGATTTAACAGACGTGTCTGTCTCTAATACATGCAGGCTTCAAACTTAGACATCCTTATGCCTTAGCATTAAGCAGTTCGAAGAAACGAAGTCTTGATTTATTAAAAAGTATTTATTTGATTTTTAGTATAGTTTGTACCTGTCGGAAAAACAGATTAAATGTACTTACACTGCTAATACTTTTTAGAGAAAAATCTGAAATTGATTAATATGTAAAAAATAGTAATATTTAAAAAAATAGTATTATTTAATTTGTGATTTGTAAATTAGACCTATATAATATTAAATATCAAAATATCTAATACTGTACATAATAAAACACTTAAATATCTAAATAACTTTATTTTAATTTAACGTTAAAACCGAGACCTGACTCAAGTTGTCAAATTATGATAAGCTTTATGATGACATTGACATGAAATATTTCTACCAAAATTCTTACCTTCAATAAAATAATTGAATAAAAACAAAGACTATTTGAAATCGGTTCTTATATTTTTAAAATTATAGCAAAACCACTCATCTTTTCGCAGCTCTGACATCGATTATTCGGTTTATTTTGGACAAAACAAAATAATATCTGAAATTGCTACATATTAAAAAAAAACAACTGGATTAATACAGGTACATGAAACTTCTTCCTTCGCATTACCTATGCATGTGTGACCTCGTAGACTATGAAACCCAAAAGTTCATCATTCCCAACTCCCGTGTGTCCTATCCTTACACAGTCGAGATGTTATCGAAGTTTCCTATGCAGCTGACTTGCTAAGTTAACTAACTCAATAAATAACTATATTACAGTTAGCGGAACTGCGGCCAAACGAACCGGCTCTTGATGTATTGGTAAATGCCAAAATGTGCGGTTTAGAACCTCAACTTGTAATAGTTAGGTTTGTCGAAGTTTTCGTTCCGTTTCACGTTTTAGGAGAAAAAGTGGACGTTTGAACGAATGAGTGAATTAAAATTAAAAAAAAAACGAATGCGTTCGAATGTAAAAAAAGTTTGTATAACTTTATAGGTTACTTACACTTACACGTGATACATTTTACTTTGTGAGATTGCTTTTAGAGAAAGTAAGGAGTGGCCATACTGTAGGACAGTAATATGTCATATTATGTAAATCATTTTGCTAACTTTACTAAAACATTATGGACCATTTTATCTGAATTAAGTAAATTATTATTATTATTTCCTCTTGGAGCATCACAGTCATCTTCGCTTGTGACTATACAGAATGTTAAAAATTGCGTTTTAAATTTTAAGGGGTTAATCAGAATCAACTACACAATATAGGAAAGATATTAAAAAAATCTGATCTTAAATTTTATTGAGTTTCCCGTTCTAAATCTGAATAGTGGATCGAGAATTTGTATGAAAACTAAAGTCGTACTTAGACCGGATTTTAACAATATTTTTCCTCTATTCTTTACTTGATACTGAGTAACTAGACTTAAGTGGCAGTGGGCAGGGCACATAGCTCGTAGAACGGATGGCCGTTGGGGCAGTAAAGTTCTCGAATGGCGACCGCGCACCGGAAGACGCAGCGTGGGCAGACCTCCGACTCGGTGGACCGACGACCTGGTAAAGGTTGCAGGAAGCCGCTGGATGCGAGCCGCACAGGACCGGTTGGTGTGGCAATCCTTGGGAGTGGCCTTTGTCCAGCAGTGGACGTATTTCGGCTGATAGATAGATAATAGACTGAGTAACCCCTTAAAATCTCAAACGCATTTTTTTAAATCCTGTATTGTAAGCGAAGATGTGGTTTTCTAAGAGCGAAATGATACCCGCAGTCGCTGCAACAATCATCTGACAAGATGCTGTGGCCAATGATGACGATTTACATAATATTATTGTGAATAGTGGATCGAGAATTTGTATGGAAACTAAAGTTGTGGATCGGATTTTTATAATTTTCCTGTATTCTATACTTGGTTCTGAGTAACCCTTTAAAGTCTCAAACACACTTTTGTTTAATACCCTGTATAGGTCAATGGCGGCGCGAAATTTCTTGCCATATTTGTCACAGCTAAAACGTGAGTGTGAGGGTTGGTAGCTACCAACCCTTAGACTCACGTGTTACCTGTGACAAATATTTAGTTGTCATGACGACGAAGTCTCTTCGTTTTGAAAATTGTACTGTGGTAATGGCTAGAAGACTAGCTTATTGTTAGACACTACTGCGATGTTGTAGTAGATTTGCGGTAAGTTCTAAGTAACATACTGAGTTCTAAGTAACACACTGAGTTCTAACGTAAATTACTGTCTTGTTATAATTTATTTCTTCCTCTTGATTCGTTCTGTATCACGTTTTTGTTTCATAAGGAACCACTCAGAGTCCCTCTATACACATTTTATCCACATCATGACACATAACCATCATACGCCCTGAATAAGCTAGGCGTGCCCTTTGAGTGACGCAATAAATAACACTACGCGGATGTCACAGCAACGTAGGGCTGTCCCATAAGCTTGTTTCAACGCAGGGATGTCAGAGGATCCGAGACTAATTGATTTCCAAGGGAAACCGCGGTGCGGTCACGTAAAATAAATGGCGGATCGAAAATACAGATGCTCTTTTGTTACACCAGGGAACGGCTTTCTGGTTTTGTACGTATTTTGTTGTCGGAAACAAAACATTTTGAAAACGTTTTCGATAAAATATAAAAATAACGAACTGTTTGTTGAGTCATCGATATTAAAATGGTGGTAATATGAAATGACTAACTTTAATTCCACAAAAATAAATAATGTTATTTCATTTGACACTATAGGTGGGTTTTAAAATCCATTGCGTGCATTTTTTTGTATGGAATAAAGAGTATTTATCTTATCTTTTGTTCCTTGTACTAAAATTTTTGGCCCACCTGTATAGACATGTAATAAAGAGACTGCAAATAAAATATCTCCAAGAGTTTTCGACAGCTCAGAATTCAGTTTAAATTGTGTAGACATTATTAAGGTAAAATGTGTTTATTGTAACTGTATTGTATTTTCAACCGACTTCAAAAAAAGGAGGAGGTTCTCAATTCGTCGGAATCTTTTTTTTTATTTTTTTTTATGTATGTTCACCGATTATTTGAAGACGCCTGAACCGATTTCGAAAATTCTTTTTTTGTTTAAAAGGGTACTTCACAGGTGGTCCCATATAAATTTTATCGAAATCGATTCAGCGGTTTTTGAGAAAATCAACAAAAACATAACAAAATTGGAGTTGTTGCGGTTGAAGTCGGTTGTTTTTAACGTATTCAGCGTGGTCAATTATTATTACTAGATTTCGCATCAAGTTGAAACGTCAATATCAAAATATTAAATTTAAAAATTTCCGAGGAATTTCCATCCATGTGTTACTTTTTAGTACATGTATTTTGCGAAATAACTATATTATTTAGTACCCATTTCAATGTAATTTGTCAAATATAAGTCGCAATTATAATAAATTGTGTCAAAAATCTAAGAAATTTGACTTTATATAACTTTTTCCTCAAAATGTCGCTCTAGCTCACTAGGATTACTAGGATTTGAAATAACTACGAAAATCAGTTATTAATATAATATTTAAACTAAGACCCCGTTCCGAAACCCAGGTAAGATCAACTTGAGAAGAGTATGTCTCTTTCACACTTTAAATGTTTATAATAGACTATCCTGCTCTCAGGGTAAAAATTACTCTCACGACAGTTATAAAGAACGCAACCTAAGTTCGTTGTACCTTATATTTCATAATTTACTTTAAAAACAAAGAAAATACCAAACCAGTCTTTGGCTAGACAGTCGATGTGAACGTCTGGTATATTATAATAATGAAGACTACTACAAATTTAACGAAGTGTTGCTCTTATTAAAGTCTGAACGAGTCTTTGTTTTGCAAATTCTGCATCACATAATTTTATATCTCATTTTGAACCTTAGTAGCACGGTTAAATTATACCATAGGAGAAGAAATTTTTGATCCTCATCATTACGAAGTGAGTAATTTAATTAGATTATGAGTGACGTTTACTGTGTGACATTTTTTTAGGCGAAAACTTTATTTTTATTTTTATGTGATAGATGGCAAACGAGCAGACGGATCATCACCTGATGGTAAGCGATTACCGCCGCCCATAGACACCCGCAACACCAGAGGAGTCACAAGTGAGTTGCCGACCTTCAAATGGGATGGGGGGATGGGGTGAATTGGGGGGGGGGGGAGGTTGGTCCTCCGGTACCCTCACTCACTCGGCGAAACACAACGCAAGCGATGTTGCTTCATGCCGGTTTCTGTGAGGCCGTGGCATAACGCCGGTCGAGCCGGCCCATTCGTGCAGAAGCATGGCTCTCCCACGGTAAAAACTGGACAACTTTCACGTCGCTCGCTTACGAGTACTTAGACAAATCAGTCGATTTGGATATGTATGGAATTTTAATAATGTTTTTTCTCTGTTTTTATGGATTCCTTGATTGCTTTTTTAGTTTCATAGTTAGTATTTAGGTAATAATGATCTGCGGATTAAGTCTAATTTAAAATTATTTTTTATCGCATTCCTAAATATATAAATGTTTGACTTTTCATACAAATTGATCGAACAATTAGCCAATTTTTTATGTAGAATACAAATATGAATATATTTATTGCGAATTCTGTATGGGTTTCCTTGGAAAAACATTTCATGACCCCACAATTTCCAGGTTCCAGGTTTCGATTTCCAGGATTTGTTTTATACTCCCTGTATACATTACACCCCAACATTATCCTCCTCTGAGACTTAGTCAATGTCGATCTTAAAAATATTGTACTTATTTCTATTTCATTTGAAACATAAAATGTAGACCAACACACATATTATACAAGGTGTTAAGAAATTAGCTGATATTACTTAAACTGGGGCTTCTACTAGAGAAACTGAACAACTTTTCCCAAGGAACCCATAGTCAATTCGTGAAATTTGTATTTTTTTAAGAAGTCGGTTACCTGATCGGCCCTCTTAACTCAAACTCTCAACTCAAAATGTTTTTTATTTAAGTAGATGTTTTACACATGCTTTTAAATCGTCAATATTTTTTTCTACCTATTTTAGTATGGGAAGTCCAAATTTTTTTTTGCGAATTCACTATGGATTCCTTCATTCATGAGTAGAATTCATTTCATGAGTAGAAGCCCCAGTTTAAACAGTACCAGCAAATTTTTTAACACTTTATATTAATAATACATGTGTTAAAAAGTGGATTTGAGATTTTAAGGGGTTACTCAGAATCAGGTATAGAATACTGAAAAAATAAAAATACTTACAACTTTTTTTCAGTTTCCCATACAAATTCTTGATTCACCTAGTATGGGATTTTTTTAACATTTTTCCTGTATTCTATACTTGATTCTGAGTAACCCCTTAAAATTTTAAACGTACTTTTTTAACACCCTGTATAAATAAGTTTCAAAATGTAAATTTTGCGTTACATACATCTCCTACTGAATGATAAATAACCGTTATTAACATTCGGCTTTCACAAACCGCACTCTAATGTGGCATACGAGAATTTATATTTTATCCCCAAGCTGGGTACAAATACCCCCACTTGTGGGTTCGCAACAGAAGGGTTTGATGGAGGGTGCCAATTATTTTTTTTAAGTATCGAATGTTTGACCGTTATGTCTTATGTCACAGTATAGACATTAGTACTGTATAGACAGTCCCTGCTGCTGTCTAAAGCACGCCTGTCCACTGGTAAGCTTCGCAGGTGGTTGCTTAGAGCAGCGGTTCCCAATTTTTTCTTCCTGTGGAACCCTAATTAATTCACAATTTTTTGGCGAAACCTTACCTTGCCAGATAAATATTTATCTTTAAGTCCTATCCAAAGCTCATTTAAGTTTGAAATTTGAATTTAATGATTGGATATGTTTGCGCGCTATGTTTCTACCGTATGCGCGAAAGAGTAAGAATACTATGTGTTGCAGAAATCGGTACTAAAATATACCGAACTGGCAGATAAAAGGCAGCGTGTTTCGTATGTAGCTACGACAATAAGGCGTAACTCCCGGAACCCCTGTGACTATCCCACGGAACTCTAGGGTTCCGCGGAACACCTTTTGGGAACCGCTGACTTAGAGCAAGCAAGATACGATCACACATATTTACGTCTGTATAACGACATATTTTTATGTAGTAGTAGTAATAACAGCAGCAGAAATAAGGAAGTAGGTAACATTATAGCGACATTTTGTTGAAGTGATTCATCTCATGTCAGACAAAATGTCTGCAGCGTAGGCTTTGTAAAATGATCCTATTGCCGAAATCCTAAAACGAAACGCTGTATCCTCTAGGTAGGTACACCGTATAGCAACTATGTTAACGAGCCATATCGTCCCCATTGCAGGGGCGCGAACGAGACTTTTTCCATACATCGGAAAGTTTAGGCTTAGGCTATCTTACACGCGGGGGCCAAGTTCGGATTAGTGGATGTTTTGGGGCTAGTGTCTAACCCCAGTGTCCGTAGTTTTGAAGCCGCCTATAAGGCCTCTTATATGGCCTAACGACTGTCATATAGTGATAGACGCCGGCACCAACGGCTTAACGTGCCTTGCGAAGCACGGAAACGGTCGACATAAATGCCACTAACAGTCAAATCCACCCAGGTAATGACCGTGTCTGAAGTCAGTTAACTTGCGTGATCGACACGACCACGCAAGCCGCACTGAGCTACGACCGCTTCTCTAGTAACTATATAGAAATAAAATAAACACCGCATGGCGCAAGATTGAATAAAACACCACTGCTAACTATCTGGTAGTTGCGTACGTGACCAAACTCGGTTCATATATGTACACAGATGTATCATTTATGATTCTTTCCGATTCTGTTGTTGGGATAATTAAGTAAATCATAGTTCTATCCTTCACGTCGTTTGTGGAGATATTTATTCTTACCCGAATATATCATTAGGGTGAAACATGGTATTCGGGCGTAATTTTGAATACATCTGGAGACTGACGTCAAGCGATAGTCGTGGGTTCGATTCCTGCCAATGTCTAACTTTGTAGGATTCGGTTTGTTTTAAAGTTATGTTAACAACCCAATCATCCCCACTGCAGGGGCACGGGTCCTCTTCCCATACTTCGGGAAGGTTAGGCCATACTCCACATACGGGGGCCAAGTCCAGATTGGTGGAGGTTGTGGGGCTAGTGGCTAACCCCAGTGTCAGAAACTTTCAAGCCGCCTATAAGGCCTCCGAAATGGCTTAACGGCTGCCATCTAGTAATAACAGTTGGCACCAACGGCTTAACATGCCTTGCGAAGCACGGAAATGGTCAAACCCATTGAGGTTATGACCGTCGTGTCTGTAGATAGTTAACCTGCGTGATCGACGCGACCACGCTAGCCGTACTGAGCCACGACCGCTTCAGCATTGTTTTATACTATTGATTTTATTTTTTGGAAGTCTAACTGGCAAGCTATTACTATATCTTACCTTAGTCTTGCCACCATACACCCCCCGTCCTCGTGCTCCTACTAAATTCTCCTACTGGTAGGAGCACAAGGACATACCTTCATGTCCTGATTCTCCTACTGCACATTAATACAACGGGGAATAATATTTAATTAATAGTATTGATGTGTTCTGGTCTGAAGATAAGATTCTATTCTATTTATCTATTTGGCATTCCACATCTCATATCGAGCGTGATTTTGCCAATGTCTAGTGAAAAATGGGAGAATATTCAATAGAAAAAATGGCGAAACGCCAATGTCAAGTGGAAGTCACGGCTCTAATGGTGATGGGCACTTAAAGATGCTCCACGTGGTGGTTTGCTGCTGGAACTCTGAAAATGGAGCTGTCTCCCAAGTTAATCCTCTTCTTATTATCGCTTATCTCAGATCGGGATCACATCTATTTCTCCATTACAAAAATAACGTTGAAACTACTCTAAAACGGTAATCATTGTAAAATTAACTCAAGAGACGTGTGCTCAATACAAGTCCCGGCAACCAACCTGAAGATTAGATATTCACTTGCTTATCTTGCCATTAGGTGAAATGATGCCAAGGGCTATTCAAATGGGGATAAAAATCTTAGTAACTTTCCCTAAAGTACCTAAAATCGAAGCAACGATGCAAAAATGGCTACGCAACTTTACCCACCCCATGAGAGCAAGATATTTTTAACCGACTTCAAAAAAAGGAGGAGGTTCTCAATTCGTCGGAATCTTTTTTTTTATGTATGTTCACCGATTACTCGAAGACGCCTGAACCGATTCGAAAAATTATTTTTTTGTTTAAAAGGGTATTCTTCACAGGTGGTCCCATATAAATTTTATCAAAATCGATTCAGCAGTTTTTGAGAAAATCAACAAAAACATAACAAAATTGGAGTTGTTGCGATTGAAGTCGGTTGTTTTTAACGTATTCCGCGTGGTCAATTATAATTTCAATGAATTATAAATTATAAGTTATGACTGGGTGACACAGCTCGATGTGTATCTGTCACCAAGCAGTGTGATGTAATTTGTCGGATGTGGCGAAATAGCCAGAGTTATTAACGGCATGGCATAAGCTATATTCCACCTTAACCCCTTACCACCACCTTACAAAATAAATATTCCCATCAATTCCCTCCATCCCCCATCTCATTTCAAAGGTCGTCAACGCACTTGTGACTCCTCTGGTGTTGCGGTTATCTATGGGCAGCGGTAATCGCTTACCATCAGGTGATCCGTCTGCTCGTTTGCCACCTATCACATAAAAAAAACATTACTTCATGACCAAAATACACTCAAATCCCATATAAATAAGTACAATAACTTACACAGTACAGCCTGGCGGTGTATGTTGGACAAATTGCACTAATTTGGTTGGAGAGATCCAAACCGCAGCATTAAATGGATCGCCGTACAACTTGTGTAGTAGCAATCTGTTGGACATTGGTCAGAACAATTCACCAAGTGAGAGTAATTTAGCTGTTAGTCTTCCTAAAATAAATAAAATAAAATAATAATAATAAATAAATTGTCGGAAGTATTTATGTTATTGCTATTGTGGAGTAGATTTTTGTGGATTCAAGTTTGAAGCACTTGGCCGAACTTGACCTTCGTGTGTTGACTGTTGTGGAGTAAGGCTTAACTTTCCAGAGGAACCCATGGCCAGCAGTGGCAACAATTCAAGTGGGAATAGTAACAAGATAAGCAAAGATGAAAGATGAGAATCAGAGCGAAAATAAGGAAGCCTTTCATGTAGCATTTCTTTAATGTAGTAAAGTAAATTACTAAGTAAAACATTATTAACTAAACCGTTAAATCGAATAACCTGGATACCACTAAACCAATTTTTGTCAATTATAGGTTAGAATCATCACAAAGAAAAATGGTTTCAAATAAATAAGTGCGTTTAAATCGGTACACCCGTTCTAGAGTCACGGTGCTACATATAGACACACAAACATACATACATTAATATGATTCAATATACAACAAACCTTTTTGCTACAGTGTTTAAAAGGGATTTAGGGTAGATTTTATGAATCATATAGACAACCCTTAAGCTAAGAAACAGGTTCCGTCCAAGTTTCTCCCTGAGGGATACAATATGAGCCTCTTCAAGAAGGGATTGAAAAGGTTTTCGATTATCGGCAAAGCATTTTTTTCATCCTCAGTTTATAAGGTCTTGGCATTATCTCACCTGATGGTAAGTAATAATGATACCGGGCTTATCAAGATTCCCAAACGCAAAGAATTGGCTATCATATTTCCATGCCGGAATACCTCAGTGCTATTAAAATTGGTGTTTAGAGGCAATATTTCGATAAGATGTTGTTAGCTGGCCAAACGGGCTCAAAAAATGTCCTTCCACCGAGCAAACCGAGTCCTACATAATCGACAACGCTGAACTAGTTAAAAAAACCGATTTCAATCTAACAACTACAATTTTGCAATGTTTTATTTTTAAAGAGCTGAGTCAATTTCGATAAAAAAATTATGGAACTACCTCTAAAGTATTTTCTACCAAATAAAAAAAGAATCATCAAAATCGATTCATAATTGGTGGAGTAAACGCGTAACATACATACAAAAAAAAACATAGTCGAATTGAGAACCTCCTCCTTTTTTGAAGTCGGTTAAAAATTGATTCCCGCCGGGAATCGAACCCGGGGCCTCGTGAAAATTGAATAACTCGAAACTACTGAACCAATTTTCACCAAATATAGCCAAGAACACCTGAATTAACGTTAATTGTTAGGTATAGAGATTTACCATTCTAGATTTAACTAAACATCTATGAAATAGGAGCTCTAGGCAAGCGGATAACTGACTGACAGTGATATACTGATGGGCGAACATCTGTGGGCGCAGAACCGTGGAAATCTAATACCGTCTTGTAGACTAAAAATACGGAAATCTAATATCAAAACGTGCCATTGTCACTCCGGTTACCAAACCAAACTAAATTCTATGTTGCATCCAACTCAAGTTAGATTTAAGCCTAGCTTTTCTGATGTCAATGTAAAAAGTATGGGCTAAGTAAGTAGACCTAAAAAAAGTTCCTTGAGAAAATATGTTCAGTTTGATAAGTAAAAGCCATTGTGATGTTTTCATGGGTGATTAAAATTAAACCTGTTGTCTGTTTTTAATGATAAAGATGATATATTACGTATAGGACGTCGTCTTTCTAAATCACATTTACTGTTTAAAGCTAAACATCCCGCTCTTTTACCCAAACGTGACCATATGGTTAATTTGATCATAGACTATTATCATGTCATGAATTGTCATACAGGCCTTAATCTTCTGATGTCTTTAATTCGTTAACGTTTTTGGATATTACATGCCAGAAGTCTCGTGTTCCATTGTGTATCGAAAACATCTACACATCCCGCACCACGTCTTGGACCCAGAGATCTTCACTCCGGTACAGGTGAGTGGACTGATTTAGCTATTTCAGTGATTTACATTGTGCATGTATAGATTGCTCTATACGGCTCCTCTGGAGCCTCCGCTCCGCCACCGTTACGATTCCGCCTGGCTCTGCTATTTACACGCAGAGTCACAGACACCTGTATTTTAGAAATTATTATAAAATCTTGGTACCAAATTGTTACTCAGGGTTACTTTGAATCAATCAAATATTGATAAAATCCGCTCTTCAATTTTTTTAGATTCCCATATTAAGACTGAATACGAGTAGTAAATCAAGAATTTGTATGGAAAACTGAAAAAAGTTGTAGATCGGATTTTTTCATTATTTTTCTTGTATTCTATACTTGATTCTGAGTAACCCCTTAAAATTTCAAACGCACGTTTTCAACACCCTGTTTATAAATATACTTATGTATTAGAAATAATTACGAACTCTCATTTAAATATTTCTTATTAGTAATCGTCCTGTAAAGTTATCCTCGCAAAATCAAAATAATAAAAAATCAAGATGTTCTCACATGAAATCTTTGAAATATCAGGACTTCATTAAATTTGTGAAATATTACCCCAGAATCAATCACTGTAAAACGGCCTTAAAAGGAGACTCTTTAGAATCCTTACTAGAAACCTCACTCCTTATTAGATAAATCAAATTGCTTGACATTGAATAAGCCAATAATGAAAACTTTATAAACACTTAAAAATATATTTTTTTTTTTATCCACAATTGGTAAGCCCTTGGCATCATCTCACCTGGTGGTAAGTGACGATGATGCCGAAGATGGAAGCGGGCTTACCAAGATTCCCCAACGCAATGGGGAACTGGCTATCTTATCTTCATGCCGGAACACATCAATGCTGTCAACATTGATGTTTGGCGGCAAGACTTAGATAAGATGGTGGTAGCTAGCCAGGCGGGCTCAGAAAATGCCCTACCACCAACCAAACCGAGTCCTACAAAGTTGGACCCCGCCGGGAATCGAACCCGCGACCTCCTGATGTGAAGCGAGCGGACTAGCCGCTAGGCCACGGAGGCGGTTAAATATATTTTTTAGAAAAATGTTGTTAATTTTCAGATTTTCATAGAACTAAGTAATTTAAAAAATGTTTAAAAGGTACTAAGTATATTTTTTCGTTTCCCTAAATGTAAGAGGTCCCTATTTTAAACTACAATCTTTGCTTCGTACAGTAAACGAGTATGGCTAAGTTATCAAATAATTCAACGATTCTCCAACCGAAAGATTGACATGAAAAAACAATCAGAGAATCCCGAAAAAGCACAAAAGCCTTTGAATCCCTACGCAAGGCGTGCATCGTATTTTTTGCACGCATTAGCGTAGATTTCCACCAATCCGCCGCGACCGCATAAAAACTGATTATTTTTTCAACGGCCCCGAATTGGGTTAATGCGAGCATTTGGTCAGGGTTGCCATCACTTGTTTAAAAAGGTTTAGGGTCCCAATGAATCAACTACTAAGCAGAGCAACGTTTTTGTGGTTGATACATGTTTCACAAAGTAGTAAAATGACTTGTGTTTGTTTGTTTCTTTCATTTTTGTTATATTAAAACATGTAAAATTGTTTGACTCCAGTTTGAGACATGGCAGATATTTTAAGAGTGCTGTATTATTTTTACTTACTTACTTTATACGCTTAGCGACTCATAGATGATCTGGGTCTTGTTTCTTAAAATCTGAGTTTTAAAATGTTTTTGAACATGTGACAAACAGATGAATTATCGTTTAGAGAGGTGATATCTCAAACAGAGGAGAGTTTTCAGCTTTCAATAACACAGTAAGTATATTGGTAGTATAATTTGTTTTCAAAGGATATTGGTCCTATTTTTTAAATGAAATATTAACAAAATCATGAAAGACGTCAACTGGAAATGTGGAAAGTGGTGTCAAAATCCTTGGTGGGGGCCTTTCTCCATCAGTGGACGGCTTTTAGTTGAAAATAATCAGCAGATAATAAATAATTATCGGTAAGTTAAAAATTTATGTAATTTTAAGGTCACGAGATTTTGGTCGTAATATCGTGGCACTGATTAAACTTTTTAAACTTCACTTCTTAGTTAATTATCAAATTAAATAAGGAATTTGAGCTCGGTTTTGTTACCTAATTAAAAATAAAAATTCCAGGAATAAATCATACAAAACCATCCGGTCCTAAACTAGGATTTCCTATATTTTGGGAACCAGAAACTGATATACATACACATCTCAATGTAATATATACAGAGTAACCAAATATGAATACTACAAAAATGAATATCCTGGGGGAACGCTCGACTCTTGTTAGTAATCTACTGATTACTAACGCTAACCACTGAACCACCGAGTTATTCAATCTAATAATGAAGCTAAAAATAAACCAATTGGTGTAATGCGGTACAGGACAGGAAGCAGTGGCGGAATTTGGTGTCGAAGGCCAAGATCCTCTTTGGGTCGCGGAGTCAGCGAAATAAAACATTTTAATTTCACAAAATATTTTATTGAGCTTTGTGCTTTGTGAGCATTTTAATGTCACAATAAGACATACAATACACGAAGTCCATTTTTGGATCGGTAGCAGCCCTTATTTGCACCGATCAAGCCCAGGTTCTCACAGTACCGCTAATGTTAGCATTTATACTTATCGAGGACCAAACGACCGTGCACAAAATGAACCTATTGTGGTGTTTGTTATTGAATCATTTATTTGATTGTACAAAATGAATTGGTTTACAAAAAATACTGGAAACGTGAAATTGCTTTGATTATATACAGTGTAACAAGTAGGCGAAGCGATACATTTTTACCCGATTACGGTGAAGCAAAAAGAAGAGTTATGATTTTAACCCGTATGTATGTATATTTTATGTATGTTTATCTGTTGTCGCATAACTTCTAAACTACTTGTCATGATCCGACAAATGAGGTATGAGTTTATTTATTGAACTGAATAACTATTAAATAATAATAATATCTGGGACAAATCACACACGGTCATCTGGCCCCAAACTAGGATTCCCTGTATCTTGGGAACCAGAGACTAATAACATACACATATAATTTTAAATACATACATATATAGATATAATACACCCAGACTTAGAGCAAACAATTCTGCTCATCACAGAAAAGTTTGCCCTATGTGGGGATCGAACCCACGACTCTCGGATCAGAGGTCAGGATCGCTAACCACTTAGCCACCGAGTCAGTCTACTTACTTCTACGACTTTGCTGAAATCGTAAAAAAAATATTTTCCATACAAAGTTGACGAGTTGGCTAATCGATAAAGGCAAATGGTAGATATTACTGATACTAATGAAACCGAATAACTTTCCTTAAGGAACTTATACAATTGTACCAAAAAAAAATTTTGACTCTCCATTCTATCTATTTTTCACTAATTCAACAGTCACTTTGCGGACTTCTAATGAACATATTTTTTTTTTGATGATTCTACTTAAAAAAGGTTTTTTTAGATAAAATTATTCATGAGATGAACCGCCTCCTTAGCCTAGTGACTAGTCCACTCGCTTCATATCCGGAGGTCACGGGATCGATTCCCGGCGGGGTCCAACTTTGTAGGACTCGGTTTGGTTAGTGGTAAGACATTTTCTGAGCCCGCCTGGCTAGCTACCACCATCTTATCTAAGCCTTGACGCCAAACATCAATGATGTGTGCATGAAGATAAGATGGCCAGTTCCTCATTGCGTTAGAGTCTTGGTAACCTCACTTCCATCCTCGGCATCATCATCACTTACCATCAAGTGAGATGATGCCAAGGGCTTACCAATTGAGGGTTAAAAAATATGAGAAGTATGTCTGTTATTACCTGCTTGTCGTCAAATAAAAGCGCACTGTATAATCACTAAGCCTCAATTTTCATTCAGGGTGCTTTTTTCGTCACGCGGATTTCTGCTCGCATGCGGGCCGTGCCCGTATGCGTGCCGCCCGCAACCTATCGTTTCATTACATGTTTTTAGAGTCCTTTTATTGTCATGCGTGGCACACGCACGCGGGTTGCTTTGGAAACGCCGCACGCATGCGGGCAGAAATCCGCATGACAATAAAAGCGCCGTCACAGATTTACGAGTAGTTCCTACTTTAGTAACTATACTTTTTTTTACTACAATCTTGCGTTCCAGTTTTCATAATGTTTGTATCGTTTCGTTTTGCTCCAAATACTGTGCATTTATGAATTTGCTCATAGGCATACATACTACAAAACGAGTGACATCCTATAACACCATCTCATCCCAAATAGCAAATAGTTTTACTAAATGGAATTATTTTGTTTTATCTCCTTGTCTCTACTTAGAACTTTTTCTTTCCACTATCCAGTCACATTTCCAGTTATTACCTATATTTGTTACGAAATATTAAAATAATAGTCTTGTTAACAAACTGCCAGATGGTTGGCATTGTTCTGTCAGTACTCTTTCACGTTAATAATTCATTTTTAAATTTACGTAAAATTATTTTTTACACTTCAGTGTAAATTACACCGAATGGGTAGAGCTAATTCATTCATATTTTATTTTGTATATTTTTATTTTTCTGAAAGACAATTGCATTTACAATTAATAACAAAACGTACTTGAAATATCTACATTCCACAATAAAAGTGTTAACACGCAAGTTAACTAACTACACGGTTATAACTTGGATGAGTTTGACTATAAGTAGCTTTCTACTGTTTAAGTGTTCTTAAGGCTCATTAAGCTGTTGGTGCAGCAGTCGTTAAGCCTTGAAAAACCAAAAATCGTTATCTTGAATTTTTTTGACATAAGGATGGTTTGTTGATCACTAGCCTTAGAACTCCAACAACTATGCACCGTGGGAGAGCCATGCTTCGGCACGAATGGGCCGGCTCGACCGGAGTGATACCACGGCCTCACGGAAAACCGGCGTGAAGCAACGCTTGCGTTGCGTTGTGTTTCGCCGAGTGAGTGAAGGTACCGGAGGCCCAACCTCCCCCCTTCCCACCAATTCTACCCATTCCCCCCATCCCATTAAAAGGTCGGCAACGCACTTGTGATATCTCTGGTGTTGCGGGTGTCTATGGGCGGCGGTAATCGCTTACCATCAGGTGATACGTCTGCTGGTTTTCCACCTATCAAATAAAAAAAATAAAAGAACTCAGACTTGGCCCCCGAGTGTGGAGTAAGGCTCAACATTCTCGAGTTACAGGAAGAGAGAAAACCGTGCTCCAGAAAAATGGAAAAAAGAACCTTTTTACATTACGTTTCGGTGTAAAAACGTACGTGATTGTCAGTGAGTTGGCGCCGTCCGGGCACTGCTCATTCATCCGCTATCGCATGATGAATATTCCCCATATTTTACGTTTTGTAACCTTTTAACGATTGTCCGTGCGCGTACATTTTAAACGTGATGCCTGCCGCGTACCTTATCTCGGGCGAACAATAGTTTTTCAGCGTTTTGAAATTTTCTGACACTCTTTTTGTGGTGGATTCTGCTTGTTTGGTTTATTATGTGATGCCTGTTTCGTTCTAAAATATCGTTCTTCCAAAAGAGTGATTGTTACTCTGATACTAGGATAGCCTATTATAAATCTCTTGCGTTTCTTTTAGAGACAGACTTGTCAAGAAAATATTGCCTGATTTGGGTACGGGATAAGAGTACTGGCAGATATTGAAAAGTAAACAAAAAATCATTTTTCATAATAAGTTACAAGATAAGATAAAAGACAATAACGAAATATCTTTTTTATTTAAATATAGGACTTATAAAAAAATTGCTCACATACAGGTAAAATTGAAATCGTGGACCAAATTTTAACTATGGTTTCTGCTCATAAAACTGAACAACTAAAACTTTAACTCAAGGAACCAATTCAACTAGAGCAAAAAATTTGGACTCCTCATCTAAATCAATGAGCTGAGTAGCCAACTTTGTATAGAAATTCCAATTCGTTTTTTGCTTACAATTAATTGCAGTGGATGTCTTTCAGCTGATAATGATGACGATGGTTCCTGAGAGAAAATTGATCAATTTCATGACTAAAAGCCACAGTTAAAATCTAGTAAGCGATTTCCATTCCACCCTGCATATAGTGGGACAGAAGGTGGCCATACATACATGCATAAACTGTGGTATTATAGTGGTCAATATTCTAATTGACGTAATTCGACTAAGATGATTATAACAAATAAAAATATATATATTTTTTTACTAGCCTACACTGTCCTACTGCTGAGCAAAGGCCTCCCCTCGATTTAGCTACGCATCTCTATCCCGAGCCACCTCCTTCCATTGGTCGTCAAACCTGTCCAATAAATAATAATATTATTATAGAATAAAAATATTATTGGACTAAATCTTTTAAATTATCCTCCTCCTATTTTTTTTTGTGTGCGTTCAATTGGGAGCCTGGATAGTTTAGTTCACAATGAGCAGGACAATGTGTGTCAGGTCTGCTAGTACATATAATATTGTATACGAAACAAGGAAAAACCCAGAAAATAAATAAAATAACTGCAGGTAGAAAATAAAGAAGGGTTTCCTGACTTTTCAAATATTCGCTTGGAAAACCCGCAACTTAATATGGTGCGTCAAAGGCTTCAGAAAAGAAATATATTTTAATATAGGGTTTGGCTTTGACAAAAGTGTCGATATTTATTTTTTCATCTAATGGTATTTTGCCAGTTCTGTGCGTGATATAGGAATGTGAGTTTCATCATGCGATGTTGCGTGCGTCGCGATTTATGAGACATACAATATGAAGATATTAGAAGGCAATATTTGAAGAGAACCTATGATGTGAAATAAATATACATACAAAGAATATAGAGATTCTTTTCGAGCTTAGCAAGTTGGTGCAAAAAGTGGCAAGAAGGCTGTCAAGTAAATGTTTTGACAGGATAAAATAATATCGATACAAAAAAGCTTAAACCTACAAAATGAAAAGTTTACACCAGAGCCGAAAAATTTGTGAGATTTCAGAACAAAATACAATTTCAACGCTGTATTTTTTTTTTAATAAGACCTGCGAGACCAGGACCATTCGACGCAGAATTTTATCTGATTAAAAAACCTACAAAAAATCTATTGCCATATATTTTTATTTATTTATCAACCGACTTCAAAAAAGGAGGAGGTTCTCAATTCGTCGGAATCTTTTTTTTTTTTTATGTATGTTCACCGATTACTCGAAGACGCCTGAACCGATTTCGAAAATTCTTTTTTTGTTTGAAAGGGTATACTTCACAGGTGGTCCCATATAAATTTTATCGAAATCGATTCAGCGATTCATAGCAAAATTGGAGGTTTTCGATTGAAGTCGGTTGTTTTTAACGTATTTAGCGTGGTCAATTATTTAATAATCAAAACATATACATAGGTACAAAGTCGGCTACAGACAGTGCTACAAAAACCATTTATAGGTTTGTCTGAGCACTGTGGACTCGTCTTTTCACAAATTTAAACTTATAGCTATCTTACTATAGAATTTATTATATCCTAACATAAATAGGTACAAACTTAAGTCTATAGTATCTATTCTGCATAGACCTAGTGCTACTGCTACCTTTTCTATCGGTATTGTATCGGAATAACTTGTTGTGTGAGTGTGTATAGGAAATTATGAGAAGTGAGTGAAATGTGCTTATGTAAGTTAAATGTTATTGTATTTGTATTGAGCTGTGTGATCGAAACTGGTTTGAAGAAACAGTTGAATTATGTGTGGTTTGCTACGTTTATGCTTTATTGAGTCTTTGAAGGGAATGTAATTACGCTCTATTTATTAATCTGAACAAAATGAAAACTAAACTATTTTCACAAACATCTAAAAAACTTGTCTTACTGAGTTGTGTTATCTGTATGAAAATACTATATAATATTTGCGAATATAAAAATAAGTACAATTATGATTTATGACCAGTGATCGGAGTAGGTAGATTGATTTAGGGTCAATGACAGCAAACGTATATGTTAATATGGACATGCCGCTCGGATTCCTAGAGTTTAACATTTTTAGGGTTCCGTAGCCAAATGGCAAAAAACGGAACCCTTATGGATTCGTCATGTCTGTCTGTCTGTCTGTCTGTCTGTCCGTATGTCACAGCCACTTTTTTTCCGAAACTATAAGAACTATACTGTTGAAACTTGGTAAGTAGATGTATTTTGTGAACCGCATTAAGATTTTCACATAAAAATAGAAAAAAAACAATAAATTTTGGGGGCTCCCCATACTTAGAACTGAAACTCAAATTTTTTTTTTTTATCAAACCCATACGTGTGGGGTATCTATGGATAGGTCTTCAAAAATGATATTGAGGTTTCTAATATCATTTTCTTCTAAACTGAATAGTTTGCGCGAGAGACACTTCCAAAGTTGTAAAATGTGTGTCCCCCCCCCCCCGTAACTTCTAAAATAAGAGAATGATAAAACTAAAAAAAATATATGATGTACATTACCATGCAAACTTCCAACGAAAATTGGTTTGAACGATATCTAGTAAGTAGTTTTTTTTAATACGTCATAAATCGTAAACCGCAATTTACCTTTCATTCAAGTTATAACGAACTACAAAAACTTTTATATTATGTTACTTGCTGCTACGAAACCCTTTATGGGCGAGTCCGACTCGCACTTGGCCGCTTTTATTTAGCAAACAAAAATGAATATTCTTTCTGTTATTCTACATATAAATAAAATGCTTC
The DNA here is from genome assembly GCA_958295455.1 of Coleophora deauratella. Classification (NCBI taxonomy): domain Eukaryota; kingdom Metazoa; phylum Arthropoda; class Insecta; order Lepidoptera; family Coleophoridae; genus Coleophora; species Coleophora deauratella. The sequence goes on along the minus strand of OY282390.1, from coordinate 2,758,707 downwards.
CTTCAGAGCCAAATGATTGTACCAGATTTACTTTAATAATACTCAACTCAATCCGAAAATAATGGAACTTTTCGGAAAGAAGGATTGTCCATGTTATAAAATCACGATGCAAGTACCAAAAATCAATTTACCTACTCCGGTCACTATTTATGACTGACGCTTGTTGAATCAGAAAATACCATACCTATATACAGTTTTAAATGTCAAGTCAATATCAAAATATTTTATTTATTTATGTAGTAGATTTTTAATCATATTTTGTTGCGCATTCATTTTTCTAAGATACATTTCGAAGTCTGATTCAAAATTCTTTAAACATTTTTTTTTCAACTAGTATTAAATTCCTTTAATATACCTATCTCAAGGGTTCAGTTGTACAAAATTATATTTATACGTAATACCTAATGCCTTTATAGGCCTTTTGCAGGTGACTGTACTATAACCTGACCTGTAATAACTAAGCAACCTATAAAGTGCACCAATAAAAAAAATAGTAACACCAAAATATGTCAATCTGGAATATAACTTTTTTACCGATGTACTTTACGACCTCGGTGCCGACACGCGCAGGAGTTTACGAGCCGATATCGCTATAGTATTGATGTCGTAAATGAGGATGCGGAAATAGGTGATGGTATCAATAAAACATCTATTGATACTCGCACACGCATAACATATAGCTAGTTACTACTAAGTATAGAGCTATACCTTGTCAGAGAATGTGGAAAAGTTGCTGTAACTTCCGACGTAAAAAAAGATACAATTTTGAAGCTTTTTAGGCTATTTTATAATCTGTGCCTATTGTCGCGAACAATGTCAACTATTCAAATAATAGAGTCTTACTTGCTTTACAAGCCATGTGTTTCCGACTAGGCTATGGACTGTAAGACCCGGACTCCAACAAAGCGAAGATGTGTGAAGCGAAGAGAAGAGGAGATATATTTTTCAGGTAGTAGCTAACTTTATCCACCGAAGTTGTGTGTACTAGCTAGACCCGAGCAGAGATATTATTATGTACTGGCTAAAGCGAAACTGAGCTTTGTGCAGTGAGTTGTGGATTGGACAAACTTATGCACACTTTAGCGCAGGCTGACCTCGCCTTCTCTCAACTTCCTCCTATTTAGCAGGAACATACGTCTGATGAGATTCTGAATTTAACAAGGGTCTAGGTCTTAATTTTTTCTATCGACTTTTACTAATAATAGAATTTGTTCCGTTTTTTACGAAGTTACAGCCTGTTACAGACGCGTTCCAGCCAGCGGGACACTTTTTCTATAAAAAGTTGATAGAACAAATTAAGATCTAAACCCCTGTTAAACTCAAAATCTCCTGAGACATAAGTTTCAGCTAAATAATAAGAGCCCTCGCCCTGCACGTTGCTCAAATCTCCTCTCGTTTCCGTCGCCCGCTTACGAAGCATAGCTCATATACAGCTTTGTTCACGCTAAACAAAATATATCAAACTTTCTCCTCTCTGCATAATGAGACGTTAATAGAGAGGACGAGGAATATATAAGAACGAGAAGCCGCTAGTTTTCCACCTACCTTTATAGATATTTCCAAAACCATTCAACGACATCATTTTTGGTGATGATAAATGACTTTACAATAGACGCGATTGGTGTTTTGTTATTGAATCAGTAGCTCCATTTGAATGCATTTTAATTTATTAGATTTAGGCAAACGAGCAAGTGGGTCACCTGATGGTAAGTGATCACCACTGCCCATAGACACCTGCAACCCCGGAGGGGATTGCAGATGCGTTGCCAACCTAGAGGGCTAAGATGAAATGCCTCTTGTGCCTGTAATTTCCTCGGCTGTCTTACTCTCCACACCGGAACACAACAGTGCAAGCACTGCATAGGTGGCAAACGATCAGACGGACACCTGATGGTAAGCGATTACCGCTGCCCATAGAGACCTGCAACACCAGAGGAGTCACAAGTGCGTTGCCGACCTTTGAAATAGGAGTAGGCTCTTGTCTTGAAGGTTTGAATGTCGTATCGGTACGGAAATACCGCAGGCGACAATTCATTCCACAGTTTGTTTGTGTGAGACAGAAAGTTTCTACTGAAACGCACAGTTGTGGACTGCCAACCATCTAAGTGATGGAGATGAAAATATTGTCGCGTAGAACGATGGCGAAAATAGGCGGCAGGGATACTCGTAGATAGGCGGTTAAGTACATTCCGGTAGTTTTTTATGTAGCTAGTATGTTTGATGAAAATTGGTTTCAAGTTATTTGTCAGTTACAGTCGGTGTGTTAATTTTTCAGTTTTGTTGACATTTTTCATAAAAAAATAATGATGTATATGAGGTCACAACTCACGAAACTTTCATCAAGCTATATCATAATAGGTACTTATGTATAGTAGGTGCCCAATGCCACTTCAGCTTGCTAATTCTGTGAGCTATGTTGACGACTCTACGGCTCTTTTATGGATTTCCTCGTTTCAGATTCGATCACATAAATAATAAATAAATCAGAAACATAAAAGCATGAAGCTGAAAATAATGTCCTTAAAAATCCTTTTCAGCTTTTTCTACTTTTTTAAAGCGCCCAAAAAGCTCGTGCTAAGCAAACGCAGTGATTAAATAATCCGATTAAACATTGGTAATTTAAATTTAATAATTGATTGCATATTACCCTCAATGATTGTCAACCGGTTGTCAATATTTAATGAAATAATAATGTGGCAAGATATATTTATTCTGCATTAGCATGTGTGTTTTCTGACAAACCTATTCTACGGGGTCACAGTATAAACATTAATAATATAACACATTACATGCATACAGTATGGGCACTTCATGCCCCTACATAAAGGTTAGGTATCTCACACACCTGCAGGTATGATCCGGCGACTTAATTTGTCATACACTTATACGAATTGAGATAAAATAAATAAATATACTTATACCTACAGAGTAGAACATACTTTAAGGGAACTCTGATTTAAAAAAACCGTTTTCACTCGAGAACAGTCATAAATACATACAGTATGGACACTTCCTGCCCCTAAGTAAAGGTTATCTCACACACCTGCAGGTATGATCCGGCGACTTAATTTGGCATATACTTATACGAATTGAAATAAAATAAATAAATATACTTATACCAACACAGTAGAACATACTTTAAGGGAAATCTGATTTAAAAAATGCATTCTCACTCCAGAACAGTCATAAAAACAATACGATGGAGCCGCGGGCAAAAGCTAGTGAATAATATTAATGGAAATAAATACAGATTGTAATAAAAACTATGAAATATTGACCGCAACTTAATTCGCTCTCATCTCGCTTCGAGGTCGCTTTCCAATTTGAATTGAATAATTTTACAATAATTTCACACTTTTTTTTTAGTTTCTTTAGGGCCCGACGTTTCTTCTCTCTCCGCAAACACTTCCCGAAACGTTGGGTATACGAGTTCCGAGTGGTAGGAACTTCGTATTGGGTAGATTAAAAAAGACCTGCGAAAAGTGTACAATGCTACCTACTTCGAATGAACATATTTTGAGTTTGAGTTTATTTTTGTTGTATTTTTTTATAAGTAAAATGTAACCATACAAAAACCACAATATTTTTCCTTTATTACAAACATGATTCTGAGTAACCCCTAAAAATTTCAAACGTACTTTTTTAATACCCTGTGTCATACGAGTAGTTCTTTAAAAACCTTTAACAACCCCACTCATGGGACATGGGTCTCTTCCCATATAACATACGAGTATTTGACTGCCTCCGTCGACTAGTGGCGAGTCCGCTTGCTTCGCGTCGTGTGTTCGATTCCCGGTTGGATCAAAGTTTGTAGGACTTGGTTTGGTTGGTGATAGGGCATTTTCTGAGCCCACCTGGCTAGCTACCACCATCTTATCTAAGTCTTGCCGCCAAATATTAATCTTAATAGCATAGATGTGTTTCGGCATAGAGATGACCCAGAATAGAGATAAGCCAGTTTCCCATTGAATTGGAGAATCTTGGTAAGCCCGCTTCCATCTTCGGCACCATCATTACTTATGTGCCATCAGGTGAGATAATTCTAAGGCATTACCAATTGTGGATTCAAAAATAGCTGGGGAAGATCCGTATCATAGTTTCTAGAACAGCTTTGACTGACTCGGTGGCTCAGTAGTTAGCGCTCCTGATTACTGATCCGAGAGTTATGGGTTCGATCCCCACCCAGGCCAAACATTTCTGTGATGAGCAGATTTGTTTGCCCTTGTCTGGGTGTATTATATCTATATAATTATGTATACATTTAAAATATATGTGTTGTGTACTCGTATATATATCAGTCTCTAGTAATTGAATATAGTATATGGAATCCTAGTTTGGGGACAGATGAACGTGTGTGAACTGTGTGATTTGTCCCGGATATTGTATTATACTAACACCTTAAGAAAGAAGAAGTGATTTTTAAACAATAGAATTCAGCTTTGAAACCGATATTGCTGACACCAACATTTGTTGGAACGAGTTCATAACAATAAAGGCAACGTTCGCACCTGTTTGCTTGGATTGGAACATATCGCTTTATGGTAAGTTAACTGAAAGTTAACGGTTTTCTTGTATGTAAATCTCGCCTTCCGAGATTTTGTTCGTTTAAATTTATTTCATTTAAGCAAGTAAGATGTTGATGCTTCATTGTTTTCTGTTTTTGCGGGGTAATGGCAGTTATATTTATTTTTATGCTTAAATATAACGCTTTGTAAGTCTATTACAGTTTACGCGCTGTTGATGAGAAGTATAGATAGGTTTTTTATACATTCATACAAAAATGGACATTATTTTGAATGGAGGAAACGTCTCTTTCGTTATAAGTGTGATTATGTTGGCGCTCAAAGAGAAAAATCCTACTTACGTATTACGATATTTTCTTGATTTATTAGCCAAATTAGTTATTTTATATAAATTTTCAAAAACGATATTCAAACATGAGTTTGCGAATTCAGTACAGTTTCCATCGAAAAAGTAATTCAGTTTCATAATTTGGACACCCTATAAAATTTTGCCGGAGTGTATTTTTGGGTTAGTCCCTGAGGGCCCCGATCCCCGAGGTACCTACCCGTCCCGCAGGACCCCGATTACCCTGTATATGCCGTGCTATTGATATACTTTTTAATTAACTAAAACTGCCTTATAGTAGCTTTTAAAGTTCTATAATATCTATTATTCAATAACTGTGGAATGAATTGTCGCCTGCGGTATTTCCGGACCGATACGACATTCAAACCTTCAAGAAAAGAGCGTACTCCCATATCAAAGGCCGGCAACGTACTTGTGGCTCCTCTGGTGTTGCGGGTGTCTATGGGCGGCGGTAATCGTCGTAGCATATAAGTACCACTTATATGCGGACGACCTACAAATTTATACTCCTGTCGATCCAAAGGACATTAATTTAGCTGTTACTAAGATTAACTCCGATTTAGAGTACGTTTTCTCGTGGTCGCTTAAAAATTCACTAGTACTCAATCCTGCAAAGTCAAAGTTTTGAATTCTTGGTACCAAAAATCAAGTTAATACGATCTCCTCGAGAAATCCCCTTATCGTAGTTGACGGCATGCCTATTGAAAGAGTGACACAGGCCCGAAATCTTGGTGTGCTTTTAGATGAGCATTTGCGTTTTGAAAATCATGTCGCAGATCTTGCTAGAAACTGTTTCTTTAGACTTAAAGTATTGTAAAAGATAAGACAATTTATTAATGTTGACCTACGTATCCAACTGTGCGAAGCTATAGTCCTTTCAAAACTAAATTACTGTATTTCGGTCTATGGTCCCTATCTTCTTCAAAGTTCTCATTGGCTCATACAAAGGGTTCAAAATGCTTGCGCAAGGTACTGTTTTAATATACTACCCAGAACACATGTCACCCCATATCTTAATGCTGCAAATATATTAAAAATCCAAGGACATCAGAACCTTCTGTTCAGTTCGTTGCTCTTTGATGTAATTAAAACAAAAATACCCGATTACCTTTTCAAGAAACTTGAATGGCGCTATGAGCAACACAGGTACGTGGCTCGCCACTGCTCTAAAGTGTTTCGTGTCCCTAAGTACAGGACACCCATGTTTCGAGGAAGTTTCCGTTACCTCGCTGCTAAATGTTGGAATGATATCCCACCTCCAATACGAGACATCTCATCCAAATTTTCTTTTAAAAAACGTCTTCGAGACTTACTTCTATCTAAACAGCAATGCGGGTAACGGAACATCTCGGTCTGGCGTAAATATCCAGTTACATGACAAGTACACTTAATCAAATCTTGCACTCAAATGTCCATTCGACCGTTGTTCAAATACAGGCGGTTGCAACAGACATACCTACATATATATGTGGGATTGAGCAATTAAACAACGGGATATTCACTTTAATTAATTATATTTTGCAAAAAAAAGAGCACACAGCGCGGCCAGACACACGACATGAGAGGAAGTGAGAGTGAGTGACTGAATGAATGTTCCCACAACTCGGCCATCCTGCTTGCTGACTGTCCTCAGTCAGGCCATCAGACATCAACATCAAAAAAAATCTCACAACCACAAGTCATCCATAACACCTTACAACACTCCTACTCATACCACATCACTTATGTAACAATAACACATACAGAACTATGTGGGAACTCTTTTTTGAAACTATCCTTAAATCTATTATAATCTCTTAGAAATACAAAATCAAAATCTTATATTAAGTACTTAGACAATCATATCTGAAACATCTTATTTTCAATTTATTTTACTTTTACTTATAATTTACAACTTTTTCCAAAAAACTGCAATAAAGTTTTAAATAACAACATGCTTTGTTTTATTTTCTACTCCTTAAAAAAAATACAAATCTGAAAAACAGTTTATATCAATAACTATTAGTTTTAATAGTTAGCGTAAATAGTCTTTAGTTTAAATCTTTCAAGTAAATTATACATAAACTTCTTATGGCAACATAAGGAGAAATGTACCCAACCTACTTATATAACTCTTTATACATAAGTTCACAACTTAGAAAATATATATGTATAGTTATAGCATACCAGGATAACTAATTAGTACTACTTAAACTTTCATGCTTCATCTCAACAGAAACAGATATCTGAAACAGATTAAAAAAAAATTGTTAAATAACAAAACCACATACCACATCAATCGAAACTTTCAGGCCATTTCTTCATGTAATCTGCAGCAGTTGATGTTTTTATAGGTCCTTCAGAACTACTGTCCACCTTCTCTACATCATATCTATCTTTGCCTTTCACATTGGTAACTTTGTATGGACCAAGATAATTTGGTTTCAGCTTCAAACATTTTCCAAATTGTGTTCTTTTTATTGCTACTAAATCACCTTTCTTATATATTCTGCTTTCCTTTCGTTTCTTGTTATAGTTTTTTCTATTTTCTTCTTGTACTTTTAGTAGTTGTATTTTAGCCTTTTCTCTTAACTGTTCTCTGTTTATCATAAAACTTTCTTTCTGTTCTTCTTTCAATAAATTTAAAATATCTATGTCTTCTTTTTGTTTCATTTTTATTCCAGTTAAAACTTCAAATGGAGTCATACCTACAGACCTCTGATAGGTACTATTTATAGCACGCTGTATTTTACTCACATGTTTGTACCATTGAGTTTCATCTTCAATACATAGCTTTGTAAGCACTGATATCAATGTCCTATGTATGCGCTCTACCTGTCCATTGCTTCTAGGCACGCCTGTTGTTATCAAAATATGCTGAATGTTTTCTTTCTCACAATAATCTTTAAAATCTGTACTTGTAAATGCTGTGCCTTTATCGGTAATTATTCTTGAGGGATTTCCAAAGGTTTGCTGTTGAATCATTAACTTGTCAAGAGTTTCTTTTGTAGTGGTACTTTTTGTTGGAAAAAGCCACACAAATTTTGTAAAAGCATCCACCATTGTTAGAATATAATTGTACTTCTTACTTGTCTCTGATAAAGGTCCAATATGGTCAAGGTGTAGCGTCTCTAGAGGTAAACTTCCCTTATCAATGGTGTTTAAAAAGCCCTCTTGCTTTCCTTGCTTTTTAATGGCTAGCAAACATGGTACACATGTTGATGTAAACTCTTCAATCTTCCTTGAAGCATCCTTGATGTAGAAATCTTTATTTATTAATTCTAACATTTTCTTCTTGCCAAAGTGACCATTTGAGTGTACTTGGCGCAATATATCAGTCTCTAGTCCTTTTGGAATTACTAATAGGCCATTCTCACCTTTGTATAGTAATCCATTTTGTGCATAATAATCTAAATATTCTTTCTCTTCAAGAACCTGTAATATAGCCTTTATTCCTTCATCACATTGCTGTCCTTGTCTTATCTTTTCATGCACTCCTCTAGTAATTACTCCGACATATGGGTTTCTGCTGAGAGCGTCGACGTGCCTCATTTTGCTTCCACTCCTGTGTTCAATAGTGTAGTTATATTCTTGCAGTAACATAACCCATCTTGCAACTTTCGGTGTTAAATCTTTTTTCTTCATTGTCAACTCAAATGCCATACAATCGGTTACAATCTTAAATGAAATTCCTATTAGGTATCGTCTGAACTTCTTAACGCCTTCAATGACGGCTAGAGCCTCTAACTCATAGCTTGAATACTTCTTGTCAGCGTCTGTAGTCTTCTTACTACTGTAGTAAACTGGATGTAAACTGTTATCGTTCGGATCTCTCTGTAAAAGAATAGCTGATAACGCTTGCTGTGAAGCATCTGTGTGCATTTCTGTTTGTAAAGCTGGGTCAAATATTCTTAGTACAGGACTTTCTGATAGCTTTTCCTTCAAGACATAAAAACTGTTTCTTTCTTTTTCTCCAAATGTAAAATTATTATCTTTTCTTAATAAGTCTGTTAGGGGTTTAGCTATAGCAGCATAGCCTTCAATAAATTTTCTGAAATACGACGTCAATCCTATGTAGCTTTGTAGTCTTTTCAGTGTAGTCGGCTCTGGGAACTTCATGACGGCATCAACTTTCTCTGTCGACGGACGTACAGTACCATTTTCAATTACATGTCCAAGGTACTCGACCTTTGTTGTAAGAAGCTCACTCTTCTCCCAGTTTATGTGCAATCCATAATCAGCCGCTACTTTCAATACCGTCTTTAGTCTTTCCAATCCTTCTTTGTGTGTCTCCGATGCTATTATTATGTCATCAATAAATACTTGCAGCCATCCTTTCGTCATGAGGTCTCTGAAAATGACATTAATAAATCTTGTGAAATAGTTAGGACAAATGGATAATCCAAAAGGTGCTCTAGTAAATTCGAACTGGCCGTTATGTGTCACAAATGATGTATATTTCGTACACTCTTCTTTAATTTTCAGGTGAAAAAATGCATCCTTAAGATCAAGTTTACTATACACTTTTGCTTTAGAAAGCTTGTCTATTTGATCGTCGATTATTGGTAGGGGAAACTCATCCTTGACCATCTTTTCATTAACACGTCTAAAATCAATGCAAATTCTAATTGAACCATTTTTCTTTCGAACAAGAACCAAAGGGCTAGCGTACTCAGAAAAACTAGGCTTAATAATTCCTTTATGTAACCAATCACTTACTTGTTTATCAACCTCTTCTTGTTCCTTTAATGACAAACGTCGCGGCCGCTGCGCAACCGGAATGTCATCTTTTAGCACAATATGCATTTCGATAGGGGCTTCCTTCGTCTGTTTCGGCTTGTAGTTGCTTACCAACCACCTTACTTCCTTTTCTATGGCAGGATCCACTCCGGTACCTAAAAACAAACGCTCAACACTTACATTCGAGAGCCATTCTTCGTCTTTCGGCGTAATACACACAGAATTTCCGTCCAAAATCGCCACAACATTCTTCAAGAAATCATAACCTAAAACCAACTTAAACGGAGTACAGTCACTAGGCACTATATAGAAACGCACACCATAGTACTTTCTTTCGTCTATTTCGATGTCTGTTGTCCAAATACCAAGGCTTTCCACTTGTTTTTGTTGTCCAAATCCGCTAAGTTTTTCACTTCGATTTTCCATACATTTTGGCGATCCAAGCTCTTCGTAAAACTCCTCCGTAATAAAGTTGATATCGCTTCCACTGTCAATTAAAGCGGACGACGTAATTCCTCCAATAATAACATCTTTTGTTGGTTTTCGATTTGTTTTTCGTAGCTCATTGTTTACATTGTGGACATCATGACTTTGACAGGAACAGGAACAGCTGATTGAATGGCCGCCGCCATTTTCATTCGTTTCATTCGCTTCGTCGTGATTGGTCGATGATTGAACGAGCAACACGTCACGCTGCGGAAATGCAGTGCTGCCACCAACGCGAGTACCTTTTGCAGCCGCTGTCGCCGCTGGCGCCGCCACCGTCGCCGTGCACTTTGAACTAATATGGCCGAACTGATTGCAGCGAAAACATTTGAGTCCTTTTTCACGGTTCGGGCACGCTGACGATAAATGATCTTTTTCTCCGCAGTTGAAGCATCGCTGCCTGTCAGTGATCGGGCGACTTTGCTGCATCTCCGGTCGAGGCTTCTTGTTAAAATCTTCACTTTTCTTCTTCGCAATGTTTTTCTTAAATGTTTCATACACTTTCAGTTTTTCTTTCAACTCTGTATATGTTGTAGTGCCGTATAACATAACTTTATTGCTTTCCGCATCCACGATGCCCTCGATGATGTACTGAATAGCTACGTAGTCGGCGAGCTTGCCTTTCTTGCCTAGCTCCTTCATTTCCAACATGTACTCGTAGGAACTTTCGTCTCTGCGTTTTTTCCTCGTGCTCATCAGTTCGTGAACTTCCTTAGTGTTCGTCGTATCAGGGAATTCTTTGCATATAGCAGTCTTGAGGTCGTCAAAAGTCTTAAAAGGTTTTTCCGTCTTTAGCCAAGCAGCAGCTGTCGAAGTAAGGGAACGTCGTGCGATCAACAACTTTTGCTGGGCTGTTAAACCAAATATTTCGGCATTGTCTTCCACGTCTTGCGCCCATTTAGCAGCAGAATAGGTTTTGTCTTGGCCGGTGAACTTCGGAATGGCGTCGTCGAGTAGTAGCAGGTTAAAATTTGGTTGCGTCATGGTAAATTCGTCGTCGTCGTCGGTAAAATATTCGTCGTCTTCGTTGATTTGGAATTCCTGGCTAACCCGTCGTGATTGTCCAGTCCAATTCGTCTTTGTCTTCGTATTTGTGCCAAAAGTCCGTCTTTTCACTCGTGACATAGGTTATGTTCCGGCGTGGCAGCGTGGTGGGCGGTTACATCGTCGTATCTTCTTCGTCGTAGACGTCGTAGCACCCCGTATCTATTGCTCCATCCCGGACGAGCCCCCAAAAATGTGGGATTGAGCAATTAAACAACGGGATATTCACTTTAATTAATTATATTTTGCAAAAAAAAGAGCACACAGCGCGGCCAGACACACGACATGAGAGGAAGTGAGAGTGAGTGACTGAATGAATGTTCCCACATATATTTAGCTACAAACATACATACCTACATACCACTGCATACATATACCTTACATACTGCATACATACACATCTGCAAACATAAAGACACACATACACGCATACTAACATACATACATCTGAAAAGCATTTCCCTCAGCTGACCTATTTATATTTGAATGACCTTCGAGGCGCGTACACTCATTTTCTACCACTAGTCTAGGCAGAATATCAGTGTTGCAAGAAAACCCTTTCTTGCAATAATTATGCTGAGTCTAGACCTTTTTCACTGGCCTGGCATGTTGTACTACACTCGGCTTCAAAAAAATCGCACGTCCGTAAAAATAGGCTTCAAGCACTGTTAATCCTTAAGACAAGCAGTTATTCGTAGCAATATTGGTATCATTTGAGAGCCCTATAAAAACTCTTTAAAAAAATATCCATTTCATTTGATTAAAGAAAAAGCTTGACACTTTAAGTCACTGTGAATGACAATGGAACTGATTCTCCTCTTCAAATTTTGTTTGTATTGTTTTGTTTTTTGGGTATAAAAGGGTCGATACAGCTTATCGGGGGATAAATTTGCTACCAACAGTCGAAGAAGACACAGAAGAATATCTTTCATCAGAAAAACGTCCTTGAAGATGGACACTACTGCTGCTGAAGCCGCCCAAGTTATCGCACTACTGCAATCAGGACTACGTCAGTGTGATGTTGCTCGGCAATTGCACTTGAGTCGCTTTTCTGTTCGAAGAGTGTACCAGCGGTTCCTGCAGACCGGTGGCTTTGTCCGAAGGCGTGGGTCTGGTAGAAATCGCTGCACTTCTGCGAGAGATGACCGATTCGTCGTATCGAAGTCTTTGAGAAATCGGTTCTCTAATGCTGTTGAGTTGCAACAGCAGCTTCAAGCAGTTCGTAGAAGGGAGTGAGTGTCTCTACAGTTAGAAGAAGACTAAAGGAGAGAAATATTGTGGCTAGAAGACCTGCCACGGGTCCAAAATTAACCGCAGCGCATCGGCGAGCACGCCTGCAATTTGCTCGCGCCCACGTCAATTGGACCCTGGACCAATGGAGAGCTGTTCTCTTCTCAGACGAAATGAGAGTGTGCCTTTTCTGCAACGATAGACGCAAAAGAGTATACAGAAGACAATGGGAACGTTTTGCCCAAGCCTGCATCCAAGAGACGGTAGAATACGGGGGCGGTTCCTGCATGTTCTGGGGCGGCATATCTGCCGACGGCAAAACTGAACTTTCTTGCGTCTCTCGGACCGGCGGTGCCCGCGGGCAAGGTTCGATGACTGCTCACCGGTACATCACAGAGATCCTGGAAGAACATGTGGTCCCCTATGCTGGATTTATTGGCGACGGGTTCACATTAATGCACGATAACGCTCGCGCGCACACTGCTGGAATTGTGCAGGGCTACCTTCAAGAGGTTGGGATCCCTGTCATGCAGTGGCCAGCGAGAAGTCCAGATCTGAACCCGATAGAGCACCTCTGGGACCAGCTGAAACGCAAGGTTAGATCCCGTGATCCCGCTCCCGCGACTCTTCAGGAGCTCCAAGACGCCGTTATTGAGGAATGGGACAGAATCCCTCAAGAAGAGGTCCTAAAGTTGGTGCGATCCATGAGGGAGCGCATGGAAGACGTCATTAGGGCTAGGGGGGGTAACACTAGGTTTTAGGTTAGTTTTAAGCAACTTTGTTTTGAAAAATTAATCAGATTTCATTTGGGTTTTTTAAGGATTTTTATTGTTTTGTAAATTTTTCTCAGTTCCAATAAAAAACATTGAATGAATTATTGTTTTTGCATTCTCTGTTTCCTTACCTTTCAAATGATACCGAACATTACCAATATTTCATAATACAAATACGATTGAAATATGTTTAAAATAGATTTCTTAAAAGGTGCGATTTTTTTGAAGCCGAGTGTATAATTATTTTCTGTTCATCTTCCTTTTTCTTTTTATTGATTATTTTGTTAGCATTTTTATAGTTATATGATAGTTAGTTTTATTTAAGTAATATAACTAGTAAGTTGTTTTGTTTTTAATCTTATTAATTAAGAAGCTTCTTCATTACACTGTGCTAGGTTGAGTGAAATAAATATTTTATCTATCTATCTATCTAATCGCTTACCATCAGGTGATCCGTCTGCTCGTTTGCCACCTCTGCCATAAAAAAAAAACTGAAAATAACTTTTATAAATGTCTCAAATAGTCTTCATAGAGTAAAGTACACAATGGAAGGCTGAGACTCACTGCCTCGCCGCATAAATCGATTTCCAATTCACAGCAGTCTAGTTATTTCAGTTTAATACCTTGCTTCTACAGGACTTACGTAAGAGTTATGAAGGAAGAGTATTAGAAAATGCTATATACATTAAAAAAGTTCCTTATTGTGATATTAGCACTAACAATCCCATTATTTTGTAACGTATATTGTGTTCACAAAATATTACACTATGTGTATTCATGATAAAATTCGCTAATTTTATAATATTGTTAATAAAATAAACGTTATTAAGATGTTGTTAATGTCGATTTTGAAAAACAAGCATATTTTTATAGCTACTTGATTTTTTAAATTTACTTCAAATATTTAGCAAACTACGTAATTTTATTAAATCGGTACTGGTATTATTTATACTTTTTTTATTGACTAACTCAGATTCTCAATAAAAAGTTACCATTATTAAAATCCATCCTCAATTATCCATACTGCTGAGGCAAAATAAATATTTGTTATTTACAATCAATTAATGAAAAATAAAGATGCCAATAAAGTGGGTTTTAATAACTTTTCCTTTAAATTCCGACGCGGCGAATTTGATTACAAATTGTTACGGACAAACCTTATAAATAAATAGTTTAATTAAAGTAAAAAATATGCGAAAGGCTTCCAAAAACAATAATTTCCTAAATTTTCTTTTGCAATTTTAGTAAGATCTTAATATTTTGTGGATATGGCGAGTCAGCAAGGCTTAGTGGAAGGCTGAGGGTAAAACGTTGCCCTCTAACGAGAGGGCACAGAAAGCGTTGGCCAGAAACTGCATCCGTATCTTCCTCTGATTGTAACAGTTTACTGTTAAATCGGACAAGGCATGGTAAGGAGGAGACAGTGTACCTGTGTTTGCGCGCACACTTGAGTACTAAAATGTGCTCTCCTGGGCAAATGACTGAATAAATAATAATAATAATAACTGACCTGACTGACTTCGCGTAGCGCCAAGTAAGCAGAGTAGTCAACATTTATTTATTTATTTTATTTATCCGTTTATTTCAGGCACAAGGCCTATAAAAATATATATTAAAAACCCCCCGACACAAAAATAAACTCTAAAAACTAACAAATAATATTTTAAACCTATTATAATTATTATCGTCACATATATTATGTAAGTTCAAATATTTTTATTTTCCAAGCGTCGTCGCGTCGGGGGACCGCTAAAGTTTATAAAGTATTTTTTCAACAATAGCTAATTAATTATTAAGAATTACATTTAGGTACGAGCGATCTTTAATTTCATGCATAGTCTACGCACTACGTAATGCCGCGCGCGGCGAGCTCGGTGTGCGGTATGCGGCGCGGGGGAGGCGTCACCAAGTGCGGCGACCCGAACGGGCATACACGTGAGGGCAGACGTCGTTGACGGTTGTGTCGATTTTGCGAATTTTTCGGAGTAAATTATTTTGTTGCAATCTGCGACTACACCTGTTTTTCTCACTTAGCGGTCCCCCGACGCGACGACGCTTGGAAAATAAAAATATTTGAACTTACATAATATATGTGACGATAATAATTATAATAGGTTTAAAATATTATTTGTTAGTTTTTAGAGTTTATTTTTGTGTCGGGGGGTTTTTAAAATTTTAATTTTACTTTTATTTTGTCCTTTTTAAAGTAGGTTAGGTAATATTAGGAAGGTATTTATAATGATTAGTTAGTTGAGTTAGTAACGATAGGACATATGGAAGGTAGTCAGATCCCCTCACCAACTATTATAGAGCTGATGATCTTCAAACGGCTGATCAGGTCATGGTTACCTTACCATATACTTTCAATATCATTGAAGTAACATGGTACCAAATTTCGAATCGATAGGACATATGGAAGGTAGTCAGATCCCCTCATCAACTATTAAAGAGCTGATGGTCTTCAAACGGCTGATCAGGTCATGGTTACCTTACCATATACTTTCAATATCATTGAAGTAACACGGTACCAAATTTCGAATCGATAGGACATAAGGAAGTTAGTCAGATCCCCTCATCAACTAGAAAAGAGCTGATGATCTTCAAACGGCTGAACAGATTTTCATGAAACATGGCTAAGAACACTCGGGATAAAATTGTCTATGACACAAAAAAAACAAAACGAAAATCTGTTCATCCGTTTGGGAGCTACGATACCACAGACAGATACACAGATACACAGACACGTTAAACTTATAACACCCCTCTTTTTGCATCGGGGGTTAAAAATACAATACATTTAAAAGTATGCAAATACTATAAATACATTACAACATAAAATTAATATTATAACTAAGTAGTTTTCTTCAGTTTCGCCTCCCTAAAGCGTCGGAATACAACTCCCTCTGGCCAGAAGTCGGGGCTCAAGAATACTTTCTGGTGTTTGGCCGGAATCTGAAGTTTAAAGGCCACAAAATTATTGGGCCTGTTTGACTCCAGGGTCTCGAGAAACACCTCTATTTCTCCCTGAATCCGACTCTTGCATGCAGTTTGGATATGATGAAAGACATCCACCTTTGTTGTCTTCTTATCCAAGCGCGAGATGTATATTAGTGTATCCAGAAATAATAATAAATCGTTTATTTATCCTCGCAAAGGTGAACCAGATTAAAATATAAATACTTAAATGTTTACAAAAAAATTGTGTAGTGGTATCCTTTGTGAGGGTCTGAACTTCGTACTAGGTTATAAAAAAACTGTAAGAAAACCTGTAAAAAGCCTGTACAAAGCTCCAGGCCCTCACCCCAAGAAACAGCATTGATTGAAGGGTTGTTTAGCGTAAGCAACATTTACGCGTGTACGAACGTCATATTTCTATAAAGTAGTATTTGTTAAAATGTAACCCGACATTTGTAGCGTGACACCACAAAACACATACCTAGTTACAGAAGGTCCGCTCAATAAGTATGAAATTTCCAAAAACATTTTTGGGATTTCAGCAAAGTCGTAGAATCCTCAGTTAACGGGTCCTACACCAATTTTGTTTATAGCTGTATAAACATAGTGAAACAAAAAATAAAGATAAAGCAATACCACGCCTCGGATACTCCGTGTCACCGCAAAATAGACAAAGAAAGTCCGCTCAATACATTCACAAAAATCCTAATCATATACATGCTTATATAGACGTGTACGGTCGTTGTAGGCAAGATCACGTATTATGCGATCGTGACCTTGCCTCGAAAGACCGTATATTTCTATAAGCATATATGCTTACGATTTTAGTAGTTTGTATTGAGCGGACCTTCTGTGTCTATTTTGTGGTGACTAGGAGTATCTGAAGCGGGGTATTGCTTAATCTTTATTTTTTGTTTCACTATGTTTATGTATGGAATTTGTCGTTTCACTTCTCATTAATTATTATTTGTGACAGTAACTAATTGTATCAAATAATAAAAGTGGTTCCTATATTATTGACTAATTCAAGTGTCATTAATTATTAATTAATTGAAGTGTTGTGTTGTTTACTTAATAAAGGAAAGACAATTTTGCCGATGATAAAGTAAATCATCAAAATCATCGCTAAAAGATGTCCACTGCTGGACAAAGTACATTATCAAAAAAAACATTTGTATGATAAAAGACAGGTGTTCAATAAATAGTAAATATTTTTTTATGAAATAAAAATAAAATCAACCAATAGTACTGTTTCCTTCATAAAAAATAAATTAACATAAAATTATATTCAAAACATCACACAAACTCATAAATAATATTATACCTAGTAGACAGCCTTAAACAAATTGTTTCTTGAATATCTTACAAAATATAATCTCATTCTCTTCACAAAAAATATGATTTGTTTTTTACTGGGATTTTTTACAATAATACGCCTACAGTCTACAGTATTAGTTGTTTGTAACTACAGAAAACAAAACAGCTGAATTAACTTTATTGGCTTCCCTTATCCTAGAAAATTTAGATCAACACTTGGTATTAAGAAGCACATCTCATAGTTTATTTTCTGCCTTAAGGTTGCCTGGAAGAAACTGCTACCTAACAATAAGGTCGCCGATTGTTGTCACCAACTTTTTTTGTCTTTGTTCTTTTTGTATTTTCTTATGATGCAATAAAGTACCTATATTGAAATGAACTGAATTGAAGCAGCCGCTGACCATGGCCATAATTTTAGGCTTATTAGGGTTCCGTAGCCAAATGGCAAAAAACGGAACCCTTATGGATTCCTCATGTCTGTATGTCTGTCTGTCTGTCTGTCCGTCCGTATGTCACAGCCACTTTTTTCCGAAACTGTAAGATCTATACTGTTGAAACTTGGTAAGTAGATGTATTCTGTGAACCGCATTAAGATTTTCACAAAAAAAGAAAAAAAAAAACAATAAATTTTAGGGGTTCCTCATGCTTAGAACTGAAACTCAAAATTTTTTTTTCATCAAACCTATACGTGTACCTATCTATGGATAGGTCTTCAAAAATTATAATTATTGAGGTTTCTAATATAATTTTTTTCTAAACCGAATAGTTTGCGCGAGAGACACTTCCAAAGTGCTAAAATGTGTGTCCCCCCCCCCCCGTAACTTCTAAAATAAGAGAATGATAAAACTAGAAAAAATATATGATGTACATTACCATGCAAACTTCCACCAAAAATTGGTTTGAACGAGATCTAGTAAGTAGTTTTTTTTAATACGTCATAAATCGTAAACCGTAAATTACCTTTCATTTAATCAACTCAAATATAAAAAATATAAAGTCCAAGACATGTGTAATTATGAATTTATACAGAACCCTCGGTGCGCGAGTCCGGCTCGCACATGACCGTTTTTTTTTATTAAAAACTCAACACGTAATTAAAGTACTTTTGCTTTTTACCTTCCTCTACGTTGAAATTCATCAAGGGAAAGAATTTTCCTGTTTTTATTAGTGGCAAAAAATTCATCGTGAATTTGAACCATTTCCTCAAAGGAATTCCCGAATCTTAATTTAAGAGAGTTAATTGTCTTTGAAGGGATTACTTTTTGTCTTAAGATTACAAATGATTGCTCGCTAATTAGAAATTCAGCTTAAATTTAAATGTCCTTTATTAGAAACTTTAGCCAAAGCTGCAGCTTCATCCTGATTAGAATCTTCATCATCTATTTCTAGTGAGTAATTAGTAGTACTTGTTTTATATGACCAAGTTTTATAGTCAAAGTCAAACATTTTTTAATAAATACGTAGGTAGATGATGTACGCATTCTTGTAAATCGTCAAGTATTATTTTGCTGTTGCGTTACAGGATACTAGAAAGCTTTCGTGGTCTTTTTGTTTCGTTAAATCTGGTGGACATTGGAACTTTTTTCTCGACGACGACGTCCGCCAGTGATAAGCAAAAGGCGGGGGACTAAGAGCGTTTCACTCTTATCAACTGAGCTTATTCTCCCTACACAGACATGCACCCCGCTCCCCCCCTATAGACTAGCAATACAGGGCATCGGCCGCTCGCCGCAAGGTGGGCAGATGGCCAAGTTACATTGAAATGTCATTTTTGTTCAATTTTCGTCTTTCAGTCTATTTCTGTCAATGGTCGAGGTAACATCGGACAAAATGTGTGTAAATTATCGTAAAAATGCCAAGTTGCATCGTTGTCTGATGTGGAAACCGCACTGGGCATCTCAATAAATGAAATGTGCGGGGTTTCATACCAGAAGTAAGCCATATATTGTCAAATTTTTATTTAAATAACTTCGTTGCAAAACATATGGTAGTGGTGTAACACTTCATCGACTTTTCGGTAGATATAGCAAAAAGTTTAGCAACAAAAAATATCCGACTGCATATTTACATAGTTTTATCCAAAGAAGACATGAAATGTTTTTGACTTACATTTTCTTCTAATTATTTTCAGTTTCTAAAGGAACCCAAATAAAAATTAATCGAGACTTATGACTATGAGCAGACACAACTGGAAAATTTTCTTCTAACATACATACATATGTTTTCGAAATTATGATTCGGTTTGATTTTTATTTTTAAAATATATATTGTTTGTTGTAATATGTATTTTTAATGTATTATATTTGTGAATTTGTATTAGAATTGTTTATGTATTAAGATTATTAAGGAACAATATGCTTAATTTATTTTGTTATCCTCGTTTTAAAAATATCGTAAGAATTTTCGATATTTGTGATCCTTTCTATTACCTCCATCACTAGATCTTTCAGTCGTATTTTGAGTTTTGTCATTTTCAAATACTCTATTGCTATTCGACGATTTCAATCCTTAGAAAGTTGACATCTTGCAGTGATTGGTCGTAATTCAAACATATGACATTCTTAAATTCAAAAATTCGAACAGTTATGAAGCTTCCTCCTCCCGCACCTCAGATTTTCCCCTCAACTTGGTCCACGCGGTTTCATATTGAAACTGACATATTAGCGTTCTATAGAGGAGCGGAGCGACGATATAAAACTTCTTTGTCTCCCTAGTTTACCACAGACTGATTATCTTCCGGTACATGGCTGTTAACGTGACAGAACTTCCAAATGGTTCGTTGTGTAAGTGTCCGTACTCTGTAACAATAAGTACATTTTGATACTAGCTCGTCCTGACAATTGAACTATATGACTAATAATGCACATAACAATCGTTCTTTCTAACAATCGTATCATATGTCTGTTATGCATTTTGAGTCTCGTTTTATTTAGCACATAAGTAATCGAACCATTTGGACGTTCAGTCATATGAAAAGCTATGTCCCGCAAGGATCCTTTTCAGCAGGTACAGCTTGTTTATTGGTTTTAAACAACCCGTGTTGCCTGACAAGCATAATTTAGTTATACATTATCGTCATTTTAAAGAATTTGGTGTCTCTCATTGACATCCTCATGCGAACTGTTTACGAAAATTTGCTATTTTTTTGGTTGTCTAACACCATTAGCTTGGAGAATCAATGCTGCTTTACATTTTCTAAACTTTCTGCTCAGTCGTTGGTTACAATAGTATATATAAGTAAAATCACGAACAACAATTTTTAAAAGAGTTTCACGATTTATGTTTAATATACTTGTGGCGTACCACCTTTCAACACTGCGCGAAATTGCAAAATGCATCCCCGTCTCAAAGAGTACATAGCTCTGTACACTTCGCTTTCACGGCACGTGCCAAATATAATACAAGCAAGAACCCATAAATGGGCTAGACGCATTTGACTCGTAAAAGTTTTCTGCGTCCACACGTTTTCAATTTCGCATTTTTGCGAGTTCAGCACGAATTTGATTTGGAATGTTAGGAGATTGCAGAAACGCGTGTTAAGTCATGCATGTCATACATATGAAATACTGCATACACTGCATAAAGGAAGAATTTTAGTGAAATAATGTTGCTGTACTTTTTAAAGTTCAGCAACGCACTTGTGACTCCCCTAGTGTTGCGGGTGTCTATGGGTGGCGGTAATCGCTTACCATCAGGTGATCCGTCGGCTCGTTTGCCACCTATGCCATAAAAAAAAAAGAATTCTTCCAATATTTCTCCTTACCAGCCAATTTGTCTTACCTAGAACTAATAAAAATTCCTATCCACAAGTTTAAAACAAAATTGCAAATTCCACATTCAAACTTAGCTTGAGAAATCTATTCGCTAGTTCGTTCGGGTCACTCATTCGTTCGTTCACGGTTGGTCAAGTCGCTTGGTTGACTGCACAGTATGGTCGTCCGTGTTTGTTCTATATAACATAGGTAATACTTAATCAAGATTATTACCCTGTTATTAATATTATTAATGTTTTTATCATTAATGTAGATAAATACAAACCTGAGATAGAATAAGGAAAAGTCGATGTCGTATCGTATCAAGAGACGAATGCTCTGAAGAAGAGTTTGACTTATCTTAGACAGTTAAATTGACCAATCAATTTACTGATAGTTAGTATAGAAAGTAAAAAAAGACATGCAAGTGTGAGTCTGAAAAGTGACCCCCACTCTCATATTTCATTTATTTAGGTTACACGTCCGTGTTTGGGTCACAGAAATCTAATTGTGTACAAAGTTTCAACTTTAAGAACTAAAATATCCTAAACAATAAATATGCACATCCGCGTAAACCTATCTGAATAACCAGTAACTTAGAATATATTTATTGAGATGTCGGTCCGTTCAACCGGTCGACTGCACTTCGACTTGTTGATACATGAAGCACAACTTCACGACTTCACGGCGTTGTAACTGCACTACTGTAATGGCGGGGAAAATGAATTGCTTTTATCTTTATGGATACGGAGTTTCGAAGTTATGGCAGACTTTTGCTAAATTTTTCCTGCTTTTTGTTATTCTATGTTAACATTTCATATTGTCCCTACTTCTGGGGCACGGGTCTCTTCGTGTACCTGGGCCCTCCCTAGCCTTATTCTACATAAATTAACAGTAAAAATCTTACTTAATCTAATATTACATTTACCAACTCATATTTGGTTAATCCTAAGATTTATTAGTAAAACCTTAATATTCTTTACCTTAAATTAAATAAAAGCTTTTCATTCCGCAAACACTTCCCGAAACGGCGGATCAAGTTCCAAGTGCAAGGAGCCTCGTATAAGTTGGATAAGGAAGTGTCGTTCGAAAATTGTATATTGCTACCTACTTCGAATAAAATATTTTCATTTCATTTCCCAATCAATCTGCTCAACTTTAAATTTATTACTAACTGCGTCTTCCAAAAAAAAATAACAAACAATCATTCTATTCTGTCATGTACAAAAGTTATGGGAACCGCCATCCTTTTTTTCTAAAGCACTAGTCGTTATAGAAAATTATAGATACAACCGCGCAGAAAAGTCATATCATAAGGAACAAGTAGGGATGTGCTTCCGTATAATATACGATCGCTATTCCTCAAGTCGGAACCGGGTTAAAATGTTTAACGTCCACCCGTAATGTGATAGAAAAATGCGAGTCCTTTCCGCGCAAGCAGTTTGTATGCAAATATGAGAATACAATAGTTTTAGCATAGGGCTGTACATCATATTTGTTTGGTACACATAACACATTACCGTTTCTCTCAGACATCAGATTCTCAGACTCAGTATTCAGATATTTACAAAAAAAATGGGCCTTTTCATAGAATATCTGCGTTTCGGACAACTTTGTTACGGAATTTCAATACATTTTGCGAATTAACTGTAGTTGATTAATTAATAGGTTTTTTGGAAAATAGGTTTTCAATTAAAAATGCAAAGAGAGACATTGTGTTGGTTAAAAAAAAACAGTTAAATATATCACCATATTAGAAAACTTCTACAATTGTGTTATTACGGAATAAGTTAGACGAAAGCTCGTTTACCTTTAGATATTTTTTTTGTAGCTGAAATTTTTTAACAGCATTATAACCCTAGTAAAATATGCCTTATGTAAAATTTTAGAGCGACTTTCTCGCGCCTATCTCGTTACTAACAATATTTCCATTTTTAGAGGGATGCCTTCAAGTCTATTATATAGAGAAAAAATTGTAACAAATTTTTACAAAGCGGCCGGAGTGGATTAAATTTGCTAAAAATAAAAAAACAAGGCAATAATAGTGTTTCTTAACTAAAGGGTAATCCAATAATAAAGAGACCTTTTCTTTGCAAAAGCAGTAAAATTGTGCAACAAAAGTTATTCAGTTTTATGTTTTATATGTACTTTTCAACGTATATGTGTATGTATATCAGTCTCTGGTTCCCATAATGCAGGGAATCCTAGTTTAGGACTAGATGACCGTGTGTGATTTAAAAATCAGCGCTGCAGGAAACTGCAGCATGTGCTGAGCTCGGAACCGTTTCTTTACACGGCACCCGCCTACTTAAATATAAATGTTTAAATGTTATTTCTCATTCTGTCTGCTCTTCTTGTGTATTATGTTCTTGTCTGTATTCTTCTGTATTCTCTTCTGATTGTAAAATGTTTAAATCTGTTTTGTTAAATGTGTCGTGTAAGTGAATAAATGTTATATCTATCTGTTTGTCCTATAAAGGTAAGTAGATATCTAGAAACGCGTGGTAAGTGCTAAGGTAAACTTTTTATTTGCTCAAAACCCACAAATGAAAAAGTTTTTTTTTTAAAGAATGCTTTATAAAGCCGAATAAAAAAATATTTATTTTTCCATACAAAATTTCACGCAATTTTATTAGTATGGAAAGTTTACATATATTTTTACTGACTTCTATTGTTTAGGTTTTTTGAATCTTTTTTCAGCTTCATGAGTAATAATTGTAATTTTCATTAATAGTTTGCCGCTTTTTAGCGAGTTACAATTCACCCAGTACATAAATCAAACTTGACATACAGGGTGAGAACAACAAACTGGAAATATTTTAACAGTGGCTTCTGCTCATCAAACTGAACAACTTTTCCCAAGAAACTCATGGTCAATAATTGACCACGCTGAATACGTTAAAACAACCGACTTCAATCGCAACAACTCCAATTTTGCAATGTTTTTGTTGATTTTCTCAAAAACCGCTGAATCGATTTCGATAAAATTTATATGGGACCACTTGTGAAGTATACCCTTTTAAACAAAAAAAGAATTTTCCAAATTGGTTTAGGCGTCTTCGAGTAATCGGTGAACATACATAAAAAAAAGATTCCGACGAATTGAGAACTTCCTTTTTTTGAAAAAATGGACTTCCCATATAAAGTTCATCAACGAACTGAGACGGATTTGTACGAAGAATCCAATTTTTTTTTTGCTTTTTGAGTATGAGTTTCATAAGGAAAGTTGTTCAGTTTGATGAGTAGAAGCCACTGTTAAAATATTTCCAGTATTTTTTTATCACCCTATATTTATACGTGATCATTCATGACAAAAAAAAATAAAAAAAAACAGTCATTACTGTATATTTGAAAGTTCTGTAATAAACTTTAAAATATTTTAATAAAGGAACAATGTTTTGTAGCATAAATAATAAAGGAACAATGTTTTGTAGCAAGTGGCAGGCTTTATTCATTTAACGAATCACGTCTAATAATGAGAAGCAATTAAGACGCGCTAGTGGAAATTGTAAATAATTAAGTTTTCATCGTGGGTCAGCTTTTGTGTTTTTTGTTTCCTAGTGTCATTTCGTCACTAACACTTAAAAAGTGTTAAATGCTAATGTTGCTAATAAATAATGCTACATGGACTACAAAGTTGCTGAAACTAATGCAGTACCTTCGTTTGAATACTAAAATTAAAGTCTCTTTATATTTATAATGCATTTATGGGAAGAGAGCCGTGCCCCTGCAGTGGGGACGATATGGGTTGTTAACACCAACTATTTAAAATGCATAATATAATGGCACATAATATTATAATGAAATGGGAGCTTTCGAAGTATTATAAATATGGTTTTAAGTAGTCACTTAATGACTATTAAAATACATATAACGGTATCGAATGAAACTATTACTATTATATATTTCGCAGTTAATAATTGATTTGCTTATGTCTCATTTACAATGTGTACATAAGACTCATCTATGGATATTAGTAGTAGGTAGTTAGTAGCTCTACAAATACAAACTTCAAGTTTACCTAAATAAGACACATGGTACAAAATACCCCAAAGTACATAAGTCCACTGACCCCTTCGCCGCGAAGTAGTAGAAGCTCTACAATCACAAACTTCAAGATTCCCTAAATATTGTAACAAACATGGTACGAAAAACCCCAAACTACAAAACTCCACTGACCTCTTAGCCGCGATGCTCGACTTAATTGCGCTGCACTGTTGTTCTAGACGTGATTTTTGAACTTTGTTTGTAAGGTTTTTGCATAGTTTTAACTATGTCCTGGACACAAATAAAGTTTTTAATTATTTACATTTTTATACAATGAGTAAGAATGGAATGAAAACGGTAATAATTTTATTTTAGTTTTAATAATTCTATTACTTAGTACAATCTTAAGTATTGGTATGTATTTTTATGTGACCAACTCTTTTATTACTTAGGAATCCAGTAGTTTAACTGAGTTGCTTGTTACATGTGAACAAAGATTTAAAAATATATAAAATGGTATAATTATTCAATATTGACTTAGCGTAGGTACTAATTACGGAATAAATTTTAAAGCCATGTGATATTCAAGCAAGTAAGTTTTCGTAAAATTCCGTTAAAAGATCATACTTATTTAGTAAACAATAATATTGTTTATATTGTTTACTAGCATTGTAATTATTTTAATATTATATTGTCGTAATTATTTTTTATACAGTCAACCAACTCCGGGACTATTACCAACCAAACCGAGTCCTAAAAATTTGGACCACGCCGGGAGTAGAACCCGCGACCTCCTAATGTGAAACGAGTGGCCTAGCCACCACGAAGCTGTTAAATTAATTTTTTTTCTGTAATTATTGCGAAATCTTTTGTGGGACTAATTACATCCAAAGTTCACGCGGAAAACGCTTAAGTCACGAGCATCTACTAATTTTGTATGTTAATAATCACAAGTATACTACAATAAAATAATTATTACCTATCTTGAAGAGATTTTCAATTTCCTGTCAACGTCATGTGTCTGTTACTTTTGTATTTATTGTAAGTAGTTTCAAAGCTCATACATACCTAAAAACTTCCTGTTTAAGTTGTGACAAGTCTTTCATTAAAATGTCATATTAATATGTATAACTAGCAGTTACGACGTTGAATATTCCGTTTAACAGGGACATTATGTACGTTCTCTGTGCCTGCTATCTTGTTCAGAGTAGCACTCATTATGTCAAACTTTAAGTGATGAGCGGCAGCGGGACTGTAATCAAGAATATTTAGGGTATGCTGCTAATCGTTACAATAAAAGGAATAAGTAGGTTAAGATTCGTAGGTACCTGGCCGGTTTATGTATTTACTGTAATTACCGCAAGTTTGATAATTGTAATACCGTTTTTACGATAATTTAAAAAAATATGTAAAAGAGTAAGTATGATATTATTTATAAATATAATGTTTGAAATTCAATCTTACTATGGATCTTATTCGACTTGTAATGGATCAAAGATGCAACCATTTAAATATTGGAAAGAGAAGCAGACTAGGGTTATGTTGGCGCCTTTATGTATTTTTATACACACTCTCATTTTTACAAATAGGCGCCACAACTCATATTAAATACTACCAAGCAATAAGCATTTTATAAGATTTATTTTTCTATATAGTAAAATAACCTATTATTATACAATAATAACATTCCAGTTTTAATAACACACAACATACGTTCAAAAAACTAGGATACAATTTATATACTTTTAAATATAGTCATTTAAACATATTGAACAAACACAGCTAAAAACCCTGCTCATCACACGAAAATTTACCCTAGATGGGTAGCGAACGCACCCTCAGTCTAAAAGCCAGAAGGGCTCACGCTTTCACCGCCGAGTCAGCAATGAAACAGCTGTCTTCTCTAACTTGCACCACACTGCGTCGGGAAATTCTAAGCGAAGAGCCTTTCTTGAACAATGCAAGTTGTAGATGTTAACATTATCGTTGGACACTACAGCCTTTTGTTTACATGCTTTATTACTTTACTCAGGATCATCTTTTGTCTTCTTTATAAAGGAGTAGGTAAGTGACGTGTCTTTGAAAAGGGTGTTACAAGGATTTGTTTGAAGGTGAGAAGAAAATGATACTAAAGTTATTTTCAACTGATTGATAAAGGCAAAAATATAATAAGTTTTAGCCTTGCTCACGTCACTTTATATTAAAAATACAAAGTATCGTAATTTAGAGCACCCTGTACACCAGGATTCGTAGTCTTCGTTAAGTTTTGAAATATATATGTCATTTCGAATGTGTTTCTTTTTTAGAAATAGACTAAATTGTATTTAGTATCGGTACCCGAAAAATATTTTATAGAATGTCACGAAAAATTTGAACTCATTTTTAGCCTAAAATACTTACTGAAAATGTTATCTCACTAACTGATATACTCTATATTTTGAGGAGGACAAATCACTGTCTGTAATGTCCCTATGTAAAACTACGCAACGGATTTTGATGCGGTTTTTTAATAGATAGAGCCATTCAAGAGGAAGGTTTATATGTATATAATACATTGCACCCGTGCGAAGCCGGGGCGGGTCGCTAGTTGCGTTATAAAGTTGTAAAGATAAGAATTAAAAATAGAATAGATTAGATTAAGTGAGCCACGATGGAGGTGGCATTTTTTTAATAAAAAATAACCCTCTATTAATAAATATTGATAAAAAATCTATAATAATTTAGTTATTTTTTCAACAAAGGCATATAGACTCTTATCATGCGGTATACTTAAACGCTCTTAGATCAAATCATAGATCTCAACCACGCTATACTTGTGGTGATACCCAATTACCGAAGGGGCAGCAAGGCAAAGATAATTGCGTTAACTTTGCCTTGCTCTTAATGTCACTCGCAGTCGCGTGTAAGACATTTCTAGTACAATGTGTAGGTTTCTTCACAATTATGAGTTTGTTCTTAACGGGAACGGAGTAATCAGACGCAATTTTGAAGGGTAAACTTTATTTATGCCATTAAAAAAACCCCAGCAAGAACGAGTCCGACTCGAGCATGAAGGGTTTTGTATTCGTACCGTCGTTTAAGAAACTCCAAAAAACACTTCTCTTGTTTAGGGACCCCCTTTAATTTTTAAATATAATTTTTATTTTTTTATTTTTGGTGACTACACCAATACAAACTCTGTAAGGATTTCTACATGCTGTAAAAAACACGTTTCTAGGGGGGGAGCCCCCTTTAATTTTTAATTTATTTTTGTTACAGCGGCAACAGAAATATACACTCCGTAAAATTTCAACTGCCAACCTATTACGGTTCATGAGATATAAAGTCCGCTAATAGAAACACGGACGGACGGACGAATGGACGGACGGATGGACGGACGGATGGACGAACGGACGGACGGACGGACGGACGAACGGACGGACGGACGGACGAACGGACGGACGAACGGACGCACGGACGGACGGACGGATAGCGGAGGCTTAGTAATAGGGTCCCGTTGGTGTATGGGTACGGAACCCTAAAAATAATATTAAATATTGCTCAATAATAGCTCTTACGATTTTTTGTCTATAGCCTTGTCCAAGTCCCAGGCTAGGCCAAATTTCGTCAAGGTTAGTTGAAGAGCAAACAAATAAATACATTTTCACATTTATATTAGTTAGTATAATAACATGTAATATGAATCTATTGCAACATTTTAGCCGTAGTTTGCTGTTTTCGCAAGAAATTGAATATCCTTCGTTTGGAAACGGTCGGATGATTGTGTATAATGAATCGTACCAATTAGTCTCGAAAAGCTGGTGTGCAATTTCTGCTGTTAAATCAAAACTTTTAATGTCTAATGCTTACAAAGCCTAAAATTAAAATACAACTACAACTACAAAAACTGAAGTACAACTTCATTATTTTCGCAAAGAAAAGAAAGGACAGGTGCTGAAAAGTAAAACAAAAAAAAACATTCATCATCAGCCGAAATACGTCCACTGCTGGACAAAGGCCTCTCCCAAGGATTTCCGCACCAGCCAGCGACTTCTCGCAACCTTCACCAGGTCATCGGTCCACCGAGTGGGAGGCCTGCCTAACTGCGTTTTCTGGTGCGCGATCGCCACTTGAGAACTTTAATGCCCCAACGGCCATCTGTTCTACGACGTATATGTCCCACCCACTGCCACTTCAGTTTAGCGATTCTGTGAGCTAAGTTGGTTACTTTGGTTCTCAAAAATCATTCAGTGTAAAAAAATAAATATATGACCCAATAACTGCAACTTTCTTTCTCATGAACCTTAAGGACTTCTCAACTTCTGTCCAGAAACGAATAGTGTTTTGAAAACTCTTTTTAACCGACTTCAAAAAAAGGAGGAGGTTCTCAATTTGTCGGAATCTTTTTTTTTAAGTGTGTTCACCGATTACTCGAAGACGCCTGAACCGATTTGGAAAATTCTTTTTTTGTTTAAAAGGGTTATAATTCACAGATGGTTCCATATAAATTTTATCGAAATCGATTCAGCATTTTTTGAGAAAATCAACAAAAACATAGCAAAATTGGAGTTGTTGCGATTGAAGTCGGTTGTTTTTAACGTTTTCAACGTGGTCAATTATATTATTCATCATTTGTAAGCTCGTCGCTTTAAATCACCTGATGGTAAGAGATCTTCCCAATATACTCTAACGCAAATAGGAAACTGGGTGTGTTATCTCCATGACGGAACACATTAAACTGCTATTAACATTGATATTTAGCAGCAACACTTATGAGATAAGGTGGTAGCTAGCCAGGTAGGTTTCGAAAATGCTCTACCATCAACCAAAACGAGTGAAGAAAAACAGGTGGAATAACTTTTAAATAGGCTTTAATCTTCCTTTGACACAAGAAATACACTCATTTTAAGATATTGAATACTGCACAGCGCTATTTCCAATTAACTGTCTTACTCGAAATTCAAAGATCGACTGACGCGCATTCGCCACCATTTCCCTCGTGCAATGCTCTCCCCTCTACTTTGATCTGTGGCGCCCTCTGTGCGTCAGTCGATCTTCAAGTTTTACATTACTTGATTTACTGTTTATATTATTTTTAACTGTAAATATATTATGTTTTGATAATATTAAGCAATAATTATAGTGATTATTTACAGTACAACAAAATATAGCGAGTCTAACAAAATTGTTATGCCCTAATCCCCTAATAACGTTTTTAAGTATGGGCAGCACACTGCTGATGCGTTCTCGTATCACGATTTGATTTTTCTTTCATATAAAATTCGCCCCCCTAAACCTAAACCTCGTCTAACTTTGGTGGTATGGACGTTGAACGTCTCCGTGCTGACGCTAGCAATATCGATTGGTCCGTACTCGATCGGGCTAGTACGGTGGATGAACAAGTCATCATCTTCAATTCTTTGCTTTTAGATCTTTACAACGTTCACGCACCTATACGTCCAGTCAAGGTTAAGCACCTTCCTGCTCCTTGGCTTACCGAGGAATCTCCTCTTTAATGGACAAAAAGAACTATGCCAAGTGCAAGTACAAAACGGATCCATCGGAACGGAACAAAAACAAATACCACCGCCTGAGAAACCGTTGTAACATGATGTGTAGGGACGCTCAAAGACGCCATATACATCAGTCTGTTGAGCAAGGTGACCCTTCCAAAGTGCAAAGGTAAATCCCAAAAAGACTCTTCTCCGACTGACATTAACCTCGATTCTTTAAATATTCATTTTTCCTCCACTTCTGCTATTGATAGCATCACTAAAACCCAAACACTTGATTTTCTTTCTAAGCAACCAACTCCTAACTTTTCTCCTTTTACTTTTAGTCTACTTTCGGTTGGAGATGTTGAGAAGGACATTCGTGCAATCACATCTAATGCAGTCGGTAGTGATGAAATAAGTCGCAATATGGTCCTCCCTCTAATTGATATCCTTTCTCCCATCATTACCAATATCCTTAATAAATCCCTTTCCTCAGGCTCCTTTCCTAACATTTGGAATGAAGCGCACATTATTCCCCTTCCCAAAAAGTCTAGCCCCTCAGGTCTATCTGATTACCGTCCTATATCTATTCTATCTTTCCTTTCTAAAGTCCTTGAGCGCCTAATTCACAGCCAACTGAGCAACTTCCTGGTCGCAAACAATCTCCTCAACCCTTTCCAATCCGGTTTCCGCCCAGGCCACAGTACGACTACTGCGCTTATCAAAATCTCCGACGACATCAGATCTGGGATGGAAAACCAGCAGTTAACAGTTTTAACACTTTTAGACTTTAGCAACGCTTTTAACACTGTCGATCATAGCATACTGCTTGGGTAGCTAAGTGCTATTAACATCTCACCAACTGAAATTGACTGGTTTCGTAGCTACCTCTGCGGACGCCGACAACGCGTACGTATTGAAGACTCTTGCTCCTCTTGGTGTACAACCAGCGCGGGTGTACCACAGGGTGGCGTTTTATCTCCTCTTCTATTTGCTCTCTTCATTAATTATATTTCCCTTCATATTTCTTCTTCTTTTCATGTCTACGCAGATGACCTTCAAATTTATTCCCAGGCACCTTTAGATTATCTATCTCAGGCTATTAATACCACAAATGAGGATTTGAACGTTATCTCGAAATGGAGTAGATCATACGGCTTAAACGTCAACCCTACTAAAACACAGTGCATTTTAATTGGTAGTCCTTACTATGTTTCTAGGATTGACTACAATAAACTGCCACCCATTGTTTTTAATGGTGTTCCTGTTCCTTACAGTGCAAAGGTGAAAAACCTTGGTATCATTTTTGACCAAACTTTTTCCTGGGTCCCTTAGGTGGCCGAGATCAGTAGGAAGGTGTTTGCCTCTAGTCGTTCTTTAAACCGATTGCGCAATTTTCTCCCCACTGCCACCAAAATTGTGTTAGCCCAGTCTCTTCTCCTTCCAATATTAGATTATGCAGACACGTGTTACCCCGACCTTAATATTGATCTGGTGAATAAACTAGAGCGTTTGCAAAACCTTGCCATCCGGTTTATTTTTGGGCTGCGGAAGTATGACCATATCTCCGAGTATCGTAAGCAACTAAATTGGCTCTCTGTGCGTTGTCGAAGGGATGCTCCCTGTTTTAATCTATTATATTCAGTCTTGTTCGATCCTCGTACTCCTTTCTATCTCAAAGACCGTTTTCAATATCTCTCTTCTACTCACACTCGTCCTCTTCGATCAGCTGACTCTCTTCGCCTTTACATCCCACCTCATACCACCAATTTCTATTCCAATTCCTTCACTATCCGTTCTATCCGACTGTGGAACTCTCTTCCTGAATCTATTCGTCGTTCTCCTTCTCTTAATATTTTCAAGTCGCAGGTGAAAGCGCACTTCTTAACTTCTTAGTTATTTACTGTGTCCTTTAAAGTTGGTTGTCTTTGGTTGTATTATTATTATTTTGTTATGTAGTATTACACTGTAGTATAATATGTAATATATATGTATAATATGTATGTATTTATATAAATGTATTGTATGTATTAATAAGTATATATTTATAGAATGGTCTATGTATATTAGTAGTTTCTTAAGTTCAGTATTTACTTATTTAATTTTGTTTTTTTTTCATTATTGTTATTGCGCACTACCCTATATAATATTCTTACGCGATTTCCTTCCCCTAAAGGTTGTCTGGAAGAGATCGCTCTTTAGCGATAAGACCGCGTACCTGTATAACTTTTTTTAAATGTTTATTTTATTTATTTTCCTGTTTTGTTGTACAATAAAGTGTTTTCATTCATTCATTCATTCAAAGTTGGAAACCGTTGGGATTGAAACACTACGGACTCGGACGGTTCAGACCACAGTGCAAAATCATTAATCTAGATCAGTGTTTTTCAACCTTTTTTAATACGTGACCCCTTTACAAGTTAAAAAATTCGTGCGACTCCCATAAACATACAAAATGTTAGTGATTTAAAAGAATACGTTTATAATTTTCTTCAATTAGAAAATGATTTACTTATTAACGTCTCCAAAATAGAACCATGTTTTGACAAATTGTTAAAAAATAAACAAGCCCAGCCTTATTACTGGTATCCTATTTTTTAATTGCAGTGTAGGACCTATAAACACAAACTTTTTCTTTTACCCGCGCCCCTTGAGAAAGGCTTCGCGACCCCCCGGGGGGGTCGCAACCCACATGTTGAAAAACACTGGTCTAGATTGTACTTAAGCCTTTTAAAATTATGTACACTTAGTTTCGACGTTTTAAACTGACCGTATCTGACCTCGTTCGATTGATAACCGAGACACGCTCTGTCGGGCAAACGTACCTTTTGATTTGAATGTAAGCGTAAGTTCATCACTTTTATGAAAATTCTGCCAACCGAAGAATTATCTAACCAATTCACCTTTGATTTTAGCCCAAATAGGTGCCTTTTTGTGTGAATAACTAATTTTATATCAGAACTACTTACTTAGTATTGATTTGGCGCAAATAATTTGTTCTTATGTTCAGAAGAATAATATTCAATTTAAGGTAGGATGAAACTGACCAAAATTTTACCGACATTCATTATACATTGTAGTTTAGGACTTTTCGCGCAAATCGTGTCAATTTCGTATGTCAAAACCTAAATTATTTTGACGACTAATTGGCCATATGATGGAAAAATCTTGGATGAAAAATTTTGCAATTGACGATCAGAAGAAACTATGACATTTCCGAGCGTTAATCGTTTATTTAGAGTGATAGAAAAGTAAATAATCTCATTTGACCCGAATAATAAGTTCGTTTATAAGGCGACAAGGATAACTCAATGTAACTGGAGACATGCTGTGTCTGTTTGTACTAAAATTATTATTTAGAACCAAATATAAATCTTGGCTTTTACAAGAATCTTTAAACCCACCGCAATCTCAGAGTTAACACGGAATTAAAAAGTTGATTCTGAAACGTACCGAAAACATTAAACGAACTCAGCTAAAGGTCGCAATGAGCGTTCGCAACGAGACGTCATCCGCTCGCTAAATCTTATTTCCTCCAAAAGTTTGGGGAAAAATGTTCCGCGCCTGTATTCGTACCGGAAAATGTAAATTGAATTTGCTTTGTTAGTTTAAAAGTGCACCGGTTGCGGGTAAGTTTAGTGAAAACACGACACAATTTACACGAAATTGTAACCTTTTGTTGCGACACGACAGGTTGATTAAAAAGGTGCTTGGAGTCAAATTTTTTTTGGTTTTATTAATAATTTATTTCGACTTTCTTTTTTAGCGATAAACTATTATCGGTTATTGGGTTGTGGGGAAAAGGTCATGGTTCAGTGTGGCTTTGCGTAGTCGAATAGATAATGCAGATTAACTGACTACAGATCTACGATATAACCTGGATAGGTTTGACAGTCACTGGCATTTATCTCGACCATTTACGTACTTCGCAATGTAATAATTATATAATAATATGATATCTGGGACAAATCACACACGGTCATCTGGCCCCAAACTAGGATTATCTGTATCTTGGGAACCAGAGACTGATATACATACACATATACTTTTAAATACATACATATATAGATATAATACACCCAGACTCAGAGCAAACCATTGTGCTCATCACAGAAAAGTTTGCCCTGTGTGGGGATCGAACCCACGACTCTCGGATCAGAGGTCAGGATCGCTAACCACTTAGCCACCGAGTCAGTCTGTAGTTATGTAGTTACGTTAACACTTTTATGTTACTACAGTCAGATGGCAATCGTTAAGCTATGACAGAGGCCTTAAAGGCGGCTTGCTTAAAAAGTTCTAACAGTGTGTTGGTTATTGACGTATACGTATTAGCCCAACAACCTCTTATTCAGACTTGACTTCCATGAGCGGAATATGGCCTAATATTTTCAAGTTATGAGAAGAGAGAGGCCCATGTCCAAGCAGTGGGGACGAAATTGATAATTACTATATTAACAAAGGGTAGTAATAAGGCTATTTTCACGTCCACACGGTTACGGAAATAAATGAAAAAGTGGATATTACTAGATATAATTGACCACGCTGAATACGTTAAAAACAACCGACTTCAATCGCAACAACTCCAATTTTGCTATGTTTTGTTGATTTTCTCAAAAACCGCTAAATCGATTTCGATAAAATTTTTATGGGACCACCTGTGAAGTATACCCTTTCAAACAAAAAAAGAATTTTCGAAATCGGTTCAGGCGTCTTCGAGTAATCGGTGAACATACATAAAAAAAAAAAAAAAAAAAAAAAATCCGACGAATTGAGAACCTCCTCCTTTTTTTGAAGTCGGTTGAAAATGATAAACAAATAAACAAACAACAAATTTATTCCAGAAAAATTAAAAAAAAATGTTTTAAAAGATAAATTTGCTAAATCAAAATGATTTTCACAAAGTAAATCGTGTTTGTGCCAATTTACACGGACATTTTCACTGTAAAAGTCCTACTCGTACATTTATGTGACATTCAAAGCCTGCATTAGCATAAAAAGTATGATAAAGGTACACGAAAAAAAACACCTATGTACACCTTTTTATTTCGTCCTTACAAATTTTATGATAACGCCAATCACACGTGTTGCCTAAAAAAGAAAAAAAAAGTGAAAAAGAAATCCTTAGGCGAAATTTCAAAAGATTATTTTCAGGGAGATTTTCTTTTGAATTTTTTATTATATTTTTAGGCTTAGTGGAGTACTTTTTTAAGTGTTGTAAATTGCGATGTGACATGTAGCTGAGACATAAATGGGCGCTTATTCTGAATAGCGAATGAACTTAAATCTTTTCGCGTAATTTTTTATTTTTACGTTATAATCCTCAACTTTCTGGGGTTATGCTACGTCGTGGGCACTTTTGGACCGGGGTTGTGTAGGGGCGGCGCGGGTTTGATTAGGTAGTTTTTTTAATTTTTTTTTGTGGATTATTATGTTTCTTTTTCAGTCATAAAGAATAATTGTTCTCAAACTGAACTCAATTAGTACTTCTTTAAAAAATGTTCCTCTGTAGTTAATAATAGTTTTGTAGAGTACATTTTTTGATACTATTAATTTGTATTAACTATGCGTAGAATCGTAGATTTTCATATGTGCTTGCTGGGGAGTATCCTCCACAGTAAGATACCTTTCAACCGAATTGTACTAATTGAGAACAATATGAGTACAATTATTCCTTATGACTAAAAATTAAAAATTTTACCTTCAGGTTTACGCTTTCTACGTGCTTGATGACAATAAAAAAACACTCCAATCTGATTAGTAATTTTCAATTAAAACATGGCGACACAAACATACATACAAACGCATAGATACTTACTTTGAATTGAATTGAATTGAATTAAAAATTTTAGTTGAAATATTTAAAAGCGAACCGTGAAAGTTATCAACAAAAAATCTGTATATCATAATATTAGGTGCTACTTTATTAGTGCCCGATATTTTAGTCAGTGCTCCTACTCTTGATTCTGATCAACTTTCCCCAAAGAACCCATAGTCAAATCGCAAAAATATTTTTGGGCTCTTCATACTAATTTGGCCGCTCGGCCGATCGATTTGTATGAAGAGTCCAAAAATTTTTTTTCGATTTCACTATGGGTTTCTTAGGGAAAGTTGATCAGAATCAGGAGTAGAAGCACTGAATAAAATAGCGGGCACTATTAAAGTAGCACCTTATATTTGCGCCCATAACTATCAGCTGAAGATGACCTTACAACGACAAATATGGACTGATTTGAATTTAATTGAATACGTGAAGGCATGTACACAAGCTATTCCTAGCTTTCACCAAACACAACAACAGCATATTGTCCCCGTGACAGATTATACAAACCAATAGATACTTGAATAATCATAAACCGACTGTATCCTGTCTCTCGCATAATTAATTTCTGCAAACGCTCGATTCATTTGCATCTGATACGGTGCCATGATTGAAATAAAGGCATTGGGGGTGTGCTGTTTTGGATAATAGTATGTTAAATTAAATTTAAGAATAAACAATAAATATAGACGATTGTTGCCACTTTCCAACAGGTCAGGATTTTGCCATGTTAAACCATCAATTAAAAAAAGCATTACGGGCTTCTGGGATCCTTGAAAGAAAGTTTGTCCACTATGTTGACTAGAAGTTACAGTTAAGTTTTTGGAGGGTATTTCTTTTTAGAGTTCCGTACCTCAAAAGGAGAAAAGTAGTCCTTATAGGATCATTCGTGTGTCTTTTAATCTGTCACAGTCACAGGCAATTTGTTGATGGAATAATTAAGTTGAAATTTAGTACTTACATTGTAACATATACTTTTGTGACCTAAACATGAACATGTAACCTAATTAAAAGAATGTTGTGTGTTTTGAATAAAACACTTTTGGGGGACAAACCAGAATATTTAAAAAAAAATATTGTAAAATGTGCCGCGACATATCACAAGTTCTATTATATCACGATAGAACTTGTTGAAAGGATCTAAATTTTTTAATAATGTTAAAATACATAGTTAAAAACATTATTTTGCGTGAGCCTAACTCGCAATTGTACACTGTTTTTAACCAGTTTAAAATTTATTTAACATTTAAAAAAAAATGAGATCTTTTCAACAAGTTCTATCGTTTGATATGTCACAGCACATTTTACAATTTTTTTTTTAATATTCTGGTTTGGCCCCCAAAAGTATTTTATTCAAAACACTCAACATTATTTTAATTAGGTTACATTTTCATGTTTAGGTCACAGAAATATATGTTATTATAATGTTAGTACTAAGTTTCAACTTAAGTAGAGCCTATATTACCTCTGTCTGTTAAGTTGAACCTGAAAGTATCTTCATCGTGTTTTTATATGAAGTCGTAAAATCTGAAGCACCTTAATGTCTCGTAAACGCTATGAAATTAAGAAATATTGTGTTGATAAAAATAGGCAACATTTACGAAAGTACTTTTTCTTTTTTACAAGATCAGTCTTTTAGTAGCTTAAAAAGTTATGGCTTAAGACGGACATTTGTAACTTGGCTTGAAATCTAAGTTTTTAGTTTCTGTAAATACAATTTTGCACATTTAAGTAAAATAAAAATGCAGATGTTGGAATCGTGTAACCAAATTTGACCTGAAGATATGACCTGTAGATACATATTACACAGTTTTTAAATTTGAATTTAATTTGTTTATTTTTCTGTCGATTCAAAATCATGGGGAGAAACTCTAGTTCAAATAGTTTCAGTACCTACATTTGTTATAGAATGTCCGCATTATTTATTTCCTTATTCACTGAACCAAAACACGTTCCTACACAAATATAAATGAGCATTGCTTAGCACACATTAGAGCTTCAAAGCTTTGAGTCTTGTTTGAAGCCTGTAGGTACCAGTATACGGCTGGTAGCTTAGTTTTAGCATAAGGTAATTATGTACTACTTCACCAGAGTATATTACGTATAAATATTACAGTATGAATATTCACTGTCGCTAATGCTGAAGGCTTCATTGCTTCGAAAATAAAATAGCCTTAAGGCGGGAAGTACACTCCATCTGAGCAGGTAGATTCATGATAATTTAATATCGACCGTAACGCCAATCATTTTAAGTTCAGATCAGTGTGGGTACCGTCGCGGCGGTTACGTCAAGGCCGAACGCAAAATTCTCGAGATTTCGACGTTTTTATTACTTTTCTTGGCTTTCAAATAAGTTAAAAAAAACCGTTCAATACAAATTGAAGGTATTAAATTGGCCGATTTTTGTGTGTTGGTTTCAACATAAACAAATATTGTGTTTCCGAGAGAATTTGCAATTAATGCAAAATACAGGGTTTACAGGATATTTTTTTTTCATCAAAGTTTCTGTGATTTTAATGATTCTGTTCAATACAATTTGTTTTTTATTGTTTCAAGTATGTTATATATTTTTTCCATGGTGATAGCTTTAACCATTATTTCAAGAATTTGAATTGAATATTGTGATTTGGCTATACTTAGCGCCTTAATGACAATATATCGTAATTTAATACAGGGTGAAATTTTAAGTGTAGTTCTCGATTAGTGTGGCTGTATGAAACTGTACACTTTTAGGAAGCTATAATTAGAGCATACTATTACTTCAGTTTCTTTTCTTCCATGGTGAAAGTAATCCCTAGATTAAGTTCAGTTTTTTTTTTAAACCATTAGATTAGAACTAAAAACAAAAAGAACATCATCTTATATTTATCTGTCTTTTTCATAATGTAACATATTCTTATTATTTTCACAACAAAAACCGTCCGTACACAAAGTG
Source organism: Coleophora deauratella (assembly GCA_958295455.1). NCBI lineage: Eukaryota > Metazoa > Arthropoda > Insecta > Lepidoptera > Coleophoridae > Coleophora > Coleophora deauratella. The sequence goes on along the minus strand of OY282390.1, from coordinate 2,719,348 downwards.
GGTCTGATATCCCGCCTCAGTTTATACTGTGATCCAAGACAATCCTTTTATCTGAAGTAGTGATCCTTGTTCGCGAGGATATCCCGAGATTTAGTTTCATTACAGCGCATGCGATACTCTTTGCATGCTTTTGAGCTTAGCTGTCGATGCACAGGGCTACTTTTAGAATTGGACCACTTAGCTTCGAGAAAACTGAATGTTTTTTTTTAAAGAACTCGTCAAAACACATCAAGCCATTTTTGCTGCAAAGGGCAATAATGAAACCTTATACCTTATATGAATTTTTAAGTGTGGATGTCAACATATATATCTATGCTTGTCAAGAATTGTGTTATATAATTTTGTAAATAAAAAAATAATAATATGAACTTTGCATTCAAATCGATCATCGATATGGGAGAACATGGATTGAGTAAGAAATAACTTTGATTACGAAATGATCTCAAAATCCTTTCCACGAAATAATAGGGGCTTATCAGAGGCCATAAAACTTTCAACAGCGAATGTGTCGCCATTTCTAACCCTTAGTCCTTGAGACAAGACAAAATGCCTCGTTTTCACCGAAAGTGCTCATTTGACCCTACCCCCTAAAAGGTTTCTGATACAAGTTCTCGCATGTAGGTTTCTTAGGGAATCCCCTGTAGAATACTTTATAGTGTTTTTTCCTACTTGAACTATATATAACCCAAAATGGAAGAAATAGATTGTATGTTTGTTAAAAAAATCAAGTGAAATTCCAGTTAACGTTATTATTTTTCTCACAAAAAATCTGTCAAAAATCCATGTGTCCTCCTTTTTTCTAAAAATAATCGAAGGGTCAATAGGCAAAAATCTATGATACGTAGTACCCGCCGCGCCGCCCCCAATAGACATAATTTACATCTATCTATACCAAAAACCTTCCTGTTGGTTTTACCGTGGTCCAGTAATAAATGATACCTACGTCTATACACACCATTAACAGTACTTTTATGTAGAATTCAATTATTTTCACTACATCCAAATTCCTGAAATATACCAGCCTCTTCTCAACGACAAAACCAACGGTTTCGCACTAGTCTTCTCCAAAAGCCTCGCGTTTTACCAAAGGTTTTACTCAAAGCCTGAGCGAGCAACATCAAACCCAGACGACAATATTTCCTCATATTTCCCCGGACGCCATAACTCATGGAAAAAATGGATCACCTACATACGAGGGGCTTAGTTTCGTATGTACAATGAACATACATACGTACATGTTATCTGCGCGTACACATGGTTCTATTAATGTTTTGGGAGTTGAAGTTTTACTAGATATGATCGTTAATAAACATTGCTTTTGAAGATCCTAAAACAGAAACAGTTCACTATCGCTTCCGCTCATGAAACTGGACAAGTTTCCTCAAATAAATATATTCTAATTACAAAAAAAAGGGCTTTTCAAACTATTTGATCTGCTGATTCGAAAACTTTGTACCTATTCCAATTTTTTTATAATAACTATTTTCCTTTGCAGGTAATTTAGAAAGGCCCTAAACAGCGCCCTATAAAATTCGAGAGACGGCTAACTGAATTTAATTTGCGATTTTAGCAAAGTCATAAACAAAAATTTTGTTCAGTATGCATAGTAGTAGCCGTAGTCAACAGGTTCTATACCTATTTCGTCTCACCCTGTATAATAAATACATCATATTGTAAGGTATTACAAGAAGTGACAGTTTATTACTCATGAGATTTTAAAACCCTATTACTTCAGCGACACTGAAAAATGGTCTTTGTCTCTTTTTATAGCAAAATGATCTTCGGGGAATAGTATAAAAGCTGACTGGTGATACACTTAGCATAGCACTTACATTACATTAACAATGTCGTCCCCACTACTGGGGCAAGGGGCTCTTCCCATCGGGAAGGTCAGGCTATACTCTATACACGGGGGCCATGTCCGTATTGGTGGAGGTCGTGAGCCAGTGACCAGCGCCAGAGTTAGAATTGTTCAAGCCGCCGTCGCCGTGTGTAAGGTCTGACATGGCTTAAAGAAAAACACAGATTTTTGTTTCTAACTGAAAATGAAATTCGTTGTTTCTAACCGTGTAGACAACGAAATTTGGTCACCAACCACGGTCTACACGGTTGGAAACAACGAATGTCACCTTGGTTGGGGTGTATTTTATGTAACACTTTAGTTAGGAGCTTTGAGGCGGGTGCTACACGGTCACCAACAAGCACCCCAACCAAGGTGACATTTGTGTTTCCATCCGTGTAGACAACGAAATTTGCTCACCAACCACGGTATACACGGTTGTCACCTTGGTGACATTCGTTGTTTCCAACGCTTGTTGGCGACCGTGCTTGTTGTCGACCGTGTAGCACCCGATTTATATAAAAAATATTGTATGTAAAACTTTAGTTGGGAGCTTTGAAGTAAATGAACCACTTACTTAAGTAAACCTTATACATCGCGATGCTATAAGTATGTATGTATATTAAGTTTCCTTTGTAATAGTGTTGTTATATACAATGAACTTCTTACTATGAATAAAGTTTTTCTATTCTATTCTATTCTGTACTTTATTATATTTCTAATGATGTGCCTCTCCGACTTTAAAACGATCCGTGAGTAAAATAGCTTCCTATCTACCTTCCTTAACGTACCTTGTACAGTCAAAAACAGTTTCACATACCTACCAAAATATCTAATATTCACAAAGAGAAACTTTGTCAATAAATAACTATTGAACACAGTCGCTATAAGTCGCATCGCTACGAGTACTTATGTAGCGCGTAATGTGAACTTCGGATCCATTTTCTGTCTTAGTAAATAGAGAAGATATACAAAACTATAAGATATACAACACATCAAAGTTCTTCGTATTATTATATATTTGGCGCAAGTGATAATATATTACTCAGATTTTTATTGTGACATTGATTGTGTCAAACTCATATTATAACTTATAAATACAATACCTCATCTGGAATATGAGTTGTTAACAATAACTTGTCCCTCAGCATATTATGCCGCTTCGATCACCTGACATTGGCAGAATTATGGAAATTATAACAGTAGTTGCATTTTTAAAAGAAGAATTGAATTGAAATACTTCGTTCAAAACTAAGGTCCTCGAACAAGACGGAAAGTCCATCATATTGATATTTAGGATTAATATAGCATTAAATATTTACAGTTTTACTGTGTACAAAACAAATCAATAAAATACAGATATATAACAAAAGATACACAAAGTATTTAGTAAGCCTTAGATATTTATTATGGGAAAGACAACAACAATGCTAAAGCTAAATTAAGATTAGTGGATTTGGTTACAAAAAGTGCTCAAACGATTCAGCATGCTTGCAAGCATACGTTACACGTGTTTATAAACAAGAAATATTTTCCATAATCCGATAAAAAATCAAACCTCTTCCATTTGTTTAAACATCCTCATCCAAACAGGTACAGGGTGTGATTTATTCGCTGCACTACAATACGTCAGGTAACGTCCAAACTGTAACGGTAACGGCATATCCCGTCCTACAAATTGTTCCTGTTACGTCCCACTACAAATCTGTAAGCTTCACGTCTAATTACTCTTTCATCTCATAGCTTTTGTGTTACGTGGCAAAAGAAAAGAGAGAGCATATCAACGGGACCACAGTCTCTCTGTCTGTCTGTCAGTAGTGTGGCATAGTACTGTATGACTGTTGGTTAATATACCGTCACCTGAGAGCTTATTTGTTCAATCTCCACATCCAAAACTTTATACAACAAAGTTTTTACTGATTATTTCACGTAAATTAAATGATTTCTTACAGATTGCGTTGTCAACAGGTAATTCTATGTTTAATGTTCTAAAAGTCTAAATTATAAGATTCATACACCAATCGACGGGAAATTGGATAATATGATAATTTTCGTTAATATGGTCGATTGGACAAATAAGCACTCAGGTGACGATACATATGTCGGATCATAAAGGGTCGTAAATATTACATCCCCTTTACATTAGCGTGATTTTAAGAAAAAAGGTACTGTGAAGAACTGTTTCAACTTAGTACCTTAAGCTTTTACGTAGATAACGAAGCTATCATTTAGAACAAGAACTAACTTCCTTTAATTATTAAGGTTTATTTTAAGTTCATCTTTAATATTGACTGACTCGGTGGCTAAGTGGTTAGCGATCCTGACCTCTGATCCGAGAGTCGTGGGATCGTCCCCACACAGGGAAAACTTTTATGTGATGAGCAAAATTGTTTGCTCTGAGTCTGGGTGTATTATATTTACATATGTATGTAATTAAAAGTATATGTGTATGTATGTATATCAGTCTCTGGTTCCCAAGATACAGGGAATCCTAGTTTGGGGCCAGATGACCGTGTATGATTGTCCCAGATATTATTATTATTAATATATTTACAACTCAAAATTAAGAATTTTTTGGATACGCCCCTTCATGATCCGACAGATGTTACATAACGTGTGCAATAATTTAGCTATTTGTTTCCCACAATAATGAAAATAAATGTCAGCCACTATGTCAGGTATTATTTAATGATATTATAAGATTCTCGAGTAAGAAACGTTATCAAAAATTTTAGGGCTCTAGGCTTAGGCGGCCCTTAGGCTGTTGCTGCTGGGTAAAATTTGGAAAAAACGTGGTTATCTGAGATGAGTAAGCTGGCTCACACTGATGCCGAGAGCATATTAGTATACATAAAGTACTACATAGTACGAACACACAATGGAAACTCCATACAAATCATATACAAAGCTAATATGCCCATTCTGACATGCACGAGCGAGCGAGATTTTTTATTTGTTCTATTAAAATTCATAGAGTTAAAGATCAAAAACAAAGAGAGACTTGTCTACCGTAATCCGAAGAACACTCCGGTATTTCGGGCACGTGGTGCGAAGAGAGCCCACAAGTTTGGAAAGATCCATTGTTTTTGGGAAAGTGGAAGGGAGCAGACCACGGGACCGCAGAGCAGCTCGATGGGCTGATCTCGTCACGAAGACGCTGAAGATGACGATCCACGAGGCATCGAATCTGGCGATGAACCGCGAGGCTTGGCGCAACAATATTCGGGAACAGACAATTTGAAGGGGTCACGATCCTCAGCATTGAGGGACCGACTAAGGAGGAGGAGGATAAAAATTCATTAGAGAATTTACAGAATAACACTAACGCGTCCTCCAAGTCAGAAAAAATATAAATAAAAAACGACAATAGATAACTATACGAACCGCCACTAGATTTTCCCACAGGGGAGGTCCATAATACATTCAATACTGTAAAAAATACTGTGGTTGGTTCTTCTTATCGTGTAACACAATTTAAACGTATCTATCACAAAGGAATACATAACAACCCCCTGATGGTAACCTCTAATGGTAACCTCATACCCCCTGTGGGTAGGATCTGTTAAAAGTTGCTTAGCAACAGTTTTCTGTGGTAGTACAGGTACGTAGTACTATTATCTAATCTGTGGTAATAGGTAAAATAATAAGGCGACACTTATTATTTATTTTATTTTACTGTTTATTTTACACTAATAAATAAAAATACATGCATTAGTATACTTAATTACAAATGGTATGCTTAACTCTGTAAGAGTTAACTTGTATGAAGTGACCGAGGTACGCTGCGAAGCTGCGATAGTCAGCCATCAATCCCTAATTCTACACTACTTTACCTATTATCAGGCATATCGAATAAATAATATATGGTGCGTGCGCAGAGAAAATCGAAAAAAAGACCGAAAGACTATTTTAAAGTAGTTTAATTTAGTTAGTAAAAATTACGATAAACAGAAATTACAATACCTAAGTGCCAGCTATCCTTGTATTCCGATCGAGATATAGTCCAAAACTAAGTACACAAGCTCTTCAACTAATTACTTGGGTAAATACAGTCCCACAAGAGACAACATCTTGTTCCTGGCAAATGAATGTTGATGCTATCCTGAATGAAGTTAAGATACACCGATGTAATTGATTACTAGGCTTATAAAATAAACAATTAATAATCTATCTATCTATCAGCCGAAAGACGTCCACTGCTGGACAAAGGCCTCCCCTAAGGATTTCCACACCGACCGGTCCTGTGCGGCTCGCATCCAGCGGCTTCCTGCAACCTTTACCAGGTCGTCGGTCCACCGAGTCGGAGGCCTGCCCACACTGCGTCTCCCGGTGCGCGGTCGCCATTCGAGAACTTAATTACATTACATTACATTATTATTATTACAGAAAACAATTAATAATATCCAGGGACAAATAAAACTTGGTAATCAAGCCCTAAGCTATAGGATAGGGTTCCCTATATCCTGGGATCCAGAGATTGATATACATATAATACATATGCTACTATGTTACACAATGATGTTATAATACTATGTGACTTATTATATAAGATGCTACTTTATTAGTGCCCGATATTTTAGTCAGTGCTTCTACTCCTGATTCTGACCCACTTTCCCCAAGGAACCCATAGTCAAATAGCAAAAAAAATTGTGGACTCTTCATATTAATTTGGCCGCTCGGCTGATCGATGTGTATGAAGAGTCCAAAAATTTTTTTGCGATTTGACTATGGTTCTCTTGGGGAAAGTTGATCAGAATCAGGAGTAGAAGCACTGACTAAAATATCGGGCACTAATAAAGGGCAGTAAGTCTGTCGTATTACCTTAATTAGGTACACCTAACCCACCGTGTATATATCTTTGTATGTATGTATGTTGCTCATACCCATAATGAACCCCGCAGATTGTTGTCTAAACTTCACCCAAACGTGTCAGCGTATGACAACGGTACATCATACAAACTTGGAACTTCGGAACAATTTCAATTTTGCGAGTGTTCATAGAATTTTCATAGAACAGTTTGTGTGTTTCAGATTTTCAACAAATTATAATATATATAATATAATAATAATATCCGGGATAAATCACACACGGTCATCTGGTCCCAAACTAGGATTCCCTGTGCTATGGGAACCAGAGACTGATATACATACACATATACATTTAAATACATACATATATAGATATAATAGACCCAGACCACAGAGTTCCCAGACTCAGAGCAAACAATTCTGCTCATCACAGAAAAGTTTGCTCTGTGTGGGGATAGAACTCACGATTCTCGGATCAGTGGTCAGGATCGCTAACCACTTAGCTGCCGAGTCAGTCTTTGGTTGGTTAGTCTAATTTGTTAGTTTTTATAATTTAAAAGTATTTATGATGATTTAGTTTAAACTATTTATTTTATATATAGGGTGACCTTAAATTAATTCTTGATACGAAAGGCTATAAATGTGCTCATGATGACAAACAACTTTCCCTAAGGAACCCATAGTCAAATCGCAAAAAAATTTTTGGACTCTTCATACTAATTTGGCCGGTCAGTTGATCGATTTGTATGGTGGGACCAAAATTTTTTTTGCGATTTGACTATGGGTTTCTTAGGGAAAGTTGTCTGTTATCATAAGCACATGCATAGCCTTTCATATCAAGAACTAATTTAAAGTCACCCTATATAACATGAAATAAGTACTAATTATAAACGAACTAAAGTTATTATTTTAAGTGAGACTTCGACTTGTGTGATTGAACTACAACAAAAAAATATACAATGACAAGAAGACTACCTGATCGGCCTAGTTATTGTGGAAATTCTCCCTTTTTTTGCGAATCGACATTGAGTCCACATTTATTATCCCAAATTGACCAAGGTTTCTTGAAAGTTGTCCAGTTTCATGAGACCGTTTTCAATAGTTTCAGGTTTTTTGATCCGAGAAATATCTGAAAAAATATTTCTCTTCCTGCAGAGTCATCAAAGGTTTTTAAACACTAAGCTAAAAGTGACATGTCGAGTGTTATACAGGATGTTAAAAAAGTGCGTTTGAAATTTTAAGGGGTTACTCAGAATCAAGTACAGAACCCAGGAAAAATATTGAAAAAATCCGCTCTTCAATTTTTTTTTTCAGATTCTCATACTAAATCTAAATAGTGAATCGAGAATTTGTATGAAAAACTGCAAACAAAAATTGAAGAGCGAATTTTTTCAATATTTTTCCTGGATTCTATACTTGATTCTGAGTAACCCCTTAAAATTTCAAACGCAGTTTTTTTAACATCCTGTATACATGCACAAGTCTTCCCGTTAGTTTTATAGTTGGTAATGCATATAAAAGTGCAGTAATCTTTAGCGGGTGAAGTCAATGAATATTCAGTTTAAAATATCGTAATGGTCAAATAATATACAGGGTGTAAGGAACAGGTTTCGGAAAACTTTAAGGGCTTGCTCAGTAAACGAAACTAAACAACTTTCCACAAGAAATTATTTCAGGAAACGAAAAAAATGGCTTCTCCATACCAACTGTCCAATCAAGTTTATAATTTTCTATGGAGAACCCGATTTTTAATCGTTTCCTGAAAAAAAAACAACTTGTGGAAAGGTGTTCAGTTTCGTCTACTGAGCAAGCCCTTAAAGTTTTTGGAAACCTGTCCCTTACACTCTGTATACAATTTTTCCTGTATTTTTTTTTAAATAAGGATAATTTTCCTTTCGATATAGTTCACAAATATACATCTAATCTAATCTTATCTAATCAAGACTCCTTCCTTCCCTCCTTCTTCTTTTATATTTCTTCCCATAACTCGGGAAGGTTTAGGCCATACTCCACACAAGAAACTCATACTCAAAAAGCAAGAAAAAAATTGGACTCTTCATACAGATCCGTCAGCTGGTTGATGAACTTTGTACGGGAAGTCCATTTTTTTTCTTTTTGACCATGAGTTTCTCTTGAGAAAAGTTGTTCAGTTTGATGAGTAGAAGCCACAGTTAAAATATTGCCAGACATTTATTAAAAGAAAAAGTCATCTGTACAAAATTTTTAATATACTCATTACCTATCCAACAGGAAGTCCTTCAAGTCAATAAAAGCACGTCCTAATTTCTCAAAAACGCACCCGCAATAAAATTAAAATTAAATTAAATATTATTGATTTTAATTTCGCTGAGTGGTCTCAAAATTTCGCGATAGCTGTTTCATCGTTAAAGGGACGGAGATCCGCCATAAGATGGAAATATTCGTTTTAGAGCCTCCATTTAAGTCAATCATATAATATAATCAAATCAAGACTAAGTCAGTACTTAGGCGGATATCACACTGTACCAGAATCAGCTCCGGTGTACGATGCTACGGTTTTTTCCTTTGACAGTGTCAAGTAAAACTTTGCAGCTCCGCACACCGGAGCGGACTCAGGCGCAGTGTGATATCCGCCTTAGTGGTTAACGCACTTGCTTGCTGATCTGAGAGTCGTGGGTTGCATTTTCAAACAGGGCAAACATGTCTCTTCTCTTATCATG